>CM060600.1:23216660-23866660 GCA_030578255.1 Tiaroga cobitis
TTTTTCTTCTCTCATTAGCTATATTTTTAAATCATTCCCACAATGTCTCCATCTTTGTTTACTGTGTGTTCTCTAAAGTGTGGAAAATATTGAAACTTGATAGACAAATATACTCCCAGGGAGAAGAGACTGAATCATTCCAGTATTAAGGCTTCTGATTTGCTTTTATTGCTTACATTATCATAGCAATATATACAGTGTTCTCTGTTTTCCAGGAACACTGACAAATATAGCCGCAAGTGGCAATTATTGGGGTCCAAGCATCAACGGTATGTAGACGATATGATGATACTGTCACGGTGTGGTGCAGGCAGAAGAAGATGAGGAGTCCAAAGTTCCAAAGCAAAGCATTTACTTACAATAATATAACTTAAACTGGTATAGACAGGCAGAAGGTACACACACACTAAATACAACGGAGAACGGAACATTGTTTGACAGAACACAGGTGAAACAGATGATGATGATGATGATTAACTAAACACAGGTGATACAGATGAACTGATAATGATGATGACACGTGACCTGAAGATAGGCAGACAAGTCCAATGAAAACAAACTAAACAGAACACAACTGTGACATTACTCCCCCCTTCTGGTAGGCCTGTCCTCGTGCCGTAGATAGACCAATTGCAGAGGGAGGGGACCCAGGAGGAGGACGAAGAGCAGGTGAGGGTAGACAGAAGGCAGGAGGGACCAGGCCAGAGCAGACGATGCAGGCGGCCAGGGTGGAGACGACGGAGGGAGGAGCCATGGTGGAGGCAGGGCTGACGACTCCAGGGGGCCGACTGACAGGGGCGGAGCAGGTGGGAGAGGAGACCAGGGTGGAGCCGGAGAGCCGACGAGCCTAGGCAACGCTGAAGATCCGGCAGGACATGGCGACGCCGCTGGCTCTGGCGACTGAAGTGCAGGCAGGGACACAGAAGGGCATGGTGGAGACAGAGGGAGTGAGGACCAAGGAGGAACAGAAGGGAGTGAGGAGTCCAACGGAGCCGGGGGATGAAGGGACGAGGCATAGAGGAGTGCAGTCCAGAGGTGAGGGTACGTCGACGAGCGACCAAGGTGGATCCAGGGGGATGAGGGAGCCTGGCGGAACTGGTGAACTGATGGGCCATGGTGGAGCTGAGGGAGGTAGGAGCCAAGGTGGAGCTGATGGATCGACGGGCCTGGTTGCGGAGGTTGGAGGCGGAGACCGAGGATCCACCGACCAGGCTGGAGCTGCAGGCTGGCAGACCCACGGCGACTCTACCTCCCCGAAGGTGGTTTGAGGAGCTGAGGGGCTGATAGGCAGTGGTGGAAGAAGGGTTGAGAGGTGGCAGATGGGAGGAGGTGGGAGAGGGAGGCTGGGTGGGAATTCAGACACCGACTCAGGCTCGTGGACAGAAGAATCAGGCTCGCGGACATAAGACTCAGGCTCGCGGTCAGAAGACTCAGGCTCGCAGACAGAAGACTCAGGCCCGCAGACAGAAGACTCAGGCTCGCAGACAGAAGACTCAGGCTCGCAGACAGACGACTCAGGTTCGGCTGGACTGACGTGAAGCTCAGGCTCGGCAAGACTGACGAGGACAGTCTCGGCAGGACGAGACTCTGAAAGAGCGGTCTCGGCGGGACAAGACTCTGGATGGGCAGTCTCGGCGGGACGTGAACAGGCTCAGGCTGGTCAGGCATGACGTTAGGATTTCCTGGGTCTGGCTGTGTTCCAGATTGAGGCACGACGCTCTCCAGACACCGGATGACGTGGTGTCTGGGAGGTCAATAGGGTGGTTGAATGTGGCCCCAGTCCGGAACAAGGTGCTCAGGCTCACGTCATCGAGGGTACTGGTGATGGCAAGGCTGCAAAAGTCCATCACAAATGAAAAAAGTTTTGGCTCTTCTGAGCCAGGACGATTGTTCTGACCCTATCTTCCATTTTGGGCGGTCCGTTCTTCTGTCACGGTGTGGTGCAGGCAGAAGAAGATGAGGAGTCCAAAGTTCCAAAGCAAAGGATTTACTTACAATAATATTACTTAAAGGGTTAGTTCACCCAAAAATGAAAATTAAGTCATTAATTACTCACCCCCATGCTGTACCAACCCCGTAAGGCCTTCGTTCGTCTTCGGAACACAAATGAAGATATTTTTGATTAAATGTGACAGCTGGATCACTCCTCCATAGGCTGCCTAAGGGAATGAATCCTGACAGCCCAGAAAGTCAATGAAGAAAATGTTTAAATATTCCATGTCACAACAGTACCTCAACTATAAGTTTATCAAGCGACGAGAATACTTTTTGTGCGGAAATAAAACAAAAATAACGACTTTATTCGACTATTCCTTTTCTTCCTTGTAGGCCTGAAACGAGACTTCAAGAGATTTCCACGACGCATGCGCGAGAATTGCGATCTCCTTCAACTACTTCAGTTAAGTTCTCGCGCGTGCGCGTCGTGGAAATCTCTTGAAGTCTCGTTTCATGTGCTATATTTCATAAAGATTGGCCATTTAAATTTGACGTTATAAGCTGCTGAAGTTGTATTGGTGGCTGGCGGCCATGTTTGTTAATTTATCGGAATAATATGCTATTTGAAACGGGTTTTTTTGTTGTGCCCCCTATGGGTAGAATTTGATGCAACTTGGCTTGTGTCCTCAGAATGTCCTGGTGCTTATATCTTTGCAACACTTCTACAGTATGTATCAAAATTCTTTTGACAACTTTTTGCCAGCATAATCTATAGCAGCTTTATACAAAGTCTGGTGAAGATTGGATAAACAGCCTAGGAGTTTGAAAAAGTTTGAACATTTTATAGACAAGAATGACATGAATTTTGTAGGGTTTGACTCAAGAATTAAGAGAAAAATATAGGGGTGCTTGGACCCCTAAATATCCTGAAGCTAATATGTCACATTTGACATTTCTCTTCTAATGGAGTCCAATAGTACCATCTGGTGGATTCTTCTGTACTCTCTCCTTTCACTCTCTCCTCTATCCTGAGGAAATGCCATTTTAATCAATTGTAAGGCTACCGCAACTCAACTTAGATTAATTCCTTCCTTTAGCAACTTCCATTTTTATTTAAGAATCAGGGTTCTCATGATTTTAGACAAAATAGATATACTGTAAGAGGGAATTTTATAAAGTGTAATTTCTAGACCTAAAAAACTAATGGAAATTAGCCTATAAAAACCCTGCAAGCACAAACTATAAATGTAAATTCATTAATAATAAAAAGTGTAAACCTTGAAGAACATTCAGTTATTGGGATTATCGAATTTAATTATTTGAATTATTTAGTCTATATTATTTGATTTCATTCTTTACTAACACAATATTTCGAAATTCCACTTTAGGCATTCTATTAACTAGCCTACATCTAACTTTGCAACTAACTTGTCAACTAACTCAATTTGCAACTAGCCAACATATCAATTCTCTCATTAGAGTATTAGTAGACTGCTAGTTTAGGGTTAGTAGAATAATTTGACATGTACTTGCAAAGTATAGTCAGTAGAATGTCTGTTGAGGTGTGAATAAAGTGTTAGCAGATATTTATCAGAGATTAAGCAGATATTAAGTCTACTAATATTCTAATCTAATGACTGGTATGACACGTAGTTCCATAGTTAGTAGAATGTCTAAAGTGGACTATCAAAGTAAAGTATTATAGGCCTACATTCTTTTAATATATTGTCACTTAGTTTCTGTAAATAAAAGGTGTGAAAATTAGCAGCTATGTAATTATAGCAGAAGTAACAGAAATACCTTGGAGTCAAAAAGGTTGAGAACCACCACATTAAATGAAGACTTCACCCAAAAATGAAGAAAACATGTAGGCTAAGCTATTCATGATTTACTCACTCTCATGTTGTGCCGTGCAAATCGGCGGAGATGTTCGGTTGAATTACATTCTCTTTGCATTGCAAGAAAAGATGCAAAGAGTGACTGATACTGTCAGTCCGTAACATTCTGCCTAATATCTTCTTTTGTGTGTTAGTGAAAACAATAGAAAATTTTATGAGGAAAATCCATATAGATATAGTTTATAATGCTTTTATCCAACGGTATTAAATATAATCGCAACATAATAATAATAATAATAATAATAATAATTCGTTACATTTATATAGCGCTTTTTCTGGGACCTCAAAGCGCTTCACATATGGTAGGGGGGAATCTCCTCAACCACCACCAATGTGCAGCATCCACCTGGATGAACATGATGAAACTCGCACTGATTTGAAACAACGGAGTGGAACTAAAAATACTTGGCTTGCGCGTTACACCCGGACGGAGTTGTGTGCGACAGAAGCGTGGAGGTCTGTATTTTTATCAGTAAATCCAAAATCACCAATTTCCTTTTAAATGGCTGCTAAAAGCCAAATATGCTCAATATGGCTTGGATCCGAAACTGGAATATTAAAAGGTAAGGTGTTGTTGGGTGTTTCTCGTCTCTTTGTCGACACATTGTCCACTTTTCTGACTATCTAGTTAGCCATGTATGGTACACGTGAGTTGACACCACAGACCTGCCATTTCATTTTCTTGAGGGCCACTCAACTAATGACTTCGTATCCATATTTAATCTCAAGGGGTGAGTCTCAGCAAAAAGCAGGCGTTTAACTTCTGTGAGATGAGCTGCTTGAGTCGGGATCAGGAGGTTTGCGTGATGGCATGGGGAGACTCACACGAATCAGAGGTGAGAAACAGAGAGAACTGGAGTAGCATACCACATCATCATGATTTAGTGACTGACAGACGTTGTCTATGTGTGTGTGTTTTTGCAGGTGTTAGTGGGCAGTGTGAACGGCTCTGTGAAAACTTTCAGCACGGATAAGGGGATCTTTACTGCGACCAGAGAGTGTGGGGATCCTTCACAGGGCAGATTCACAGGACTGTCTGTCACGGACAGGTTGTTCCCAATATCATGTTTTGATTGTCTCTGCAGTGGCTGATGAATTACTGGATGTGTTGTTGGTTTGCATGTATGAACTGTAGGATTGATGTACGTACTTCCTCCTTTTCCAGTTCTTTGATCACATGTGTGGAGTCAGGATTGCTGAAGGTGTGGAAGGAAGGCTGTACAGACACAGTAAGTCAGTGTGATTTCAATGTCCTTCAGTCTTCTATATTTCAATAAAAGGGATACTCCCTTCAAAGATATTTTGAAGAACGATTGAAACCAAACAGTTGATTGGCACCATTGACTTCCATAGTAGAAAAAAAAAAACTATGGAAGTCAATGGTGCCAAAGTTCCAATCGTTCTTCAAAATATCTTCCTTTGTGTTCAGCAGAAGAAAGAAACTCATACAGGTTTGCAACAACTTGAGGGTGAATAAATGATGACAGAATTGTAAATTTTTTTGGTGGAGTATCCCCTCTCTTGGGATAATGGGTGGAGCTAGAAGGTCCAACCACTCCCTAACCCTACCCATAACTCTATTCATCCACCATTAGATACACAGAGGTGGAGCTGGAAACCCGTAAGACCTTTGTTCATCTTCGGAACACAAATTAAGATAATTTTGATGAAATCTGAGATCTTTCTGTCCCTCCATAGACTGCAACGTTATTTCCACTTTCAAGGCCCCGAAAGGTAGTAAATGCATTGTTACAATAGTCCATGTGACTACAGTGGTTTAACCTTAATGTTATGAAGCGATGAGAATACTTTTTGTGCGCAAAAACCCCCCCAAAATAACGACTTTAGTTAAAAATCGTTTTTCCTCCATGTCAGTCTGCTATACTGATCACGTAGTAAACAGTGCCTCGCTTCCATGTTCTACGTCAGAACGCAGGATCATTAAATCAGTGTTATTTTTTTAGGGTGGATTTCAGAAACAAAATGTAATAACTTAAAAATGGGTAAAATAATGCACCATTTAAATCATGTAGTTTACATGTTTTGCTTTTCATTTGTTTTAACTGTTACAGTGGTAAAGTAGACATTAGGTTACCTATTAAGGCTTTAAGCTAAAAGAATTTCCCATATTATTACCCCAAACGTTTGTCACTATCAAACAAAAACAATATATATATATATATATATATATATATATATCGAGTAGCCTGCCATTTGATATGTAGTCTCATTAGAGCACTGGTAGTCTGGATTTGGTCATCTGGACAAGTATCTCTATTTGGGGTGATCCAATCTCTGAAATGCTCTGAAAAACCGGGTAGCAAATCACAGGCTTTCCAAATCAGGACCATTATTATCCTGATTCAACTTTTGGAACAAGTGGGCCCTGCTTCTGTTGTTTGAATTGTAGATTAGGTTTGAATAATGTATGATGATCTTTTCATCTCTATGATAATTTTGTTGACTCTTAAGACGGATCCTCAAACAACCTCATCCATCTTTGTTCTCAGGTTGAAGTAAATGTTGGAAATGGAATTTGTAGAATGCAACAGAACCCGTCACAGCGCCATCGTGTGGCTACAGGGGGTAAAGAGAACCCGCTGAAAGTCTGGGATCTGGAGAGACCAGAAAAGCCAATATTCACAGCCAAAAATGTAAGGCAGAAGAGAAAAAATAACTATGAACTTTTCAGCACCCAGTAGTTTGTGGATACTGTTACAAGCTGTTCTTTTTTTCTTTTATCCATCAGGTAGCCCATGACTGGTTGGATATGCGAGTGCCCGTGTGGGTGAAAGACATCGGCTTTATTCCAGATTCAGATAAAATAGTCACATGCACTGGACACCATCAGGTTTGTTAAGCCATTAAACCTTTTCTCTGGCTTTTATCCATTCATACTTTTCTACCGTTGTTTCTTACACTGTAAAATGATTTACTTAGAAAGGTCATGTTAATTTTTGTTTGGGCGTTTACGATCGTCTTCCGGGTGGTCCCCCTCGGTCCGTTCACGTTTGTTGCAGGGCCCGGTGCGGTTGCACCACCCTAAGGACAGACCTGTATATTTATACACATACATTATACATTTTTGCTGGATTATTTGATGAATGGAAAGTTCAAAAGAACAGTATTTATCTGAAATCTTATCATTTGAAACATTGTTTTTAGTAACTTTTGATGTGATTGCCTCCTTGCTTAATAGATGTATTAATTACAAAATCTTATTGACCCCAAATTTTTGAATGCTAATGTATTTAAACTAATTCAGGCTGTTTCGTCAAAAACTGGCATGCACAACTTTCTAATTTATCAATTCAAAGTAATCTTTTAGTTTGAACCCTATACAGTTGTCAATCACGTAAAATAATCTATATAAATTCAGTATTCACGCCAATGAATTTGTTACTTTGTTTTACTTGTGTTAAGTGTAGAGGCCGTGACACCAAAGAACTAGCAGCAATGAAAGCTCACTGTGTTTACAGCTTGTCACGTGTGTCTATGCCAAAAAAAAATGTGTTTTTCGTCTTGGGCACTATAAAGCTGAACAGCCAATCAGAGTTCTCTCATTGATCACTGATGGCGCTGATGCTGATTCAACATGCTCAATCAGCCTTAAAGCCACCAATGGTGTCTGACTTGTGCCGAGGGTGTGGTGGAACACTCCGCAAAAACTGAGCTGACTATAGCCGCAGATAGCGGACCATTTGCTTGGTGTCACAGCCTCAACCTCCAGCTTGTAGCTGATTGGTCGCCACTTCAACATGCATTATAGATGTTACCAAAAATGTTTTATCTTGTTATTAAATATTTAACAGATGTTTCAGAAGACATTTGACAATTTTCCATAAGTATTGTGAGCCAACCATAGCCTGGCTAACGTCAGACCCAAGTCTCATTGAGACTTGGGTCTGGGAACCACATGTTAATTTTCTCGTATTTGAGGCGTGGTTTACGAATGCCCAGAGCCGTTTATTGGGTGTTAAGAATCTCTATCGAATGCGCCTGTACTTAGCTCATAGCCAATCGTTTCAATTATACCAGATGACATATGTAGAGCGACAGAAATTAGATGAGGAAGATGACGATGGGTCAGAGATTTATGTGTACACGATGGCGTGTATCTAACGGCCGTTTCACACCGCATGCGTGAGCGGCGCGTATTTTTTCCGCCGTGCTTGTTAAAGGGTTAGTTCACCCAAAAATGAAAATTAAGTCATTAATTACTCACCCCCATGCTGTACCAACCCCGTAAGGCCTTCGTTCGTCTTCGGAACACAAATGAAGATATTTATGATTAAATCTGAGAGGTTCATGACTGCTACATAGGCTGCCTAAGGGAATGACACTTGACGGCCCAGAAAGACATTAAAGAAAATGTTTAAATATTCCATGTCGCAACAGTGGCTCAACTATAAGTTTATCAAGCGACGAATACGAATACACAAGAATACTTTTTGTGCGAAAAAACAAACAAAAATAACGACTTTATTCGACTATTCCTTTTCCTCCTTGTAGGCCTGAAACGAGACTTCAAGAGATTTCTTATAGGTATAGTTGAGCCACTGTTGCGAAATCATAAATATCTTCATTTGTGTTCCGAAGACGAACGAAGGCATTACGGGGTTGCTACAGCATGGGGGTGAGTAATTAATGACTTAATTTTCATTTTTGGGTGAACTAACCCTTTAACTAACACACAGACAGCTACATAGGCTAGCACAAACCAAATCAAACCCGAGTGTGTGGTTTATTTGTGTTTTGTTTTTTATCCGTGGAGTTGCAGTCTTGTAAACATATCGAAAGTATGACTGAAACTAATAGATTGGAGCCATTTTCTGGGTTGTTTTGTTGTTTAACATTTATATTCAATAAATATATATTTCAATGTCCGATTACTTATTGGTTGATAAGGGTGTTCCTCAAGGCTCCACTCTAGGTCCCCTTTTGTTCTCTATCTTTATCAATGATTTATCTCGCACTTGCTCCTTGTGTAAGATTCATCTCTATGCTGATGATACCGTGATTTATATTGCTGACTCTGATATTCACCTGATCCAGAATAGGTTACAAGATGACTTTAGTAAGATTCAAGAGTGGCTTCATAGGAACAACCTATTGTTGAATATGGACAAGTCATGTTTTATGTTGTTTGGGACGAGGCATAGAAGTCCTTGTGCTCTCAACTTAAAACTGCATTTTGCTAATGGGTCTTCTATGGTGAAATCTGACATATTTAAGTATCTTGGGTTGTGGATTGATTCCGAACTTACCTTCAAACCTCATATTGACCATATCACAAAGAGAGTATATGGTTGTTGCAGTACACTTTATAAATCTGTTAATTGCTTTACATTTGAAGTTAGGAAAAGGTTAATTTCCCAGTTGATATTGCCCATTGTTGACTATGCTGATATTGTCTATATGAACACTAGTGAAGCTACTCTTAGGCCACTCAATGTTGTATTTAACTCTTTAGGTAGATTTGTTTTGAGGTGTCCTTTTAAAACACATCATTGTGTAATGTATGCATCCTTGAATTGGCTTCAGCTGAAGTCAAGAAGAGACTTTCATTGGTTTCTTTTTATTTTCAAATGTGCCTATTTCGAATGCCCTCCTTATTTGAGTGAACTCTTGGTTCCACGCAGTTCTTTGTATCCTGTTCGTGATATGCAATCTTTGGTCTTTACTGTACCAAGAATCTTTTCAGCCACTGGTAGAAAATCTTTTCACTATAAAGCTACTCATGATTGGAACAATCTTCCTCTTTTTTTGAGGTCCATCTTATCGTTTCGTAGATTTAAGTTAACTCTATTCCAATATCTAAACACTGTATGTGTGTGCTACTGATGTTGGTCTGAGTTGTATTGCTTGCAACTGTCTATTGTTTAATGGATTTGTCTAACGGATATATCTCCTGTTGATTCAACCTCGGTCTTTCTTTTGTGGCACCTTTTTGTTTACTGAATTTCTTGTATTATGATTCTAATTGTATAATGAGTAATTGTGGTGTGCTTTATGTGACAGTTATGTTAGAGCTAAGGTGTGTTTTTTTTTTTTTTTTTGGTGTTGTTTTATGTACTGGACCCTCTTGAAAATGAGATGTTGCATCTCAAGGGGCTATCCATCAATAAATTGAAATTGAAATTGAAATATGCGAATGTTGTACACCTCCCCATTACAAACTTTCAAGACTATCAATGTTATAAATGAACAACTTCTAAAAACAAATGTATAGTTGTCTTTGTAAAGAATTGCTCACTTATATGTAGCTTTGGAGCCGCTGCTGTGACGCTGTACAAACGCTTCCAGTGTGAATACTCTCGCGCGTCTGCAGCTGCAGTGACGATGTAGTTACGCTGACGCGCTGCTCAAGTGCCGCTCACGCTTGCGGTGTGAAACGGCAGTAAGGCTGCATCGAAAGGTAATTTCGCATCTGCTGCCATGTTGGATCCATAGGTATAAACAAACTGCTTCAGTGTGTCGCATAGACGTCGTCATCGTCTTGCTGCTCCCTCCACGTTCTGTGATTGGTTCCCTAGATGAGGTGAAAATTTGATCCATGGTATCCAGACTACCTAGCAGCGTGAATAAAATCGGGCTGCGGCAAGGCAGCATGGGGAAACCCAGGCTAAGCCAACCATGTTTTTCTTCCTGTCCTGTACCCTTTGCTATTGTATTTATGCATGTCTTCCTTTGTGTCTTAAGGTAAATATCTGTGTAAATATGACTCAAAATATCTTGCCCTGTTCGTTCTGCTCCTCCTCCGACAGGTGCGTGTGTACGACCCCTCGACGTCTCAGAGGAGGCCGGTGATGGAGGCTCAGTTTGGAGAGTACCCGCTAACAGCGCTCTCTCTTCCTGCCAGCCAGGACACAGTGGTCGTGGGCAACACTCACGGGGAGATTGCCATTCTTGACCTCAGAAAAGGTAAGCAGTAGGTGGATGCTCTGTTTATTTCTTCTCTTAGGCAGGCTTGGATCAAAAGCACAAAAGTAGTTGTTTTGAACTGAAAGTCCATTGCTTTGTTTTTTGTCCTGGATCTGTGTGTGTTCCAAGAATAAAAGATGTATTTGGCCAGCCGTTCTCTGTATATGCACTGTTATATTATTGAATTCCTGAGAGTGTTGTTTTGTCTGACCCTATTTTCTTCTCTATCTGCCTGCAGGGCTTGTGCGTGGGTGTCTTAAGGGTCTGGCGGGGGCAGTGCGGGGGTTGCAGTGCCATCCTTCCCTCCCATTGGTGGCCTCTTGTGGTTTAGATCGTTTTCTGAGAGTACACAGCCTGGAGGACCGTTCCTTACAACACAAGGTATGAATACACAAGAAACAAGGTTTCTTTATCCATTTTCTCTGCACTTCATCTGTCTCTTTCTCTCTGCTGTTGTTTCCATATCCTTTGATTTCTGCATAGCCCCACTCCTCTTATTTCCATCTGGTTACATACACCATATAATCATAAGTGCCTCCCACTCAAGTGTCGTGTTTGTGTAAATGGTAATTTTATGAACATATTTTCTCTTTGCAGGTATATCTGAAGTCACGACTCAATTGTGTGCTACTTTCTAGCAGAGAACTTGAGGTAAGTGTTGGATCATTTTGAAAATGAACTTTATGTAACTGCCTTTATCAACTGTAGCAACAAAGTAAGCTGCTTTCTCGCTGGTGACTTTATACTGCATCCTAATGACTTTGTTAATCGTATGACTCTGTATGTCCTCTTCTCTTTCAGTCATCAAGTCCTGATGTTACTGGAGATGTAGAGGAAGTGAAAGCAGAGGAGGATGAGGTTTGGGATACCATGGAAACAGTGACGGAGAAGACAAAAAAGAGGGCTGCCCAAAAAGGCGAAACAGCGGTTAATGGGGTAGATGGAAAAAAGAAAAGAAAACTAGTAAAAACTAATGTAAAGTGATTTATAAAGGACATTTATATCATTTTACACACTGTTGATGTCATGTCATGACTAAAACATGTATCAGAAGTGGCCAGAAAGAAACTTAAACCTGATAGAGGATAGTTCACCCAAAAATGAAAATTCTGTTATTATTTACTCGCCCTCAAGTTGTTCCAAACCTGTATGCATTTCTTTGTTCTGCTGAACACAAAAAATATATATTTTGAAGAATGTCGGTAACCAAACAGTTCATGGACCCCATTGACTTCCATCCAGGGTTTTTTCCCCTCCATATTATGGAAGTCAATGGGGCCCGTCAACAGTTTGACATTCTTCAAAATATTGTCCTTTGTGTTAAACAGAAGAAAGAAATTCATATAGGTGACAGAATTTCCATTTTTGGGTGAACAATCCCTTTAATACATACATACAGGTGTGTGTGTGTGTGTGTGTGTGTGTGTGTGTGTATATATATATATATATATATATATATATATATATATATATATATATATATATATATATATATATATATATATATATATATAGGTCATCATTTTGTAGTGGATTTGAACATTAAATGATCTGAAATTTGATATTTAGATTACCTTTTTAATATGTGAAAATGTTACAATTCTATTGAACTGGATCAAATGGACCTGTTATGTACAAACAAAAACAACTTGTCCCTTCTATCACTGTAATTCTGAATTAAACTGAATTGAATGAAGAGTCTGTAGCAGAGCTTTGTCTTTGTATTTTCAATAATTAAGTTTTAATTGTGTTCAATTAACTCAAATATATATGAAATGTTACACCAACACTGTAAAAAATGCTTTTCTGGTTTCCAGTCCAAATATCTAAAAAATTTTACATCAAGAAGCATTTACTAGAGACGTAAAATGACAAGAAATCCTATCATGTTTTCTGATAATTGGGGTAAGAAAAATAATCTTGTTTTCCATTTGAAGTATTTTTTTTTTCTTACCTTATTGGCAGATAATTTTGCTTATTTTGTTTCAAAAACTCACTCAATTACATTTTTTTTTTTTATCAGAAAACAAGATAGAATTTCTTATGTCATTTTACTTCTCTAGTAAATGCTTCTTGATTTAAGATTTTTTTGATATATGGACTGGAAACAAGACAAAGATACTAAGTACGAAAAGCATTTTTTGCAGTAAACTGTCACACAAACTTAAAGAAAGTGTGCACTTCAGAAAATATTTCCTACAAAAATCTGTGATGTGGTTTACAATGCTACTTTAAGTGAAGTTTACATTCTTTCCTAAGCCCTGTGTACAGTATTCCTTTCAAAAATTAATTTGAGGTACATTTTACTGAAGTAAAAAGAGAATCATGAATCTGTGCTGGTCTAAAGACCTTGACTTGACTTTGACTGTGAATGACCATGCATACCTGTGTTTGTGTGGGTGTGTATTACGCATTGCGTTATGCACACTTAAACACACCTTATACTAGCCTCTGATAAGATAAGGGACATCTTGGTTAGCACTGAAACTGTCGATATTGTAAATGAGAGAATTAGTAGCTAATAACTGATTTATTTTGAGCACAATAAGAGGATGAATCTGTAGGTCTCAAAAATGTAACATTTTGACATTACAGTGGTGTCATAACCAAGGAATCAAATTAAATAATAAATTCTCTTTAACAAACATTCTGTCCAAGCTTCTAAAATCAAATGTATTTATAAATCTGATCATAGACAGTGATGTTCAAGGGATGACGTTTAGTGCATCTAATAAGTGACACTTTCGACGTGACAGATAATTAAACATGGAAAAATTTTCGAGGAGCAAAGGGCATAAAATATAGAGGGAATGATGATGTATGACAACATGATTTGAACTCTGAGACCTTGCAGGGTGGAGAGGGCAGTATTCCTGACTGCTGACTTTGAAAAAACTTCTGATTTTAAAACCTGAAGTGTGGCTTTATACACAGGACA
Source organism: Tiaroga cobitis (assembly GCA_030578255.1). Lineage (NCBI taxonomy): Eukaryota > Metazoa > Chordata > Actinopteri > Cypriniformes > Leuciscidae > Tiaroga > Tiaroga cobitis. The sequence goes on from CM060600.1 coordinate 23,230,356, forward strand.
ACAGGCTCAGAATTTCCTGTATGATTCTTGTAAATTATGAAACCCATAAACTATTGCGTGTTTGTGGTTTGACCCTGTGTGCGGTACTAAGGTCGTAACCACTGGAAAGATTTCATTTCCTCATGATTTCCTCCTTTAGAGTGAGGGAAATAGCTGAACTAACCCCAAAAACACAATCACCACATTATATTGCACTTCCATGAAATATATTTATCATATAGGCCTATAATTATTTTTGCATTTTTTCAATTTCTTGATTAAAATGTTAGATTGTGACCACAGTTGTTGTCTTCTGGTCCAGTTGCAAACCTCTTATCACAAGAAACACAAAAAAAATTATAGTCCCAGACCTTTACCTGCCTAAGGTACAATATTATGTGCTTAGATGGAGTATTTTGTCGTAGTACATTAATTTACACGCCATTCTTGTGTTTGACAATCAAAATTCCTTCACACAGTGTGCACTTCTGTGCTCTTTAACCCAATAATGACAATAATTAACCCTCTCTCATCATGAGTATTTTATTATCCTGTTATAAAGCATTTTTTTTTTCATTCTTTGATCAATGTTTAGAGTCCATAGTCTACTTTATCTAGTCTAATCATGCAGCATTATCTCATGCTGTGCTATTACCAGTAATTAAGACATTGACCTACATCACTCATTTGCTGTGTTGCATTATAAATCAAGCCTTAACAACTCGCAGTGTGTGAAAACAGCTATATATTGCAAGAAATAAGACTTGTGATGTGCAACAAACAATGTTCTGATTCTGTGCTCTACATCTAAACAATATAACTAAAAAATCAAGTTAAACTGTGACGCCCTCTAGTGGTTTATTGTGTTTAAAGTAAACTGGCAAGACTTCTGATTTGGATGTCTGTTTGGCCCACAACATTTGTTTAGACAATTTTAATAAAATGTCAATAAAATTAACTGTTTTAAAAATATCAATGTACCTAAAACGTTACAAAATAGGGTCCTGAGGTAGCCTGTGTGTAAGTCCATAAGAGTCCAGGATGTTGAATATGAGGGGCAGGGCCAAAAAGATGTTAAATATTGACGAGGAGTGTAATTATTAACTAAGATTCAACTCCAAATCACTTTTAAACTGGCCTCTCTGGCCTGACATAGCACTGCTGACCGACGCACCCTTCTCACTAGCTGACTCTCTCGTTGTGCTGTCACTATCTCTATTGTTTTCAGTTCCTTTTCAAATTTTTGTAGACATATTTTTACTTTGCTTCTGTAAGTTCTTTAATCTCTATATTTATATAAACTTTTCTTTTGGTCTTTTGTTTGCATTCTTTCTCTTTTTTTTCTTCCCCCCCCTGATGCGTCCTGGACTCCCACGAGGAAGAACTGTGAAGGTAAGTAACTCTTTAATGAAAATTAAGTTGTGGGTACATATGTGAGGAACATGACATTTTTAAGTGGTTTAAATTTTCTAATATTAAAATATTTTCTAAACAAATATATGTATTTAAAAAAAAAACATCCAGTGCAAAACTCATGTAGTTGCTTCGCCCTCTGCAATTACGCTGATTCACGTAGGAAAATGTAATGTTAATGTCTGACTGTTTGTTTGTGAAAGGCTAGATTAATTTTACTAATGTAAATATACCTGCATTGTCTAAAAAAGTACAGGTAATAAGGATACGAAAAGAATGCAAAAGGCTTTCGCTCGGCCCTCAAGCAGTTGAAACAATATTTTCCAAGAACAGGGTCTTATAAATCAAAAAGGGTATGAAGTAAGTTTCTTTTAAATGATCTTCAATACATGAAGCAAACTGCCTGGTACTGATGTTCAGATGCAAATAAATGGCAGTTTTAGGTTTTGTATTCATTTTTATACAACAATCTAATATTCTATGTCACATCTTTTCCACAATTATTTTCTTTTCTACAAAGTAGATTTGATGAAACACATGTGACTTACTCCAATATGAAGTACGGCAATTGGGAATAGTGATAAAAATGAACCACCTTCATGAGTTCATGCCATTGATTTTCTCTCACCCAACACAAAAGTTGGATACGGCTCAGAGATGAGAAAGAAAATGGTGGATTCACAAGATGATAACAGGGGCAGATAACACAGACTGACTCATGCGATGTGTGCCCCCTTTAATTACTTTATTATGCTGTTTTTCCAAAGGTAGCAAAGAGCAAGGAGGTTTACAGCAAGGCAAAGTCTAAAATATGATATAAATGAAGAAACCAAGAAGAGAGAAAGAACATGATAGAGAATGTGGGATGGGTAACTCATGACTAAAAGGAAGTGATATGTACAAAATTAAGACATAAAGGCACATAAATTATTGAGCGACACACCCTTATTTCTCTCACATCACACACACATTCTGCCGAGTACCCTTATGTTGACTGCAGTCATAAAATTGCTGTTATCAAGATCAGTCTTAGCACTTTGGACATGCAGTTGGCCAATAATGGAGTCTATGGCATGTCATAAAGATGAGAAAGAAACAAGAGGTCAAAGTCATGAGCCAACAGAGGAACTCTCACATGTTCTTAATGGCAGTCATTAGCCTTTGTCTGAATCCTGATCTAACTGTCTTCTATGCTTTCATTTCAGGTGGAACCACACTTTCTTCTTCTACTATCTATCTATATTATAGAAAACTACCCTGTATGGTGAGAAGTTTTTGTGAGAATAAGGAATAAGTGCACTTTCTTCCGCTGTCCAAAAGGGGCACACTCCAAAGATTTGGTGCTGGCTGGTTGTAACAGCAACTCCATGTGGAAGGTTTGTGTCTTCCAGTGGAGCTGCTGTTGCGTGCAGATAGTCACCTTTAACTGCCTTATTTCTACATTACTGCTCCTTTGAAGTGAACAAGGAATATAAAGTCCTAATGTTTTTATTCTTATTTAATGTAATGCCTAATACTTGGCTGTGAATGTACATCTATACTAGAAGAAAGCATGTTAAATCCAGGGTCTAGGACACAGGGTGATGACCTATGAATTGACAGCCAGTGTTTGCAGTCCAGCTGCCTGTCAGTTCTGTAGGCCACTGTCCTGTTTATCCTACTAAACACACACTGGTTTGCACAGAGAATGCAGGACACTGTATAAATGTTATGTATAATTGTTGGGCTGAATAAATGTAAAACTTTCATGTAATTGTTCATTTGGAAATGTATTTTTTTGTAAAGTGTATTTATTTTGATGTAGCTAGCTAGCAACTTATTTCTTATGTTTTTTTTTTGTCACATTCTTTGCATACATTTCATTTAACATTGTTTACGAAGTTTTCCAAAATCAATGTGTCATGACTTATAACAATAAAGATAATTATAACGATAACTACATTAGCATCCGTAGCCTACCATGATAACATTCGGGTGCCCTTGGTCGGACGGGACACTGATGACTCTATTTCCGCCGACCTGACAACATCCTAATTGTACAACATCACTACTGTATGTCTACAACATCACTTGGCCTACTTTATGAACAACAGCAGAACAGTATCTTTCTGACATTATGTTTTAATATTATTTAAAGTACATTATGATAAACATTTCAGCCAAATAAATTATAAATGTTTGCTAGATTATGTTCATTACCTGTCGATGTATGTTTATGCTAAAATATAATTAAATATTTAATTTCTATTTTAAAAAACATCTATCGCATATCATTATGTGTAGTGAGATGGCTCACGTGATTTATGTTTCATGCTAGTTTAGAACTTCCGTTCCCTTGTTTTCACTATACATTGTGGGACTATTTAGGGAGCGAATGTTGGAAGGATTTTGCGATTGAGACCACCCTTAAAATGGCTGACTCCCTGATCAGTGCCCTCATAGATATCTATGAGTGCCCTGACTACTGAACTAGGGAGCTAATTGAGATGCACCCATGAGTTTATTATAAGTGCAAGCTGCAGTTTTTGTCGTCCGTTTAAATAATCAAGCTGGATTTCTATTGGCTCAAAAAAATCGTTTTGAAAGTGTGTCGTTATCATTATAGTTGTGGTGTGGACTTTCCCTTTTTTATAGAATTAGAACGATTATTAAAACTTTACAGTTATCGTTCTTAGGCCTAGTTATTGGTGTCAACAGTCCTTTAGTCACACATAAGCCATTAAAAAGAAATCACTGACAAAACACAAACAACCTGAATCCATAGCCAATTTCCTGTAAATGTCAGACTTCTTTCACTTTCAGTTTTGTTTTGCCCAGAGTTCCCCCCCTGAAAGGTCGTGCAGGGGAGTCTTAGATATAGGAATAGCTCTAAGACTAGAATTAAGCTTACAGACAGAAAATTGTCTCTAGGCTGAACAAACATGGCAGATAAAACAATGTTAATTGAGTATTGATTTAAAAATAAATAATTAAATAAATTAAATAAATAAACAATGGGTTTGTTTATCTGCATGCCATTCTGACACTCGAAGAACATAAAGCTCTGGGAAATTCCTGCAAACCACTTGATAATTCTAAACGAATGACTGTCAAAATGAAAGAATTCTTTCATTAATTTTCACTTTCTGATACAATAGCTGAACCACATGAGCCAACTCACAAGAGGCCTCTTTATAAAGACGCATCTTTTGCTTTTCTTGGTTGTTTCACTTTTGTTATTTGTAAGGCCTAAGCACTTTTACATATTTTTTTTTTTACAGTTTCAGATTAAAAGAACATTACAGAGTATTTATTTGAGGGTGACGAGTGTCAATTTCTAGGACCCCCTTATGACAGTGTCAAACCTGGCACAGACTCAGACCAGCAACTGTCACTCTATTCCAGGACAAATATAGCAGCCAGCCAGTTACATGCTCAAAAGAAAACCCCCATCCCATCCCCCAAAACAGGAATATTACTGTCCTTCCCAAGTTTTTCATGTGAGGTTCATTCATACAATATTTTGGGCACGAACAGATGGCATTGATTTAACCTGTTAAATTGGCTTTATTATATGATATTATATTATATTAAATATATATAATTATATTGCATATATATTAAATGTTGTTGAATAAATTTCTAGTAATTTATGGCCTCTAAATCATTCATTCATTCATTCATTCATTCATTCATTCATTCATTCATTCATTCATTCATTCATTCATTCATTCATTCATTCGTTCATTCATTCATTCATTCATTCATTCATTAAAACAATTAAAAGTTAAGGTTATTATAATCAATATAAACTTTATTTGTTAGAAAAAAAGAACGTCAGCTGTGTTTCACAAAACCCCAATTGGGGTAGGTGGTGATGGGGGAAGGGGCTTTTATTTTGGAAGTTCCCTTGAGTTCCGGTCCATAGTAATGTATTAAAAATGTTGTTGGGGGCGCGAGCTCGCACTGTCACGCGCAGAGTTCTCGGGCTGTGGGAGCAACTCCAACGTCTAAGTTATAAAAGACAACGATCTCCAGCAAGTCAGGTCTCAACTGACGGGAGTAAACTAACTTCAGTCTGATTTACGAAAAAAGTCAAAGTTGGCAAAATATAAATGAATGCATAAAAAGACAACAGTTAGTTGAACAGCTGACGGGACCGACCCACCACGCTGGCAGTCCGCTGTAACGTTACCTGACATTGGACCGGTAATTCATTCGAACCGCTGGATTAAACTGCCTAGAAATCAGCAAAGAACTTGTAGTTTATTTTACACAAGTTTATATTACACATTTTGCAACATGTTCAGCTGGGCGAACAAGGACGGGAAGAAAAAGGACCCCGAACTGTTTCAGACTGTTTCTGACGGGTTGAAGCGACTCTACCGGACCAAATTATTTCCACTAGAAGACACGTACCGCTTTCACGACTTCCACTCTCCGGCTCTGGAAGATGCTGATTTCGATAACAAGCCGATGGTACTTTTAGTGGGCCAGTACTCCACAGGGAAAACCACTTTTATTCGTCATCTCATGGAGCAGGATTTCCCCGGGATGCGCATAGGCCCCGAACCGACCACCGATTCATTCATAGCGGTGATGTACGGTGAACAGGAGGGTCTGATCCCGGGCAATGCTTTAGTGGTTGACCCCAAGAAACCCTTCAGAAAGCTCAACGCCTTTGGAAACGCATTTCTGAACAGGTGAGATCTTCATTCATTACACTTTCAAACAACCTTCTTTTTAAAAATAAACACATTCTGAAAAACTGCAGTGTTTACAATAATCATGTGTCTTTGGCAGTTGTTTTTATCTCAGGTTTTATTTGCTCAGGATTGCAGCTTTTCAGGGTGTTGTCTGTCAAGAGGTTATCCAGTTTTGTATTTCATTACTCGGCATTACTTTTATGAAAAGAAATGATAGGAGCCTTCTGGACATTAACAAGGTGAAGAGGGTGTTCATGTTGTACTGAAAATTGAAACTCCTGCTGCACTTTTTTTCCAGCTTACTTTGCATGCTGAAGTCGCCCGCTGTATTACAAGGGTGGAGCTTTAACAGTAGTAAAGCTGAATTCTTAACAGGTTCACTATTGGTGTTTTATACCATTGATGAAGATTTGATTAAGTATATTACACACTTTTTCCTGTTTTTTACCACTCACACATGTTGTCTGGCCTGCAAACATGTATGTTTGTCAGTTTATGAAGACCGATATGATTTGCTTTATTGTAATCCTCACAAACCTTTATTACTTTTAGATATAGTTGTCACGCCCAGAGAAAAAAAGTCTTCAGGCTTTTGAACCTGACATTAAAGCTTTACCTGAACTCAATTTTAAACCTTTATACCAGCAAAACTTTCCCTTTTTCATTGTGTTTCATTAATTATTGAAGATATTAATACACATTTTGTGTGCATAAAACTTATTGCTCGTTAGTCTTTGGTTCCCTCATCGAAGAGGAACGTCAGCTGACCCTGGTTTTGACAGCTGCAGAGGCCTTTAAAGGTCTTTTTAACAAGCTCTTGGGGAATGGGGCCCTCCATAAGCAATGACATGAAAAGAAATGAGTTGACGTTTGTAATGGTGTATCAGTTCAACTCACAGTTGTCTTTTCAACATGTTACATATGTGACATGAGCAGAGATGGGTGTGTCTTCTCTCAAGGACTAGTACTACACTTTTCCTTTGACTTGTGCTTGTTGCAGATATGAGGACTTCACCTCAACCCCATGCTGGTCAATGCTTGAATTAGAGGGATCATATTATGCACGGATCATATTTACACCCCAACATGCCTGGGCTTGCAAAATGCATTTTATTCTACGAAAATGTCCTTTTAAAGAAAATCTTGGAATGCTTTCAATTTGAGCAATAAGTAGGTTCGGTTGACCAGTCAATCATGAATGGGAGGGGAATAGTTAAAGATTTCAGCCCTCCTCCCTCCCTCCCTGAACTCTCCTTGACTGTGTGTTGTTTTAAGGTCAAATCAGATTTTCTTGAGAAGCTAAGTGTAATCATGAATTGATCAGAGACTTTTCTGTAGGTGCTGCCCTATATGTTAAATGCGGGATTTTAGTGTTCTGACACTTGTTTGTGAGAATATTATTTAATTTTTTTTTTAAAAATTGGTTGGCAAGAGGTTAAAAAGAACTGACTCAGATAAGGCACTGCACAGTTAATCTGAGGAACTGACGCAGCAATTTCAGTTCACTCGCAAAAGTGTCCCCCCGTTTGACCCCAGCTTCCTTTATATATGACCCCAGCTTCCTTTATATTATGCTGATTATTGCTTATCAAGCATATTGAATTTTTCCTCCCAGTATTTTGCACTCTGACCTTGACGGAGCGGTTCAAAGGTAGCTTGAAGGTCACTGGCGAGCTGTCAAGTGTGTGTGCGACGTGCCTTGTGACTATCACTGCTGTAGATTTTTAGTACATATTAACCTTGTTCCAGTAGTTCAGTTAAACATGGATGCTCCGCCTTTGTGCTGTTGTCCCCACTCTCCCTACTACTCATGTGTAACTTGAGTATGCATGCTCTTTCCCCTCCTGTGCAGCTGCATTCATCATTTTCCCTAGGCTCTGGGCTATATTGAACCATATAGCTGATTGCAGATTCTCACCACTGTAGTGTTTTCCCAAGAGCAAATGTATGCACATCTAAGCCCTATATGGTGTTTTAACCTCTACTAGGGTCAGGGTGAAGATTCATTTAATTTACAGTTATTGCCGTAGTTGGTTGCCGTTTACTCTTTTGTGTTATGCATTGAAACATGCTCCGTTACTGCTGTCTATCTTACTAAGCAGGTTTTTCTTCTGATATGCATCCATGTGTAGCCATTTTGATTTGTGTTTGTCAGCTTGGTTTCTGAGATTTTTACACACCAAGGAGTCATTGAATCAAATAAAGCAATGCAATGATTTTTTTGTGGTGTTTTGGGGACATTAAGAAGTCCTGGAAGCAGCAGGAATTTAACATCTTGAATAAACTACACACAGGGAGATGAGGCTGAGACATTACTCTCCCTGAATATTAGGCTACATCAGCAAGAGGACACATTATTTGACATCACAGGCTAATTAGTTTGTTCATATGCAGTCCATACTTACTAGAAGTGTATAAACAGAGTTTTACCCTTACAGTAAGGGTAGGGAGTCAGGACGCACCAAACCGACACCAAAGAACTAGCGCTGATGAAAGCCGTGTTGTCGCCTCGATTTGCCTGCGTCGGGGCAAAAAAGCTTCACTTGAACACACAGAGAGAACTACAGCCAACTGCCAACTAGCATGCGTGTTCTGCGCCTGCGTGTAAATGAGACAACTGTCTAAATCTGCAGAAATATTCATCTATATTCGTCATTCAAAAAGGGAAACTGATGCTGCAGAGACACATACAGGAAAGCCAGCGCTTGCTTACCGTTTTGAATATCAATCCTCCTGATCACTTTTTTTATTCCACTCAGCTAATGTGAATATTAAAATATTCGCCCAGGAACACTCAGGTAAAATGACATAAAATTAGAACATCTGTACCATTTTGATGACTTTGCTTGCGGTTTTGCTATTATTCTCATGCAGTCACTAAGCTGAACAGCCAATCAAGTTCTCTCTCTTACCGACGGCCCGACCAATTCTACATGCTGAATCGGCCCAAAAAAAAAAACAGACGACTCCTTGTTTTAGCTTCTTTTTTTTCAAGATTCTTTGACTAATAGAAAGATTTATTTAAAATAGAAAGCATTATAAATGTCTTTACGGTTACTTTTGATCAATTTATTGCATCGTTGCTGAATAATAATAACAATAATATGAATAATAATAATAATAATAATAAGTGTTAAGTTCTTTAAAAACAAATCTTACTGACCCCAAACTTTTGAATGGTAGTATATAAAGTTGCATCATGCAGGAAATGAATTTTAGCTTCTGCAGGATGTTTACTGACCTGAACCTCTGAAGCTTGACTTCAAAAACAGGCTAGTAGTGTTTAGATGTTATCAGTTTACTCAAAATTATTTATTCTCGAAAATAAAAGTACATGTTGGATTTCTGGATGTTAGGAAACATGTCTCTGTTCTGGCCCTGCTTACTTTATGCTTTATATCAGCCATAGTGACACAAACTGTGGACCACACAGTCCAGTACTGAGTGGAATGTATGCAGAAAAGAAATAATATGGGATGTGATTGACAGGAGGGAAGGTACCCGCATGTAGAGAATAAGTGATGGCACTCTTTCTGGAAAAATGAAGGGGTGGGAATGAATAAAATACATAAGTGGGGTTTTGAGGTTGAAGATTGTTTTTGTATGACTAAAATGTGCTGGTATGTTAACGACATGGAAATAAAAGCATATGGGTTGGCACATAGAACTAAATGAAGAACGCACAGAAAGATAAGCTGCAAACATATGTTAATGGAAAAGCTGAGGTAAGAGTTGGAATGAAAAGATTTGGCGAGAGAGAACGAGAAGGGAATTCCTTCCAATCAGTCATGTTGCACTAAAAACATTACTGCCAGATCACTAGGCCCAATGGTTAAATGTCTGATTGTTTCAAGTATCTATCCTTTTTTTTTTTTTTTTAATGTTTGATCCTCTTCTCTCAGGTTTATATGTGCTCAGATGCCAAATGCAGTGCTGGACAGCATCAGCATCATAGACACTCCTGGAATTCTGTCCGGAGAGAAACAGCGGATTAGCAGAGGTATGTGTTTTATTTTATTTTATTTTATTTCCTCTTTCTATAATTGTCGTCTTCACTTCTTTTACCATAACCTGACTTTCCTTCCCAGAGTTACCACAACTTCATATTTTTTGTCCTATTAATACAAGTGCCATTTGCATAGACAGCTGTGAGTGTGTAACATATGTCCCAAGCAAAGGAAGGGAGGCTAATTTAGTTAGCTTCTGCATTATGGGAGTGTTAAGAGGGAAGTATTTTTAGTTCTCCTGTTTACATTACAGCACAACAAACCCACTCTTCTTCCAAAGGTTTTTTTTCCTGTAGGAAGGAAGGGAAGTTGAAAACCTAATTATTCTATAGTGACAATGTGGACTGTCCTTTCCCATCAAACACTATGATTTGGCAAGAACAATGGATTTTCTAAGCCCTCACTGAAAACAAAAATGATGCAAAACTGTCTAAAATGTTCAAATAGCCCTTAGGCAGTGTGTTTGGTGGTTAATTGCCCTTAAGCAGCGCAGGAGATAAGGTACAGGATTTTTTTGCTTCCCTAGAAGTATAGTTGACTAGTCTGGACCTGTTACAGGCTCAGAAATGACAATGGAGTATGTTGTTTATTCAAGAAAACTTTAAGAGAGCATTGTGTGTGGTGGTAACCGGTGTCACTTTGAGACCCTTCCTGTGCTTGTCTATCTGCCGTGGCGCGTGTGTGCGTGCGGACGGGCCTCTCCTTGGCTTTCCCTGAAGACCATGTAAATGTGATCAGAGGGTGAGTGGCATCTACAGATAACAGTCTGACAAAGAGGGGCGACAGCTCAGGCCAGGAAACAGACATTACCGCGGAACAGAGAGGGCGTGGTAAGGACGTACAAATGAGCGGACTGCTTGAATGCATCCATGTTCAAAGATTCAGTTACGTGTTATTGAGCATGTATAATGTATGTGTGTGAGTAGATTTACGTCGGGATGGCTTTCCTGCTGTCGGCACCAGACAGACAAGAGTCAGTCACATAAAATTGGATATGTTTATAGTAATAACATATTTTGTGGGCATGGTAAAATGGTACCAAGGTTTTTTTAATGTATACCTACAGACTAAGGATGTGCCTGAAGCCGAATACCAAAAGCCGAATTTCAGAATTATTCAGAAAGAAACTGATAATGTTTTAAGATAAAGTATATAAATGTAAATGTGATAAAGTTTTTCAGTATCCATGCCTCTCCGAATAAGATATGGCTTCAGGCACATCCCTACTACAGACTGCTATTTTTTTTTATACCATGGCACTTCTATGTTTTGTTGTTTAAAACGAAACCACGCTAACATCATGTTTGTATATAAATAATACTGAAATAACACTGTTTTGGACTTGTAGCATCTACATTTTTTTATGGTTCTGGTATTTTTTAAAAAAAGATTTTAAGATCCACCAAACCATGGTAATATCATGTTTTTTGGACACGTGTACCATGGTTATCTTTGAGTATCTTGGTGTACCATATTAAATACCATGGTACATGATGAATATGATAATCATTTACTACCATGGTATGGATCATTGTACAATGGTAGAGACACAATATGTTTTTGTATTATTAGGGGATGATCTGGTGGTGGTATACATATTGGATAGTGTTATAGGAGAATTGCCTGTGAGCTCCATGAGAGAGTACAGACATGAGTGGATGACAATAACCAGGTGTTCATGAACACTCTTGCATTCCACACCGTACAGCTTTCTCACGTTATTTAGGTTTACTTTAAAATGGGCCGCACCCTATGGTCTCTGATAAGCAACCAACCCCCCAGCCCCCCCCAGAGCTTGGCAGTGCCTGGGCAGATGTAAAAACATCATTAGTGTATGGGAAAAGTATTTCCAGGCTGATACATGGTTGTATAAGCTTGTGTAAGATCATAGTATGCATCTCATGTGCTGCACTCTGAACTTACCCCAGTGATTTTCACACATGGTTTTATTCACAAGGTCTTAAGCTCATTAAAAAAAGCAAGAGAGGTGACAGCTCTCCATCAGAGGCCAGGGTTTCTTTCTCTTTGCTGTCCTTTGCTCTTCCTCCCTCTGAGGCAGAATGAGAGCCATAAAGATTGATAGTGATGATGGTGAAGGCTAGCCTGGTTAAAACCAGACCATTCTCAGTTGTAACTGAGTTATGGTCTGGCAAAGCGTCATAGACAAATCATTTCCAGAGGGGCGTCACCAACGGACGTTGTGGGTAGACCTAAAACCAATCAGAGCGATGAAGGAGATGATATATGCAGAGCAGCGGAGAAACATCTCTGTTCTTTGCTCGGCTTTTAACAAAAAAGAAACGTTCAAATCGCTTAAAACAGACACGATAGCTAATTCGAACGAGTGATGTTCGGCGGCGGCATCCATCTTTGTAATGTAGGCTACAAAATCTGCTTCAAAATCCAAGCGCTGTCGTCATCGTGTAAAGCCCCCCCCAACGTTTCTGATTGGTGCCTCGATTTCGACGGATTGGAAATGGGCTTGAATGAGCTCTTTGCCAGACTAACTTTCAGAGCAAATCTAAATTTGCTGGAAGTTGTCTGGGTTTTCCCAGGCTTGGTGAAGGCATGACGACTGAGAGAATTCAGACTCCGGAGACAGGACACAGCGAAGGGTCACCTTATAGTCACCACAAAGATTCTATTGTATTAGATTGCCATGAAATGAGGAGATTTTGAATAAAATTAAGGATTTTGAGATGTCCATTAGTGCTTATGCGTGATATGTGAAATTACATCTCGGAAACATTTTATCAATTGAAATCAACAATTATTGAAATTGTTTGGTTATGAATGTTACTAAAAAATTATATATTAGGATAATAGGCAGCAAGTGGACATTTTGTCCTCAAAGTTGAAGCAGGAAAGATAGTTGTGTTAGAAGCAGGAAAAATGGGCGAGCGTAAGGATTGTGTGTGTCACTAGGATGCACCATGGGAAGAAGGCAGGACGGCGGAGGCTGTGTGATACTTTGAGCAATGTTATGCTGGGAAACCTTGGGTCCTGCCATCCATGTGGATGTTACTTTGACACGTACCACCTACATGCACCTACACATACCACCTACCACCAGCATTGTTGCAGACCATGTTCACCCTTTCATGGAAACCGTATTCCCTGGTGGCTGTGGCCTCTTTCAGGCAGGATAATGCGCCCTGCCAGGCATATATATATATATATATTACACACAGCAGCTTTACCTAAAATGCATGCATTGCATCTACTTTAGCCTACAATTTAGAGTGATGTTATCAGTTATGCATTTCAGTAATGTACATATAAAAATGTACAGTAAGCTAATGTATTAATTTAAGGCAGAACAAAGAGCTAATTTAAGTAATGAATACATGCATGTTTGTTAAAGGACTAGATTAGGACTCTGACTAATATGGTATAGCCTAATGGAAATCCAGATACTTATGCTTAGATTGTTAATACATAATGTTTTTCAACAGGTGACATTTTATATTTTGGCCCTTCAGTTGAGTTCAAAACAAAATGGACACAACGAAATGACAAACAATGTTTTTTTTTTAAAAATTAGTCGTTTAGATTAGTCGACTAATCGAAAAATTAGTCGTTAGAAAATTAGTCGTTAGTGGCTATATATATATATATATATGTATATATAGTTGTGGTCAGAATTATTGGCACCCCTGTTAAATATGATTAAAGATGGCTGTAAAAATAAATCGGTATTTTTTATCCTTTTGATCTTCAAAACATTTGCAAAAGTCTAACCTTTCTTTGAAGTAAAACTATTGAAAGTGGTGGGTAAATCACATTATGAAATAAATGCTTTTCTCCAAAACACGTTGGCTATAATTATTGGCACCCTTTTATTAAATACTTTCTGCAACCTCCTTTTGCCAATATAACAGCTCTGAGTTTTCTCTTATAATGCCTGATGAGTTTGGAGAACACCTGAGAAGAGATCAGAGACCATTCCTCCATACAGAATCTCTCTAGATCCTTCAGATTCACAGATCCATGTTGGCGCTTCTTCTCTTCACTTCAACCCACTCATTTTCTGTAGGGTTCAGGTCTGGGGACTGGGATAGTCATGGCAGCAGCTTCATTTTGTTCTTCGTGACACATTTGTGATGATTTTGATGTTTGTTTTGGATTGTTGTCCTGATGGAAGATACAACCACTGCCCATTATAAGAGTTCTAGCAGAGCATGGGGTACTCTTTATCTCTGTTTGCTGCCAAAAAGCTATATTTTTTTTTAGTTTCACCTGACCATAGAATCCGTTCCCTTTTGAAGTTCCAGTTGTGTCTGATGACTGAATATTCTGGAGTTTTCTTGAAACACTCCCAAACAACTTGTGGTGATGTAGGTGCTGTTTGATAAAAAACATGTAGGCTTTCTGACCCCAAGCCTCAAGTAATCTCTGCATTTTCCAACTGTGATCCTTGGAGAGTCTTTGGCCACTCAAACTTTCCTCCTCACCGTACATTAGGACGTTATAGACTCAAGTCCTCTTCTAGGCAGATTCGTAACTTCTTTAGTTGATTGGAACTTCTTAACTATTATCCTGATAGTGGAAATGGGAATTTTTCAATGTTTTAGCTATTTTCTTACAGCCACTTTTGTGAAGCTCAACAATCTTTTGCTGCACATCCGAGCTATATTCTTTGTTTTTTTACTCATTGTGATGAATGATTAAGGGTATTTGACTTTTGTGCCTGCGCATATTTATACTCCTGTGAAACAAGAAGTTATAGTGACAATTTCATGTTCCTAGTCACCCTGGTGTGCTAAAAAATGTAAGTACCGGTATTAATATATATATATATATACATACACGCATGCACTTCAGGGATATTTTACTAATAAAAAATTCTAAAGGTGCCAACAATTGTGGCCAACGTGTTTTGGAGAAAAACATTTATTTCATAATGTTTCTCTCTCTCGCACGCTCTCTCTCCCTCTCTCTCTCTATATATATATATACTTTTACTTTAATTTGCTTATAACTGTCATAACTAATATTATAACAATTGACTTATGGCTAAGCCACACCCCCAAATGCGATGAGCCAATCACAGTGCGCATAGCTAACCCAATACACTTGGACATTCTCTGCTTCCACGTCCATTGAAATGCATTGCAGTTAGTCAGTTTTCATTCGTTTTTATATGTTTTTTTCTTGTCATTTTAAGTTCAAAATGGTCAAACGGTGTGCATGGGGTACATGCAACTCTGACACTAGGTATCCCGAGAGGCAGGGCAACGGTGTGTATTTATTTTACCCTTTCCCAAGCCACATCTCAACCGAGATACGTATCTGCTCTGGATAAAGTTATGCGGTAGACCACAACACTAACTAAACGTGGATAAATTAAACAAGAATTAAACAAGGATGTCTACATCTGTTTTAAGTCAACAACGTATTTGAACGTTATCTTTAACATCTCTAACATAACGTTAGGCTAACGTTAGCCTAACATTAGAAAACGTTGACTTAAGCTTCTAGCTGCGTTGTAAATGTCACTTAGCTTCATTAACGTATCTTTAAATAACCGAGATAACAAATGTTCATGTAAAGATTAATGTAAATACTGCAGTGCATGAACAATGCTTATCCTCTATCTTGTTGTCTTAGATGGTGATGACAACGAGATGCGGTTTATCACGTTTACACTGTGACCTGTAAATTTTTGCCTGGAGCTGAAGCTTTTCATCAACCTTCTCAACAATAAAATTTTTAATACAACCCTCCAATGAATAGTTAAGGCCCTTTTGGTGACATCGAGGTGATATATAATCTTTCTGTCTCCAAAAATCATCAATAGCCTCCTGTGAAATGTCTCCTACTGTGACAGCGCCTGTCACCGAATGTTGACTGTTTGTCCGAGTGAGTGGAGGGGGCGTGGCTTAGCCATAGGTCAATTGTTTATTTTCCCCTGAAAGCTATTCACAGAGCTTGTGATGCGTATGGAAAGTCCGTCTCTTCACAAAATGCATTTATTTAAAGATTCTGTCTCTATTGTGTTCAAAGCTTCCTCTTTACTGATGTTACAGTAATTGAATGCTAGTGGAGGGAAATGTATAAGGAAAACCCTGGTAGTGTCATTATCTAAACATGGAAAATGTTAGTATTTGGCTCTTATTTCAAGTCCTACATAGGAAGAATTGACAACAAAACAGACAATGATTCACACTTAAAGTGCTAGTCATTGCCTTGTCATGGATCGCAATGTGGCTTGTAGCCAGTTATAGTCGGAGTCAAGTGGATGTCATGTGTGAATACAATACCCTAACAGCAATAAGTTTAGGAGGAAATCTGGGCCTGTCTGAGAATAATGGGATGATCAGTTTTGTAACTGATCTGAAAAACATGGATATTCAGGAATGACAACTATTTGGACATCTAGCCACAGTCATGCTGTTCTTTGGAAGAGGATTGCTTGCTATTTTAATACAGTCCTTTTCTCTCTCCACATTTCATTTAAAAAAAAAATTTCTTATCTCCTCCCACTTTATTCTTCACAGCAATGCGGTCTCCATATTGTGGTTCTGAACTCCTGTGCTGACTTTATAGAAGAATAGATCAGTGAGGACTGCTTATAATAGTTTTGATAGTATGCCATGTTTTAACTTTCAACCTTAAACCCTAAAAATGTCCTGCTCATTCGTAGACCTTTTGAGGTCAGTTAATAATTTTCTGAAGTCTGCTGACTTCACATCCGTCCCCCTTCCCCCTGACCGCAGTTAGACTTTACACGCAGTTAACAAGGCACTTCAAAATTATGTCATTATATATAAAATAATATAATATACATACTGTTTCAAGCTGCATACTGGGCTATTCCCAAACCATTATTCCCAACCAAATATTTTTCAGATCCTATATCTTAACAAGAGATGGCTTTAGTATTATAAATAGGGCTGCAAGATATTGGAAAAAAACTGACATTGCGATAATTAGTTTTTCTGCGATTATATATTGCGATATGAAAAGAATTTCACCTGATGATTTGAATAGCTCTATTTGTAAAGAATTAATTAATCTAGGATGTTTGGGGTAAATTTGTAGAAAATAATGAACAAATTACAAGCATAGATGAATACAATAGAACAAAGACAGAATAAGCAGTGCTTTTGTTTTTCAGGTAAATTAACAGTACAGACATTGAATAATCAAATGTAAAATAACACTGTATAGTCTTTACTGTATAAATTAAATGTATATAATTAATACAGCTTATCTTTGTTAAAGGGGTCATATAATGGTACATGCACTTTTACAAGTTGATTGTACTGAAATGTGTGTTGGCAGTGCCTGTACACAACCATCATAAAATGATAAAAATCCATCCAGTGTTTTTGTTTCAATATCCTTATATGTTTTTCCCTGTCTCAAATCAAGCCCTTCGACCGTGTGACCGTCTATGAGCAGAATGGCGTCTAAGCGATTGTGGTGTTCTGTTCTTGGGTGTAATAATGAACAGTCATTTTGATGTTCCTAAATCCGAACCGCTGAAGACGCAGTGGCTGAGTTTGTTTTCGAAGGGAATATTCCCCACGAGCAACGTCAATGCTTTCATGTTTGCGCAAATCATTTCTCACCAGACTGCTTTATAAACGAGGATCAGTATAAAGCTGGTTTTGCTAAGAGGCTGCTCCTGAATAAAGAATCGGTACTAACTATTCGTGTTCCTGCTGAACCTCCAGAAGAACTGAAGTTAGGGTTGGGCGATGTCTACCAATTTGGCATCAGACGATGTCTACAGTGAAACATCGCGATGGACGATGACATCGGGCGGGGGGGTATTTTTGTAATATTCTCATTTTCCACTCGATATTTTCCTCTATATCTCATGAGCAATTTCGATTTCGGCACGCTTCGCAGCAGCTGAGCACTAAGAGCGAATGTACAGTGACGTAACACAACTGCCAGATTCAAACTGCGTGCTTTCGCGCTATGGCTGGCGCTGAGCCAAAGGCGGACGCGCTCAGCGCTTATTGTCATAGGCTACATCACAACTGTTCAGTGTTTTTAAAGGGGCATTATGCAGGAATCCCGTTTTTGTCAAACAGCGACCCCTAGAGTTGCTGTGGAGTACTTGAATTTAACGTTACTGTCGTAAATACCAATCACTCAGAGCGTGACATGGCCTATTACATAGTATACAATAGTACATTGTGTTTAATTTGTCGTTTAATGAGATATAATATATGTTGTTAGTGGTGAGAATTTTCACGTGATTAAATACATAGATCCGACAATTATCCCATGAACTTTAATGGTCCAGAGGCAGAACTTTTGCCAAGTGTGTCAGAGGTTCTGGGTTCTAATCGGTACTAGTAGTATAGTTTATTTTCTTCATCAAAACCGATTGTTTATTAGTGGTTGAATTTCAAGCAGGGACATGTTTTTTGTGCATTAGGTTTTGTGATTTCACCATCGCCTCCGTGTGCAGTCTATGGTGAAGACAGTGCGCGCGTCACAACAGAACACTGTAACTTATCTGCACCACTGATCGCAGAGGCAACGAGCACTTTGGTCACTTGATTTAAAAAATAACACATTTCAGATCGCCTCTTATTTAACAAACAAACGAAATGAATGCTCTACTAGAGTTACCTGGAGATGTTTTATTTGTTTGTAATGGTACATCCGTGCCGCGAGAGGTTTCAATGGGGACATAACACACCCGCAAATTATGCCTATGCTCGTGTCCGACTCCTCGCTCGGTCAGTCTGCCGTTTCCTCTTTCTCGGTTCCTCCGACAATGCTTTCCTAGCTTTCTGCATCTTATATGCCGGCTCAGCCATGACGATAGTGTGACAAACTCCATCCCTCTATACCTTGTTCCTGTGTGTATGTGTGCAGTTGCCGTAAAGGAATATGTTACATCGCGAGAGCTGATATCACGCGATACTTCCTGACACTGAGCACGGCGGCCCGCCGCACCGAAGTTGCAAGTGAGATTTTTGCGTTCACAGGCACCAGGGGGGGTCGAGACGCCCACCATTCAACCCGAAAGAAGTTATATAACCATTTCAATAACTCTGAAGCTGTTCAGTTAAGCTAAAAAAGCTGCATAGTGTCCCTTTAACCACATAATGTTTATTTTAGGTTTCAGACATTTAAATACATATAATTTATAGCAAAACAATATATTTATAGTTTGTAAAATACACAATGCTGTCTATGGAAGCAGCAATAACAACCCATTCAAATATATTTGACGACGGTTTTTATTCATATCAGAGAGACAGTGTAAATAAATATAAAGTCAACTCTATTTTTCTCCCAGTTCACCGGCCACTTACTTTCATGTGTTTCGGGAGAAACTGATGAATTCACGCGCTGTAATAAATCCAACAGACAGAAATCTCTGAACTGCGGCCCAAACACGGTGCCCATCTCACGTTACAGATCAAGATAAATTAAGTTTTTTAAATGACAAAACAAACTCACTTACAAATATTTGAGAATCGGAATAGAAGATATGGTAAGCAAGTTTGTTAATATTTAGACATAAAAGCGCTAAATCTGTCATACAGCGCTATTTTGGCTGTGGTGAATCACGTGCCAAGCATGACGCGTCACCATGGAAACGGGGGGACACACGATGTTTAGCCGATGCCGTCTAAACATCGTGATGTCTGTCAGCCATCACGATGGACTATGATATCGTCCATCGGCCCAACCCTAACTGAAGTGAGTGTAACGTTTTATTAAGCTTTATATTAATATTTATATTAATCTTTGCAAATCGCTTGCACGCTGCACGATGAATGCGTCGGTTTACACTCAGGGTACATTACGGCAGGTTTTCTATGTACGACGTTCTCAATATAATTTATAATCCCACGTTTATAATGAACAACGCGTTATGGTCATTGTGTTATTGTGTTAAAAACGGTGTACGCACAGAACAGAGATGCGGGGTGAGGAAAGCTCATTATCATTTAAAGTCATATGCACTGAAACGGCGTGCTGAAAACAGAGCTGTATTTGACCAGGTAAAATAAGTGTTTTCTTAGAATACTAATGAGAATTTTTAATTAAAGTATATTACAAACTTTTAATTTAGACCCTAAAGAATCATATTAGCTTGTTAGGGGTGTAACGGTACATGTATTCGTATTGAACCGTTTCGGTTCGAGGCTTCCGGTTCGGTGCGCATACAAACCGAACGATTCCTTGGACCATTTTTCCTGCCGGCAAAATTCGCGCTGGCGCGACCACCACAACGTTGCGCAACATCAAATGGCAAGCGTAATGAAAGCGGAACGAAACTGCGCTACTCATTATATTGTGCTTAACGGACCATTTATCAGTTCGGACCAGCAACATCTGTGCAGCGCGAGCCGATCTCGATCAAGCGACACTGTTACTACACAGCGCTAAGATCCAGTAAAGAAAACATTTGAATTCGCCACTGAAGTAATAACATCGCTGTGAGATCTAGTGAGAAGCATTCACATTTCTCCGTTATTAACCGTAGATCTCTATTAGATCAAACAGCGCTGTCGTGGAAACCAGGAGAAACTTTGTGCCGTGAATGAACTAGTACTTTACGTCCACAGACCAGCAACATTCACCATGGATTTAATATAGTAACACTAACTGTAACCAGTTTGGCTGGAATAGGGAAATGCTTTCAAGTACTTCACACATCTTTTTCCAGCACTTCAAAACTCAAATAATATAAAAATAAATGTATATATTTAAATGTTATTTTTAATGTGATGACCAAAACATTATTTGTTCATCCTTCAAAGATGACCCCCATTTATAAACCTGAAAGTTTCAAGATGTAGGAAAACTCAGTTATTTAAAAATATTTTTTCTTTTAACAAATAGGAAATTTCTCTGGCATTTTTTCTTTTTGCTGTATCGAAAACGTACCGAACCATGACTTTAAAACCGAGGTACGTACCGAACCGTGATTTTTGTGTACCATTACACTCCTATAGCTTGTACAAAAATGGCATTATATGACCCCTTTAAAGCTACTAAAGGGATTTTCTCTTTCTCTGTTTGTCACACCAAACTAATCAAACAACAAACGTTGCGGGTATATTGGACTGCTGTCACTTTAAGACGAATGGACATATCCAATATCGGTAATGACCATTACTGACTGCGTTTACGAGGAACCTCGTCGAGACGGGCATTTTGACTTAATTTTCTGTGCACATTTCCGTTCAAGCACAAATCGATATGGAAGGGAATTTGGTGTTCACGAACTTCACGTGCTGTCTTGCGTGGCTCTGTGTGTGTGCACAAAACAGCGCTCTTGATGTTTAAACTGACAGGACTTAAAAACACATGCAAATGATAAACTCACTCTATGATGGTTAAACTTTGCAATTAATCTGCGAATCACATGAGTTCTGAACCAGGGGGCAGCTGGCCCATATGGATCACGGATCAATTACAGACCCTGTACTACATTGCACATCCTGCGATGTGACTATTGCGGATGCGCACATCGTGATATCGATGCTAAAACGATACATCATCCAGCCCTAATTAGTGTTTGTGATTGTGGAAAACAGAATTCTTGTTCATATAAGATTAAAATTTATATTTCAAATAAGTCAAAATATAAAATAATTTTTAGCTTTTTTTTTTTTTTTTTTTTTTGGTGAATATAGCATCAAATTCCATTGTGATCCCTTTGTGTGTGCACTTTATTAATTTAGTTTATTTCCTAAATGTTGGTCTGTGTCCTTTTCTTAAACTGTATAGTGTTCCACAGGGCTCTATTCTAGTACCTCTCCTGTTTACTGTACACAGTGCCCACATTAATTCTTCAGTGCTTAGTAGGCTTTGCTGCGTGTCGATTTTTATCACTGATTTTTATCATCCCATAATGCTCTACTCAATATACTTAGTAAAGTACTTTTTTTTTTCTCTCTCTCTCTCTCCTGATATCACATCTGTTGAGACTGATGAACATCTAATCTGTCAGTGGGCTAGATTTAGTGGCTGTGCAGTTTTCAGGGCAAGCAATTTGCCTTTTATCACAATTCCATGTTGCCATCTTCTGTGTATATCAATGCCTTTTATTTAGTGCTACCACTAACGACTAATTTTCTAACGACTAATCTTTCGACTAATTTTTCTATTAGTTGACTAATCTAAACGATTAAATAAAAAAACAAAAAAACATTGTTTGTCATTTTGTTGTCCATTTTTATTTTGAACTCAACTGAAGGGCCAAAATATAAAATGTCACCTGTTGAAAAACATTATGTATTAACAATCTAAGCATAAGTATCTGCATTTCCATTAGGCTATACCATATTAGTCAGAGTCCTAATCTAATCCTCTATTAACAAACATGCATGTATTCATTACTTAAATTAGATCTGTTCTGCCTTAAATTAATACATTAGCTTTATACTGTACATTTTTATATGTACATTTCTGAAATGCATAACTGATAACATCACTCTGAATTGTAGGCTAAAGTAGATGCAATGCATGCATTTTAGGTAAAGCTGCTTTGAAACAATATGTATTGTGAAAAGCGCTATACAAATAAATTGTAATTGAATTGAAAGAGTCTGGACTAGCCAACTATGCTTAGCTCTGCCTTATAATGAATCGCGCTGAAAGCAGGCAGGCACGCAGATATGCAGCTTGCGTTTACACTTGCGTGCATGCCGGGCCCGTGCTGCGGTTCGCGTGAATGTGAAAGCAACACGGACTCTGGTGCGCTTTTTAGCTGATTATGTATTTAGTTAAATAAAACACATGTAAGGGATGATAGTGTTGATGATTTACCTTGGATACGAGCGAGAGCGAGTCTGCATTGTATTCGCGCTTAGCGCGTGGAATCAGGACAACAAATTTGGAAAAGAGTCTCCTCAAAAGAGTCCGTTTGCAAGCAGCAGGAGGGCACCTTATGTGACACACGCACCTGTGTTGTTCACTCAGCTGCGCATAATAGCACAGAATTAATAAAAAAAAAAAATAGCCCGCGTTCTGTTTTCTATCATGCGCCGTGCACGTTTGCGATGGCGTAAGATGCACGCAAACACACCAGGGTTCGGTAGAATTAAGTTGAGTGTGAAACCAGACCAACGCTGCGGGGGCGCCGGGAACAATCGCGCTCGGGCTCGGACCGCAGCAATTTTTCATATTATCAAAGCAGTGAAGGCGGGGAGGGGGAAGGAAGAGGATGGCAGATTAACCAGCAGGGCGCGCACAGCGCACAGACTAGTGAGTGGAGGTGAATTACAGTGAGCCGTTTGAGACGGCAGACCAAAAATAAATATGCGGTCAATGGTAAAACGACACGTCAACTAAAAAAATTGGCGTCGACTAATTTGCATGGTCGATTACGTCGACTAATCGCGGCAGCACTACTTTTATTATGAATAGTGTACATAAATGATAATTCTAATGACTTATTTCCAGCTTGCATAAACTGATCCCCTGAGAATGTGCTATTGTTTATGTAGATCATTACAGCAGATTTCTCCATTCTTCCTCTCCCTGTGCTTTCCAGGAATTTGTGGAGGTGCCACATTTACATGTGCTGGTACTGGAAAAGGATCATTTCCTTCCATGCACAGATGAATGCTCACAACTTTTTCAGGCCCCCTTCCATAATTCTCACATCTATGCTGCTGATATAATATAATAGCAATATGCTATAAAACAAATTGTTTAATTCAGTTTTCAAAGATTGAATGGTATGTAACATGGTTAATCAGTGGGTTCAAAGACTTTTTATTTGTCAAAAACAAGATGTGTGTTGGATTAATAGTTGATAGACTAGAGTAATGATGCTAAAAATTCCGCTTTGCCATCACAGAAATAAATTACATTTTAAAATATTATAATATAAAAGTATGTTTATCTGTTTTCATTTATTTCATAATATTATTGTTTTACTGTATTTTTTATCAAATCCAGCCTTGGTGAACATTTAGACTTCTTTCAAAACCATTAAAACAATCTTACTGACCTTGTATGTATTCTCGAACATTTCTCCCCTCTGATATTATGGCACCACCAGTGGAGTTATCCTGTCGAGTCTGGAGTCTACTGTCAAATGTATGATGGTATTACAAAGAGAGAATTTTGAGGGCTGTTTTTTCTATTATTAATTAAAGTTAAGATTAAACTATAGAAAATGTCCATGTCAGAGCTGTAAGGAAATAGACATGATTAAAAATAAGCAGACAAAAGCAATATAGCCACCACAATCCTAAACATTTTATAGTTTACTTTGTAGCTATTCATCTGGTCTAAATCAGCGTTCCAGTCGACACCTGTTAAGCAACATTCACAACTGTTTCAGAAACAGCTGCTGCTTAATATGTTATGAGCAAAACTTTTTGCAGATGCTGCTGGACACGGGCTCCCATTACTAAACACTAAAACCTCCCAGTTATTTATTGACATTCACATTAGGTATTATATATTGTTTCTAGGGTCTCAAGGTACAAAAACCAGAGGTTAACCTTTACTGAGAGCTTGTTAAATGACATCTATGCATGCTTTAATATCTTGTTTTATCAGTGTTTTTGTAATGTTTTTTTTTAATTCAGGCAGAGAGATTGTGGGTCAATGTCTGGATTAGATTTTAGCAGGGTGGAGGCAATACTAAAATCTAAATGACAGCCATCTTCTATACTGAGCCAAATTTCTTTTTTCTTTTTTTTCCCCGTTACAGACATTAAGTCCAACCTTCAGACCAGCATGAACCAAATGCCTATTTATGATGGTTGGATCTTTGTGTTGGTTGTAAACTTTAAGTCCCAGCCCTGTATTCACTGTACATAATATGCACAAAACCATCATCTTTATAGATGGCTGGTGTAATTTATTTTCCAAACAGCTATATTTGCTTATCTGTATAGTTTCCACTGTCATTCATTTAGTCTGTCGGCATTCATTCGTCTGTGCATTTGTTGTCAAGTCATTCATTTGCTTTTGTTTGTTCATGAATTGATTGAATCATTTAATGATGTAACTATGTTTGTAACTGCATCAGTAAGAGGATTAAATTAGTATTGATAAAATTGTCTTGCTATTTGCAAAGTTGTAATTTCAATTTATTTTATTAAGTGCAGCTTTTGTGTGCCCACTTTTACAGATTTTAGTGCAGGAACAAACACAGTTACTATGGTATTCTTACATAAACAAGGATATCCCATAGTTTACACAAGGATATGTTTTTGGAAAGTATTAGAAGGAAAGCAAGCAAAGAATTGGAAAAAGCCATACCATTAGGGAAAAACAGAGCAAAAATTCCATCCATATGAGCTGCCTCTGCTGTCTTTACCAGCCATATTAATGTGTATATGTATACACAACCAGCTTATCAGTGTCTGCTCTGAATGTAGACTAAAGAAACTCCTTGAGGAAATGGATCCTATTTAGAAAGAATGCTGATTTAGATGCATAAAAAAGCCTTTAAGCTGCCTTGTATTGCTAATCTACCCACAGTAAATTCATAACTGCTGGCAAAAAGAACATTAGTTACTAAGTGTACCAAATTACTGCATTTCTGGTACACACTCAAATTCAATTAAGGTCTTAACAGTTTTTTTTTTTTTTTTTGCATTGTGCATTTGCTTTTTTTAATTGTTTTTGCATTTTATTGTATTGCATTGTATATCATAACGGACTGTTTTATTAGTATTGCTATGAATATTGTAATGAATAACTGTCAATAAAGGAGAGTAGTGTATCCGTGAAGTCACGCCCATGTTGGATTCAGATCCAGAATTCACATCCTGCTGATGTTGACAACTGTTGTGAGCTGGGACGCAGACTTTCCTGTCTTCCACGCACTCTACACAATCCAAACATAAATTGGTAACTTCTGTCTCAGTAAGCAGGAGAGTTGGGTTGGAAATTCTTTAGCTTTAGCATGTGTATTATGGCATAGAGAAATCTCTGAAGATTAAACCCTCAAGATCTCATAAGTAGCTTTTTGGAAAGATCGCCGAATTTGTCTAGCAATATTAATACTGACCCCTGTTGAAAAAGGTGAATGCAAAAAAAAACTTCAGATTTTTTTTTTTAGACATTTTCTCTTAGGTATTTTAGAGGACACAGACTTTTCCCATTACCACACATTCGTTTCATATCCCAGCATCTTAAATTTAGTTTTGACACATCGTCATCTCCTTTGCTACTGTCAAAATATTTTACTCCGATTTCCATTGTTCCTTGTGATCCTTTTAACCATACAAGAAAATAACCAAACATGGGGAGAGGAAGGAGTTTCTGTGGGACAATTTATTCTCTTTCCTGTTTGCCAGCGTGAGTGGACGTGATGTTAGTTCGCTGTAGTTGACCAGACGTCTCTTCATCTGTTTTTTCCCCCCTCATGTTTAAGGGCAGCTGTACTCCACCCTAATGAGCCAGTAGTGGTGTAGTGCAAAATAAAAGGACTGGATAAAAGGAGATGGGTTCTGTTACGTAAAGACTTTCCTTTGACAGCAAAACTCACACATTTTGTATTGTGTGAGTTTACCTTTTAATAGATTTCTGCTGGTTTGTGTTGGTGTTGTTGAGTGATATGAGCAAGATCAGGAAGTTCTAGGGTCAAATATCTGCTGACTGATGTACTGCCCTTTATCTGGATGGAAAGAGAAGTGTTGGGTTGTGCTTTATAAAGAAAGCTCACATACACAAACAAGTTCCCTTTGCATTGAATAAACTGAATGACTATTTATTAAGTGGATTAACTGTTTGTTTTTGTTTGTTAAAAAGCCTTGACTTGTATTAAAAATGTCATATCCTTATCTCTGTTTCAGGTTATGACTTTGCTGCTGTGCTCGAATGGTTTGCTGAACGTGTGGACCGCATCATTCTTCTCTTTGATGCACACAAGTTAGATATCTCAGACGAGTTCTCTGAGGTGATCCGAGCTCTGAAAAACCACGAGGACAAGATGCGGGTGGTGCTCAACAAAGCTGATCAGATCGGGACCCAGCAGCTCATGAGGGTCTATGGCGCCCTCATGTGGTCTCTCGGTAAAATCGTCAACACCCCAGAGGTCATCCGAGTGTACATTGGTTCTTTCTGGGCTCAGCCTCTCCTGGTTCCAGATAACAGGAAACTGTTTGAGGCAGAGGAACAAGACCTTTTCCGTGACATCCAGGGGCTTCCACGTAATGCAGCGTTGCGCAAGCTGAACGACCTTATCAAGCGGGCACGTCTTGCCAAAGTAAGAAATTAAACCTTTTATAGTTAGTTATAATGTAGAGATGTCTTTTTGACACATTTTAGATTTAAAGTTCTTTGAATGTTTTTGTTTAGATTAGTAACCTGATGTGTGCTGCCCTCATGTGATCACTTTATAAATTGGCCACCTAAGATGTGATCCAAGCTTATAGTCTTGGAAGTTTTATAAGTCTTCCTTTTTATAATTTTTTTTTTAAAGGGGTCCTATTTTGCTTTTATACATTTTCAACTTTCTTTAGTGCGTAATGTTGCTGAAAGTTACAATGCACCAAGTTCACTCCAAAGAGATTTAATCTCTATATCAGTAAGCACTGTTTCTGAACTCACTGAAACGCTGTCTTAAGTTTTCTTCTGGGAACGTACACATCACAATATTACTCGTTTAAATAATTCCCACCTAAGGTATACGCAATAAAGGGTGGCGAGGCCTGCTTGAGTTGAGTAGTGTGTTGAAACTCGCTGTAAGGGGCGTGACTTTTCGGAAACACTCAGGAAGCAGTTGACCAATCACAACACACTGGTCGAGGCGACCAACCAGAGCACATTGTGCTCTTCGGAAAGAGGAGCTACATATAGACAGGAATATTATTATATTATATTATATTATACATTATATTATAACATTATAATATAATGTATAACATTATATTATAATGTTACACAATATTTCTATTTCAAATAAATGCTGTTCTTTTGAGCGTTCTTTTCATCAAAACATCTTAAACATTTATCAATAGTTTCCACAAAAATATTAAGCAACACAAGTTTCATTGATTATAATATTTTTTTTTAGCCCCAAATCAGCATAATGATTTCTGAAGGATCATGTGACACTTAAGACTGGAGAAATTACGCTGAAAATTCAGTTTTTGCCACCAATGCAATATAAATGTAACATATATTAATACTATTTAAAAATAATTGTGTTCTATTTTAATAGCCTATATCACAATGTTACTGTTTTTGCTGTATTTGATCAAATAAATGCGGCCTTGGTATGTATGTATGTATGTATTCATTATTATCATACATTTTCTTATATCATTCAAGTCTCTCTCAAATTGACAAATTGCTTAAATATCAATATAACACAGATTTATTTGAAAAATTATATTATGACAAAATGATTTCTCTCCAGGTTCAAGCCTACATCATCAGTGCTTTGAAGAAAGAAATGCCAAATGTTTTTGGGAAAGAGAACAAGAAAAAGGAACTCATCGCTAACCTGGGTGAAATCTACGCAAAGATTGAAAAAGAACATCAGATCTCCCCTGGTGATTTCCCTAAACTCAGTAAAATGCAGGTATGGAAATGGTCCCATCTGGCCCAATATATATATATATATATATATATATATATATATATATATATATATATATATATATATATATATATATATATATATATATATATATATATATATATATATATATATATATATTTAGCCAAAGATTTAAGAGTAATAAAATGGTTTTGCAACAATTTACCCCCTTGTTTTATTTTAGTTACTAGATATAAAATATATTATTATAGAATATAAAAAAATATATATTATCTCATCCTCTAAGGGTAGAATATGCTCCTTTTTTTGACATCTTTGTTGTCCTCGTCATTAGGAAGTCCTTGCTGGTCAGGACTTCACTAAGTTTCAGGGATTGAAGCCTAAGTTGCTGGAAGCAGTAGAGGACATGCTGGCCAACGACATTGCCAAACTCATGACCCTCGTTCGGCAGGAGGAGGCTGCCATGCCCAGCCAGTCTGTCCAGGGTGGTGCCTTTGAGGGCACCATGAATGGACCCTTTGGGCATGGCTATGGAGAGGGTGCTAGCGAAGGCATTGATGAGCTGGAGTGGATAGTAGCGAAAGACAAGCCAACTTACGACGAGATCTTCTACACCCTGTCACCTGTCAACGGGAAGGTCTCTGGTGCCATGGCCAAGAAAGAGATGGTCAAATCCAAACTGCCCAACAACGTTCTAGGAAAAATCTGGAAGCTCGCTGATGTGGATAAGGATGGGTACCTGGATGATGAGGAGTTTGCCCTAGCTAACCACCTCATCAAGGTTAAACTGGAAGGTCACGAGTTACCTGCTGATCTTCCTGATCACCTTGTGCCTCCTTCTAAACGAGGACTGTAAACAATTTGGGAAAATAAATGTTATCTTTGAGCCAAACTTTGTAGAGGTTATGGATATGGGTGAAAGGGTGGGTCTAGAAATATGAAAATATATAAACAGAATTTATGATATAATTATGCAGTATGCATTAGCTGCGGAAAAGAGCCAAAATAGCTTTTAACTTCTCTATCACTACAGTTTGTCATTCTCACTAATATTATCTTCTTTGTTCTTGATAGACTGGTTGTTAGGAACCTAATCAAAACTTTAAAAATATAAATAAATTAGATGGCATCCTGTTCTCGTATTTCTCAAATGCTAGATGTAGCTAAATTCTATTTAAGCATGTACAATGGCAGGGAGAGGAGTCCAATGGGACCAAAATATAGGCTAATATTAAAAATCTTTTAGAGGCATTTACCAGATCTTTACACTGATGCTGCTTCATACTTAGTCATGCAAGGAGAAATGGTTCTTTTTCATTCTTACACTCCATTAACTTTGCTGATGGTTTCAGGCTATTCAGATTTATCCTTTGAAACTTTCAGTTAAACAATTTTGTAGTTTTGTCCAGTTTTGGTTTTACAATTTGGACTCCCCAATTTGACCATTTTTTAGCACTATAAAACACCGCAAAAAACAGTGCTGCATTTTTGTATTGTGTGTTAACTGGTGTTGCATCAATTGTGATGGTTCAAAACAGATTGTCTCTGACAAGACATTCAACAGACAGAGACTCCAACTGTATGATCTGTGTCATTGATATAAGTAGCACCATTGCATTGGTCTCTTTCTGTTCTTGAGTGCCTCACCCTGCTACAATATCAAAAGCTTTTATACACTATAAATACTGTTCATATGTAAATTTTTTGTCTAGTTTGCAATAATACAAATCTACCACAAGCCTGCCAGCCTTCTCTTATTTTTCTATACAGAGTATTTGAGGAAGTTATTAATAGATTTTTTAAATAAATAAAAGCCCTCAAAGGATTGTAAAGTGAGATAAATTCTAAAACTATGAGCAATATATGTCCTGAATAACCTACTAGTACACTGTCTTTATGTACTCATGTGCTTATACAGAGTGGGTGAATGATTACGATACCGGGGGCCGTATTCACAAAAGTAGCTCTTAACTTGCCGATTTGGGAGAAACTCTAAAAAATAATGGCTTTGTCAGTCCTAATTTATTTCTCTCTTGGAGTATTTCACAAAGCATTTTAGTGCTAAAGCCAGCTCCCTAAATCTGTGAAAAATATGGCAACATTTTTATTTTATAATCTTGATTTGAATATGGCAACATGATACCTTGTTCTACTTCTATGATTAAATCACTGAATGAGACCCCTCCCCATCAGCCAATCACTATGTGTATGGTTAGTGAGCGTGTTAACATCATCCATAGCAATGTGGTCAACCCCGCCTTTACTCTTACCTTATCTATTGCTTAGATAAATAAAAGTTGGTCTCAGCAGCTTTGTGAATAGGTTTTAAGAGGAAATTCTTACCTAAGAACTTTTACTGCTATTTAGGAGAACTCTTGGTGGTAAGATAAAATGTTATGTGAATACCGTCCCAAATGCCCCTATGAAAAGCTAAACGGGGCTGTGTCAGATCTGGACCTGTGAAGGGGGAAGCTAATGTTTTTAGCTGAAAAGTATCAAAATAGTTGCTCCAAAGTCACATCATAACAATTTATGTGATTCTCAAAAGACTGTTTAAAAATGAGTGCTAAAATACATAGTGATGAAGAACTCAAGAGACTTTGTAAAATCAACTGGGGGAAATGAGGGGTTGAGGTTAGATTTTGCATTAAAGTGATCAGTACATGTAAATGATTTATTCAGTATTTTTTCAATCTTTTTATTGAAGAAAATATCAAAACAAACAATTCAAAAATTCAAATGCTAGGGGGCGGTATAAACAATATTATAAGAATACTTAGTGTAAATGCTTGTAAAATTTGAATAGCTTTTTGTTTCTTCGAGGGGCAATATGGACTCAATATAATGCTTCACTTCAATTTTAAATACTATAAAACATGTTTTCCCCCAGAAAATTTACTTTTGTTAATTAAAATAACCCATTAAAAAAAAAAGTGCTGGTTGGTTTATCTTTGGAGTTAACAATAATACCCAAAAGAACGTATTTCCACTGAAAGGTAAAGTTTTCATCAACATTTCCAACAAAATCAAGTAGCCTACATTTTGATAAAAGAAAAAGAAATGAAAAGGGCAGTGACAAAATAAAAAGCTGTCTCTGGCTTCTGCTTGAAAAGGCCAGACTTTTTCCCAGTCAACACATCACTTACAGACTAACTCCAATATGCAATTACATTTGATTTCGAAACAACATCCTTCTGGGGAAGGGCTAGATTGATCTGTTATAATTATTACAACGACGACGACAGGAGAAACATCTTTTACCAACAAGGTAGTGATTTGGTGAGAGGGGTGGGAGTTGCTGGTAATTTAAATATTTTTTTGCTGTTAAAACAACAAAAAAATTGCACCAAACACAGCTAAGAATTCACTTGGTGGTATGGGAATATTATGTATTCAATATGCGGGAAATTATTTCGCTTTTGGAGCTTGTGTACGCAAGAGGGCGTGAAAACTCTCCGGCTGATACCTCCGGAAATCACGTGTGCAGATTCCAGCCACAATCCACCTGCGCGAGCGAGCTGAGCTAGTGGACTATTGATGCTGCGCGAGACTGGCGAAAGAAGAGTGAACACGAAACAGTTCAAGTCGGGGAGAAAAGTTGCTTTTATACCTACACATATTACTAAATTGTGACTTAAAATCAGAAGAATGGATCTGAGCACCACCTGCCTCTGTTTAATCTATGGAATTCTTCTCGCAGGTAAGTTTTATTTTTATTTATTTTTTGTCCGGAAGGCTGCGGACTAGTTAGCTCACGGGCTACCTTCCCTCAAAAGTTTTTTTTTTTTATACTTTATTTCGTTTTCTTACACCTTTTAGTTTTTTGTTATATCGGAGTTTTATATTGTTACCGTTTCTGTATAAGTTCCAGCTGTAAACCAAATTGGTCAATGCAATAGTAGCCCACTGACCAGCGTAAGCGAAGTTAAACGGTGTTGAGTTGAAGAAAAAGCGGCCAGCCACAAATGTTAACGTTAGTTTCAAAGTCTAATGGCAGTTGTTGTTTTTTTGTTTGTTTTTAAATCTGACTACGGCGATATTTAGACACAAATAATTTATAAGCTGATAGAGCAAATTTGTTATTAATAAATGTAATTCATTTTTAATTATTTTACAATAATTTATTAAATAATCAATGTTACGTGTATGGACAATATAGGAAAACAATGTATAGCCTACATTAAATATAATTCTGCTAAAAGTTTATACACGTCCCGAATTGAAGTAACGGGCAATACGTGTTATTATATAGCCTACTGTACATTTGGAGAGTTAAGTTTGTTTTTATTTTCATCGTCGATTTAACGACGCCTTGATACCAACAATCCCAGTCCGCACAAAGCTGTTTATTTAGCGGTTTATTTCCATTATCTGTATGAAGTCTTATCTTATGCTGCCGCTGAAGCAGATATGCGTCATTTCATTTCTATGTTTTCAAGCTTAGGTGGAATTATACATTTTCCAGAATACATTTCTTGAATGTTGTTGTTAGTTAGTAGTTTACACAATAGGCTTATCGTTAACCGTCTTAAAGCCATCAAGAGGGGCTCCTTTCAGACTGCCATCTGCCAATGCAAGCTCCACGTGTACCCCCCTTTTCAGGAAGACCCCTCGAGATGTCTGAAACTGAGGTTGCTTATTATCCAGTCTACATACAAGACCTGATATTGATTGATCCCTTGGCTTAGAATGCAAACAGTCACACTAGGTTTGGCAGTGGACTTGTCTCCAGTTAACATTGATTTTCTGTGAGTTGCACATGCTGTCTACTAGTATTGGGCACTTCTGGTTGTTGGCTGACTAACGTTAGCTGGTGGTTCATGGGAGGAAGGGAATGAGGGTAACACAAGCATTAACAGAATCTAGCCACTCCTCTGCTTATTTCTCTTTTGAGTAACATCTGGAACTGCTTGTGGAGTTGTGGTAAAAGGTTATCTGTGTTAGAGATTCAGGTTGCATAGCATACAAACCAGCACAAGGAAAAAAGTGAGAAAGAATGGCATGGATAGGGCGATGCCTTTCCTGGTTACTGATACACTAGAATCTAACAATAACGCACACTGCTTTTGGTTTAATGCATATGTGGAATGTGTGCAAGCTTGCTTGTGGTGTTTATCTGAGCTATTTCCTATAACTGTGGGATACATTCAGGTATGTTTTTGTAGGCTTGCCTTGTGGATGACATTTATTCCTTCATGGTGTTAACTTGTCAAACTCATTACCGTCACAACAGAATTTTGAGTCTGACGTTTGTGTGTTCTGTGTCCTACTCCGCAGACAGGGATATTGTTTCAGGTGCTGGCTACAAGGATATTTCCCATTTGTGTTGTCATTCTGTCACAATACTGATTATTCATAAAGTGAAATAAGGTATGTGAAGACATGGCCTTTTCGCCGGTGTAATTTTGCATATGTCATTTGTTATAAGTAAATAGATATGAGACTTCTGTCAATGATCTTTCATGAATATTATGTGCACTGTTAGACATTTCAAAGGGTTTTTACAGTAACTTACTGGCAACACAGTAAGAAAAGAATCAGTTATTTACTGTAAAGAGAATTTGCAGTGAATTTGCAGTATTATTCTGGGTGACATAGTAGTAGGCTACATAACTGTACAAAACTGTAATGTCTAACAGTGTGGATTGGCCAGTCATTTGTATTTTCACCATCCTTGAGCGATTTTAGCTTTTTTTTAATCTCTCATATTCCACATAAACACTGAAAAGTTCTAAATTATTGTTCTGTGTGCGGACAGAATGCAGGAGTCTCTCCTGAATTTGGAGTGGTTGACATGGTGATACTCAGCAAAGTTAGGAGACTCATGGCTGTAAACAATGTAATAAATGTAGTATGCCAGTGGTTTAACCTTGTTTGATGTTTTGTTTTATCGAAGTAATATTAGTAACCAGAAATGTGTTAGTGTACCAATTTGTTTTCTTTATATAGAGTGCAAAAGTCTGATTCTGGAAGTTTTTTAGTTTTTTTTTCCTATAGAGGAATTTATTTTAACAATAACTTGTAAACCTATTGTGAGCTACAAGGTTGTTAATCAGTGCTATCTATATGATTTTGTTAAAGTTGTCAGTCTGCAATCTCTGCATTATTTTAACATAATCATGTTTAACAATGGACTTTCTGGTAAAAACTAGGCTACATTACATCCATGATTCTGCAAAGATATCTCCACCAATCAGTAGGGTTGGGTATCGTTTGGGTTTTTTACGATACCAGTGCCAAATCGATTCTTTTAAAATGGTACCGGTGCTTGAACCAATACTTTAATGTCATTCACCATCATTTTGTGGCTCTTCTTTTTTTTTTTTTAAGTATTGCTTTTTTATTGAAAAAAATTTAATAAAAAAATTCTTACAATAGAACAATGCATTATACATTTAAGTATACTTTAAAGTTTTAGAGTAAGAAAAAATGAAAAAACAAATTTATAAAATAAATTCACAATAAACAAATAAAATGTACTTTATTAGACAGGTGAGCAAATGTACATAAAACAAATCAATGTTATATAGCTCAACATGATGAAATTAATATGATTAGAATGCTATTCTAATGTTGATCTAGCTTACTGCTAGTCTCATATAGCCAACCAACTAACACGTAGAATAACATTATAACCTTCAACACACTCAAATGCTGTTTAGTATGATAGTGTAACGTTAGACGTTAGAAGTGAAACAGCGCTGCGTTACCTCACAAGTTTAATTAGTCTAATAAACTGACCTGTGTGAGTAGTAATAAAGCACTTGCGTGTAGTTCGGTAGAATTAATTGTCCTTATTACTTTATATCCGCAGGATCCGCGTGTGGCGCTGATATCTGTCTCTCATTAGCAATCGCGCCCTGCTTCATACCACAGTCATGTTAAAAAACATGAATGTGTTCACTCATCCATAAAGATTAGTAGATCCATCAGCATGACAGCAAGTTCCATGATTCCGCTTATCAATCTACGTCTTTGTTATTGTAAGAGGTTAGCAAATAGCGACACCTAGCGGCAAAAAAATGACAGTTTGTAGATTTAAATGCCGTGACGCGAAACCCCTCGTGGAAGAAGAACGCCGTCATGTTTACGACTGTGACAATGAGCGCTCATCGGGATCAAAGTATGTGAAGTTCGCGGCTCTATTGTTGCAGTAAACACAACGTTCTTGAATGAATAATTTATTAGATGTACGCTGGTCTGTTATTGTAGGGTCATCGACTTTACATTTTCACACTGAACATGATGCAGAACAAAACAAACTGTGATTGGTTGCGTTACATGTCAGTCAGACGTCCTCTTGCGTGGTCTTTGGCTGATATTTTTTGTTCTTAAATACATGTAAGTGAATGTGTTTTGTTATTTAAGAAACTTTTATGATGATCATGATTCATGTTAGTTGGTCTACACTAGGGATGTCAATTCTCACAAATTCCCATGATCGATCGTCGTTTAAATTAACGATCAATTAATCGATTAATCGTTAGCATTAATGGCAAACAGCACAGGGTCTGCAAATGCTGCTCAAAAAGCTATGTTACTCACCAAATTAATAAGAATGTTTTTTAATCTAAATAAAGGCTTAGTAGGATTGTAAAATGTTTTGATGTGATTGATAAATTAAATTAACTATTTAATATATAAATATAACGACAAATACAATGTGTCACCAACGCCGCCTCATATGCGTGCTTGTCAGAATGTGTGACTGTTGTGGAAGTGCTAGAACAACGCACTGAAAACGGCAACTAAACCCAATGAATTCACAACCATTTAATAAAATAGTGTTCTCATGTTATGTAATATTAAAGTCCCAAATTAACCATCGTTATTATTAGTTGTGCATTCTGCTTGAGCGGCGCGCGCTGAATGAATAACCGTTGAGCACTTTGTTAGCGTTTATTTAACTCAAAGAAACGCATCCTATTTGATATTAATCAGATATATACAAAATAAGCAGAATATTACAAAATTATATCTGCACAAAATGACGGGAATGCACAAGTGAACTTAAACTGAGTTACGTGCCATTCAGAATGACTCATATGTTGTGGTGGACGCGCTCAAAGTCTCTGACGAGCTCTTCCTGGAACAACGCGACATGGGATCTAAACCCAAATAATTCACAATGTTTTATTACAATAGTGTTCTCTTTATAATCTTGTGTAATATGACAGTCCCAATAGACTCATTATTAGTCGTGCATTGTCGTTTGAGCTGAGCGCGCTAAAGATCACGTCGATTCTTAACCAAATGCATCCAATATGAGACCAATCAGATATAGATAAGCGTACACAAAATAAACTATTACAACTTACATTTGCACAAAACAAAAGGCTGCGAATGCACACGCAAACTTATAGTCATGATGAAGGTGTAAAATAGTCCCAAACAACTCCGGGGTGTGTCATTCAGTGGGACTCAACACTTCACCACACCGGTGCGCTCACTTACATGTTTCGCGGTTGAGCAGCACGCATGCGCATGATCCTGCTTAATCGATGATCGATAAGTTTTATCGATTAAATGTATTATCGACAATTAATCGATCGTCGATTAATCGTTGACATCCCTAGTCTACACAGTATAACGCACGATTGGCGCCGCCATGTTACCCACCGCAGCTCAGAGAATTGTATTTGTCAGATTTTCAACTCGTCAATTCATCCACTTCTCCCGAAATACATGGAAGTAAGTGGTCGGTGAAGTGTGAGAAGAATAGAGTACATTTTATAGTTACCTACACAATGTGTATTTAAACACGTCATCAATTTATAATGGAAAGGATTGTTATTGCCGCTGCCATAGACATCAGTGTGTATTTTACAAACTATAAATGTATTGTTTTGCTAGTACTTATGTGTATTTAAAGATCTGAAACCTAAAATAAACCGTATGTGCCGTGGTTGAAAACCCTGAATAGTTGTGATGTATGACAGCGCTGAGCGCATCTGCCTCAGCGCCAGCCAATGTGCGAATGCAGATTTAAATTTAGCAGTTGATGATCACTCGATTCACTGAACGTTTTAATCACAGTGGTGTGAACGATCGTACGCCTCAAAGGGTTAACTAGTGATCACGTGCGGTGATTATGCTTCTTGCGTCTGTTTTGAAGAACCAGAGGTACCCTACCAATCAGAAAATCACGACAAGCAATTGGCACCAAAAGAACCGTCCACTAAATGCTTATTTGTACTTCTGCGTCGGACCTACGCCGTATCCTCTGGGCTGTAGACTACACGTTGTTTTTCATTTATACTTCTGCATCGTTGTCCGTGTTGATGTGCAATGACACATGCAGAGGGAACATGTGAAACCTGAGGGAGGGTTTCTAGCAGACCAATCACAGCGCTTGCGGTCCGCATAGAATTGACGCTTTGTTACATTTTTGGAGAGTTGCACGTCAGGGTACGCCGTAGGCTATGTGTGCTACACACAGTCTACTGCGTGAGTTCGACGCAGAATTATAAATTGGGCTTTTAAGGCCTGTTCACACCAAGGACTATAACGATAACAATAAAGATGACGTAGTTCTAAAAATCGTTCTAAATATGAAAGAATAACAGAATCCACACCACAACTATAAAGATAACGGTACAGAGAAATTATATTGTTGGAATCACTTTCACAACGATTTTTTTCCAGCTGATGACCAAAAACATTGAGAGCCAATCAATGATATCGTCCGCTGGTGTGGACACTAATATAGTTATTCTTATCTTTCTTGGTGTGTGAATGGGCCTTAATGAAGCATTGCAAATGATGTACTAGAGTCATTCTCCTCAAGCTCTCAAACTACCTAAATATTTGCATATATATAAATATCTTGCAATAAACTATAATATTTCTACATGTATAGTAAAATCTTTCGATCAGTAGTCTTATATTTATCCATGTTTTTTTTTAATCCATTTCAACCAAATTTACTTTTAGGAGATGATATGCAATTAAAATGTACAATCTTTCTCTTCTGTGAAAATTGACTAAAATACACAGATTTTTGTCCAGTCAAATGTTCCCGAATAACTACCATAATACCAAGCATCAAATCAGGGTTTGTGGCTGTGACGTAACTAAAGCTGATTTTTTTTAAAGAGTGACTTCTGGTTTTAATAGGAATTGTCAACACAGAACATGTCTCCCGTCTACTCTAAGCCATTTCGCATTCACCGTGTGTATATTTTATTAAAAATAAAAATCAAAGAGAGCTTCCAGGCTTTTCTAAGGTTTGAGACAACACTCTGTCTTCACTGTCCAGTCCTGTAGTCTTCCCTGTTCTGTCCTATAATCCCTAGTGTCCATTAAAGATCTATTCCCAAAAATACCTTCCACAGGCTCTGACAGGTCTGTCCCTTCACTTAGATATTAGCCAGATGCTGTCAGACATCCCTGGTCAGTCAGCACTTTTATTTTGCCCCTGCGGTCGTGTATGTGCACAAGATCACTCATTCATGTCCGGCCCATGTTGTAGTAGGCACTTAAGTCCTCAATGCTATCTGCTTCTCCTTTCTAAAGTTGTCTTCAAAAGCCATTAAGAACCCTATAGGACCTTCCCATTTAATAAACCACTGAGTGTAGTGTCTTGTTTTAATCCTGTTTAAGGTCAGTGTACTGCTCCAAAAACCTCCTCAACCTTAGTTACCTGATAAACCTACCCACTCTGGAGACCCTGCCTGGAGACCGTTGCTAGGAGACCTGTAGGAGCACACAGCAACATGGGTCCTTGGAAAGTGATTGTAGAGAATCACTTATTTTTGTTCACTGTTATAGAGTGGTTTCCTGATTGCTTTTTTTCCAAACATAGTCATCCAGCTAATGGAGGTGGAACCCATTGAAAAAAATTAAATCTTGGGTTAGTCTGTTTTTGAGCTTTGTACATTTATAATGGCATATACACACTATCGTTCAAAAGTTTGTGGTCAGTAAGAAATTTTTTATTTTGAAAATAATTCATACTTTTATTCAGCAAGTGTGCATTACATTTATCAAAAGTGACAGTAAAGGCAAAAGAGTTTGTGTTCTTTTAACCTTTTTTTTCCTGAAAAAAAAAAATGTATCACTGTTTCCACAAAAATATAAATGACACTGAAGACTGGAGTAATGGCTTCTGAAAACAGCTGTGCCATCACAGGAATGTTACATTTTAAAATATACTAAACTAGTAAACAATGTTTTAAATTTCAAATTTAAATGTTCTAAAAAAGTAATAATATTTTACTGTATTTTTATCTTTTCTTTTTTTCGAAAGCATTAAAATGCTTAAATGTGTATGTATTTTTTTTCATCACTTAATGTCAAATTTAGTAATTTTTTAGTCATCACTTAAAGGGTTAGTTCACCCAAAAATGAAAATTATGTCATTAATGACTCACCCTCATGTCGTTCCAAGCCCGTAAGACCTCTGTTCATCTTCGGAACACAGTTTAAGATATTTTAGATTTTTTTTTTTCAGGAAAAAAAAGGTTAAAAGAACACAAACTCTTTTGCCTTTACTGTCACTTTTGATAAATGTAATGCACACTTGATGAATAAAAGTATGAATTATTTTCAAAATAAAAAATTTCTTACTGACCACAAACTTTTGAACGATAGTGTGTATATGCCATTATAAATGTACAAAGCTCAAAAACAGACTAACCCAAGATTTAATGACAAGTAGTGCTCTGAGGTCTCAAATTTGTCTACAGTAACGGAGTCAGTCAGGTTTCAGCAGAACATGGATCATATTACACTCCATGACAATGGTTTATTAGTAAATGAGGACTTCAACATAATGACAATGACAAGCAAAAATTTAGAAACAGGGTTTGAAATTGAAAAAAAAAATTACCAGGCAGATTTCTTATCTAATTCAGTAATTATCACATTTCAATTGGATGTCGGCATACACTTCGGGTTTAAAGGGTTAATGTAAGGCACTTCTTTTTTATAATCACATTGCAGTTACTGTTCTTAAGAAATATATTTCTTTCTAATTAGCTTACTTTTAGAATAAACAAAAACTATTTGACGTAGGCACCCACAGAGAAGAAAAGATGTTGAGAAGGTACAGCTGGAGGGCATGCTGCGAGGCAAAAAGATATTTATTTGGATACTCCAAGATTTTTCTTTGTGTAATCTAAGGAGAGACGAGCTGCTGAGTTATGGCCTCGGGCCACAATCTTTATTCTGTTTTGCAGCAGCACTGTCTAATCCAGCCAGCAAAGCCTCTCAAAACGAAATGTTGATATCGACTTCACCTGCGACTCAAAGCCCTGTGTTTTGCTCCCTCTGAGGCTGTAGTGTCTATCTCCTCCTCTTAACATAACGTTCCCCCTGGTGCTGTCCTCCTGAATAAGGGACTGAGCTTTAGAGTAGAATCACACTCTGAGCACCTGTGTCTGTGTATGTGCTGTATGCCCTCCATCTAAGAGAGGACACACTACCCGTATGAATATTCAGGCCTCTGCTTCATAAATATTTTAGGATGCAAGACTCGTACTTGAGACGCAGACAACACCTACTCCTGTTACGTTACAACAACCCAGTGTGCCAAGCACCCCTCAGTAATGCTTATATCCCATAATGAATCTTAATGCAGACAGATGACTAATAATTTGTGATTCAGACAGACATTCAAAAACAGTTCAGGGGTACGTTCCAGTCCTTTAATTTTCCCCTGTGAAGTGGACTTCAAAGGATATAAAGCCAACTTAAAAGGGTGGTTCAACCAAAAATAAAAATTCTGTTAGCATTTTCTCACCCTCATGTTGTTCCAAACCTGTATGACTTTTTGTTTTTACTGTGGAAAAAAAAGTTTCAACCATTTTCATTGATACACGAAAGTCAATCAACTGACTTTAAAGGGATACTCCACCGTTTTTTCATATTAAACTGTTATTCCCTTAACTAAGACGAATTGATGCATACCTCTTGTCTCAGTGTGTGCACTAAATCGCTCTCGGCGAAACTTTGATAGCACTTAGCTTAGCCCAGTTCATTCATTAGGATCCAAGCAGAGAAGCGACCAAACACTTCCATATTTTCCCTATTTAACAGTTACACGAGTAGTGTTACTCGACCAAGAATGGTGACACAAAATAAAACGTTGCGCTTTTCTAAGCGTGTAAAATGGATAACTATTGTATGGCGGAATACCATAGCAAGTGCATGGGAGCACTTCAACTCGGCGCATATAGATCTATGGACTCGGCGCAGTAATATCATCACTCCGGAGAGGGGGAGAGGATTTTTCAGGAGTGATGATATTACTGCACCGAGTCCATAGATATATATGCGCCGAGTCGAAGTGCTCCC
Source organism: Tiaroga cobitis (assembly GCA_030578255.1). NCBI lineage: Eukaryota > Metazoa > Chordata > Actinopteri > Cypriniformes > Leuciscidae > Tiaroga > Tiaroga cobitis. The sequence goes on from CM060600.1 coordinate 23,272,202, forward strand.
AAGCACTTGCTATGGAATTCCGCCATACATTATAGTTATCGCTTCTCTGCTTGGATCCTAATGAATGAACTGGGCTAAGCTAAGTGCTAAAAAAGTTTCGCCGCAAGACAGAGCGATTTAGTGCACGCACTGAGACGAGAGAGGTATGTATCAACTCACCTTAGTTAAGGGAATAACATAGTTTAATATGAAAAAACGGTGGAGTATCCCTTTAACTGAATGGATGGAAAAAATAGACTTTTTTCACAATATCATCTTTTGTGTGTCTTAAAGCAAAATAAGGATGAGGAAATCTTGCTAATTAGATTCAGCTATTAGTATAAAAATAGAACAATATTATGCATAAAGGCATAGTTGACAGTAATATTTTGATCCATCTATAACAGTGTTGATGGAACAATGAGTTGTGTGCAGTGGTGTAGTGTACGTGATACGCAGGTATACGCCGTATACCCACTAGAAAATGTCAAGGATTTCCGTATACCCACTAGGAAATGTCAAGGATTTCCGCATACCCACTTAAAAAAGCACGAGGATTCGTAACAACATCGTTTTGTTACAGAACTTTCATTCATAAATTCACCCCGCTGTCTGTGTTTGCGCAGCGACACGGACCCAATCGCGGAATCCAGTCACAAATGTAATTAGCTGCAAAGCGGAATGTCATGCAATTTGGCCATTTTTGAATGAATAAATCAAAAGTAGGGATGTACAATGAATTAAATCTCGATATGTACTAGTGTCTATGAATATGAAAGCTCAAAAAGACTGCTATTGAAAAAATAAACTCTGCATGTCTGTGTGTCTCGGTGAATGAGCGCTCAATGTGTGCTCTACGCACACCGAAGCGCAAGTGACACTCGTGGTATTTTTAGCGTCTATGAGGACATGGACACATTTCAACTTCATCGCAGAGCTTTTATGAGAGTCACTGCACAAGAATTTTACCATTTCATTTGATAAAACTATCATCATTCATTCGTATCATATACATACAAACTTTAAAGTATTTGATGACAACCTGTCAAAATAAAAGTTTTGTATAACTTGAAGAAAATATAACAGAAATATATTACTATTGCACAGTAGAGCATAATTCAAGTAGGCCTAATAATAATAATAATAATAATAGTTTATTAAAACACATAGAAACTCAAATGTCTTTATGACAACCCACCAAAATAAAAGTTTGTAGAGAGAAAGTAAGTAACTCGAAGAAATTGTGTAAGAAATTGCATAGTAAGATGTACTTTTTAAAATAATAATAATCAAATCTATTTAAACATTATTTTGAAGGAATATCACAAGTTTTTATACATGTTTTAATTTAAACAGTGAATTTTTTTTTCTTCAACACCATTTTAAAAAGTAAATTTGTATTTGTGCTTATGTAAAGACATTTGAGTTTCTGAGTGTTTTAATAAACTATTATTATTATTATAATGTAAAAACAAGTTTTTTTAATCGTCAGCTGATAAAACCTGTGCTTCAGGGACCATATTCATATAACATCTTAGGCAGTATCACAGTATACTCACTACAAAAAACTAGACTACACCACTGGTTGTGTGGATGTTAGCTGATTTAATGAGGAATTGGCTGACACAACTAGTGATGAGAATCACTTGCTTTCTCTTCCTTTTGGTCTTGTTGAAGAGTTTGGGGTCAGTAAGAGCAGCAAATCATCACATTAGCATGATTTTTGAAGGATCATGTGACACTTAAGACTGGAATGACTGCTGTAAAGACTTAAAATGACTTTTTAAACAATTTAAATATATAAATTGTAATGTTTTAAATCGAAATTTTACTGTATTTTGTTTTAATTAAATAAATTCAACCTTGGTGAACATTAAAAATCTTGCCACCCCTAAACCTTTGAATGGTAAAGTATTACACTTTCTGGTGATCTATGGAGTTTAAACTAAGCAAGCCAAGCATTGATTGAGTAACTAGTAAGGTGTATTACTTAACTGACTCCATTGTGTCCTGTCATAAACACACCGATGACGTCTGTCAGAATTACTCAGAATGTATATCGTGTCCTCCCTGTTTAGAGACTGCTAGGTTGGGTTACCATGATCCTTCCTTTGTGTTCTCCCGGTCCTCTGAGGACAGTGTTTATGTGTGGTCCACTTAGCTTGTGAATTTTATCTTAGATTATCAGCATATTTCAGCATTTTATTAAATGTAGTATGAAAAGTAGTCAGTCATGCAGCAGTTTTTCTTAATCCAAAAACAGTTGTTCTTTAATCCAAATTGTTAGGAGGGAACATATTCTCTAAAAGTATGTGGCTTCTAATGCATGGTGTATAGGCTTATGCGTTTTGTGTGGGAGAGAGTGGTCAGGCTCCAGTGTGAGATTATATTTGCCTTAGAGTCTGTGTGTGTTTGTGCGTGTGTGCGTTTGTATGCCTGCCAGCTTGACATTGGTATGTCTGTGTGAAGGTGTACACACAAGTCTTTGTGTGTGTGTGTGTGAGAGAATTTTCACTATGCTGAAATCATGTTTACAGGGATTTACTTTAGCAGGTCTTCTACTCAGAAGCTTGATGTTCCAGCACTGTTTTCTCTCTCCGTCTCTCTCACACAAACATTAACTGGAAAAATAAAGTTTGTTATCAGTCTGCTTAAGAATCAGCTGGAGAATAAAATCAAATATTGACACTTAAGGCTGATTTATACTTTTGTGACGGACCTGCAGCGTAGCCTCTGCGCTGTAGGCTACATGGAGGCTACATGGGGGTGTCTACATGATAAATGTGCAATGACACATGCAGGGAGAGATTCTCCAAATCTTCGATTCAATTTAATTTAAATTTTTACATTAATTTTTTTTAAAGCACAGGTTGCTATGCCATTTTTAGACTAGACTTCTATGCAATATAATATCTGACCTTTGTTCGCTACACACTACATTGTCAAATTTAAAACATTTATTAACAACATAAAGTGTTTATAATATAATATAATAACTTCTATCTTTAGTCAATTGGAAACTTAAGCAAAATAACCTGCCATAGTTTTTCTTTGTAACTGCAGTCTTCACAGAAGATGACATTCAAGTTCACAAAACAAACAAACAAACAGTTGTTGGTTTAACAGATAAATCTGTTTTTGTGGTGCCTGCGGAGATGCCCTGCCATGTTAGTCGTGCTGCCAGTGGAAGAATATGGTACACGCACATAGCAGAGCTTGCAAACTGGCTTTTTTGAAGCGCGAACGTTGAACGCGAACGGGAACGCAAATGTTGTCAACACAACTCACTGGAAATCCAAAATACTTCCACACCGGCGACTTCAATGAAAGAGTAAGGGGTTCAAGTTCTGTCGATGGGTTTCCTGCATCTGGAGTTGCCATGGTATATTTTGTCTGGCTGTAGCTAAGTTAGATGAGGTTGACTCGCAGCACTTCAACACGCGTGTTTTTTTCCACTTGGCACACAGACCGGAAGTGACATGGGGGCGTGGCAGCATCGACGATTCCATTTTTTTAATTTGAAGTTCGAGATTGTGACTTAATTTTGGTGACACACTTAGTTCTAGTAGACCAATCACAACGTAGCGTTGTTACATTTTTGGTGAGGGGCATGCCAGGCTACACCATAGGTTACGTGTACTACACAGCCTACGACATTGCAAAAGTATAAATCAGCCTTTACTACATAATACTAAGATTAGCCCTTTAAAACTACCTTATCCCTGGTCCAGCATTAGCCAAACATTTAAACAGTTAAACATTGCCAAATTCAGAGATGGTTTTAAAGCTGCACTTCACTTTCAGACAGAAGCAAGAAGTCCGTTCCAGCTCTCTACAATTAGATGATAATCTAGATTGGGGAAATGTAATCATGTGTATAAGACCTTTGTCGCCATGTATGTTATCAAAGAGATTTAGTTCCTCCAGAAGTAAGGAAGCGAGAAGTAAAGCAGCTGTGTAGAAACCAATTTTAAGCGCTTATCTCATTGAGAAACATTACACATTATTGACTGCCAGCGTGTAAGAAAAAAAAGCTAATTTGCAAAGACTTGAATGCTATGATGCGAAAAAAATGCTATGATCTTGTCTCATATCAACCCCCTCAACACACACACACACACACACACACTTACACATGTGTCCTACCTCAGCATTATCATTCAAGTCAACACCACTCTAATGTTAAGGCAAATTGTAATCTGTTCCTACATATGTAAATTACCCTAGCGTGCGAGAAAAAGTGATTCGTTTTGCCTAGATAATCATTAGTATGCACATTTTTTTTTTACGTGCTATTTTCTCAGCATGAGGGGAGGATTCATGTCGCAATCTTTACATTTAGCCCCTGGTGCTTATACGCAACCTATTTTGTAATATTTTACAAATAACATTTTGGGTTCTGGCCCAGTTCCAATGAATCAACCATCTATCTCTCATCTTTGCCCAAACAAACGGTTTCATTACAGCCTTCATGATAATTTTCTACGTTCTGCTTCTGGGGATATGAGAGTGATCATGCATGGATGTGAGTTGAGTTTATGTTGTAAAGGGGGAAGAAGGAAGTTTACAGTGCATTTCAGCGCGAATATTCATGTGATGTTAGGAAACAAAAACTAAAAAGCATCTGCAAGGCCCACCTGCCGAGTATAACCTTGAACATGGGTGTCAACAGCTTGTCTCTGTGTGTATGACATGACCTTGTCATTGCATTAAGTTTTGGATTTAGGTGTTAACATCCTCAGGGATGTGATGATAAAGGGTCTAGTCACCAATTTCTTGAGCCATCTTACATTTACATTCATTCTCAGCTCAGGGCCAGATTAATTACGCATTAATACATCGAAATATTATAAAGCATGCCACATTTAGCCAAGATTTTCATCTGGTGTCCCTGGTCAGGTTAATGTAAAAAAATAAAAAATAAAAAAATAACTCTCTTTATTATTATTATTTGAATAGATAAGATAAATAGAAGTTTGTAAAAATGTTCTTAAGTGCAATTCTTGAAAAATTGAAAGTTATCTCAACTTTAAGAGGATATATACAATGATTTTTAAGAACATTCATCAGGGCGCCCTATTTAAGCAGATTCAGTTCGCTCCTAACTGCTCGCTGCACGCTCTCTGCAATCGCTGCTCGCTCTCTGCAACCCACCACCTCCCCAGCTCCTCCTTGTCGTGTATAACATGGCATTTGCTTTTCTGTCATCGTTGCTGCTCTGTTTATATGGGGGAATAGTTCTGCTCTCCCAGTACTAAACTGTGAGCGTCCCCTAATGCTGCTGCTGTTTTCTTTTGACTCTCTGCTATCCTATTTCATGGTGCTCATGAAAGGTCAGAGGACTCCCTGAACAGAGCCATACCGCCAAATTTTTATTATAAACTTGAATTGCAATTTATTCAATATAATTTCCTAATCATTTATTGTCATGTGTGTTTTTGACTTAATGGACCTGACAGAAATGAAAATTGTCATTAATTACTCACCCTCATGTCGTTCCTACCCAGACTTTCATTCATCTGAAGAACACAAATGAGGATCTTTTTGATGAAATCTAAAACTAAATCGTAAAACTAATCCATATCAATTGAGGAGCGTTTTAGTCCAAATTTTCTGAAGAGACACAATCACTCTATATGATAAATAGATTAAATTTAGGGATTTATTCACATATAAACAATCATCAACTCGCATATCAGTTGTGGTAAACGGAAGATTAAGCATGTTCGCTTGACGTGCGAGAACCAATGAGATTCATTGTTGTTAAGCTGCACTTTTGAGCTTCCGCAAGAACCAATGAGGTTTGTTCCCGCGCGTCAAGCAGGTTCGGTTGAGCTGTTTATTTCCACTGATCAATTTTTAAATGTGAATAAAAGGCTAAATTAAATCTGTTCATCATATAAAGCGATCGCTTCTCTTCATAAAATTTTGACTAAACCGCTCAATTCATATAGATTAGTTTTACGATCTCTTTATGAACTTTTTGAAGTGTCAAATTGGTAGTTGCGTAGCTGTCTATGGAGGGACAGAAAGCTCTCAGATTTCATCAAAAAATCTTCAATCTTCAAATCTTCATGGATTTGGATGGAACAACATGAGGGTGAGTAATGACAATTTACATTTTTGGTTGAACTATCCCTTTAAGAAAAAAGAAAAAGAACATTGTTACGAAATGCTTTTGGGAATGAAAAATATTCTAAAATAAGAAAATAGTACTTAAGAATTTTATTGTTAAGAATGCTTCGTGAATACGCCTGGACAGCATCAGTGTGAATTGCTAATAGTGATTCATTCATTTTCAGTGTGTGTGCCTGAAGGAGGGCTGTATTTGCAACAGCATTTTGCTCAAAGCCAGCCCAGTGCACATTAAAGAGAGCTTAAATGGAGACAGAAATATTGAGATTTAGTTGGAGTTGCAGAGAGAAAATCAGAGATGTAGAGAAAAAAAAAGTGTAATTGACTGCAGAACACATTGTTTCCCTGGAGACTGCCTCTGGATATAATAAGCCATGTTTTCATGGTACTTGGCAAACAGTAACGTTTGAAGTGGTATTTGTTGTGTTGTGAACAAATAAAACCTATTTTACCCATGCAGTGGAAGTTATATAATTTAACCTAGTTTTCGAATTCTTTATGCTGAAATCTTTCTGTTTTAAGTGAGCAGTGTGTGTGTGTGTGTGTGTGTGTGTGTGTGTGTGTGTGTGTGTGTGTGTGTGAGAGAGAGAGAGAGAGAGAGAGAGAGAGAGAGAGAGAGAGAGAGAGAGAGAGAGAGAGAGAGAGAGAGAGAGAGAGAGAGAGAGAGACACGCCAGTATAATGTGTGTGTATAATGGCTTTTGCTACTGTAGATGTTCCTCTGAAAAAATGCTTTATGGCAGCCAGCTGTTAAGTGGCTTAATGGATTCATGTTTAATTCATGGCCACATCACAAGGCACATCTCTTCTCTGTGTCATTCTCTCATCCCTTTCCATCCTGTGTGCAAGTATCAGAACTTAAGGAATTGGTTTTATTTGCCATCTCAGTACTTTCAGAGCATTCTCTCTTTTTTTTCTCTCTTTTTTTTTTCTCTCTTTCCCCTCCCTTTTCATTCTGTATAAAGAGATGCATTTAGGCAGCACTAGGTGTTCTGTAATCCTCAGATTTTTTTCTCTGGTGTGCTCTCATCTGACACAAATACAACACACTTTTAAAATGTCCTTTGTTCAGCCAGAGGCACGTTCCACCTTTTTTAAATCAGAACTTTGACATTTTGCTTCATTCTTTATTGTGTTACAATGATTTGACATTTACCTTTGTGCATGAGAAGACTCTCTAGAGCCTACTGACACATTGGAAAACTTAAGTTTAACTATTTGTAGAAGGTTAATGATTACTTTTTCTCTTGTGTGCATCCTGAATAAACAAGGCTTCCCTAAGAATATTAGCGTATTGCGTATTCTAGCCCCACTTATGTCACTTTATTTACTGGTGAGAATATGAATTCCTTCAGCATCAAAGATCCTCACTTGCAGAAGCTTTCCTGGCCTGCAAAATAAAATAAGGCTACAGTGTGAAAGGCTCTTGGCTACAGTGTGAAATATTTCAAATGAAATGTCAGGTTTGATTTCTGTAAAATTGAATTCATCAGATACGTTTGTCACCATATAGGTTTGGTGTGTCATTTTTTGCAAAGCCATTCCGTTGTTCTGCTTGACTTATTTATTCAATATGTTTTGCAAGATGATTTAAACGAAGATTAATACTGGGTCTTTTTCTGTCTCATATATCCTACCTATTGTGCTTTAAAAGGGTTCCATGTTAATGGAGATTTGAGTATAAATACAGCATGCATTTTTGGTTTTCATTTTAGCCTTTGTCAAAATAAGAAGTTTGTGTATATTAGCACTTCAGTGTTCTTGCACAACTTTTGGCTCTGAACAAGCTCTCTCTGATCCTTTGATTGAGGTTTCTTGCTGAGAGTGAAAGCCTGTTAGCTGAGATCAGACACTTTCATTGGGATTACTAGGATGAGCTGCCTGTCTGACCCTGACTGATCTATAAGCTGAGAGACAGCTGTCTGTCTGTTTGACCACTCCTGAATTAACCTCTTTTGATTCAAGACCAAGAAGAGTGTGTTTGTATCACTGTGTGCATGTGCAAATGAGTGCATGTTGTGTGGGCTTATTGGTTTTTAAAGCACATGGGCAGTTGAGCTTGAGAAGCAAGTGACTTTTGTAGGAATATTATCAGATTTCATCAATAAATGACTTATTTGATGAATTAATGTTCTTCTTTCATTGGAATTGTCAAATATGCAGGTTTAACTTTATATAAATGTTTCATTTTAGTTCTGTAGAGTCTATAATCTATTTTAAGAATGTATTATTTGACTGTGAAAAGGTCATCTGTGTGTTTTCTGGTCTGGTGAATGTGGCTTTGTTAAGCAAATATATCTAGGTGTGAGCTGGATACTGATGCGAGCCATAATCTACCCAGAAGGCTTCCACTGCTTCTCAGTCCTCATATTGCGCTCCAAACATCAACAAAATCAACTACGGTATTTTTACGTAACAGAAAAATTGATGTTTTTTGTTAGTTTGTTAGCAAGTATTGAAACTACTTGGATCGAGATGAGTAGCCTATGTTAGATCTGAAGCTTACCCACAAAAGCTTACAGACTACAAGATTCTCTAGCCCAAAAATAGTCATTCTGCCAGATATTCTTAGATTAAGTCATTTTATGTAGCGTCTTTCTGGAATGGTGCTGCATTTAAATAATGACACAATTAAAGTTGGTGTGGAGGAGGAAGGCAAGCTGTTAAAAAACAACAACAGGGAAATAGTAAAAGAAAAGGCACACATAAATCTTTGCATTCACAGTAGATGGAGGTCCCCCAGTAGTTGTACTTACTCTTTCATTGTTTAAGAGAATCCTTTAGGTGGTATAATGCCTCTTTTTACAAGGTGTAAAATAAGTCTTTGATGTCAGCTAAGTGTGTATAGGAAGTTTTAGCTCAAAATACCCCACAGATAATTTTTTTATAGCATGTTGAAATTGTCCCTTTTTCAGGGTGAGCAAAAACGCGTTGTTTTGTGTCTCCCTTTTAAATGCAAATGAGCTGCTTCTCCCGGCACAGAGGGCGGAGCTTCAACAGCTCGTTCTCAGCAGCTTGCAGAGACGCACTAAAATGTCAGAAATTGTTCTGCCTTTATTTTCAAACCGGAGTCGCACAATGATGGAGAGACTCAAGAAGAAGTGACAACATGTAGAATGCAATAGGACGTTTCTGAATGGTTAGTTTTAAATTTTTCATCAACTATAAATGATGATAAATCCCCCCCCCCCCCCCAAACAACAATCGCGATAGACTAGTGTGTGAATATTAAACCGCAAAAATACTACTTAAAGTTGCAGTCCGCAGTTTTTCCTCTTTGTCGCCATCTCTGTTCGAAATCTGCAATTGCAGTCATTCGCGGAATTATCATCTTTACGTAAGTTGTACTTCAACACCCTCGACACGGCACTGCGTGGATGAACACAATGTTTGAGGAGACTGTGACGCTGTCAGTCACCGCGCCGGTGTGGATACTGGCATTCAGAATCACAGATTATTCTTTTTGGAAGTATGACCAACGTGATGATTTTCACCGTAAAATGTCATCTGAACTATTAAGAAACATCCACCTTTGTTCTGGTTAAGACATTGCAGTAAATCACGCAGATTAAATCTAACAATCGCTTATCATATCACGCAAAACCATGCAAATTATACTTTGTTCTCAAATTGTTAATGTTAAAGGGTTAGTTCACCCAAAAATGAAAATTAAGTCATTAATTACTCACCCCCATGCTGTAGCAACCCCGTAAGACCTTCGTTCGTCTTCGGAACACAAATGAAGATATTTATGATTAAATCTGAGAGGTGCATGACTGCTACATAGGCTCCCTAAGGGAATGACACTTGACGGCCCAGAAAGTCATTAAAGAAAATGTTTAAATATTCCATGTCGCAACAGTGGCTCAAGTTTATCAAACGACGAGAATACTTTTTGTGCGAAAAAACAAACAAAAATAACGACTTTATTCGACTATTCTTTTTCTTCCTTGTAGGCCTGAAACGAGACTTCAAGAGATTTCCACGACGCATGCGCGAGAATTGCGATCTCCTTCAACTACTTCAGTTAAGTTCTCGCGCGTGCGTCGTGGAAATCTCTTGAAGTCTCGTTTCAGGCCTACAAGGAAGAAAAGGAATAGTCGAATAAAGTCGTTATTTTTGTTTGTTTTTTCGCACAAAAAGTATTCTCGTCGCTTGATAAACTTATAGTTGAGCCACTGTTGCGACATGGAATATTTAAACATTTTCTTTAATAACTCTCTGGGCCGTCAAGTGTCATTCCCTTAGGGAGCCTATGTAGCAGTCATGCACCTATCAGATTTAATCATAAATATCTTCATTTGTGTTCCGAAGACGAACGAAGGCCTTACGGGGTTGGTACAGCATGGGGGTGAGTAATTAATGACTTAATTTTCATTTTTGGGTGAACTAACCCTTTAAAGTCAGCATTGCGTGACTGCATTTAATGTCCTTCCGATGTATCCTTGTTTTCGCATGAGTCCGGTTGCAGTCTCTTTTTTTCTGTTGCCACTCCGAAGTCCGAACGAAGCCTTTTGCATTTTACAGCGGGTGAATCTGTTGTCACTGGTGATTGTCGTTTAAACCTTTCTGGATCATCCTCACACGCAATATAGCCTACTAGCCGAGACTCCTCCTTTATGTGTACAGATGTGACGTAATGACACAAAGACATGCTCGAATCTCCCGCGGAAATCCACCAGTACCACTGAAATTAAAAACATTATTACAAGTTTACCGCTTCGAATCGGGGCAAGCAGATAGTTTTGAACACTGGCTGGTTATGTATTTTCTCAAATATGTATTTTGGATCATTTTGAACCCCCAAAAAGCTACGGACTACAGCTTTAAATATGAATCCTACATGTTCTGTGTGAATGAATGGTGCAGACTACGTGCAGTTTCATATACAGTATTTTCCCAAAAATATTTTTTTAAATATTGTATGTTTAATAATTGTTTATAATAAAAGTTTCATGATTTCAATTAATAAGACGTGATTTTTAATGACTAAAATTTTTACACCACGTATCCGTAACACGCCCGCACTGGTTTCGGGGATCTACCACCCCCCTGAAAAAAATCCTAGGGGAAACACTGTACGGTATTGCAATAAATGTGAAAAGACGAAGGCGACAGCTTGAGCAGACTAACAAATGTGCTCTACTACAAGAACTCTTCCTCTTCTCATGGACTCACCCCCTTTGTTGTGTGTTCCCGGGGGCAGAGTTTATGTAAATTTGTGAAAATTTTGTGAAATTTATGAAAAATCAACCACCCCTTTAATTCAAAGGAAAGGCAAAGTGTATTTCATGTACCGAGACCTTGCTGCTATATCACTGTTAGTGCAGTTTTACTTTTTATCTACAGTCAAGAAGATGCTCCACTAGGGATGGGTAACGAAATCCGGTATTAAACGGGCCCCGGGGCTGAATTTTTAAAGACCGCAGTATCGATAAGCTCGGACGTTATCGGTTCTGCTGTCGGTACTGAAGAAATTAAGAAAATACACGTACTACTTATTATTGCCATAAAGACGTAATCTTGAACATGTTTATCTCGCCAGCCAGTTCTATAATAATATTAAACCATTTGTCTGTGATGCAATTTTGCTATTCGCAGTCCAGAAGAGAGAGAGAGAGCGATCTCTCACGCGGAGCCACAGAGTGCACAACACGACAGCCCTGGTTAATGAGTGACAATGAGGACAGAACTAAACATTCAAACGTGGTTACACTTTAGATCTGGGATATTATTCTAATTTTATTTTAGATTTCGGCTTTCAAAGATTATAAAAAGAAGATATTTGAGATTAAACTATTACAAACTAGACGCATTCTGTCTAGAGAGCAACTTCCTTCCCTTCACAGCAATGCGCTGTCATTTCTACCTAAAACCAAACGTACCGTCAGAATCAGCGCAATCTGTGATTGTTGTAAAATGCAGTCTCTACTGTTGCTAAATTGCGGACGCGTTTAATCATTAAAATATCTATTAAAAGCACAAAAATATGCGCAAGAGACGCTGTTCACAAGGCGACGCGCGCTCCGAAATGGACTGCAACCAGACAAGAAAAGTAACTTTGGGCTTCATGTGCGCATCTAAACTATCAAATATACATAAAAATATAAAAATTACCAGCTCTGAGATTCACTGAACACAGTCCATATGTCTTAAATGGACGTACATAATTGGTCAGTTAGTCAGATCTGCACTCGGTCTTAAAGGGGCAGTAGTCTAATAAACCTGTGACGATTGAGCCATTAATGCGAATCAAACAACAAAAGGCAGAGAAAACACTCACAGCTCTTGAATGAATAACTTAAACTTTAATAAGCATTAATCTATCTATGATAAACTGTGCAGTGTTATTTTACATTTGATTACTAAATTCGATTTCTTTTCAGACAGAAACACTTACCTCAAAAGTAATTTTAGTAGACCTTCCTGAAATTAAAGCACTGTGTATATAATTAGTCTTTGTTTAATTGTTTGTTGACCATGTGTTTGTACTTGTTTTTGCTTATCGTATCCTATCTCATGTATATAAAACAAAAAAGCCTGTGCATTGCTGCATAACAAATAGATATTTTATTTTAGTTCAAAATATAAAGCAAATGTTAATTATTACACGAATGTAAAAAAAACAACAACAAAAAGAACCGATAAGAATACCGTCAAAGTACCGGACCGATAAGCAGTATCGGTAAGAGTAGTAATACCGTTAAAACCTTAACGATACCCATCCCTATGCTCCACTCTCACATTCTGCTGATCATAGTGCCATTCTGTGACAAACCAAAGAATGTCGATCATCCTTTCTACATTTACATTTACATTTACATTTAGTCATTTAGCAGACGCTTTTATCCAAAGCGACTTACAATTGAGGACTAAACCAAGCGAGTCATCGTGAAGAGGCAAAAACAACGCAAGAAGTGTTCAAAATACAAAGTTCAGACATTGCTCGGAGTAGCATAAGCCAGACAAGCGAGGATTTAAAGGAAAGGATTTTTTTTTTATTTTTTTTTTTATTTTTTTATTTTTTATGTTAAGTGCTCCCGGAAGAGATGAGTTTTCAGTTGCCTTTTGAATGTTGTCAGGGATTCTGCATTCCGGATGACGGTGGGGAGATCATTCCACCAGCATGGAACTGTGAATGAGAATGTCCTGGAGAGTGATTTTGTGCCCCGCTGTGATGGTACCACGAGCCGTCGCTCATTGACCGATCGTAGGCTTCTGGTAGGGATGTACACTTGTAGTAGTGAGTGGAAGTAGGAGGGGGCTGAACCTGTGGTCAATCTGTAAGCAAGCGTCAAAGCCTTGAACTTGATGCGAGCAGAGAGTGGTAGCCAGTGCAGAGAGATGAACAGAGGAGTGACGTGGGCCCTTTTGGGCTCGTTGAAGACGAGACGAGCTGCAGCATTCTGGATCATTTGTAGAGGTTTAGTTGCACATGATGGAAGTCCAGCCAGAAGAGCATTGCAGTAATCAAGCCTAGAAATGACCAGGGCCTGGACGAGAAGTTGTGTTGCATGCTCAGTTAGGAAAGGTCTGATCTTCCTGATGTTGTGCATAGCAAACCTGCATGATCGAGTTGTCTTTGTAATGTGGTCAGTGAAGGTCAGCTGATCATCAAAGATTACTCCAAGATTTCTGACCGACCTTGATGGGGTGATTGAGGATGAATCTAGCTGGATAGTGAGGTCGTGCTGTAGAGACTGATTGGCAGGGAGGACGAGAAGCTCAGTCTTTGCCAGGTTGAGCTGCAGGTGATGTTCCTTCATCCACGCCGAGATGTCCGCCAGACAGCTTGAGATCCGTACAGCTACTGTGGGATCATCTGGTTGAAATGAGAGGTAGAGTTGGGTGTCATCAACATAGCAATGGTAAGAGAAACCATGTGCCTGTATGATGGGTCCCAGTGATGTGGTGTAGATGGAGAAGAGGAGCGGTCCAAGAACTGAACCCTGGGGAACCCCTGTGGTCAGCTGATGTGCTTTGGATACCTCACCTCTCCATGCGACCTTGAAGGACCTACCTGTGAGATAGGACTCAAACCAGTTGAGGGAGGTTCCAGTGATGCCCAGTGATGAGAGGGCGGACAAGAGGATCTGATGATTCACTGTGTCGAAAGCAGCAGACAGGTCCAGTAGAATGAGAACTGATGATTTGGAAGCAGCTTTTGCGATCCGCAGGGCTTCCGTGACTGACAGCAATGCAGTCTCAGTTGAATGTCCTTTCTTGAAGCCAGATTGGTTGACATCCAGCTGGTTGTTCAGAGACAGGAAAGATGATACTTGGTTAAAAGCAACCCGTTCAAGTGTTTTCGCAATGAATGGTAGGAGAGAGACAGGTCTGTAGTTCTCTAGAAGTGATGTGTTTAATGTTGGTTTTTTAAGCAGAGGAGTTACCCGAGCCTGCTTAAATGCTGTAGGGAAAATGCCAGTGTGGAGGGATGAGTTGATGATGTGTGTGAGAGCTGGAAGAAGTGTGGGAGAGATGGCTTGTAGAAGGTGTGAGGGTATGGGGTCTAGAGGGCAGGTGGTAGGATGACTGGAGAGGAGAAGTTTAGATGCTTCTTCCTCGGTTAGTGGAGTGAAGGAGGAGAGAAGGTTGTTGGCTGTGGGAGAGGTTAGTTTGGGTTCCTGTGTGTGTGAAGCTGAGAACTGACTGCTGATAGTTGTAGTTTTGTTAGTGAAGAAGTTAGCAAAATCATCAGCAGTTAGCGAGGAGGTGGGTGGTGGTGGAGGTGGGCAGAGGAGAGAGTTGAATGTCTTGAACAGTGAACGTGTGTTAGTGGCGCTGTTGATCTTGTCGTGGAAATATGAAGATTTTGCGGTGTGAACATCAACAGAGAAGGCAGAGAGCAGAGATTGATACCTACTGAGGTCAGATGTGTCTTTTGATTTGCGCCATTTCCTCTCCGCTGCCCTGAGCTTGGTCCGGTGTTCACGAAGAACCTCAGATAACCAGGGGTTAGAGGGAGTAGTGCGTGCTGGCCTGGAGGAGAGAGGGCAGATGTTGTCTAGAGAGGAGGTTAGGATGGAGCATAAAGTATCCGTTGCAGTATTCACATCCAGAGATGAAAAATGTGAGGGTGAGGGAAGAGAAGATGACACAGCAGAGGAAAGATGGGACGGAGAAAGTGAGCGCAGGTTTCGTCTGAAAGTAAATGGTGGGGAGGTTGGTGGAGCATGGGTAGTGAGTTGTAGATTGAAAGTAATGAGGAAATGATCTGAAACTTGGAGAGGTTTCACCAAAATGTTATCTGTGATACAGTTGCGTGTGTAAACCAGGTCCAGTTGGTTGCCTGACTTGTGAGTACCGGTGGTGATGAGGCGTTTGAGATCAAAAGAGGCTAGGAGAGAGATGAAGTCTGTTGCATACGGTTTCGCTAGGTGGATGTTGAAATCGCCAAAGACTACAAGTGGGATGCCATCCTCAGGGAAAGAGGACAGCAACACATCCAGCTCCTCTACAAAGCTTCCCAGTTGACCTGGGGGGCGATAAATAACTACAATATGGATCTTCACGGGAGTTGTAAGTGTAATAGCATGATATTCAAATGAGTTGTTATTGCATAGAGAAGAGAGAGTTGAAAAAAAAAAAAAAAAAAAAAAATCTTTTTTATCACCAGGTGAAGTTTTTTTTTCTTTTTTTGTTCTTGCATGTCTGTAATGTTACTTACTCTTTGAATGGTTAAGAGAATTTTTTTAATTCAAAGCAAAGGCAAAGTGAATTTCATGCACTGATTTGTCCATTTCCTGTTGAATGTTGAGAGAAACATTGATTGCATATTACATGCGTGTATGGTGCCACACAATGTGCTGTGCCTCACAGCAGGCTTGTGATGCATATTCAGTTCTTTTTGAAGCAGACCTTGCTGCTATATCACATTCATACACATCCAGTGGCACTGTTAGTGCAGTTTTACACTATTTATCTATACAGTCCAGATACTTCACTCCCCCATCATTCGCTGATAGTGTCAAAAAACGTCCATCTTCCTTTCTATCTTTTTTATCTCCTATAAGTTTTTTTTTCTTCTCTATACAGAGTTGTTGTGTGGAAATGGCATTTGCTTTAATGTTTGACATTCAGAGAGTCTCTTTCTTCCTCTTCCTCAGTAATAGACCCTGACAGATTTGCTGAGCCTGAGGGAGCAACGCACACAGAGGTGCGCTCAACACACCTGCTGGTTTGTTTTTCTTGCTTGTGTGTAATGCATGAGATCACTCATCATATTGAGACCATGTTCACTGCAGTGGTCCATACAGATTGGCCTGTGTGGCGTCGACTTAGTGTGTGTTATCGTCAGTAGAGCTGGGTGTGATCTGATAGTGCTATTACATTGTGACTAAAGTCCTATCTTTACTGTCCTGCTGTCTCTTTCAAAAAGAACAGCTAAGACCGGCTGGTCTAATTTTTAGACCAATTTTTTATTACATTTATCTCACCTAAATGTTTGCTCACTCATTGTGTTTTTACAATGGGGAAATTTTGTTAAGAGTTTACACAACACATGCAAGCTTGATTTCAATCTTTGGATTAAATTGGGGAAAAAAGAAGCACAAATAAATACAATAGAATAAAGATACAAATAAAGTTTTTAGGTCTAACACTAGTATTCAGAAATACTACAGAAACTGAATAAAGTAATCAAATATAAAAGAACACTGGATAGTTAGTCCTGTCTAAATCAAATACATAGTATTAATCCTGATTCCTTACAATTAAAGCTGTCTTTTATTGTTTTGACAAAAAAATTATTGACAGACACATATGGCTGCTGTCACTTTAAGAACTAGTGCACCGATCCATTACTGTTTTCATTATACTGTCACATGCGTTTTATACTTAAGACATAACCGACTGTGTTTACAAGGATGAATTTACCAAGACCTGAATTTTGACTTAATTTTGTGTGTTTTTGACCGTTAAAGCGATATAAGCCTTGAAAAATAACTTTTGTTACTGGCGAGCTGTTTGTGAGGACGCATTACTGTATGTATGCACGCAGAGAAAAACATCTCTCAGAGAGCGCGCGAGTACTGAATGGTTTAAAATCGCTTGAATGTATAAACTGCTAAAACTTAAAAAAAAAAAAACGTGAAAATGATAGACTTTAGTGATGATGCAATGCTGGCTCAATTGTGCAAGTGACAATTCCGTCATGTTCCGACTCCCGAAACGCAAGAGTATAGTATCGCTTGCCTTGTAATTCTTGCCTTATAAAGTGAATCAATGTTTGCGGGAATTTCCCGCGTTATAAGTGGGAGACCTGATTAGAATTATGCGCAATACCCGCTATCCCGTGCCGAAATTTGAGCCCTGAGCCTGTTTTTCTTTTTAGCCAGACATCAGATTTAGACCGAAAGACTGCTCTTTAAAGTTTCAAACTAATTTCCTTTGCCCTAGAAGAGATATTTTTTCTTGCACCAACACAACAAAACTAAATGCTGTCATTTGTATTTTATTCAATAACAATAACTTAGAAACCTTTAAAGTCCCTGTGAACTGGAAGTTGCAACTGACTTTACCTCAGTGTTGTGATTTATTTCCAAGTGAAACGGAATAGTGAATAGAGGGCGGGGTTTTACTTTAGCCTCCTCCTCTCCATCCGTCGCTCATAGCAGACTGACAGTTGGAGGGAAGTGGTTAAGGATATTCAACCCAAGCCGTCAAACTGACGTCATCAGAGAAGGAACGCCATTCCAGGGCGAAAGGAAATTTTCAGATTTTGATTTAAAGATTACCACGACACATTTGTTCTGTGTATTAACTGTGGTGTTCACCACAAGACTAGTAATGTGCACTAACAAAGTAAATAGTGTCAATTTTTATTTCATGACAGACCTACTGTGAGCTACAATGTTAATTGATGGTATGCTTTTGAAGTCTTCAGTGCACATTATTTCGTTTAACAGCAGAATTCTTTGTGAATACGACATTATGATCATGACATAAAGATATCTTTGCCAATCAGAGAACTGTGGCAAGCAAATTGTGCCAAAAGAGCTCTCATTGACTGCCCACTTCCAGGAAGTACTGTAAATGACGTATGTCATTCTCGCTGTGATCTCAATACTTCTTTTGTATATATACAACATTTTTTATAGGGTATATTTTGAAATAAAAATGTTGTTTCTAGTGTTGTCAAAAGTACCGACTTTGGTACCAAGTCGGTACAAAAAATAAAAAAATGTGATGCTTTGAGTGCTGTTGAGCGGAATCGTAAACACCTCTGATTGGTCATTGTGTTCACGCCATAGACTGTAAAAAAATATGGACGTAGTGTCTATGACGTCACCCGTAGGTTTCTGAAGAGCGTTTTTGAAGCCTAATGTGGGCGGAGCCGGCCGTTGCCATCTTGGCAGCGCGTCACCTCTCGTCACTTCCGGATAAAATAAAATGGGCAAAGAGGCGGAACGTGGGTGGAGCTGAGGTGCTAATGCTATACATCTGTAATGCATACAGATTTTCTCTCAATTTTGAAACGAGACTTCAAGAGATTTCCACGACGCGCACGCGCGAGAACTTAACTGAAGTAGTTGAAGGAGATCGCAATTCTCGCGCATGCGTCGTGGAAATCTCTTGAAGTCTCGTTTCAGGCCTACAAGGAAGAAAAGGAATAGTCGAATAAAGTCGTTATTTTTGTTTGTTTTTTCGCACAAAAAGTATTCTCGTCGCTTGATAAACTTATAGTTGAGCCACTGTTGTGACATGGAATATTTAAACATTTTCTTCATTGACTTTCTGGGCCGTCAGGTTTCAATCCCTTAGGCAGCCTATGGAGGAGTGATCCAGCTGTCACATTTAATCAAAAATATCTTCATTTGTGTTCCGAAGACGAACGAAGGTCTTATGGGGTTGGTACAGCATGGGGGTGAGTAATTAATGACTTAATTTTCATTTTTGGGTGAACTAACCCTTTAAGCACATTATTGGGACCATATCCGAGGAAATCTAGGTGACATTTTGATACAGCAAGAGAGAAGACATTGATGACATGCTTTTCGTTTCTTTGGCAAAAAAAGTAGAATGTGGAACTTATGTGCATTTTTAGCACACAAAGATTAAAAATTAACTTGCATTTATCAAACTGCCAACTTAAGTGTAGCTCTTACAAAAATATTATCTTTTAAAAGAAAAAGAGGAACTCTTAAAACTCTGTCTTTTAAATAAGTAAAAATGCATGAAACATAATTGCCTGTAATTAGGCTATAGCAATAGCAACGGGCATAATCATAAAGTGAAACAAGTTCAACCTCAACACAAAAACAGTATCAACAATGCTTCTATTCCCTGAGAGTGAGGATACACTTTTTTTCACTTGAAATTAAAGTGCAGTATTTGGAAACATATGACTGGAGTTCTTGTCTAAACTTAAAGTGCCACTGTAGCTGCTATATCTCATAACATGAAATCCAAAATGTTCCCACACACCGGACTTATAGCCTACGACGCTGGCGCATCCTCCAACTCCGGTTAGCCTTCCTTATCTCTCCCACTTGCCACTTCTCCACGTGACGTGTCCTGCAGCGCTCCATACTCCACTTTTACTGGCGTGTTCGACTTGAACCGGCGCTGGACAGAGCTATCCGTGAATGACATCAAAGTACCGCGAGAGTGATTGAAAAGCATACAGAGCCGTCGCGGTCGCGCCGATCGCTCTGTGCAGTGCCGGTTCAAGTCGAACAAGCCTCGTATATGTATGTCCACACACGTCTTATTTCGCGCGAAAAGGAAACGCACGTCTGAGGTCATATACGCGCACGAGGCTACATTGCGCATGCGACGAACCATGAGACACACACACGCTCCGAACCGAGACAAGCGAACCGAACGGTTCGGGTGTTTTTTCATGTACCGTGCCACCCCTAATGCACATCCAGGGCACGAAGCTCCCGTTCCACCACATCCCAAAGATGCTCTATTGGGTTGAGATCTGGTGACTGTGGGGGCCATTTTAGTACAGTGAACTCATTGTCATGTTCAAGAAACCAATTTGAAATGATTCGAGCTTTGTGACATGGTGCATTATCCTGCTGGAAGTAGCCATCAGAGGATGGGTACATGGTGGCCATAAAGGGATGGACATGGTCAGAAATAATGCTCAGGTAGGCCGTGGCATTTAAACGATGCCCAATTGGCTCTAAGGGGCCTAAAGTGTGCCAAGAAAACATCCCCCACACCATTACACCACCACCACCAGCCTGCACAGTGGTAACAAGGCATGGTGGATCCATGTTCTCATTCTGTTTACGCCAAACTCTGACTCTACCATCTGAATGTCTCAACAGAAATCGAGACTCATCAGACCAGGCAACATTTTTCCAGTCTTCAACTGTCCAATTTTGGTTTGCTTTTGCAAATTGTAGCCTCTTTTTCCTATTTGTAGTGGAGATGAGTGGTACCCGGTGGGGTCTTCTGCTGTTGAAGCCCATCCGCCTCAAGGTTGTGCGTGTTGTGGCTTCAAAAATGCTTTGCTGCATACCTCGGTTGTAACGAGTGGTTATTTCAGTCAAAGTTGCTCTTCTATCAGCTTGAATCTGTCGGCCCATTCTCCTCTGACCTCTAGCATCAACAAGGCATTTTCGCCCACAGGACTGCCACATACTGGATGTTTTTCCCTTTTCACGCCATTCTTTGTAAACCTTAGAAATGGTTGTGCGTGAAACTCCCAGTAACTGAGCAGGGTGTGAAATACTCAGATCGGCCCGTCTGGCACCAACAACCATGCCACGCTCAAAATTGCTTATCATCTTTCTTTCCCATTCTGACATTCAGTTTGGAGTTCAGGAGATTGTCTTGACCAGGACTACACCCCTAAATGCATTGAAGCAACTGCCATGTGATTGGTTGATTAGATAATTCCATTAATGAGAAATTGAACAGGTGTTCCTAATAATCCTTTAGGTGAGTGTATATGCTACTGCCCTTGCGCTAAAGTGACAGCTGATTGTAGAAGTAAAGCCAATAGTTAAAGTTAATGTTTTCGAAATATCATAATAGTTAAAAGACGTAACTAAAAGTGAGACTGTGTATCGTGATGTATTATTATTCTGCTATAAAAATGTATTATCATGCAGTAACTTACAATATTGCTCTGAGCTTGTGCGTGTGACAGTGATTCATGCGCACATGACAGTCGAGTCAGCATGGCATCGCAAATCAAGTTCGTAAAGAGCTTTATTCAGTCCATTTTAAAATCTGATTTTGGCCTCCTCTCAATTTCTCAAATGGGTTAAACCAACGATATAACCTCAGAAGTTCAAGTAAATGCACTAGAAATCTGCGCTCATTCAAGAGTGTGCATCTACTGCATGGACGGAGAGAAATGTCACTTGCAGGATTTCATCTGACGGTACTTTTTATTTAATACTAAAAAGTTAAATAAGCATATCTGTTCCGTGAGAGCAACAGTACCGCATAACGAGTGTGGTCTCTATATCTATTAGTGCTGCCGCGATTAGTCGACTTAGTCGACGTAATCGACCATGCAAATTAGTCGACGGCAATTTTTTTAGTCGACGTGTCGTTTTACTATTGACCGCTATTTATTTTTGGTCTCCCGTCACAAACAGCTCACTGTAATTCACCTCCACACACCAGTCTGTGTGCCGTGCGCGCCCTGCTGGTTTATCTGCTATCATTTTCCTTCACGTTCCCGCCCACCTTCACTGCTTTGATATAAAAAATTGCGGAGGCAGGTGACGGAGCTTTCACAGTGGGCTCGTTTGCTGCGGTCCGAGTCCGAGCGCGATTGTTCCCGGCGCCCTCCGCAGCGTTGGTCTGGTTTCACACTCAATTCTTTCGAACCCTGTTGAGTTTGCGTGCATCTTATGCCATCGCAAACGTGCACGGCGCATGATAGAAAACAGAACGCGGGTCAATAGTATATTGTGTTTTTCAAACGGACTCTTTTGAGGAGACAGTGGATTTCCAAATGTGTTGCCCTGATTGCACGCGCAATGCGCGAATACACTGCAGACTCAACTCTCGGGTATCCAAGGTAAATCATCAACACTATCATCCCTTACATGTGTTTTATTTAACTAAATTCAATTCAATTCCAATTTATTCGTATAGCGCTTTTCACAGAAAATGCATTGCATCTACTTTACTATTCAGAGTGATGTTATCAGTTATGCTTTTCAGAAATGTACATAAATTAATCATTATTAGCTTACTGTACATTCTTTAAGGCAGAACAAAGAGCTAATTTAAGTAATACATACATGTTTGTTATTAGAGGATTAGATTAGGACTCTGACTAATATGGTATAGCCTAATGGAAATGCAGATACTTAATGCTTAGATTGTTAATACATAATGTTTTTGAACAGGTGACATTTTATGTTTTGGCCCTTCAGTTGAGTTCAAAATAAAATGGACACAACGAAATAAACACTTGATTTTTTTTTAATTAGTCGTTTAGATTAGTCGACTAATCGAAAAATTAGTCGAAAGATTAGTCGTTAGAAAATTAGTCGTTAGTGGCAGCACTAATATCTATAGGCGTTTTTAAATCTAAACTCTAAAAAGCAACGAAATTGTCAGACATCCATTAACGTTAGTGCATGCAAGGAAAACAAATGGAAATACTGCGCTGGTTGTTCTCTCCATACTCGACAACAGCGGAATCCAACGGCGGGTGAAGGTATAATGCGTGTATTAAATTGTATGAAATAATCCCGAAAAAAGCACAAACACGGCAGAGATGGCAAGTACAGCAGCTGCTGGAATTAGCTGAGAGTGACGTTAACAGACAGCAGATAAACGGCTAGCAGCGACAGCACAGCAGCCGCAATCCACCTGTCACTCAAGTGGCCACGCCCTTCATTATGCAGGCTTAATATAATTTAAACGGATGAGTTGTAAAAAAATTCACCCCCCTCACAGTTGTCATGAAGGGCAAATTAAGCTATAAAGACCAAAACCACTTTTTGCTCCAGGCTGTAAACATGTTTTTTTCTGCTGTAAAGTTGGGCATTTTAACATGCCGATTTGACTAACTTTTGCAGCCTGCCTCAAGCGGTCAGTAGATGAATGTTTAATTCACTTCCGTGTTGGTTTCAAGAGAGACAGGGAGGTTGCCACTTGGTTCACGCATCCGATATGTCTGTGATTGGCTACAATGATCAGCACACGGGAGCGTTTGAGAGCATATGGAAGTGTTTGAAAGTGTTTTGAAAGCGGGAGTGTAAATCACTTTCAAACCACTTCAGCGGAAATCCCGCCCTGCAGCCGATTTTATTGGTTTAGGTTACAGTGACGGGTAGGTTTTAGGGCTGTCACTTTTGTGAAAAAATCCTGTTCGATTTTTGAGACGCAAGTGTTCATTGAATCGATTTTCCATGTCTAAAGACGTTTCCATTTTCATCACCAAATACAGGCAAATCCACGGACACCTAACAGGCATTAGGATGAACGTAAAGAGGGCGCTTGAGACGCGCACAAGCAGTCTCTGGCACAAGTCAGCAATACCGTATATACCCGAATATAAGACGACCCTGAATATAAGACGACCCCCCCATTTTCCAGACTTATTTTTGTGGAAAAATAGATTTTTGTGGAAAAAATCTGGTTTTCAACAGAAAATAATTAAGAGCAAATTTCCGAGGCGTTGTTCCAAATGCCTTGCATCACCTGTGCCTCGTGCAGAGGCCCGCTCGTCGGCGGAGACCGGCACATATGCGGTTCCTGATTGGCCATGACTGCGGCTGCCCTGAGTGCGACGGGATGGATTTAACCCTGCGGGGTCGTCTGGCCGTTTTCGACGACGATCCGGCTCCCGCTCTCTCTCTCTCTCTCTGCTCGAGCCGCGCAAGAAAAAGCGCCGTTCAGAGAGGATGCCAGAGCGGATGGAGACAAGCGAGCAGAGACCCCGCCCGTTCACATATTGCGTCTTTTGCGCGCTCAAGTTCGTTATTTCAAATGTAGGCGCGCGCTCATAATGAAAGCGACGCGCTCGTTTTTTCCAAGCGCGGGAGAAAAAGGCTATCAATCGATTCCTCCACTCGAATATAAGATGACCCTGAATATAAGACGACCCCCCATTTTTCAGCCTATTTTTAGGACAAAAACCTCGTCTTATATTCGGGTATATACGGTATTTCTGATGATTTATTGGCGTGAAGTTTCGTGCACAATGACAAACAGGAGCGCAACATTCAGGGATTGAGATTTAACACCCTCCAACTCGCCAAATGCGGGTAAAAATGAACTTTGGTGGGAAACACTGTCAAATCACGAGCCGATCTGGCGTGTTTTTATGTTTACTCACTTTCTTTGCTGGGGAAGTTCGTGTAAGCCAAATCTGCGCGGATTTAGCGCAAATACGCAACTCGTGAGTCCTCATGATATATTAAATACAGCGTATTGTGCAGAATCTGTGCATTTCTGGCTTACTTGAACACACACACACACACACACACACGACACTAATCAACAAATAACGGCGCGCTCGTTCACTTGCATTGAAGTAATAGCGAATATTAAAAAGCATTTGGTGAACAGAAAATACATTGTTATTTTCCAACATCCTACATGTTCTGTGCACAGTATTGATCTGTCCACCTAAAACACATTTTTGGTAAAAAAATAAATAAATAAAAAAGGCTGTTAAAATCAATTCCCTATTTTCGTTTTCGATACGTGTGTTGGTTGGTCTGATCGATTGTGCAATCGATTTTCGAACGTAAAGTGACAGCCCTAGTAGGTTTAGGGATCAGTGTTTGGTGTAGGCAATCAGTACAGTGATTGACATGACCAATGAAAACTTTAGAATCAGCTGCAGGACGGGATTTCCCCTGAAGTGGTTTGGGAAAAAAAATCACGCGTTTGAAAGCACAAGCAGGCATCTATCAGCGGACCGGTCCGCTAATAGATTCCTGATTTCAAACGCTCCCGTGTGTATCTGTTTAAGTGCTCGGTGAAGAGCGTCATTGATGTGTATTTACAACGTTTTTGAAGCGCTTATCATTGTAGCCAATCACAGACCTATGAGCGCGTGAGCACAATGGGCAATCAGAGGTGTTTACGATTCCGCTCAACAGCACTCAGAGGGTCACATTTTTCTAATTTAAATTACCGAAGTCGGTACTTTTGACAACACTATTGTTTCTATACATAAACACTTAAAAATCAATAGTTTTGTGTTTTTCATTGGTTTTTTATTCCGTTTTCATTTGCAGTGCTTCATGGGATTGTAATTCTTTCCCTCATTATTAAAGCGGTTAAGTACTCAGTCTTTTACCCTTTTTTGTCTTTTTGTCTGATTTTCAAATGCTTTTTTGCTTTAAATCAAAGTTAGTAATGTTGTTATACACATTGTAGCTGGTTGGTTTTAGCTCCTGGCTCCTTTAAAAAAAACTTTTTTGTAAAAACCATATGGGAAAAATATATCCAGAACCAAGGCTGCTGAAAAAGGGAGCGGGCACTGTATTAGCATGGCGTGTTGATTGTACTGGGTATGAATTCTAGAACATGTTCTGGATCTGTGATGATCTGTCGAGTTCCAGTGCAGTGCTGGTAATGGCATTGTGCCCATTCAGACAATGTCACTTATCTTTTGTCAAGTGCTATTGATTTACACAGGCACACATTTTATCAAATTCACAGCTTGCCAAGCTCCCAGTGGAGCCATCATTAGAAATACAATATTCTGTAGATGAAAATAAAATACTGTTGCAGATGCTGTGTCTGGAAAACACCCACAGTTTTAATCCTAAACTAAACTCTTTGTCCATGGAAAAATTACTTCCACATTTTCCACCATATGTTAAGCGAATCTTTTCCCACTAAGTCTTGTTAAAGGGTTTGGGTGAGTGTGTGAACTAGTTGCCATTATCTTGGGGACTACTGGCTGGTTCTGTAGGGAAAACGATATATTGAACTGCATATAACACAGACTCATCATCTTCTTCCAGTCTGCCCAAACCTCACGACCCCGCTACACACTCTCTAGGAGTCACGACAATAAGACACTATGTAACAGTAAAGTCTTATGCTTCATTTATTTGATCAAAAATACAATAAAAACAGTAATATTGTGAATGTGAAATATTATTCCAATTTAAAATAGTTTTTTTATTTGAATATACTTTATTATAATATAATTTATTCATGTAATTGCAAAGCTGAATTTTAAGCAGCCATTACTTCAATCTTCAGTCTCACATGATCCTTCAGAAATCATTCCACTCACTGATTTGGTAATAATGAGAAACAGTTCTCATTATTATATCAGTGTTGAAAACTGTTGTGCTGCTTAATATTATTGTGGAAGCAGAGATGACATTTTTTCAGGATTCTTTGAATAGAAATGTCAAAAGACCATTTATTTGAAATAGAAATCTTTTGTGACATTATAAATATCTTTACTGTCACGTTTGATCAATTTTGATGTGTCCTTGCTAAATAAAAGTTTAATTTCTTAAAAAATACAAATTCTTACTGACCCCAAACCAGGGTCCGAAATTAACACCCGCCAAGAGCCAAATGCGGGTAGATTTTCCGTTTGGCGAGTAAATCTCAAAAGGCTATCCGCCCCACTGGCGGGTGAATGTTCATACCAAAACAGTAATGTAATAAAATGTTTATTACAATTGCATTTTGTAATGTTATAAAATATCTGTCATGATGGCTACGGACATGACGGAGTTGTTGTGTTTGCGGGATGTGAATTGAAAGTGACAGGGCGCAACTGAAGAACGAGCAGAGAGAGAGCCCCGGTCGCGCGCGCGCACTCTTTCTCTTCGGAGCCAGGCGAAAGTATAAAAAAGGCGTCACCGTCTCCTAAGCGCTGTCTTGCTCTCTCTCCCTGGCACATATTAATCAAAATAAATCGACACAACGGTAAAAGGTCGGAAGACCATATCATGTGGTGCATTCGGATATATTTTATTCCTGAATTACTGCTGGGTGTGAATTGTGCTAAAATACCTTATCTTCTCTGAAAAGCGTTCCGCACATTCAGCTGACATAAACCAGACTTTAAATAAATGAAAAAAACTATCCAGTGATTAAATGTTTTCTGTGTTGACGCAAATCT
Source organism: Tiaroga cobitis (assembly GCA_030578255.1). Taxonomy (NCBI): domain Eukaryota; kingdom Metazoa; phylum Chordata; class Actinopteri; order Cypriniformes; family Leuciscidae; genus Tiaroga; species Tiaroga cobitis. The sequence goes on from CM060600.1 coordinate 23,299,355, forward strand.
TGTGGGATGTCCTTGCTGCCGGCCGGGATAATCACACAACGCGTGCACATCCGATAATGACACATCCAATTCGCGAACTAACGACTCCTTTGAAACGATTCATTTTAATGAATGGTTAAAACAACGGATATTTCCAGTCCTTCGGTTACTGATCGGGGGTGCGTTTCCCGAAAGCATCGTTAGCCAACTATGGTCGCAAGTTGGTCGCAATTCCCATTGAACTCTATTGGTAACGACGGAACTTGCGACCATAGTTGGCTAACGATGCTTTCGGGAAACGCACCTCGGATCAGTAAATGGAGTAAAAAAATAGGCAGTTTAAAACTAAATATTTTTTTGAAATAATAATAATATATTATTATTGCATACATTTTATTAAATATACAATTAATACATTTCATTTGTACAGAACTATTTTCATAGGCACCACCACAAAAATATTATTTTAATGTGTGTAAATTGTGTAATATGTGTGTAAATAAAAGTAAGAATGGAAAATAATAGACCAGAAATATAATGACAAACATGTTTAAATATAGCCTATATATAAATTAATGTATATGTGACACAAAAAGGCTGTTTATTATTTTGGCCGGTAAAAAATATGCTTGGCTGGTGGATTTTTTCATCTACTAGTCCCCATGGCAGGTGAGCCAAAAAGTTAATTTCGGACCCTGCCCCAAACTTAAAACTGTATGGTAAAAGAAGAAAGTGGTTATAGAATGAATTAAATTTAGTCACTTTGAAGATATGTTGGAGTTTAACTTTTAGGTGGATCCACAGATGTTTCAGACAGATTTCACAGTAAGTGCTGTAATGTTTTTTCCTGCTGATCTCATAGCAGCAGGCTGACCTGTATAAGAGGTTTGAGCGATGTCTTTCCCAATACATCAGGGAGGATTTTAATCTATTACATGCTATATACTTACAGAATGTATGCCTGTGAGTGTGTCTGCTGGCTTATCTGCATTCTGTTAACATTACAGTCCAGTAGTTTGTATTTCAGACTATGAGCAAGCTGTGTATGTGCATGTTTAAGCTACTAATTAGTTTTTCAGTAATTGCAATGTCTGTCTATTTTCAGTAATTTTTCTGAGTGCATGCTTGGCTAATTTCATTGGACTGTTCAAATTTGTCCTATTTCTTATTTTGTTAAAAAAATTAAACTGCACACACACAGATTGATGTTCATTTAATAGATTTGTTTCCGAGTGGTTGCGTTTGGTGGAGATATAATCAGTTCTGGGACGTGCCTGTAACCTTTCTAGGAAACAAAACTCTCTAGGATTCCCTGGATTGGTGACGAGAGCACCAACTACACAAGGGATTTGTGATGAATAAATTGGTACTCTCTATTTTTTTCTAAAACTGCACTCTGTCTCTCCAACATACTTTTCAAGCATTCCTGCTGTGGTCAAAATTTGGCAGGTGTGTTCTATATGTGAAGCTGTAGAAAAGCCAGCCGCAATGACGGTTTTAGGCCAGCCCTCTCTTTCATAAGCAGCCATTGCTAATAACTCTGAGAAGAGGCCTCGTTACTTTCAAACTAGTTTGGGTCTTTAATCCTTAATTGAGCACTGCGGTTCAGGAGAGAATGTTCTAGAATGATATTCACGCTCTGTCAGTCTGAGCCCTCCGCTCTCTTGGCCCCTCCGAAATCATTAAAGACATGCGTGAGAACTTCAAGCCGTTGGGCGTACATGTGTGAGTGTGGGATTATGTGTGCCGGTTTTACATATGATTGGTGTTGTAGCTCACAATTAAACAGTTAATTTAATGGGTCCTCAAGGTTTTGTGTGTAGTGTCTGTTCTGCTCTGTAAAGAAGACCAGCCCTGAGTTACTGATCAAAGACAGTTAGTAGTCTGGTTTTGTCAGATTAGAAATACACTCTAATTAGATGTATCCACGTTTAACTTCTCTACTGCCCACCAAACACTATACAGGCCTATGTTCTGCAAGACCAATTAAACATATTTTATTCGACTGTTCCGCTTTTAAATCTGGGTGATAAAACGGTATCGGTATTTATCGAGGGTACACCATTGTCGGTAACGATATAAAAATTTTTCGATATAGCACTCGATATTTTCATTAAAATGCGCGCACATCGCTGGCGCGAACACCACAACGTTGCCCAACATCAAATGGCAAACGTAATAAAAGCGGAACGAAACTGCGCTACTCATTGTTTTGTGCTTCACGGTTGTTTATCTGTTTGGACCAATGTCGGGGCAGCCCAAGGGGGTAGTCCACCAGCTGGAAACTGAATCTTCAATTGGGAGCCGCCATTGTAGCAGAACTTCACCTGCTGTTAGCATTACATTGACTCCCATTCATTTTGGCGTCACTTTGACATCGAATAACTTTACATCTGAGGCGTCCAAAGACTCCATTTGTCCATTATTTATTTATTAAGAAACAGGACAATGTATAAAAGGCTCCATTACTTTGTATCTTACGTTATGGCCCGTAGAAGCCGTTTTTGTAAAAATAGGCTAACGATTGCGTCATAACCACGGGACTCTCTGTCGCACAGTAGAGAAATGACCGTATAGACAGAAGGAGAAGCTCGTAGGCAATCTTTTACTGTCTATGAGGCATTCGGGTGGACATGGAGGGTCAAGGGAGAAGCCCATAGATAGAGAGTTCTTAAAAGGGGACAAAATATTTCAACAACAGATTTGTTTCAGATTTCAGTTCAGATTTGTCTCGGCACAGCTACTAGAAGGTCAGAACGGTTTATCACGTGACATCTACGTCGTCAAGCTCAGTTTGAGCCTGCGCAGTATGCTTGGCTATCAGGAAGTGAGTGCTATTGGGCTTCAATTATCTCAGTTGAAATCAAGGGGGTCGCTGTGTCCATTTCTTTTACTGTCTATGAGTGCAGCACGAGCCGATCTTGATCAAGCGGCACAGCGCTAAGAGATCCAGTAAACTAAGCATTTGAATTCGCCACTGAAGTAATAACATCTGTTATTAACGGATCAAACAGCGCTGACGTGGAAACCAGGAGAAACATTGTGCCGTGAATGATCTAGTTATAGGCTTTAAGTCCACAGATCAGCAACATTCGCCATGTATTTAATGTAGTAACACTAACTGTAACCATGGAAGTTTGGCAGGAATAGTAAAATGCTTTCAAGTATGTCACGCATCTTTTTTCAGCACTTCAAAACTAAAATATTATCATATTTAAATGTTATTTTTAATGTGATGACCAAAACATTATTTGTTCATCCTTCAAAGTTTACCCCCATTTATAAAACTAAAAGTTTCAAGATGTAGGAAAACTCACACTTATTTAAAAATAATTTTTCTTTTAATACATTTTTTTTTTTAATCAAGGAAATTTCTCTGGGATTTCTTTCCTTTTGCTGTATTAAAAACTTACCGAACCATGAATTTTGTGAACCGTTACACTTATTACAGATGTTGATCTACCTCAAAGTTTGCCTTGATTGTTCTAATGTTTACACTTTTACATTGCACACATTTTGTAACATTTTATTTAAGTTCAAGAGTTTCTTTAGCACTTACTTTTTTATCTTAATATAAGACAAAGAATGTATTTTTGTTTACATTTTATTTTTGTTTTTTACTGGTAAAACTAATATAATTTGTTGTTTGCCTTAAAAATGTGGATGATAAATTATTCAAACTTTTCTACATGTCAAAAAAAAAAAAAAAAGGATATAAAAAAGTCAATAATTATCAATACCGAACGATATGAAACATTATATGGTGATATATTTTTTACCTATATCGCACAGCCCTAACTGATACTTCTCTTCTGCCCCCTGGAAGAGCAGATTTATCCATTTACATCTTCATTCCTGTCTCATTCATGGCATTTTTCCCACCCGTCTTTCTTACACTGTAAGCTATATACTTCTCACTCTGAGCTTTATACTTCACAGTTGCTCAAATAACATTGTTCACCAGGGATACCACACACATTTTCTTCCTGTAACTTCAATGTTGTAGTCACTCTGTTTTGTATTACAGTATTACAATTTATTCACGCTCCAAACGTTCCTCTTGTCATAAACAAGAAAAAGTGCAACAAAAAATTATCCAGAGACAGAGCAGTGTTTATTTTTTTAAGCTGCTTTGTGATTTTAGTTGTTGTGGGAATAGTAGTAAGGCAGATGGAAGAGGACACTGAACCGGTGGATTTAGTTCCGATTGGGTGTGTTGTCTGATGGCTCAAGTTGTATATGTGAGTTTGTTTGACACGGATTAAAAAAGAGAGACAGACTGTGTGGAAATATATGCGTTTCTAGGTCCCAGTAGTCAGGAGAGATTTATGGGATGCAGAGAGAGCATGTGAAACCCGGGGAGCGGCTCTAGCGGACCAATCACAGCGCTTGAGGTACGCGTAGAATTGATGCGTTGTTACATTTTTGGAGAGGTGCACGTCAGGGTACGCGCGCTGCACACAGCCTACGACATAGCTACGGCGGGAGGTCGACGCAGAAGTATAAATTGGGCTTCAGTCTACTTTCTTGGTTTCTGTTGGTGTTTGAGACCATGATCATATCTTAAATAGATGGTTCACCCAAAAATGAAAATGGTAATTTACGCAGACTTGTGTGATTCCAAACTTGGAAGACTTTCTATATTTCTTATTTTTTAAACTTATAAAATTCTAATCTTGTGTTTTTTTTTGTTTGTTTTTTCAGTTCCACAGATTTACATTTTTCTAGTTAATGTTGAGTTACTTGGTATGTGTTGTGACTAAGCTAACATGAAATTTGTGCCCATAGAAAAATTCCACAGAATTGGAATGCCTGTTATTGTTCTACACATTCCCCCACCCTGTGTATGTTTGTTAATTAAATATTTGGGCTAAATTGATTATGCTTTCAGCTACCAAGAGGTATGTAGTGCTTTCTGCTCTGTATTACAAATTTTACAATGTTTAAATCCATTCCACACAAAATGGCACAGAAAAAGCAAAAATATTCCAGGTAGGCCTCGATATAACTCAAACAGATCATTTTACAGTTATTATTTGAAAAAAAAATTATTCTGTCCTTCCAGGATTTTCTGATCACAAGAATTAATCCAAAATCGAATGCAATTTTTTTTTCTTATTTCTGCAAGATTTTTGTAAAAAAAAAAAAAAAAAGAAAAAAAAAAGGGTAGGTTGGTCAATATAAGCCAATCAAAATCTGTAATTCTGAGACCAAAAAAATTTATAATTAAATTAATAATAATTTAATAAGCATTTATGAACCTTGTCCAACAAAAGACAACATTTAATAACACGTTTTTTACTCCAAACTCACTTTAGTTGACAGTTGCCCATCCTTATGATGTGGCTTCTTACACAGAATAAGGCACACAACATATTATTTCATATTATTCTATACAGTGATAAAGGCTATGTCGATTAGCATTGAAGTATATAAATATACTTTATTATCATGAAAATACCGAGAAGGCTTAAAGAACTCAGATAAACCATATATTGGTAAATGGACTGCATTTTATATAGCGCTTTCACAGACCCAATGGCCACCAACGTGCTTTACATTTTGCCTCACATTCACCCATTCACTCACTCATTCATACACCGATGGTGGTGTCAGCCATGCAGGGCGCCATCCAGCTCGTCGGGAGCAGCTGGGGTTAGGTGTCTTGCTCATGGACACTTCGACACTTGGTCAGGTGGAACCGGGGATTGAACCACCAACCTTTTGGTTTGTAGACAACCTATGTGAGTCGGGTGTTTATTAATCATGAATCATGTTTAATCAATTAAAGCATTTCAATTTTCTAAATTCAGCTACAGAGATAGTAAGATGCCCATAAGGATTTCCTGTAGGGCCCTATAAAATCCGTTTTATTTTTTCCCAAATTCCGTTTTATTTTTTCCCAAATTCCGTTTGTTCCATTTTTAATTATTGCAAATCCCGTTTTTTCCATTTTAATTTTTGGGAATTCAGTTTTTTTTTTACCCTTTACTGTTATTTTAGTTGTAAAAAGAGTGTGCCTTTTAATGTTAATGATTAAAATGTACACAAATAAAATAGGAATGACCTTAAATTTATTGAGGTAAAATTTACTCTTACTTTTCAGCGCAAATACTGCATGATGCAACATAACACTGCACTCTAAGTACTTCAAGTAACAACAAAATATGGTTATGAGCTTTAAACGTACAGTATGTAATTTTTGGCCACCAGGGGTCACTCAATCAAAATAATAACAAAAGACGTACTTTGATGACATCGGGAAAGAGCGTGGGCTCACGGGAGTTGTTGTCGCTGTCAATGACAACCAGCCCTCTGAGGGAGAGAGAGAGCGCGAGCGAACCAGCGATACGATGTTTATTGGAACACGCGCGCTCTTTCATTCCCCACATTCCTCACTCATTCTAACTAAGTATTTTGACAATCACTTCTTTTCGAACAGAGAGATATGAATTATCAGACCCCTATTAAATATTCCATCTAACTAGTATTAATAGATTTTTAAAAAACACGGTCACCTTTCGTTAATAATTATAATTACGTTTATACTATGATATCGAACAAGATAACGTTAGTGAACTGCATATGAAGCTACTTTCTACTTTATTATACTATACATGAGAGCTAGTCCGTCTGCGTTTTACACATGACATCGTTTCACAAAATATACGGATAGATATAGTTAGCTGGATGGGTGCTTAGCTGTTTATTAGAATGCAAGCGAGATCGACATCTCTCTGTAGATTTAGCTTGTCACGAAGGTCTCTCCATTTTTTAAAATGCAACCCCAATGTTTACTCGTGTCATGCTTCTTCTCCTGTCCCAAACCCTTCTCGGGTCATATTTTTCACCCGTACAATTTGCGCTTTACTGAGCTGGCTCCAGCAGCAGAACGTGCAGGCAAAGCGTAATCGTGGTCCATAACTATATAATACAGACAACTAATATAAATATTACATATAATAGTCTCGGTGAAGTTTGGTGCAGTTGCAAAATGATACTAGCTACTACTTTTTTTTTCTTCGTCGTTTTCTTTGCTTTTATTGGCGGTAGTCCGGTGTTTCCCTTTGTGTTTGGCGGTTTCGCCGGGTTCCGCAGGAAGTTAGAGAAAATAGAGGAGTCAAAGGTTATATGACGCCATAGACGGGCAACAAAACGGAAATAAAGAAACGGCCCGTGTCTTCGAATTAAACTATAAATTTCTCCGGATTTGAAAGTTGGTGGAAACTGTCGGGATAATGCAAGTACATATCTAATAGAAATATATAACATAGATAGTTATTTTTGCTATTTTTAAAGCAGAAAAAATACATATTTTGCCTTTAAACTGTCCAGTAAAATAAATTATATTAGTTTATATAAGTTTAAATAAGTCACACTCTGTCTCGCTCTCGGACACACTCGGTCCCTCTCGCGCAGTGTCACTTCGCTTTTGTCCAGTCCGGCACCTCATAGACAGACGTGCACGTGTGTGTGTGTGTGTGTGTGTGTGTGTGTGTGAGAGAGGCGTGTGAGTGACAGAGAGACGGAGGGAGAGCAGGGAAAGGAAATGCAACTGATGCGCTGCGTGTTTTAAATAGCGTTAAACAAAATGAACGAAACGCAATATGTGGCGCAAAAGTCACGTGCGAACTGCTCGGCTTGGTACTGGGGGGCTTAGCGTCGAGTTTCTTAACTTTTTCGCCGACGAAAGCAGAGCCGTGGAGAGCCGCTTTGCCATGCTTTCATTGTTTTGATGCCGTCATTGAAGCTGAAATGACGGGAGGGGTTGTGTCACCCAGATTTGCTTCCCCCGGTCTTCATTTTCCCCAGACATACGTTCTTCTCCCACACAAAAAAAATTTCATTCCAAATATGTAAAATTCCGCAAAATTCTGCCTTAACACTAGATTCCGCGTTAATTGGCCAATTCCGCGATTCCGTGAAATTATAGGGCCCTATTCCTGGAACGCTGTGCGTTATATTACTCCTGCAGGGCATATTTGGAGTTTCTGTGGGAGAGCGACCTCTGGCTTTCAGATGGAGCAGCATTTACAACTGATCACAGAGCCGTGCTTCACTGACAAGCTGTGCATAAATGGTTTAATTTCGAATAATTGTGTAGCCCTAATCCCAATATAACAGAAAACAAAATCATGTATTTCCAGCATAAAGTGTGGGAGTCTTACTCTTAACCATAGACAAAGGAGATTCCTGCTATGGGAAAGTGCTGCATTATTTGTGGCGGGGGAGGGGTGTGTTTGAGTGACCTAGAGGTGGGCAGGGAAAATGTAAATGGTTTTGCATTCATTACTGGGTTTGTCTCAGGGTTGGGGAGCAGAGGGGAGAGGAAAGGTCACTAGTTATTTGTCTGAAGGGCAGAAAAAGGAGTTTAGGTGGGAGTTGATGATAAGCAGATGCTAGGGGAAATGAGAGCAATGGCCCATTGGTTCAGGCACCTTATAAGATGGTAAATAAACAGCCTCTTATTCTTTGAGGACGAGAGAATCAAAGATTCTCATCACTGATAAGAGATCTGCTAATGGTGCTTTACACTGCTGGCCACTGACTTTTTCTCTTTTCTGTTCAGTTAATTTCCTCTTCAGATTATTTATTAACAGGAATGGTAGTGAAATGTTATTAGGAGGAATATTTGCAGAAAAGGCAAGAATACATTTACATTAGCAGATGCTTTTATTCAAAGCGACTTACAAATGAGGAAAAAAATTGGACGGCGATTTGCAGGGAGGGTGGGACGTACGCTTTTATTGCTATCATGCTAAAGTTAGCATTTTCCAAGATGTCCTACTGCACCTTTAAATAATTCTTGAATTGGCACAATGTTAATGTTCTCATCTTCTGCTCTTGTTTCTTTTTGCTTAGACTACTTGACATAATTTTCTTTAACTCTTAAAGCCAAACATTTGACTCAATCCAGATGTTGGCTGTAGGGAGTTGTTGTTTCATTTAAAAATATATAATATATTATTCAAATTAATTCTTGAATATTTAGGCCTGTTGCTTCCTGCTCAGAGAGAGCGAGTGATTTTAAACTAGCTGGCGTCTGCAGTGTTTCATTTAAAAATATATATATATTATTCAAATGAATTCTTGCATATTTGGGCCTGTTGCTTCCTGCTCAGAGAGAGTGGGTGATTTTAAACTAGCTGGCGTCTGCAGTGTTTTTTAAATGGGAATTATCTGCAAGTAGTAATCCTTCCTTCCCCATCCTGGAAAATATGCCATGCATGCCACGATCCTCTACAGAGCCGTCACACTCTGCTTTGTCATTTTTCTTCTACTGCTGGAACCCCAAAATAACTTCCACTTCACTGCTGCTTCTAAAATGAGAGTTTATATGAGCAAGAGAGAGAGAGCTCAGTTTGTACTCCAGCCATCCTCTTATGACAACCTAATTACAATTCAAGCTGTGCTGTACTGCATGCAAAACAGCCACACATGCTGATATGTAGAACAATCTTGTTAGTTTTGAAATGCATTAACTGTGTTCTGTTTGTCTGTACACCAGAGGGATGGACTAAGATGTCTTATCGGCTGTGAAAAGATTCTTACAAATTTCTCTCCTGTTGCTTATCATATATGCGGGGGGTGACCTTATCTTTCCTGAGTGTGGCTCAGATATCGCTAAATTGACTTTGGAAAATGGAAATGTGACGTACATTATTTTAGTGTGGTTTTCATAATTGATAAATGTCCTTCACTCGCCAGCAATCCTATTGACAAGCACACTCACTCTTACCTCCTTGCACACACAGTATTCAGACATGCCTGCACACATTTATAGTGTATTTCTTTTAATAGGGCTGCATGATATTGAAAAAACTAACATCTCAAAACTGACAATTGGGGTGTTCAACAAAAAAATTATAATTAGGGTGTTGGATAAACTCTTTACAGAAACCAACTCAAACCTTTTTAAGTAACCATAAAGTCAACATTAAGAAAAAAGTTGTTCCACTTGAGCAGATGCTGCATTACCAGGTTTTGACCCATTTATTATGGCTATAAAATAATGATAATTATGATTATTGTGATTCTAAAAAAATTAAACAAACTGAGAAATGTTATAATGCTGTTATACTGTCAAATAAAGAGTATTTAATAAAAATAAAATAATTTCATATTAAAACTTTTAAATTACCATGCTAATCCTAATTTTTACATCTTATTTTCTTCTTGTAAAGGTTAAACCATCAATGTTTAATTTTAGATTTCAGAGTGATGTGGAACACAGCAAATGAAGTGAGCTGCTCTGAGATGCTCAACACTGTATCATGAACTGCACACATGTAAATGAAGTGTTGCACTTCACACCATAGCACATATCTTTAATACATTTTCTCAGTGTTATGAAGTTCCACAACATGCCTTCAGTTTAATGTTGCATTTAAAGTGTCTAGAAAAACATAAATATAAGTAGCAATAGTAGTGCTATACTTTTCTTAAACTGTTAAAATAGGCTAAAATTGTGACCTAGCAACAGGCAGAGCGGCATTTATTGTGGGTCTGTTTATGTTGCTGTGCTCATTTCTGCATAAATATCCATACATCTTCAATAAATCTTTTTTTTTTTTTTTTATCTTCTAGTTTTGTTTATGGCTATGTATTCTGTTTGTGGGCCCAGGTCTGTCTGTTACCTATGATTAACTTTATTACTTTGTTTTTCTGATCTGCAGCTGACTGTAATTGTTGTCTGCAATTTGAAACTGATTGTAAACCCCATAGCTGTCAGTCTTTTGTTTACATTCACTGTCTGTCCACACCAAGTCATTACTCTCCTCTCACTCAGCCTCCCCCACTTTTTTTGTTTGTATCGCTCACTCCTTCTTTCTTTATCTACATTACCTTCCCCCTTTTCGCTCATCCCCTCTCAGGCATTCTCAGTACGATGTGTTGCCAGGAGACAGGATTCTCTACCTATTATGAGTGCACAAAGGGGGTCTGCAATCGCCAGTGCTGGGGCTCACGAGACTGGCGAGAGAGGGAGAGTTTGGAGGGGAATGGGAGAGCGGGAGATTAAAAAAATGGGGGACAGAGTGGAGAGTGTTGTGGTGGGCTTGTGGCCTCATTCTAGTTGGTCTAATTGCTTTCTTTTAAACCTCGTAGGATTTGTTGTCATGCTCAGCTGGTGGAGGTCAAGAGCAGCCAGGCAGAGATGGATATTCTTAGAAGTTAAAGTCCCCGTGAACCGGAAGTTAAAAAAACGACTTTTCTCCAGTGTTGACGTATTTCCAAGTGAAACGGAATATTGAATAGAGGGCGGGGTTTTACTTTAGCCTCCTCCTCTCCATCTCTCGCTCATAGCAGACTAATGGTTTGCAAGCACATGACAGGAGGAGAAGAGAAGTCGTTTCGAGGGGGGAGGGAAGGATAACGTATTTGATTATAAGGGTACATGAATTTTTTTAAATTAATGAAGTGCACAGATAAATCATTTATAATTAACACTACAATATTATATATAAAAATACAAATTGTAAAATTTGATTTCATGGTGACTTTAAGGCCCCTTTACTCCAGACCTCCACGCTTGGCGTCTCTTACACTTGAGATACAACTCTGTACCTGTGCATGACCTGCTCATGTGACTACAAGTGTATTTTGAACTTGAGATTCTGTGATATCCCATGTAGTTTTAGTAGCATCTGCTTTACCGTATCCGTTGTTTATGCGGAGTAATATTACATATGTTTCTGCCCAGGCAGCAGATCCTGAGTCTGTTCTTGATTAATATCTCCTCTCTTTTCCTTAATCTTAAGATTTTTTAATGCAGGCTTGTACTATTTTTTTTTTTCCTCCCATTTCTACAGTGATTACATGATCCCCACAATGTAGCAAGTCTTGAATTTTGTCTCTTTTTAAAATGGGCAGCAATTTTTTCTGCTTCATATTTGACTGGGATATTTATGTTTAAATGTCAGTGAAATTTTAAAATGAAAGAATTTTCAGAATAGTTATTTTATTTGGTGGTGTATTGATGGTGACACTTTGTTCTTGTTTTGTGGCAGTCAAAATGGTGCCCAATAATGTGAAAATGAAAAATGAATTGTGGTACGTCACGTGCAATTCATTTATTTTGATGTGAGGATGTTGATGTTAGTAAACCTTCAGCTTGAATTTTAATTAAGTGTTGGTTTCGCTCACCCTTTTACCCAGTGGAGATAATCTAGTAGCACAGCACACTGAAATGAGGGCCATTCAATCACATTTTCCTTGGTGGTAATGAACCATTTGTGAAATGTCACTGCTAATGCTCTAACGTACTATAAAAAGACCATCACCTGGTCTTTACATGTTTTTTGCATGCATGATTAATGTGCCGTTTAAGGTGATTGAAGATCAGATGCTGAATGATATTTAGAACGATTATACATCTGTTGGCTCTGTTAAACACGTTGTTATGCATGTGTACATTACTTATGCAATGAAAATCACTTTTTTGTTTGCAGCCATGCTTAGTTGTTATTCAGTTCATCATTCTTGATCTGTATTCATGCTCTGCTAACGGCCGATATTGATTACTGACTTCCATCAGATAAGAACACTGTTATGTACTATTCCATTTGCATGATTAGAGTTGAGAGAAAAATGGTCAGTTGGATAGGGGGGATTTGATTTGTAGCAAAGCTGGTTTAGACTTAATTTTTGGTAAGAAAGTTGTACGTTCTTTAGTAATAGAATTTTATAGATGTAAGAATCAAAAAATGGTAGTAGTTGTGATTGTGATTAGCATGGGAGTGGAGCTCAACACTACAGGCTTTACCAGATTTACAGCTCCAGATGGAGAGAGTAGGCCTAGGTGATTGAATGAAGTCATGTCCTCCACACAGCCCTGATCTGTGCTTGAGAGCTGGCCATATTAATTAAAATGAAATGAAATGCAGCCTTCAGCCAGGGTCACCAAAGGATCCATTCGTTTAAAGAATGACTTTGATCACTGGAAAACGAGCATATATTACTGCTAATGGGGGATTTCTGAATGGCCCATGTCAGCAATATTAATTTGTTGACTTCAGTGCCGCTTTTCATTTGAATTATTATTCCTTGTGCTTTACACATTTGTAATATTTTATCCCACAAATCAGAGCATTGGTGATACCCCTAGGGAAAATCACACTTTGTTATAGGTGTGACATCTAAACAATCCTCTCTTATATAATGCGGCCGGTCTAACACACCCTTTAGCTTCATTCAACTTTTTGTATTGTGTGAAATGTCCTTTTAAAAGCTGATTTACAACCAGTCCCCTGTTTGTGACTAAAGAGAAGAACTTCATGGGACTGATCTCAGGTTAATAGCTAGAGGCAACCTCTTCAACTGGGATGGGCAACTTCGATCGTGACGAGGGCCAACATTATTTCTTTCTTACATACCAAGTTACTAATTCCAAATTACTAATCCACACTCACAACCTTTACACAGTCTTACTCAATTGATTTTTTATTAAGGGAAATCAATTTATAATTAATGTAATTTGTTTTTTTTAAGATTTTATTACCGGTAACTATAAAACTGGTGAAATTATGTTAAAAGGAATGGGAAACTTTGTCAGTTGACAAGCAATATTAGCCTACCCCAAACAAATGAAAACATCTCAATTGCATTGTCTGTCTGTAAATTTGCAACAAAAAAAATGTATAGATGTTTTTATTACAAGCCTAGAGAACATTCTCAACTCAACGTCAAAGTTAAAAAAGTGCTTATTCAAAAAAACATTTTTTTGTTTATTTATTTTGTTTAGTTTTGCTCATTTTAGTAAACTCTCACATTAGCGTGCACATCCTACGCTGTAATTAATACGGGGATCGGCTGGAAAAATAGTGACCTCTCCTGGTTTGATTTAGTAATCTGAATGCAATCTTTCCATTACTTACTTTTCAAAATATTGTTTTAAAATGGATCATCCTAAAATTGATCATCCAATTGGTCCAGCGGGCTGTATTTAAAGACATTGTGGCCCGTATAATAAAAAATAAAAAAAACTGGACTTTCTTGTTTTAAAGTTTCAGCTCTGTATCACTGTGAACGTCTAGGCCGGGGACACACTGGCTGCGTGGAGTGAGCCTGGCGTTTCTGTTGCGTGTCAGCTGCGTGGCGGCTGCGTCGCGTTTTCTGTGTCTTTGCACACCAGAAACGTGTCTGACGCGGCGCCGCTGCTGCTAGGTGATACAGGGAGGACGTATTGTGGAAGCCCTATATAGGCTACTTCATGTTAAACATAAATATAAAGCCTACTGATAAAGACACTGTCAGCAGTATTGACAGCAAAATAGACTAGGCCTACATAATATTTCGTTCTGTATTGACAGGTGCAATATTTGAAAATTGATCATTATTTATTTTTAAATTATATGTATATCTGAATTTATGTCAAAACCTAGACTTTCAACCATCAAAATGTAATTTATTAATATGTATTCGTGTACAAAATAACATATAAACATCTTTTCCTATTCTATTTTGCCTGGAAACGCATCCAACACGCTTGCGTGTCGCGTGAAAAATAGGCGTCGGTTCTATTTCTAGCATGCACGCGTTTTCCGCGGGGCTCGTGCCGCGCCTGAGACGCGCGTGTCACGCAGGCAGTGTGCAAGCTCTAACCTGTTAACATGGGAGCCGAAATAAAAACGGACACGCCACGCAGCTGAGACGCGCACGCCACGCAGCCAGTGTGTTCCAGGCCTAAGGGCTGAGTCAACTGAAACTTTAGAAATATCCCACATGTACTTTACAATAACTTTTGGTCTTTTTCAGCATTCATCAAGACATTTTATTTATTCATTACTTTTTACATATTTATTATTTGTATATATTAGTTTAATATTTGTTTATTATTCCTTTTTACTTATTTGTTTATTATTAGTATTTATTTTATTTTACACACTGTTAAATTTGAACACATTTTGCTGTTTAGCCATGTAATGGTAATACCAACACCACATCCTTAGCTGAAGGTGACAACTGAATGTAGACTATTTCTGGTCATTCTTGACTAAACAAAGAAATGGTGTTTACTACGCAGCATCAAGTTTTTAAGAGCTTAAAAATGGTAAAAACTGTTGGCCCGTATGGATTCGGTAAAAAAAAAAAAAGAAGGCATTCCTACAGGCAGATGCTTTATTTTTGAGGTTTGTCTGACTCTTGAGCCCCCGCCGGGTTCAGACCCCACTGTTATAGATAACCCCAGTGTTTTCTGCTCTGTTAGTTGTCATTGCTCTGTTAGTTGTTATCTGCTCTGTTAGTTGTCATTTAATGAATAATGTTCATTCCAAGAATAGATGATCTCTGATGTATTCATCTTGAGCCCTAATGAGGTCATGCAACATACATATCTTCTCATACCACAGAAATCAGTCATTGAGCACATTTACATGCACACCAGTACGCTGATAACTCACAAAAATCAGCTTATTGAAATAACCTGTTGTCTGGGTTTACATGCAAACCATTAACCCAACAAAGCAAGTAAACCGTGTTTACAAGACTATTAATAAATCAGTTTATTACCTGGTAGTGATGTCAAAACGTAATAA
Organism: Tiaroga cobitis; assembly: GCA_030578255.1. Taxonomy (NCBI): domain Eukaryota; kingdom Metazoa; phylum Chordata; class Actinopteri; order Cypriniformes; family Leuciscidae; genus Tiaroga; species Tiaroga cobitis. The sequence continues at coordinate 23,314,867 of CM060600.1, forward strand.
TTTGCGTATCTGACTCAAGTGTTTCATTTATGTCAGTTGCAATGTTAAATAAAGCATTACAAACCGAATAAGAGTATAGCAACATGTCAGCGGGAAACTTACGGCTCATATTATCCTCTTGTGCAGTTACAGATGCAGAATTTTGACTGTACCACTTCTGCTGCTGCATGAGATTTCAAGAAAAGAGTTTGATCAAGTTTGCAATATATTTCCTCCTACCGTACTGCAAAATGCTCTCTGTCTGGATGCGCTTAAATTCACAGTAATGACACGTTCCTGTCACATATTATACATGTGCACTTCAATAAGCTGACAGAAAGCAGGTTGATGCGTTTACATGCTGGGCGAAATCAGTGTTAGGAGCAAAAATGTAGCTAAGATGATCGGTTTATGCTTAAGCCGTTTATGACCATACTCCGATAAAGGAAAACAGGTTAACACATTTCCATGATCACGTGCATTGCGAGTTTATTAAGCATAATCTGGTTAAGAACATGCATGTAAACGCACTCATTGTCTAAAGGATACTGCATTGCACGGGCTTTGAGTGATAATCCCTACAGTGATGTCAAAACCATGCAATGATGTGAGAAATTTTCTCATATTTATAGATGCAAGGGTGATGCATATGATTGGTTTTGGAAATAAGCTGCATCTTCATTGTTGTTAAAAAGCATCATCATCATCTTTTTTGTTCTTCTCAGGCTCAGCCTGTGGACTACAGATCACATCCACTGGTCCTACATCCATTGAGAAAGCCAGCGGAGAGACTGTGAAGCTGGACTGTCAGTTTACTCTTGCTACTGATGATTCTGGGCCTCTGGACATTGAGTGGAGCCTGCAGCCCTCCGACAACCAGAAAGAAGAGAAAGTCGTGAGTATCTCATAGCAATCACATTAAAGTATGTGAGAGAGAATGTTTCTCTAGTGGAAAGCATATTTGATGTCTCATTATTCAAAAGCCTCTGGGAGGTTTAGGTTTGACTTTGTCCCTTGTTCCCCATTGCTGCTTTTCCTGTCACAAGTTCTTGTTTTCATAAAAAACAAGCTCACAAAACTAGTTTGACTGCCTCTGTTGTATAAAGCAGAACAGTAACATTCCTTTCTAAGTTATGTGTTCATTAACATGAGCAGCTCATGATCTAATGTTTTAGTGTCCCACCCAAGGACCAGTTATAAACTATCATCAGCATCAGACAAATAATTATTATTTATAATCATATTAATATATATTCACAACATTTTTGGGCAAATTGTACAGCCTTAAAAACAAGTAATGCAACATGGAGCTTTTTCTTATACATCACAATTTGCTATTAGACAACCCTTGCTTTGATCTGCACCAAGCAGGTGCTGATTTGTGCGTAGCACATCTGTCAGTAAGGGAAATGCTGCACACCAGATTGGGTGTTTTATGAACACGTCCTGTTGTTTTAGTGGTCTGTAAAGTTGTTCCCTGGATGGATATGTGTGTGGCTCCACATAAAGGGTCTGATGAATGTGCATTTGAGTTTTATTGGTTTTGGCAGCTCTTAGTTGATGTTATGTATTGATGTTTTTTGTTTGTATCTAAGTGATTATAGGTTCACTTCACAGTGAATTGTAGTCCACAGAGGCACTGCTTTTTTTTCTTGATCCACACAAATGCTATCTCTGTTATATAGACCATAATTAAACCGTCCCTCACTTCTTTACAAAAGGCTTATTTCGCCTTAACATTGGGCTTGCAGGTAGAGTAAGCAGCCAGATATACTGCTTGTCTGCTGCAGCCCCTTCATGCAGAGATTACCTCATTCTCTTTCTCTCCAGAGATTATTCATTTAGCTGGGGACAGAATTGGGTCAGGAGCCCTCAATGGTCGATCTCCCTTTGGTATCCTTGCACCTCTCTTCCTATCTTCCTCTCTCTCACATGCTCTCTCTACTCCATCTTTTTTCTTCTCAAAGCTCCTTCATTTCTTCGGTCGTTTTACACCTAATATTTCATTCTATTTTTATCGTTCTCCCTTTCCCCTCACACTTCTGTTCCCCTCAATTGCTCAGTTTGCTGGGTCGTCCTCATGGGTATAGACCTGCACTCTTCCCCCTCTGTTCTGCCAGGGTTTGCCCCAGGACTTGAGATTTGTTTTTGACCCACTTCATCGTTTTTAATGGTTTTGTAAGAAGTTGAAGGTTGAATGCGGGCTAGGTCCATATTTTTTGTATTTTTAGAGAAAGTTCTAACAGTTATTGTGCCCCACTTTGTCCAGTGCTTTGCAATGCTTTACTCTTTGGAATAAAGTATCATATTCACACTTCTCCAGATCATTTTTATAGCTATGTTGGGCTTGGAATGGCAAATATGGCCTGCATATGTTAGTATTGTTAGCGAGCGCACCATAGTTACGTGTTTATTTCGAAACATAATTAACCAAGGGTCCCAAAAAACCCTCCAAACAAATTATTTTACTAAACAGAAGATCTACTTGCGTAAACGACACAATCAAAGTACATAGAATAAACAAATCATATCCTGGTTGATGAGTGATGATCTTCCAGAGCCGTTTCAGCTGTGCGCTCTAATTCTATGGCGCATGGTAAATCAAGACCTGTCAATCTGAGTGAAAGAAACCAATCCAAGCATGCTCCAGCTGTAAAACCGTGTTCGATTGCGTCTACACATCATCCCTACTATGTATCGATGAGTTTCGTTAAGACTTTAACAGTATTAATTTACTATTATTACCAATACTGCTTATCGGTCCGGTATTTTAAAGGTCCCATATTATGTCAAATTCACTTTTGCATGCTGTTTGTGTTGGCAGTGTGTGTACACAACCACCCAATAGTGATAAAAATCCACTCACTCCTTTTTTATGAATCCCTATAAATCATCAGCCGTGTTTCCCAACGACCTGTTTTCAGAATGCTGTTTTAGTGACGTCACTAAGCACAGGCCCCGCCCACGAGTGTTGACAGACACTGCCGTTTTAACATAGACCCGCCCTGATCGAGTTCACAGCTGCTGCACTGACGAGAATGTCTCCCAAGCGTTGTAGGTGTTGTGTGGCTGGATGTATTAATCCACATAGCTCTCTCTCTATTTACTCTCGAAATCTGAGGCAGCCGCTGAAGACGAGGTGGAATTATTTTGTTTTTAAAGAAAATGCTCCCTCAACTCTACCGAAATTTGTTTATGTAACTTACTTGCGCACTTCTTATATCTTACTGTGTTTACTCAGCTCTTACGGTGATTTTCTGAAGTAAAACTGATGCTTCATCTTTTGTGTTATGTACAATAAACTTTATTAAATCAGTATATGTTTGATCATCATTCGGACCTGGTCCGAAACAGCAGACTTGTAACGTTAGGCTATTAAAGGGTTAGTTCACCCAAAAATGAAAATTAAGTCATTAATTACTCACCCCCATGCTGTACCAACCCCGTAAGACCTTCGTTCGTCTTCGGAACACAAATGAAGATATTTTTGATTAAATGTGACAGCTGGATCACTCCTCCATAGGCTCCCTGAGGGAATGAATCCTGACGGCCCAGAAAGTCAATGAAGAAAATGTTTAAATATTCCATGTCACAACAGTGGCTCAACTATAAGTTTATCAAGCGACGAGAATACTTTTTGTGCGTAAATAAAACAAAAATAACGACTTTATTCGACTATTCCTTTTCTTCCTTGTAGGCCTGAAACGAGACTTCAAGAGATTTCCACGACGCGCGAGAATTGCGATCTCCTTCAACTACTTCAGTTAAGTTCTTGCGCGTGCGCGTCGTGGAAATCTCTTGAAGTCTCGTTTCAGGCCTAAAAGGAAGAAAAGGAATAGTCGAATAAAGTCGTTATTTTTGTTTTATTTACGCACAAAAAGTATTCTCGTCGCTTGATAAACTTATAGTTGAGCCACTGTTGTGACATGGAATATTTAAACATTTTCTTCATTGACTTTCTGGGCCGTCAGGATTCATTCCCTCAGGGAGCCTATGTAGCAGTGATCCAGCTGTCACATTTAATCAAAAATATCTTCATTTGTGTTCCGAAGACGAACGAAGGTCTTACGGGGTTGGTACAGCATGGGGGTGAGTAATTAATTACTTTTAATTTTTGGGTGAACTAACCCTTTAATAGTGGATACATAGGCCTACAAGCAGATGACAAATACGTTATAACCGTAATTAAACTACTAAACTATACCTGTTCCATCTCTATACAGCACTCTGACTCTGTAGGCATTATTGTCCGACTCCGGGAGAGTTTCTGATATTATTATCATCATTCAGTGAGATGAAATTGTCCTGAGAGACTGAGCGTGAGCTCATGAAGCTCCGCCCCCTGTGTCGTGCAGCAATAGCAGCTTATTTGCATTTAAAGGGCACACACTAAAACAGCGCGTTTTTCTTAGCCCCATAAAGTGAAAATTTAAACATGCTGTAAAAAATTATCTGTTGGGTATTTTGAACTAAAACTTCACATACACACTCTGGGGACATCAGAGACTTATTTTACATCTTGTGAAAAGGGGCATAATAGGGGACCTTTAACTGTATTCTTATTGATTCTTTTTGTTAGATTTTTTTTTATTAAAAAAATAAAAACAAATTAAGAACATAATTAAAATTGCATTATATTCTGAAATGTAAAATATATAGTTTAGTTTGCTAAATATATAATTTTTTTTTATTGGATATTGGATGTGAAAAGGAAATGGTTCTTCCATAACACTGCACTTTAGATGTGTGAGTATTTTCCACACTAGGAGTCATTTATATAGTTCTATTTTATAGCGATTATCTGTTCAAAAAATGTTCTATGCAAAATGTTCTATTAAAGAGAAGATAGAAAATAAATATTTGTGTGTGCTGTAAAGTGGTTTGAAAAAATAAAATCGGAATCGGCTAAAATCGGTATCGGCAGGTCAAACTCAAGGAAAAATCGGAATCGGGATCGGCCTAGAAAATTGTAATCGGTGCATCTCTAGTTATCAAACAGTCTGCACTGCATAAATTATAAATGAAATATAGATTAATCCTTATTAAAGCTACAAAAGTACTTTAATCAAGAGCGGCAAGTAATTGTCTGTTACCTTTGTGCTTTGATCAACATTAATAAAAGACAGCATTAGTGGCTGCTGTCACTTTTAGACCTGACGCTGCTGCACATGACGCGGATCTCATATCATTTTCTCACAACTCTTTAGGTTCATTTAAGACTGCTCTTATGAGGACATTTTAGCTTGATTTTTTTGTGTTATTGGTCGTTCATGTGCGAAAGAGAACTTGATTCTGGCGCGATATCTGTGCTCACTGGCGCTCATCTTTCTGTGCGTCGTGTGTGTCCGGAGGACGTTCACGCTTGAATGGTTTAAAAGCATTTGCGTGAATAAAGCCGCCTTTCCACTGCACACGACAAACGGCAGCTGTCGGACCGGAAGTCCTTCATTTCCAATGGAGAGTAGTACAGGAGCTGCGTTGAGTTCCGTTCATATGCGTATGCGGAAATTTCGGATCTGATTTGAGCTTCGGATGCGTTGAAATATCTGAACTTCTGCGGCTAGACCGTATATGCGACCGGATGTGATGTATTCTAATCAAAACTATGAGTGCAAAGCTAGAATTAACAATATTTTAATACTTTAACGTTATTCTGTAAACGTCATTTCTGTAAAATGGTGGTTAATAATTATGGCAGATATAATTGTTTATAATTATTAAATCAAAATTTATGTTGATTAGCTCTATACAATCTACTATGTTTTTATTTTAGATGTATTGAGGGTCATTTATTTTGTGTGGATATATTCATGCATGCATTACATTCATTAAAATCATTAATTTTACCATTGTGAATAACCGAGGGTAACTTGCTTCATGACCGATTTCAAAGTTCTGTGCGACTGCCACTAGGGGGCGAAATGCGACAATCGTATGCGAATGTCCAACGCATTCTCATCTCAAGGCGTCATAAACTGACGCTTTTGACATTTCGTCTAAATCCAACGCACATGGCACCCTTTAGCGTCAATATAGTTATGGGTAGGTTTAGGTCTGGGTTAGGGTTAGACCACTAGGAGGTCCCTTCTGGCCCATATATATCTGCGTCTCATATTGACGCTAAAGGGTGCCATGTGCGTTGGATTTAGACGAAATGTCAAAAGTGTCAGTTTATGACGCCTTGGGATGAGAACGGGCTGGAATGTCGTATGCAGTGGAAAGGCGGCTTAAGAGCATGATCATATAATGTAGCCCAGCCAAAGGATGACAGAAAATACGGATGCTGCGTTAATTGCGGTAAATATTTTTAACTTGTTAAATTGAAAAAAAAAATGTTTATCTCACGGGTTAATGCGCTAATGGTGACAGCACTTATAAATATCCATAGCGAAAGAAACCGCAATGTTTGAACAAAACAAATATAAAACGTCTATTTGTAAATGCCTCAGTGTTTATATACATAAGATAAGATACAATAAGAACAAGAACAAAGAAACTAAGTACAAACAAACGGTCAAATAAATGCAGCAAATATACAATAAAACAAAGATACAAATAAAATAAATGGTGCTTTAATTTCAGGAAGGTCTACTAACATTACTGTTCAGGTAAGTAATATGGCCCTCAAAATAAATCTAATGAAGTAATCAAGTGTAAAATAACACTGTATAGTTTTCACTGTATAAATTGATAGATTAATGCTTCTTAAAGCTAAAGTTGTTAATTCAAGAGCTGTGAGTAATTTTCTCTTTGCCTTTTGTTGGATTCACATTAATGGCGCTATCATTAGCAGGTTTATTAGACTGCTGCCACTTTAACAGGGTTTTTCCTGGCTCAAAATGAGGCGGAGGTAGTAAAATCCTGATTATGTAGGGCTGTGCGAGTGCAAGGACTTTGTTTCCCACAGTTCTTTTTGTGGGTGGACCTCGGTACCTCTAGGGGGGTCCGGGGGCACACCCCCCATAAGAAAATGATGTACATTTTAAAGATAAATTCATTAATCTGTTGCACTTTGTCACCCAAATCCTCTGTTAAAAATAATTAATCCACCTGACAACCGTCCGAACCTATGATATTCTTTGATTTAGATATCTGCATCTGATCATCACATTACAATTATTCAAAATCTCAGGGTTAAGCATGATGATATGTTAACATATCACACTGAAGTAGGCTGCTTTAAAATGAACATTTATTTAAAATAAAAGTTCTTCTTTAGGCAAAATTACATTTCCTTAATAGCCTAAACAGAGGTTTTACTCCCTTCAAACTTAAAATGCCAGTTTCATTACATCACTGTTGGAAAACACTCTTATTAGAATTTTTTTTTAACCTTTTATAAAGGGCATTTTCCCCCTAATTTTATTAAATGTATGCTCCAGCTTTCATTTCAAATTCATAAATTTGATCAATACATTCAATTAGAATAGGACGACAGTATAGGGCTGTTACCAATCAAATTTAAATCATTTACATTGAAAATTAAAAGAAATGTTGAAAAGAATGATACTTTGAAACTAAACCGCCAGTAGGTGCCGGCAGGCGACCGTCTTAATGAGCGAGTCATTAATTCATTCATTCAAACGATTCGTTCAAACGGCTGATTTTATTCAGAATGAGGCAGTTTATGAATGGGTCATTGAATCTTTGACTCAACCGATTCGTTCAAAGTTCAGTAATGAAACACGGCTCCTGTGATTACTGTGCGCGATGGTTCTGCTGTGATCTTTGTTTGGAACTATTTTCGCTGCTGAAACAGAACAAAAACAGTCATTGCGTCTGAAATCTAAGTGACTTAATTTGAACTATTTGTTTAACTGTTATGAAATCAGTTATGATGGTATTCAGGAAATAGCATTCAGGAAAACGTATGATGTTTCTTAATATGTTATAAATAAATGCGGTTGGGCAAGTAAAATTCTCTTTCACTTGTACCTTAAAAAAAAAAGTCTCCCGGATGAGCGTTAATGTCGAGCCCTGGCATATGTTTTCCTTTATTGGTTTTACCTGAAGAGAATTACGTTGTTGAAAACGAAAGTAAAAGAGTGACGCACGTTCATATTTGGAATGTTATTTTTTTTTATTACTTGGCCCGTCCGACCCGCGGATATAGGCCAACTTCAGCACTATTGGCAAACTATACGTTTTGAGAATGAACACAGGTCGGTAACACGCAACAGAACCGTCACGGTGGAAAAGGGGTATCTGAGCATGTGACTGCCTGTCCGAGTTTTGTCGAGAGCCGGAGGCAGCACGAAATTTGACGGAGGCGGCCGCCTAGTAATTCTCTATGCGGGAAAAACCCTGCTTTAAAGGGATACTCCACCCAAAAATGAAAATTCTGTCATCACTTACTCACCCTCAAGTTGTTGCAAAGCCGTATGAGTTTCTTTCTTCTGCTGAACACAAAGGAAGATATTTTGAAGAACGATTGGAACTTGGGCACCATTGACTTCCATAGTATTTTTTTTTTCTACTATAGAAGTCAATGGTGCCAAACAACCGTTTGGTTCCAATCGTTCTTCAAAATATCTTCATTTGTGTTCAGCAGAAGAAAGAAACTCATACAGGTTTGCAACAACTTGAGGGTGAGTAAATGATGACAGAATTTAAATTTTTGGGTGGATTATCCCTTTAAGACCGAATGCAGATCCAATAATAAAAATTTATATTTTCATTATATCAACATTATATTATTTAAATTTGTGTGCATTTGATCGTTTAGATGCGCACACGAAGCCTAGTTGCCGCCTGTTCTAGCAAAACATTACACGCAGAAGACAATGTTCCTCCGCCCAGGCGAGCAACCACCAAGAAAAGGTGCTAACACCAATTCTCGCCCAGGACAACTGGAAGCTGCTGGGGACTGGAAGATGCTGGCTGATCTTGATCAACGGCTTATTTTCCACCTGAGATTGCCACCACTAACCTACGACCAGATATTGTTTTGTGGTCTGGATCAGCACGCATTGTTCAACTGATCGAGTTAACAGTGTCATAGGAGGATGCGGTAGATGAGGCATATGAGAGGAAGAAACTGCGGTATGTTCATCTGGCAACTGAAGCAGAACAGCGAGGATGGAGAGTCCAGGTTTATCCAGTGGAAGTGGGTTGTCGAGGTTTTGTGGCACACTCTACAACCCGGTTCCTCAGAGACGTTGGATTCAGTGGCCAAGAGTCGCGTCGCACAGTAAAGAACTTATCTGAAGCAGCAGAAAGGAGCAGCAACTGTCTGTGGTTGAGACGGAAAGATTCTAGCTGGCTGTGTACAGGCCGCCACGCTACGGTTTCGTAGAATTCTTGAAAACTCGAAGAGTCTGTTGGTTTATTTGTATAGGTTGTGTAGTATTTACAGTCATTACGTTCCTTTGTATATTGCGTGAATGACGGGTGGTTGGGCAGATATTGTGTTTTACATTTACATTTAGTCATTTAGCAGACGCTTTTATCCAAAGCGACTTACAACTGAGGACTAAACCAAGCGAGTCATCGTGAATAGACAAAAACAACGCAAGAAGTGCTCAAAATACAAAGTTCAGACATTGCTCAGAGTAGCATAAGTCAGATAAGCAAGGATTTAAAGGAAAAGGAAAGATTTTTTTTTTTTTTTTTTACGTTAAGTGCTCACGGAAGAGATGAGTTTTCAGTTGTCTTTTGAATGCTGTCAGGGATTCTGCATTCCGGATGACGGTGGGCAGATCATTCCACCAGCATGGTACCGTGAATGAGAATGTTCTGGAGAGTGATTTTGAGGCTCTCTGTGATGGTACCACGAGCTGTCGCTCATTGACTGATCGTAGGCTTCTGGTAGGGATGTAGACTTGTAGTAGTGAGTGGAAGTAGGAGGGAGCTGATCCTGTGGTCAATCTGTAAGCAAGTGTCAACACCTTGAACTTGATGCGAGCAGCGAGTGGTAGCCAGTGCAGAGAGATAAACAGAGGAGTGACGTGGGCCCTTTTGGGCTCGTTGAAGACCAGACGAGCTGCAGCATTCTGGATCATTTGTAGAGGTTTAGTTGCACATAATGGAAGTCCAGCCAGAAGAGCATTGCAGTAATCAAGCCTAGAAATTACCAGGGCCTCGACGAGAAGTTGTGTTGCATGCTCAGTTAGGAAAGGCCTGATCTTCCTGATGTTGTGCATAGCAAACCTGCATGATCGAGCTGTCTTTGTGATGTGGTCTGTGAAGGTCAGCTGATTTCTGATTTCTGACTGACCTTGATGGGGTGATTGAGGAAGAATCTAGCTTCATCCATGCCGAGATGTCCGCCAGGCAGCTTGAGATCCGTACAGCTACTGTGGGATCATCTGGTTGAAATGAGAGGTAGAGCTGGGTGTCATCAGCATAGCAATGGTAAGAGAAACCATGTGCCTGTATGATGGGTCCCAGTGATGTGGTGTAAATGGAGAAGAGGAGCGGTCCAAGAACTGAACCCTGGGAAACCCCTGTGGTCAGTTGATGTGCTTTGGATACCTCACCTCTCCATGTGACTCTGAAGGACCTACCTGTGAGATAGGACTCAAACCAGTGGAGAGGAGTACCTGTGATGCCCAGTGATGAGAGGGTGGACAGAAGGATCTGATGGTTCATAGTGTCGAAGGCAGCAGACAGATCCAGGAGGATGAGAACTGATGATTTGGAAGCAGCTTTTGCGATCCACAGGGCTTCGGTGACCGACAGCAATGCAGTCTCGGTCGAATGCCCTTTCTTGAAGCCAGATTGGTTGACATCCAACTGGTTGTTCAGAGACAGGAAAGATGAAACTTGGTTGAAAGCAACTTGTTCAAGTGTTTTCGCAATGAATGGTAGGAGAGAGACAGGTCTGTAGTTCACTAAAAGTGATGTTTAACGTTGTTTTTTTAAGCAGTGGAGTTACCCGAGCCTGCTTGAATGCTGTAGGGAAAATGCCAGTGTGGAGGGTGTATGATTGTTGATGATGTGTGTGAGAGCTGGAAGAAGTGTGGGAGAGATTGCTTGTAGAAGGTGTGAGGGGATGGGGTCCAGAGGGCAGGTGGTACGATGACTAGAGAGGAGAAGTTTAGATACTTCATCCTCGGTTAGTGGAGTGAAGGAGGAGAGAAGGTTGTTGGCTGTGGGAGAGGTTAGTTTGGGTTCCTGTGTGTGTGAAGCTGAGAACTGACTGCTGATAGTTGTAGTTTTGTTAGTGAAGAAGTTAGCAAAATCATCAGCAGTTAGCGAGGAGGTGGGTGGTGGTGGTGGAGGTGGACAGAGGAGAGAGTTGAATGTCTTGAACAGTGAACGTGTGTTAGAGGCGCTGTTGATCTTGTTGTGGAAATATGAAGATTTTACGGTGTGAACATCAGCAGAAAAGGCAGAGAGCAGAGATTGATACCTACTGAGGTCAGATGTGTCTTTTGATTTGCGCCATTTCCTCTCTGCTACCCTGAGTTCGGTCCGGTGTTCACGAAGAACCTCAGATAATCAGGTGTTGGAGGGAGTAGCGTGTGCTGGCCTGGAGGAGAGAGGGCAGATGTTGTCTAAAGACGAGGTTAGAATGGAGCATAAAGTATCCGTTGCAGTATTCACATCCAGTGATGAGAAATGCGAGGGTGAGGGAAGAGAAGATGACACAGCAGAGGAAAGATGGGACGGAGAAAGTGAGCGCAGGTTTCGTCTGAAAGTGACTGGTAGGGGAGTTGGTGGTGCATGGGTAGTGAGTTGTATATTGAAAGTAATGAGGAAATGGTCTGAAACGTTGAGAGGTTTCACCAAAATATTGTCTGTGATTAGGCCTGTCGCGATAGTCAATAAATCAATTAATCGCACGATAAAAAAAATGAGAGCAACCATTATTTTCATTATTTTGATATAGCTTGCATTGGAACAAAAACTATAACATCTTAGTTAATTAGTTTATTGACAAAACATACTATATATTTAACATATGAGCAGAAACTCCTAACAAAAGCTTATTTGATGTCTATTTTAGAGTAAAAACTTTATACTCTATCCAAAACTAGTCAACAAAATGTCTTTTATTTCGTCTATAACAGTGCGAATCTGTGAGTTCATTCATTCATTAACACACACACACAGAAACATGATTCACATTTAAACAGTATGCTATTTTTCCGTTTACAGACACTAACGTTATTCTATATCGCGATTAGAACAAAGCACAAGCATAAAACACTTACACACTTCTCAGCTGAATCTGTTGCTCCTCCTCGTGGTGAAAATAAACCAGCACTTGTTCTGAGGTAGGTAAATGTCCCAGGATTATTCCTCATAGCCGCTCAAGATGACAGTAGATTAATCTGACTAAAAATATAGTGTGTTTTCAGAGTTTATGGGCGTTAACGCGTCTCAATGTGGTGCTTCACATATTTGCGTTTGAATAGCGCGTGCTCTCCGTGGGCGTGTCACATTACTAGAGATAATGAGCTGAGAGAAAGATAATTAGAATGGCTGACACATCTCTCTCTTTATATAGATGACATAAACGGAGAATATTTATTTTAGTTTTGAATCGGATCATTTAAAAGTACAAACTCAAATGATTTAAAAGATATATTGCTCATGTCTGGGTGAATAGTATTTGCTGAGTTTTGTTGAAGATTAGAGACGTGCTCCAGGAAAAAAGTTCACGGTGACTGAGCGGCAGAACGCACACCCTGTTTATATTCTTTATTTTACAAAAGCACAATATTTTATTTCGATTGTATGTGGGCACATAAAGTAGACATTTAACAGATTATTTTCTCATATTTCTTAACTCTATATGAACAGAAATGATGGTAGTACTGTAAGTCTATTTTTCTGCTATGTGAAAAAAAAATAGCAAAACGCGCCGGCGCGTTTCTGGTCCCCAGAGGGTTAAGTGCCTTGCAGGTGTCCTTGCTTGGTGGAGTCGCGCAGGTAGAGTCGCAGGTCTTTACCCGAGTCGGTCTTCACACGAGGAGGCTGAACACAAGAGTTTTGTGGTAGGTAGTATGCCATACGGAACCGTTGCCACTGAAACTGCATATTAACGCACCAAACCAGTGGGGCTCGACAGCCTTAGTCAAACGGGTTGGCGCGTATGGTTGGGCTGCGGAGAGATTGTGGTTAGGTCTCAGCAGCAGGATGGATGTAGCGGTCAGTTAGCTGGGCTGAGTTGAGTAGTGGGGGGGGGGGGGGGGATTCTGGGGGGTCGAGCCCTCATGTCGTGGGGTAGTCGACGAAACACTGAGGACGGAAGGTGCCCACTTGAAGACCCTAGAGATGTCCCCTACTTGGCTCAATCCAGACGGTTGTCGTGCTGGTCCACTAGGGAGACCACACTGTAGTTGCAGCCGTCGTGTGTGCTGACGCGCCAAGTACACTGCAGTCGTTAACGCCGGACAGAAGGGGAGTCACACCACCATATGGAAAGAAGCGTAAATGGGTGAAGCATAGTTTACTGTAAAGCTACGTCTTAGTGTTGCTTATCTTGGCGAAAGCCGAGTACAAATCAGCATGAAGTTTTAACATCTACTCTCGTGTAATGGAAATCATGCTTGTCTAGTTGCGGTCCTTTTCGGAGTGTTCACACAGAAAGCCACCTTGAAGTTGAAAACAGTGTCTCTTGTGTGGATTATTGTACTTTTAATAGCTCTTTTAATTCTCAAACACTTTCCTCAATTTAGCAACAGTAGAGACTGCATTTTGCAACAATCACAATTGTGCTGATCCTGTTATTAAATTTGGGTTGCAGGGAGAAACGACAGTGCACCGCTGTGAGGGGAAGGAAGTTGCGCTAGACGGAACGCGGCTAGTTTTTAATAGTTGTACCTCAAATTTCTTCTTTTTATAATCCTTGTAAGCCGAAATCAAAAATTAAATTTGATTAATTTCACAAACCTGAAGTGTAACCATACGTTTGAATGTTTAGTTTTTCTGCCCATCGTCACTAATTAAGCAGAGGCTTTAGTGTTGTGCGTGGTGTAGCTCCACGTGAGCGAGATCTCTCTCTTCTGAATTGTAAATGTAAAAATGCATCACAGGCAAGTTGTTTAATATTATCGCATATAGAAATGGCTGGCTAAATAGATTTTCCAAGATAACGTGTCTATAGCAACGTGTCCGGAGCTTATCGATACTGCGGTCTTTCATAATTTAGCCCCGTTTAAAACCGGGTTTCGGTACCCATTCCTAAACCCTACCCGACATACCCACCCACTACACCCAAGTTACAGTTTCCATTGGTTGAACTTTCAAAAGACATTGGAAAACACTGCGTCATGATCGCAACGTGATCAGATTCCGGAAGTCCAATGGCTTTTGCCAAGCAGCATGTCATGTCACACTGTGATCTACGGATTGTGTTCTGTTGTATTTAGGCTCGTTCAAGACCACCTGCTCTAAAAAAAAAAAAAGATGTGAGCTACAATGGTTTTCTAATGTTTTGCGGTACAAACAAGAACATGGCTCAAAAGCATCATGTATGGTTTACATGTGTGTCGGCAGCACATTTTCACAAAAATTGTTTGGTATTATTTGTTCTCTAACTGCTGTATTTTGATGGTTGGGACTTTTTCAACGATATGTGAGAAGTCTATCTGTTATACAATGATTTGACAGATCACGTTCATGTAAAGAAGTTGGGGGGTTTTTCTCGCTATGAAAATAGAGCACTTCTAATATGTCAGTGAATTTAAAAGCTCTTGTTAAGTGATGGTCATATTCCCTACATTCACTCTAGAGCCAAGATTCTCAGCTTTATAATGACACCAATTTTGTGTTGAATAAGCAAGTTGCTGAATATTCAGCTTTACCATCACGGGACTAAATTACAACAACAACAAAAAAAAAATATATATATATATATATATATATATGTATGTATGTATGTATATGTTATTCATAAACATAAAACAAATCTTGCCAACCCCAAAGTTTTGAACAGTAGTGCATGTGTTCTGTTGACAGTTGTGAAGTGATTGGCCATGAAAAGCTACTAAATGAGTTAAAAAATGAAAGGGGAGTTACAGATAAAGACCAACTGATTGCCCAGTGTTTTGGTCCATCTTAGACATTTCCCTTTTTTTATCTCTCACTTTTAATCCAAGATAAAATAAGAGGGCTTGACACTACACAAACACACAAGAAAAATGAATACAGGAGAAAACATCTTCCTTCAAAACAACAGTTTCTATTTTTTTTTTTAAGTGCCAGAACTAAAACAATGAATGCAGATTGCAGAACCCAATTTCCAATGATTGTATTCATTGTGAAGGTCTTTGGGACACAGTGAAGTGCGAATGATTCTCTTGTTTGCGGGACGCTGCTAACGAGTTGACGAAATCCATACAAAACTGCATTGGTCATTAGCGTTAGCATTATAGAGAAGAATGGATGGGAAATGGGGGTGACACTCACGGTACATGCACTGTAGTTCCATAATCTCTTACACGGCACCTGTAATTGCACAATAGTCCTACTGTGATTGAGCCTGAGAGTGACAATGGGAAATGCAAAACAAAAGAATTTATTAGAAAATAGAAGTAAACAAGCAATGATTTTATCATTGCGTTTTTACATATAGAAAAGGAGATTGTTTAACCCCTTCGCTGTCACCCCCCTTTTTGAGAATGGGGGTTGAAATGCACTATTCAAACTAAAATGGTTGTAATTCAAGAATGCTTTGGAATATATACCCAAGTTTGGTCTTGTTTTAAAGGAAACACTCAGCAGATTATTGCGGAAGTGAAAACCCTTCAAAAATGAAAGTATGAAGAAGTTATATTACCCCAGTTGCTGTTTTTGTATTCTTTGGAAATTTTGTATTTTCATATCTATATGTATTTGAGACTGAGAAAGTTTCTAGTTAATTTGAAGAGTTTAAATCAGCATGTATTGTCACTTGAGTAGTTTGAATAATGACACGCACTACTATTCAAAACTTTGGGGTCAGTAAGATTATTATGTTTTTGAAATATGCTCACCAAGGCTGCATTTATTTAATGAAAAATAAAGAAAAAAAAGGTAGTATTGTAATGTTTCACAAATTAAAATAACTTTTCTATTTTTATATTAATAAATGTAATACATTTTAAAATAATTTATTTATGTGAATCTTCAGCCTCCATTACTCCAGTCTTCAGTGTCACATGATCCTTCCGAAATCATCGTGGTATACAGATTTGGTGCTCAAGAAACATTTCTTATCAATTCTGAAAACAGTTTTGCTGCTTAATATTTTTGTGAAAACCTTGATCCTGATGTTAGTTAATTATGTCCTGCAAGTTAATATTAAAATGTTTCAGGAGAACAGCAAGTCACTTCATTGTACAGTTTGCAAAGACAAACAAATTGTCTTTATACCAGGAATGTGTATTTAAGGAAGTTAAATAAAAAATAGGGTAATTTAAAATAGGGTCTTAAATGGGGTATTTTATTGTACTGTTTGATTCTCAATCTATCTGTATCTGTGTTTCTCAATCTATCTGTATCTGTGTTTCTCAATCTATCTGTATCTGTGTTTCCCAATTGTGTTTCCCAAATGTAAGGGCTGTGATAGTTGGTGCATGCACTATTTCCAGTTAGCATATACTGCGGGTCAGAGCAGAATCTGTGGTTGTGCAGTGAAGTAGACACTGATGTAGACAGGCAGGGCTACAGAAACTGCCCGGGTTATAAAGCAGAGTGATCTCCAACACAGGTGACTCAGTGCTGCTTTGCATTTCAAACAAGCCTGATGTGGCCCTAGAGGAAGTGCACATACCTAAAGGCATACACACACACACACACACACACACACACACACACACACACACACACACACACAAACTCAAGTGTAAACAGATACACAATTGAACATATGCACACTTTTTTTTTTAACAAGTCACACTGTCCTTGAAGACTTGACTCATAAATAGCGGTGAAACTGCACACTGACCCCCACATAGTAAAAACTAACTTTTCTTAAAGTCGTGATGAAATTGAAGGAGCAACAGATATTTTCTTCTATATTGTGACGTACACCCAAGTGTAACATTATCAAAAAGGGAAGAAAAAAAAATTAGGGCAGGAACTTGGTTCTGTTCATTGCTTGTTGATTGAATTTTGAGATGTGGGGCTTATCACTCAAAAATGAATGAGTTTCGCAGTAAGATCAATAACGTGCATTTACAAAATAGTTAGGGTGAATTTTCTTTTTTTTAACTTACTTTTTACTTTAAAGGCCAGGCTTAAGATCCATGTTAAATCATTGGTTTCCTTCTCTTATTTGATTAGACTGCTCATTCCATAGGATGATAAAAATACATTATGATAAAAATCTTAAAGTAATTCCTTGTCCCTGATTGCTATTTTGTATCTTTTGGTCTCTGCCTTGAGCAGACATTGTTTGGCTTTTTGAATTGAAGTATGTTATATAGTACCAGTATGTTGCTCCAGGCAGTTTTCCTTATCCCTTTTTTATTACATTTCAGCTATTAGATATGGAGTGTTGTACAGATGTTGTTGGATGTTTCCTTGAAGTCCTGTGGGCAGACTCCATGTGGCATGTATTAAGCCTGCTTACTAAGTGATAATTTGGACAAGATGCTCTTAGATTCTGCAGATGTTTGAATGTGAAGGGAAGAATGAGGAAGAGGTTCTAACAGCCCCCCCCCCCCCCCACCCCCCCCCCCCCCCCCCCCCCCACCACACACACATTTTTCTCCTTCTCTCCTCCTCGCCCATGTGCTGAATATTGACTGATACATTCATTAGGATTCTGAGTGTCTCCGAGCTCTTGTTCCGTTGCCCTGAGGTGCATTCTCAGGACTGCTGAGCTTGACGCAAGACGCTATGGGAGGCCGTCGCCTCTCCATCGTCATGGAAATGAAGTGGTGGGGATGGGGACTATTGAATCCCATATTTGTGTTTGTACTATGTGTCTTTTAGCCAGAAACAGACCGGTGCTGTCTCTTCTTATGTAGCTTTTTAATACAATATTGATGATTGGCTCACAGGAACGAGATGAGATTTTTACACCGTATTTTTAATAAATCCTTAGTGATGAAATACATAAAAATAGAAAAATAGTCTGCAATGTTTTAACTAATCATCTTGTAATGCATGTCATTTCAGTTCTACTTTTGGAGTATGAATTATCATATGCAGTAAAAGACAACAATACTCAAGCACTGTAAATGGTTTAGCCACAAACTCAACTGACTGGCTACTCTTGTATGATTTTGAGTCTCTTCAGACCTTACTGTATATGATTTATGAGTTTCTACAACTTTTGACCTCCTAACTAAACTCCTTTCCACAAATTGATCATAGAAATAAAATAAGTATAAATAAAAATAAAATATAAATAAACTCCTTTCCACAAATTGATCAAAGAAATAAATAAAAATAAATATAAATAAAAAAACACCGAGCTACAGAGCTAAGAGATGGTTACAACTGCCCAGCCTAAGATAGCTTTTATATTGGGAGATATTCGCATGCATCAGGGAGCCGCTTTAAAAATGTGGGGTATTGAAATCGCGTTTGAATGCGCGTTCCCGTTTTACTTTCGCTTTCGTGATCGCATGTACTCTGTGAATAGGGAGCGGCGGTGCTGAGCGCACATTCTACAAGATAAGACATTTGTCTCTGTTGTGCAATGAATCCTCCGCCATGGTCTTGTCAGTCATCTCGTTACTTACAATCATCACGTGATCAGTGAACTCTGATTCCTGCTGCAATACGTGTGACTCTGCAGCTCGTTTCGGATGAGCTGGATGGAATTGAAGCGACCGTTATCCAACTGAATTAACTGATTTTTATTTCTATAAAAAGCAAAACGACAGTGGAAGCGTAATGTAAACGTAAACGTAGCGGTGGCATATTCTATCCTAACTTAACCCTTACACTTCATCATGGCAATATCGTGAGATATGTTTCACCTCGACGAGAAAACTCGTCACATTTTAATCTCACGAGATCTCATGCCACGAGATCTGGTCACACCCCTACTTGTGACAGAAGGCGTTCATGTAGTCCAACAAGAACACTTTGTTCAAGTTGTAGCATTGAAAGAGCAAATATTTCACTTGTGCTGAAGGATGTTTTTGAGATAAGGAGAAGCACTGTGTTTGTCTAACTGACTTTCAAAAGCAGAAAAATTAGGTTGTAGTTTGAATCTGAACATTGGTTTGCCCTTTCACTGACACCTATACACTGTTTCCCCCCCACTGTGTTTAAATTAAAATGTTGAGCAAAATTTTTACCAATATGAGGTTCACTTACTAAAACATGATTCTCTTTTCTCATTTCTAATTCCTTCCCACAGGTGATTGTGTACTCTGGTGACAGGGCCTTTGAACACTATTATGAACCTCTTAAAGGGAGAGTCCACTTCAACTCCCCTGATCCTAAAAACGGTGATGCCTCCATGAACATCATGGGCCTGAAAGCCACAGATACGGGCACATATCAGTGCAAGGTGAAGAAGGTTCCTGGCATAAGCAGCAGGAAGTTCCTACTAACCGTAATGGGTGAGTAAAAAATATAAGCTTGTAAATGCCACTTTTGACTAAATAACTAATCTCTAATCCCGTTTATTGAAAAATGCTTGACCTATTTGGCATTGTTTTGAAAAACACTCCTCATATTCCTTGTTTTTTTTTTCTTCTGAAAGGTGAGCTATAAAACATAAGGGAAAGTCCTGAGTGACAAAGTATTGATCTGCACCATAAATGCACAAATAAAGTTTGATTTCACAGGCCTTCTGACATGCCTTGTTTCAGGGTCTGCATTGATCGCTGTCAACAGCAAATGTGACATCAGTGCTACTTCATGTGTGAAAAATCACCTGTTCCTTGTGTTGACTAGTGCAGGGACAGAAATGCCCTAGGCAAACACATTCTTGCCAAACAAGGCCATCAGAAGCAACTCCCCAAACAATATGACGAAAGTGGCGTCACTTCCCGAAACTCAATAACCACATGACCGAGATGTGTATTTGCATTACGGATGCATGAATGGCAGTAGCTGTAAGATAAAAAAGAAACAGGAAAAAGGAGAGTTTACACTGAAATCTGAATGCTGAAATCCTTAAAATGACCATTCTTTTAGTGAATTGTCTGGTGTCTTATTATTTTTTCCAAAAGTTTGAGTTATAATTTAAAAAAGAAAATGTATTCAGCAAGGATGCATTCAATTGATCTATTTCAAATAAATGCTTCTGTATATACACATACAATATTAGGATTTCTCAGAAATATTAAGCAATACAACGCTGATAATAAGAAATGTTTCTTAAGGACCAAATCAGAATTATTTATGTATCGTTTGTACACATGGCAGCTTTGCTATCACATAAAATAAATAAACTGTTTTAAAATTTTAAATTTCCAAAACAGGTTATTTTATGTTGTAATAATGTATCACAATATTACTGTTTTTTTACTGTATTTTTGATCAAATAAATGTTGCCTTGGTGAGCACAAGAGACTTCTCTCAAAACATATAAAAAAAAATTGACCAAACTTTTGAACAGTATCATGCATTTTGTTTTTTTATTTACTGTTTTAAATAAAGGAGTGATCAGTTGGATTTCTTTTTGCTATAGGATCAGGATTGTTATCCAGAATATTAATTTCAATAGTATTGGTATTAACAAACAAGTGTTAAAAAGACGTGAAAGGGCATAAATTAGCGAAAGGGTAGCAATTGTTTGACATGCGTGTCAAGGACTGTTTGGCAAGAGCCGACCTGGCGATTGGATCATTGTAAGACAGATGGAAGGACACAGAGTGGTTGTGCTCTCAGCAGTTGATGAATGCAGCTGTTCTTTCTTCGCCTGTTCCCTTCATTGTCCACCCTCATCCTATCGCTGATGACCGCGGGGACTCTGTACCTGCATTCAGAGCAGATGCTGTCTGGCTGCGTGCGTGTGTTCCTTACTAAACGTGTCTTCGTCAGAGATAACAGTCCAAGGGCATTCACTTGAAGGGGCTGTATATGTGCTATATGCCACCTCAGAGAGACATTGCTCTGCTCAAGGGATGCAGACACAGAGAAACGGAGTGCCTCCACAAGGCAACTTTATATGGGTTTATAATGAGTATTTGTTTGGTGTTGACCATGTAGTTTACAAGGTTTGAAGACATCTGCCCTGTGTTATTTATATACTAATATATTTGTTGTTATGAATTGGCTTTTATTTTTGTTTTAAGTTTACATTTTAATTTGAGTAATTTTATGTGCTTTTCTCATTATTGTTTTTATTTTCATTTAACTTTATATTTAGTTTATCAGTATATATTAAATATTTTTCAGTTTTAGTACTTTTAGTATTTTATTTCAGTTAGTTGCCAAGGCAACATTTCAAATTTTTAAGTTTGTTTTTCATGTAATATTTATATTTTATTTTATTTTATTTCAGCTTTATTTCAATTGATGAAAGTTGTTTTTAATAGTTTTAGTTAACAATAACAACACTGCTGCTCACTTATTTATTACACAAATAATAATGTTCATTTAACATCACCACTGTCCTGGGTTTCTCTTACATTTCTCTGAACTTCTATTGCAAACACACAATCATTAACTTAGTGGTTGCTTATCACAATAGAAAGTTCTTTATGGGTGTGGTGTGTGTTGGATTTGCTCATTGGAATGTTAAAATTTAAAATTAAACATAAGTCATTTCACATATTGAAACAACAGTGCAGCTCATTCCAAGATTAATAATCATTTTGTTGATGTCATCAACACTTCAAGTTGGGAACTTCCAAAAGGAACTTTCTAGAGTTAAAGGTGGAAAATGTCAAATCTATCCCTTCCCAGACAGCAAAAAATAGAAATGCTTGACCTTTTTCTTTTCATGGCTTTATGCGTCTGGAGTGTCATCAGGCAGTTTGACTTTTTCGTTCTTGTTTTTCTTCTCGCCTTTTTGACCAGTCAAGTGTGATCACCTTAGAATACTGACACACTTGCCTTGATCTATCTGCTAAGCTATAAAACAGTTTCACCTTATTGAAAGTAATGTCTAATAATAAATTGTCTTTCTCAAAGAAGCAGATACAGGTCATTAGTATAGCTGTGTGTCTGTTGGTTTAAGCAACTGCATTGGACTATCAATCTACACCTTGATTTCTGGTCTGTCCATCACCACACATTTAAATTCTCCGTCAGAGGAAGCTGCTGTGCTCTGACCCCTCATCCTATTAAATTGCTGTTCAGTCCTGCCTGCTGTTAATCCTCAGGTCTCTAAGCCTAAGCCTAATCTAAGGTCTCTGTCCCAGCAGCCCCAGAGATCTGTTTTTACAGCTTCTATTATCAAACGATGATGTCAATGCTCAAATGCCAGCGCCCTGCCCAAGGTTGGGAGGAATCATAAAGAGCAACTATTGACATTCTTCGGTCTGTCTTGCCCTCTAACTCTCTCTTTCGTTGTCTCTTTGCCCTCCTTACATGGGGCTCTCTGTTTTGGTCTCCTCCTGGTTTTAAATTGAAGTTTTGTTTGCCTTTGAATTCTTAAGTCATCTCCTGCCAAGCGAGGAGGGGGTCTGTTTGTGCAGGCTTTGGTTTCTACACAGAGCTCCCTATGTTCTCCACCCCTTCCCCCATCCAATCTTTCACTATCTTTCCACATCTCTTTCTATCACTCCCTCCCTTAAATACATAGATTTCACCCTCTTTTTCCCTTAAGCCTGCTGTTTTTAATGCATATCTCTGAACACACATGCTGGCTGGCTGGCTGTCTGTCTGCCAGCCAGGCAGCCTCTTTCCCACCCTCTTCCTCTGGTTTTGTTCGCTCTTTTATCTCAAAGAATGTTGACACCCTCTGCGCTCTGATTTTAATTAAGTTGATTGGCAGCACCTGTAATAGCAGCAGCTGTATCCATTACCCTGATCGTGGCTTCCAGTTCCTATGCTTTGATTAGTTATCATGCAGTGAGAATGCATATGGGTGGAGTGTGAGAGAAGGGCCTCAGGGACTTGTCCTTTACATTCGTGATGACATTTGCACTATAATGAAGCAGAAGGTGATATTTCAGCCTTTAGCTGGTCAGAGTGGAATGGTAATATTTTCCTTTTTGAGATAATTGCCTACACATGCAGTCTCATGCATAAAACTGCTATACTAATAGCTCATACATACTGTGTAATTCTGTGCATAAGTGTGTACACACTTTGTACAAGTTCTGTATGTTTAGAAATCTTATTTAGCATGATATCTTGTTATCATTAAATTATGCTTTGTCTTTGATTGTTTAATTAATTAATTAAACGTTTTTTCAATTAATTTAATTTGCAAAAAGAAAATAAATTCTATAGTATTTTTACATTTATTATTATTGTTAATATATAATTAATAAGTTGTTAATATTATTATTATTATTATTTGTTAACTTAATATTATTAACTTATTATTATTATTATTATTCATAATATTATTTCATTATTCATCATGTGTTTTAATAAGTTATTTATATTGCTGCCTGTCAAGTCTGTACACTGTCATGTGGAAAATTTGCAATATAACCTTTTATATATGAGACCCCCGGTCCTAGTAGTTTTGTTTTAGTGTTTCTAACTTTCTCTCCTTCCTATTTCCTTTCCCTCAGTGCGTCCCTCTAAACCCAGATGTTATGCAGAGGGTCAAACTCAGGTGGGGAAAGACATGATGTTGAGGTGTAGCTCTGTGGAGGGCACGCAGCCGTTGCAGTACGTCTGGGAGAGAACCACAGGCAATAAACTACTGCCACCCCTGGCAGTCCTCGGTAAGTTCCTTTTACTCGTGTACCCTGAAAGAAGTTTTTTTTTTAAAGTTTTGATAAACCGTCATAACTGTCAGGTGCCACAGTTAAAATGAAGAATCTGTCTCCTGCTGCGCACAGATCCAGTCGGGGGCACCATGAGTCTGAGGAATGCCACTGAGGTAGCTTCAGGAACGTACCGATGCCTTGCAAAAAATCGTGTTGGAACGGAGGAGTGTATGGTGGTGGTCAATGTCACACAACGTAAGTCTTCAAAAACCTGATTTAAACATTCAAATAGCAAAGTAGCTGAGTAAATAGCAAAATAGCTGAGTTTCAAACTGAATTTAAGGTGCTTCTTGTCTTTCCCTTATTTATCTGATTACTATAGTATTGTGAATGGGCTTATCGGTTATGTCCTATACTCTCAATAACAATCTATCTTTCCCTTTGCAGCCCCTAACACAGCCGGCGTCATCGCAGCTGCAGTAATCTGTGTTCTGCTGCTTCTCATTCTCCTCGCCCTCATCGTCTTTTGCTGCTGCCGTGCCCGCCAAAAGAAGAAGTACGAGAAGGAGATCGCCTATGAGATCAGGTACTACACACACTCTTGGCAAAAATGTCCTAAACAGTGAACCTTTTCCCACAAGACCCCAGAAAAAAACTCAATTAAAAAACACCTGTTTTTCCAAACTGACATGTCTGGAGCCATCATTCTTCAATCTAATAACGAAAGGAACAAGAATGGTATAGAAAGGGAGCTCTTGACCCAGTTGCCATTTGGTACGTGTCACTGTCCCTATGTCTGTTTGATTCACTCAGCCTCTATTCAATCGCAGGCCTCCCCCGCATTTACTGATGACCAAACAAAGCTGATGGCCAGTGAAACTGGCTTGCGGTGCGATCACCCTTCCCCTCTCACCCCTTTTCTCTTCAAACGAAAGGCTGGTGTAATCAGTTCTGTGCGTTTGTTTGTTCAGTCGATTCCTGTTCTGTCAATGCCTCTCCCCTCTGTCCCTCTCTCGCTCCCCCGGCCTATTGAAATGGCATTACTCACTGTGAAGGGGCAGGCTGTGGGTCAGGCCCTTTATTAGGCCCCCCTTGGACCCCAGAGCTGGACTCTCTGTCTGGGAGACTTGCGCTGCCTCAGTTAGGCCATGACAAAAGAGGATTATCCAAATAAGCCAGTTTCTCTTAGAGGAGACCCCGCTGTTTCTCTCTTTTGCTGTGTTCTGTGCTGTAATGGATTATTGCTGCTGATTACTTGTTAATTTGGAGGATGGTGGAAGTAGAGGCCTGCATTTCAGCCCGAGCCCGACGGGCCCCGACTTATTTACGCTTCTAGGGCCCGGCTTCGGGCCAATTTTCACGTCATAGTTCACACGCGGGCCGGGCCTCGGGCCTGTTTTAGGCCCTAGCTTTTTTTATAGCCTATTTTAGACATTAATTCAAATAAAATATGAGAAGATGACGATTGAAAAGCAAACATAGAAAGATGTTTTATAACCTATCACACTGACATGACTGACACATGACGCACACGCACACAGGTTTCCCGGCGGCGCGATCTGAGATTCGCGCGACCGGCTCGTTCTGTGTTTAGTGTCCCGGTAGCGAGCGTGACTTCAGCGCAGCTGGAAAAAGTACGACTGGATTAAAACCTTCCACTGTGGATGCTGTGCTTTTTCTTTACGATGCTCTGAGACTGTTCTTAGCCATGTTAGGAGGTTGTTTTTTGTTTGATTGGACTTTATCTTCATGAGTCTGTTGGAAACTATTGGAAATAAGAATGGCCATGTTCTGTAGTGAAGGCTTGATTTTTGAGGTAAGATAACCTGCATGTTTGTTTTTAATGTAATTTATTTGATTTGTTTAGATTGCATTCTCTGTATTGTATTGTATAAACTCATTTAGTTTGCGAGCGCTGTTGCGACAGTTTGCCTCAGCTTTTAAAAAATTACAATAAACGTTTAAACAAACGTTAACTGTCTGTGTGATATGCTTAAGTTGTTTTATATATATTGATTTTATTGTTGCCAAGTAAAGTGTTGATTTGAGAGGCTATAAATGGATCAAACATGTTTAACTCACTGTCGGCTGCTTGGTCGTCATAAAAAAAATGACATTTTTCTAAATTAACTTTATAAAGAAATGAAAATAAACTTACCGGTAAATATTTTGCCATTGAGAACAAAACATATCTATTTTACTGACTGCAACATAGGGCAGGCTATGTATATATTTTTTTTCTTTTCTTTTTTTTACGGGCTCGGGTCGGACTCGGGCTGATCATTCTGATGAGCTGTCGGACACTGGCCGGGCTAGGGCCTGAGCGTCTCGGGCCAGGGCCGGGCTAGGGCCTAGATTTGAGGCCCGTGCAGGGCTCTAGGTGGAAGAGCAGGGACTGATGGGCTACACTGGAAATTCTTCCATAGTTTTATTCAGCCAATCTGAGGCCTGAGTGCCAAAGCAGCAAAACAAGCCAAACAATTCTTGACTCAGCTGCTATTCTAGCCTCATTGTGCCCCATTCCTGCCTTCCGTTAAAGTTTGATTCTACTGCAGAAGGAGATGTTTGGTTTGACTTGACCTGTCCACAGTGTTCCTTCCAAACTTTTTCACCAGGATTTCATTTATTTAGATAGTTTTATTTATTTATTTTTCATTAATGATTTATTTATTTATTAGGGGGATAAAATATTATTCCTTAAAAAAATATATATATATTTTATTCATCAAAGACATCAAATTAAATGAATACATTTTACATTGTTACAATATTTCACAATATTACTGTTTATAACTGTATTTTTCATCAAATAGATGCATCCTTGGTGAGCATTAGATATTACTGACCCCAAACTTTGTGCATAATCTTAAAGGGTTAGTTCCCCCAAAAATGAAAATTAAGTCATTAATTACTCACCCCCATGCTGTACCAACCCCGTAAGACCTTCGTTCGTCTTCGGAACACAAATGAAGATATTTTTGATTAAATGTGACAGCTGGATCACTCCTACATAGGCTCCCTAAGGGAATGAAACCTGACGGCCCAGAAAGTCAATGAAGAAAATGTTTAAATATTCCATGTCACAACAGTGGCTCAACTATAAGTTTATCAAGCGACGAGAATACTTTTTGTGCGAAAAAACAAACAAAAATAATGACTTTATTCGACTATTCCTTTTCTTCCTTGTAGGCCTGAAACGAGACTTCAAGAGATTTCCATGACGCACGCGCGAGAACTTAACTGAAGTAGTTGAAGGAGATCGCAATTCTCGCGCGTCGTGGAAATCTCTTGAAGTCTCGTTTCAGGCCTACAAGGAAGAAAAGGAATAGTCGAATAAAGTCGTTATTTTTTTTATATTTCCGCACAAAAAGTATTCTGGTCGCTTGATAAACTTATAGTTGAGCCACTGTTGTGACATGGAATATTTAAACATTTTCTTCATTGACTTTCTGGGCCGTCAAGTTTCATTCCCTTAGGTGATGCACCTCTCAGATTTAATCAAAAATATCTTCGTGTTCCGAAGACGAACGAAGGTCTTACGGGGTTGGTACAGCATAGGGGTGAGTAATTAATGACTTAATTTTCATTTTTGGGTGAACTAACCCTTTAATGTTTAAAAACACTTCTGTCTGTGAAATCCAACTCAACCAACAGTCATGTTCTAACCGACATGAGGAAACAAACAAAAAGATGAAAACAGGAAATTATATCATAGAGGGGATCCCATGTCAGGTGATTTGATGTCAGATAAATTTTACCTTTGGGTTTTATTATTATTACTTATTTTTATTAAGGTAAGATTAGTTCTTTCAACCTTGTTTTTTTTTAAGAAATCTCCCTGACAGGTTTTGATTGAACACTTTTTTTTTTTTCTCTCCTTCCCACAGAGAGGATGTCCCCCCTCCAAAGAGTCGTGTTTCTACCGCGCGCAGTTTCACCAGTGTGGGCAGCCAGCGCTCCTCTCTGGGCTCCATGTCTCCTTCCAACCTGCATGAGTACACCAAGCCTCAGTACGACAAAATACCCTCTGAAGAGTACGAGAGGCCCCCTAGCCATGCCCCTATTCCCCCACCCAGCAGAATGGCCGGCCCCAACCTCAGCCGCATGGGGGCCATTCCCGTCATGATCCCTGCCCAGAACAGGGATGGGTCTATTGTGTAAAGTTGAACTGGGATCAGTCTCTGCACATTTTGACTGTCACTATTCTATTCATTGTTCTACCGGAATTTGTGAAGGAGCAAATGAAGGTCTCTGCAGAGAGATCAAAGTGAGCTGAAATCCGATTAAATCAAATTTGACTTCCAGAACTTTAACAAACATTCACAAAAAACTTTATTCAACGGGATGCGGAAAGGTGATTGGTATGCCTGCTCCTGTTTTGTAAATAATAGAGTGCATGATGTTTTTTGTTTTTGTTTTTTTTTTAATAGAAGGCCCTGTCTAATGTAAGGCACTTGAATTGTTTGCCTATTAAGTGTTCTCCAGAGATAAAATGAACCCAAAATTAAACTAAATTAAATGTATTTGTACAACCCCATTTTTTTTATCAGTTTGAAACATTTTAAGGCAACTTAAACCATTTATCTATGACAATTATTTCCTCTTTACGCTACAAAAAGACAGGTAAAGATTTACTCAATGGGAAGTATGTGAGTTGGCTTTGTTTTCTGGATGAGATTGTTTTAAAAAAAGATAACCGCATTTGTTTGGATTGAAGATTATTTACATGTGATTTGTACATAACAATATGAAATTGATTTATCTGAAAATGAGCTAATACTGTGACTCCTAACCTGCTTTGCTTTTTTGTTTAATGGACCATTTGGCAGTTTTAAACCCCAATCGGTACATGTCAGAGGGATTAGTGTTCAAACCTCTGATTGGTCAGATTGGCTTGTGAGTCCCACAAACCTCCACCTCCCCCTACACTGCAGCATAGCGTTAGTCGTCAAAGTAAGATTAAAGGGTTTATTTCAAAAGAT
Organism: Tiaroga cobitis; assembly: GCA_030578255.1. Lineage (NCBI taxonomy): Eukaryota > Metazoa > Chordata > Actinopteri > Cypriniformes > Leuciscidae > Tiaroga > Tiaroga cobitis. Next base: position 23,343,506 of record CM060600.1, read on the forward strand.
GCTTATGCTGGGTGGTAAAATACGGTTCATTGAGCAATCAGACTTGGGTAAGTTTAAAGACTCGCAGCCACCACCACTTCTCTGCTCCAGCTAGGTCAGAAAAGCTGATCACAGATGTCTCTGATTAAAGAGCTGCATAATGCGCAGACTTTAACAACCGATACGATACTAATCCTAAACCTGCATTTGGCCTACCCGTCAACACAGCCCGCTTTAAAGCTAATTGTCAGTTTGACGTGTTGGTGTGCAGTTTTATTAGATGAAGGACATCTTATTGAAGGATGTGTTTTACATCACATCAGTTTAAACCAATTGAATAATGTCAATTTAAACAGATGATCATCCATAGATTTATAATAGATTTTTTTTTATTTGATTAATAGTGCATTGATTAGGATTTAGTATGAATATGATTTCTTAACACTCTTAAGTCACCGCATTTACCATAATATTTGCCTGTCATGAAGAAACATTACAGTCCTTCTCATGGTGTGGATTACTAAATATTTTATCCCGCAGGGTCACCCTAATGTTCACTCAGTGCCTTTTTTAACTTTGGGTGTAATGAACCGGTGTATCACACAATGAGTGGGTCCACATCAGCAGTGGAAGGTAAATAATACATGAACAATTACAAAACTATCATCAGTTGAAGTACATATTGATTTGTGGTGAGTTGGTTGCAATGCACAATCTAACATTATATGATTTGTTGCCAGTCTCTGTGCAACAAATATTACTCGATATATTGATATATGTATAATTAACTTTTTCTCGGAAATGGTGGTTTTGGTCTCATGGGAGAGTATTGTGTATGCTGACATTTATACGCTTGTCTGTGTCTGTCTGTTGTATACAGAAGCAGCCTTTTCACAATCTGCTTGTCTTTTAGCCAGGGTTCCTGTTGAATGTGTAAATATATTTACTGTAAATGTTGGGTGCGATTGATTGCGTTTGTCTTTACATCTGTACTATGTTGCCGCTTGGGTAGGCTGCAAATGTGATGAAGGACATGAGGATGATCAGGCTAATCATCCACCATCTGGATAAGGTATTATTAACATTTATTATACATATGTTGTCATTATCTGAAAGCACACACACTCGTGATTTCCCTGGGCTTTTATTTATTAAGCCTCTAAGAATAGGGGTGCTGTTACAGGATCAGTTCAGCTTGTTAAAACGTAGAGACTAATGCCAGTGTAAACACAGAAATCTGATCCTTCATCAGCAAACCTTTACCTGCTAGCTGTGCAAATCAGCTTCTTGGAACCGAATGATCTGTTTTCTGTTTGGATGGGGCCCATTTGATATTTCATAAAAGTAGAGGTTAGGCCGGTTCTCTGTACAGTGCCATTTAAAGAGATAGTGAACTATCCTTACTAATAAGAGACAACCAATGATATTAACTGTAGATTTTTTTTCTTTTAAAAAACTGTGTACTAATATTACAAAACTTTTGTTTTTCTCTTCCTCTTTGTTTGGGTTGCTCATCATGTAAAAACCTCATTTGATTTTTGTGTGCTTTTTGTGTGCTTTTTTTTAAATAAAAATGAAAGCTATTATTCTACACGCGTTCTCTGAGATATTCACTCAAATCCTCCTCTGCATCCTGCTCTCTGCAGGCTACCGGCGATGCTGTCGCTTTTCAGAGTGATTAATTTTAATCTCCTGTTGATTTCCACCTCTAACTCCAGGTGAGGCCATTCCCTCGCCGCCTAATGACCACAATTAATCAATGACTCGCAAAATCACCGGCGGCTTCGCTGACCAAGAGTAACAGAACCCGAAGCGATGGCTGTTTCTGTGCAAGTGAAAAGCTCCTGTAGCGCAGTGCATGTGCAGTGATGCCCTTGAGGGTGCTTCATAAAACACGCTGCCTGAATCAGTCAGCCAAGTCATTGCAAATAACTAATTTGTACCGCAAGCTCAGCCATTGTGCCAGTTTAAAAGAGGTGAATCAAAGTGTAGCAATGGGTGATGAATTGCTTTGATTAGGCTAGGGTCAAATCATTTTTTATTTAAATGTAAAGGTTTAAATAACGTGTGCAGATTTAAATAACGTGTGTGGATTCAGTCAAGTCAACAAGTGAATAATACCCTTTGTTATAGTTGAAAAAAGTGCTTTCCGTTTTGTAAAGAAGCATCACTCTTGAAGGGTTAGTTAGATCCCCCCCTAAAATGAAATGCAAATCTGAAATCTAATAGAGTGCTGCAATGGGACATTTTTGTAGGCCAACCCGGAAGTTAACATCACCTTAATTCCCTCGACAAAAACCCAATAGGATTTTTCTATTGGCTTTTGGATTACTTCAGAAAATAAGCACTGTGACCAATAAAAGTTTATGATCCTTACACCTTATGTTCATGATGATAATCTTCACAAATGAACACATGTGCTTTTATGAATTTTGAAGCCTGAATTCAATTTCCAGAAGTAAAAAGCTAAACGTAGGCTATAGACGAACTACACCATAGTTTCATGACTTCAACATAACCATCACTAAGCATCTGACAACTCTTTCAGTCTTCATTAATACATTTCCCCTGAACGTTTGAGTTAAAATAGTTTTCAAGAGTGTGATAAACACAGTGACGCAGTAAAAGTGGACTAATGAATAGAGGAGTTTACCTGTTCTGTGGGATGTTTAATCTTAATCTCTGTAGTCTCATTTAGCCACTTGTCAGCAACCTCCCATTTCAAGACAAGTAAAATCTTAAAATACATCAGTAATACCCCACTTGTGATTTTTATTTTTAATGTTATAGAAGAAAACTTGAAAATACCTGTATTTTGAGTTTGTTCACCACAGACCTTATTACAGACTACCCTAAAACCCTTTTTTTTTTTTAAAAAAAACATTGACTTCAGGACGATGGAAACGGAAGTGTTAAAATGCTAACTCATTTCTGGTTTTTGGCCTACCTTTTTGGCTCTATTAAGTTGAAGTATGTCACATTAGATTTGATGTTAACACAAGAACCAATGATGCACTGTATGATATGACATATTTCTTAAACAGATGCACAAATGAGATTTTAAGCAAATAACCTTTAAATTTCATCCTATTTGTAATGCAAATCTATTGTATGCTTCAGAAGATTTTAAGTGCTTAAGTTTTTTGGACCACTTTAGATTAGTCATTTTGGAGTTCAACACCCAGTCCACATTATATAATAAAAAAAAACATTACAAACAAAATATGTGGAAGGTTTGGTATGACATTAAATTTGGACAGAATTTTCATCTTTGTGTGAACTGCAAAAAAAAAAGAGTTTCTTCTTCAGGTCTCTTGTATACATTTCATCCAGTGTAATGTTATTGAGTCGGGTTCTCAGGACAATACAGTTATTATACATTATGTATGAGGCTGAATAACCACAGCAGTTTCTAAAAGGTGCTGTTTTAACGTTATGGCAGCGTGAACGCAAGTTAACTATTGTTTTATTGTTTTATTTTTTGGTTTTTATCATCACACAGTGAAGGTCTTCAAGCTACCTTTAATATCCTTTTAATTTGAATGTTTTTATTGTTTGTTTTTTTTGCCATTATATAATGAAGGCCTTCAAGCTACCTTTAATATCTTTTTAATTTCTCAGGCTTTGAATGATGGTCAATAGCATGATTAGTTACAACGCCAATGTCTATAGCTATAACTGAATGATCATAATGGCTTGCAGTTATATTTATTAATCAATGGGCATTTGTAACCAATCATAGACCACAGAAAGCCATGACTTAACTGCAGAGCAATTCATTAATTGCTGAATCTCAGTATATTTTTCATTAAGGCAATTCTGAGTAGAATAATTGCACTGTGATTATTTGGTAATTTCAGAGACGGCATGCTCAAACCATCAAAAGCACTTTAAAGAGTAATGTAATTGTGTTAATTTAAGCGAAAATCGCTTCCCCCGAGCTGATTTTAATTCCCAGAGTCAGTGATGTGTGCGGTTGAGTATTTTCAATGTCCACCTCTGCTTTTGTGTATGGAATTTGAATCTACACATGGCATTAATCCCACACAATGGGAACATCATTCTTATAGACCCCTCTTCCTCTTTTCCTTGGGCTGAAACCTGGTTTCAGTGAGATGAGGACATGTAAACGCCCCACCTCGCATATATACTTACTCTTATTTTTCCTGCTGAATGTATTAATTGTTTGCATATCACATGGGGGGCAGGTTGGAGGGAGGGTGTTGATTACTGATTGGTTGGATGCTGATTGTTTCCACGGTAACGTTATCTGGTTGTACACAGAGAGTGGAAGCATGGGAGAGGGGAGGATTTATCTTGCCAGCGTAATGCTCTGAGCCCTAACAACAGAAGCCTCTAAAACGGCGGTGGTCTTGCTTAAGCTCTGCTTCACCCATTTCATTAAATGTTTTATTTAGTGGTAAAAACATTATGGCCTTCTTGGAATACATTCTAGTCTTTGACTTAACTGACAGTACTCTGAATAAAGGGTTAAAAAATTCACATCTGATCCTGAAGAATTTTTTTTATAGGAAGGTATATTCTAGGCCTGTGTTAGATTTTAAATAAATTGGCCTGGGTTCTGTAAATGACCCACTATGAGGCCACATAGCACTGTCTGGAATGCATCATGTTTGGGAAGCAGATAACACAGATACTGGGCTTCTGTTTGCTGACTCTACATCATCACACAAAGGAATGTGGAGTCAGTTGGGCAACCTGTCCATATGGTTTTAATCAAATGTATTAAACTCATAGAACACTGCATTCACAGCAAGTACTGTACAGTTAACCCAAGCAGTTTTCTAGAATTAATAACTAATAATTAATGATTGGCATTTCAAGAAAACATTCTGGGCCATTTCTAGAGCTCTTGTACCAGAGGGTTACAGACACACAGGCTCTCAAGGGTAAGTGTAAAATTCCTACCTGTTTTGTGCAATCTAGACCTACATTCTTAAACTCGGACATTAAGGAGATAGTCGAGTAAAAAAAAGGAGGAATGGTTCTGTACTGATTTTTATAAAGTAAACATTAGAATAACTTATATATAACTATAACTAATAACTATATACACTCACCTAAAGGATTATTAGGAACACCTGTTCAATTTCTCATTAATGCAATTATCTTATCAACCAATCACATGGCAGTTGCTTCAATGCATTTAGGGGTGTGGTCCTGGTCAAGACAATCTCCTGAACTCCAAACTGAATGTCAGAATGGGAAAGAAAGGAGATTTGAGCAATTTTGAGCGTGGCATGGTTGTTGGTGCCAGACGGGCCGGTCTGAGTATTGCACAATCTGCTCAGTTACTGGGATTTTCACGCACAACCATTTCTAGGGTTTACAAAGAATGGTGTGAAAAGGGAAAAACATCCAGTATGCGGCAGTCCTGTGGGCGAAAATGCCTTGTTGAGGCTAGAGGTCAGAGGAGAATGGGCCGACTGATTCAAGCTGATAGAAGAGCAACTTTGACTGAAATAACCACTCGTTACAACCGAGGTATACAGCAAAGCATTTGTGAAGCCACAACATGCACAACCTTGAGGCGGATGGGCTACAACAGCAGAAGACCCCACCGGATACCACTCATCTCCACTACAAATAGGAAAAAGAGGCTACAATTTGCAAGAGCTCACCAAAATTGGACAGTTGAAGACTGGAAAAATGTTGCCTGGTCTGATGAGTCTCGATTTCTGTTGAGACATTCAGATGGTAGAGTCAGAATTTGGCGTAAACAGAATGAGAACATGGATCCATCATGCCTTGTTACCACTGTGCAGGCTGCTGGTGGTGGTGTAATGGTGTGGGGGATGTTTGCTTGGCACACTTTAGGCCCCTTAGTGCCGATTGGGCATCGTTTAAATGCCACGGCCTGAGCATTGTTTCTGACCATGTCCATCCCTTTATGGCTCCTCTGATGGCTACTTCCAGCAGGATAATGCACCATGTCACAAAGCTTGAATCATTTCAAATTGGTTTCTTGAACATGACAATGAGTTCACTGTACTAAAATGGCCCCCACAGTCACCAGATCTCAACCCAATAGAGCATCTTTGGGATGCGGTGGTGGAACGGGAGCTTCGTGCCCTGGATGTGCATCCCACAAATCTCCATCAACTGCAAGATGCTATCCTATCAATATGGGCCAACATTTCTAAAGAATGCTTTCAGCACCTTGTTGAATCAATGCCAGGTAAAATTAAGGCAGTTCTGAAGGCGAAAGGGTGTCAAACACAGTATTAGTATGGTGTTCCTAATAATCCTTTAGGTGGGTGTATATAAAATATAATACTTGAAGCAACTTAGATTTACTTGATTATCCATACATCATTTTGACCATTGTGCTGCATTTGACCATCTCTTGCATGGCATGATGCAGCCCTCAAGTTAACTTTTATGTTCAACTCTATACCTAGTGTTTTTTTTTTTTATCTCTCTGTCCTGCATCTTGTTTTAAAAGCAAAAGTTAATTATGTGAGAATGGCCCCCAACTGTAGGCTGTTTATGGGTGCCAAGCAAGGAATTAACTTATGATGGAATCACGTGAAATCAGAATTATGGTAAATACTAGTTTCCTATAGTTGGAAATTGGACATGAACTCCTTCTCAATTGATGTTTAATACTGAAACTCTGTATTAGTCCATAATTTTCCGAGGGTGTTGCTATACACACAGTGAAAATATCCTGTATTTGACCAAAATTCCAGAATCGTCAGCAAGCTGACTATCTATCGCGCTGTGAATGTTTACGGTAGCCTATATGGTTGTCAATGAATGGGATGCTACAATTTCATTCAAAATTAAATATCTTTAATACATGTTGGCTTTAATAAGATTTCCCCAAGAAATAGGCCATTATGAACCTGGTGTCCTCTATGATTCTTATTCCGTCAACAAAGCACATGAAAGCGATAAGCTCGTAATCAACTTCAGAAGTGAGAAGTAGAACATTTCCGATAGCATGTGAAAGCAGCATAAAGTGTGATCACACCATGTCGGAATTACCATAATAACAAGATTACGAGTTGTAAAAAACGTTACTGTCCTTGTAGAATTTGGAATTAAAGGGGTCATGACATGAGAAACCAAATTTGCCTTGATCTTTTGGTATTTAAGAGGTCTTTGTACCATTAAAACCTCCAGCAAGTTTCATAGCTTAAGACGTCCTCCCCATAAACAAACCATTTATTTAATCAATCTCTAAATACAGCTCGTTCTAGATCCTTTGAACTTAGTGACGTCACGGTACGAAGTGACGTACCAGTCGTTTGCATATGACCGCCTCCAGCGCAGGACAACCACGCCTCATTTGACATCATCGCATGCGTTGACGTGCAGCGAGGGGGTCTGTTTACAAGATGACTGCGATGCCACGCAGATGTGCTGTTCCTGCTGTGGACAAACAACATGTTTGAATGCTGCCGAAAGATCCAGACGGCAGGTAAAGCAGTTGGATGCAGTTTATTTGCAGCATATGCAGCCCGCCAAAGTCTTATTTGTTCGGTGAGTGATGTAGATGAGTGTGACAGGACGCATGTTACAGAGCGAGAGCGAGCCCCGGCCCATCCAATTAGAACTATCCATTTTAGAAATATATTTATTGTAAATAATTGTTCAATGTATTGGTCAACAACTTAACTAAAATGTGACTTGTGTTGCCTTATAGGTGTGATCAAGTTTGAGACTGAATGCAGAATATCTAGTCCAAAGAAATCTGTAATGATTCTGGCTTTGTATGTCAGAAGACAGTGAAAGCTCAAACTGTAAATGACCTTTTGCCGGCCCCTCCCCCAAAACGGTCATTGTCCAATCACACATCATAGCAATCGTTACTATGTGAGCTGGTCCGTCAAACATTGACTCCAAGCAAGATGGTGAAGCGGTGCGCCCACGGCGTTTGTAAATCGGACACTAGATACCCCGAGAGATTGTCTGGAGAAGTTGTGTTCTTTCCGTTTCCAAAGCCGAAAACACAACGAGAGCGGTGCCTACAATGGATCAAACAGTGTGGACGGCCCCACTCCCAGTTAAATGTGTCGAACATGGTTAACTCGCGTGCAGTGTGCGTGAGACTGAGACACTGAGAAGAAACATGGAGAAAGCAGATCAAGAGGATCCACAAAGAAATTACGTTTTCTTAAGGGTTCTAGTTAACATGATATTCTCGGGGGAAAATGAGCAGCAGTCAACTAGCAGTGTAGCACCCGTAGACTACAGTTTAGAGGAGTGCACGTTCGCAACGGGGAAAGCATGAAGCTTACTTGACAACATCAGTTCATATATCAATATCGTAACGAGTAGAAATAACCTTAAATAATTTATGTTTTTTCTGCATCTTTCTGTCTGTTATGTATAGTTACATTTTAAACACGAAAATCGCATTGAGCATGACACGCAAGCGGTTGCCGTGGTAATGAACAACCTGCTTGTTAAAGGGTAACTTAACACTAAAACAATTTTTTTTAGTTAATTATCTGTAAGAATGGAGCTTCATAAATGCTGTTCATTGATTCGAGTACAGTTTTTGACATTTGGGTATAAAGTGTTTTAATTTTCAAATATATGGTGTAAAAACGTCTGAGTGCTGCCCTCTTCAGGTTAAACGGAAAGCTCCTGCAGTAGGGGTACTCTCTGACGTAGGGTACTCTCTGACGCTACTCTGTCACGCCCTTGGTGCGAGCTCACCACGCCCTTGGCACCCCTGGTATAAAAGCATCTGGTTCCGTCAAAACTACTGTAGCGAGTCAGGAGTTGGAATTACGAGTATTAAAAATGATCAGGAGGATAGATATATATTAGCATCTAGTTAGCATAGGATTTATATAGTTATTTAGATTATTTCGTGTAGCCTAGGTAGTTAATTCTCGCCTATCTAATGCAACCTGCATTTTACAAGGGATTGCTTCTCCAACGCAATGGAGGTGGAAATGGGCTTCTCCACACGCCAAACGCTGCTCTTCCTGCATGTACTCCACCACCGCAGCGGCGTCATGATGTGAGTGAGCATATATTTTTGATCACAATTTACGTTCCTTCCTATTAGGCTAAAGTTAATCCTCTGGTGTCGACAAACGCGCCGGCGCGATTTGCTGGATATTTTTTTCACATAGCAGCAAAATATACTGCACGTAATAGTAATAATAATCCTGGAAAAAATTACCTCAAAATGACTGAATATAAGAATAATCGGATGCCGATCGCGATGTGGGAGTTAAGTTTGAGCCAGCGGCTCGACTTGATATGGCTCTGGCCCTGTGTCCACAGACAATTCACCCTCCTCCACTTCAGGTGAAGGTGAGGGAGAAAAGTTCTCGACTTCAAATGACCGCTCTGTTGCAAAGCTACTTGCGTCACTCCATTTTAGCGAGTCTGACAGCAGCTGTCACTGCGGGTCTCATGTGCACGCCCCCACTCAGCCCCACCCTCGGTTCGTCCCCTCTATCTCCGCTGGGCTCTGCCCACTTTTCCAGCATTTTTCAAATATTGCCAGTGGGTGGAGTCAGGCTCTGACCAGGGGTTTAGTTACCCTTTAAAGCGAATGTATAATGCTGTATCTGAGGCAAAATTACTAAATATGCAGTGCGAGTTATATATTTCTAACTCCAAACAATTAGCCACTGAACCAGCTTATAAAATCTTCTTCAAGGCTGTGCTGGTTGCATTTGATGTACAGGTCATGGGGTTTCTCCGATTTCTCTTGACACATCGGTAAGCATTAGCCTCGATAGTAGTCGTGTCTCCTTCATTCCGTATTTTTATGTTGAATATATCCCTCCACTGCATACTGTAACCCCTTTTGCCTCGATCTGGAGGATATCGCGGAGGTATTTGCCCAAAAAAGGTCACTGACACGCACGGGTACACCTCTTCCCGTCATGGCAATCTGTCGCGCTGGTCGTGTTTGACCATTTGTTTGTAGGACGTAGCAACAGTAACTAAGGGGGGCGGGGCTCGGTGAAAGGCTAATTGGAGTTAATGGCTGGCACTCTACAAAATACAGACCATAGGATACCAAATTATGTGACGATAGGAAAGACTTCTAATGTGTGTCTTTTAATGTTGTTATCAGTTGCCTGTGTCCTCAATTTTACTTTCCATTTAGTCCATCTTCTATAACATCCTTTAAGTGACATCATTTTTAGTCAGAAAACAGAAAAGTATCTTAGTAAGTATTAGCAAATCCCGAGTTTGCGCAAGTGCAGTCACAGCATTATCGAGTCTCAACCCCAAGCATTAAAAGCTCATAGAGGCTAACAACGTTTTTTATTTTTCAATCTATATTTTCCCCTCATCTTTTTTCGTCAACAATTTCATGTTGATATAGGGTACGATTACACGGGAACGATATGCTTAAAACTGAGAAGTTTTTTATTTGAGTTTTCCAGACGACACCATTGTCAAAACGATCCCCATTCACACAGATTCGCAAAAATGACTAAAAACGCTGTATTCTGCTGCCAGGCCATTAGATGCGATGAAACACTATAGACTGAACATGTAATACACATGTGAGTGATGTCATCGTTTTCGCGTATTCATTTTTGTTGTTTACATGGAGATCGTTTTCAAAAACTTGCACTTCAAAACCTGTTTTCAAAAGATTGCGTTTTCAGGCATATAAGGTTTTACGTTTTTAGTTGAAAACGGTGTCGTGTTAACAGCCCCATAGCCACAGTGTTTAATGATGTCTTCATTTCGTCGTAGTCATGGGGAAAAAGGTTGTCGACAAATGTTTTCTGTAAACGAAATGAACTTAAACCATGTATTTTTTTGCAGCTCTTAATAAAGTTCCAGGCTAGAATGTTTTATTCACTCACCAGGTGCCAATATTTACTCACAAAAGGTTTTTTTTTTAACCCTGAGCTTTGGATGCAAAGAATTTTGCCATGTGTCTGAAGCACCGCTGGATTCCATAAGCAATCAGCACACATAGACGTTTAGCAGAGGCTTCAACAAGCAGGTAATGTTTCGTTGTGGGTGTTAGAGGGTCGACCCAATGTGTTCTTTTTCCTCTCCTGTGGCCATATTGGGGTCATCTCAATTACCGCTGCCATGTCTGCTGTGTATCTGGGATATACGTGTGGTATGAGATCTCCCAGAGGAGAGCAGAGGTCAGGACCACTGAATTAGCCGTGTAGAGCCATTTCTCAGTTTTTGCTTTTTTGTTTCTCCATCCCTCTTTATGTCGCTATCCTTCTCCATTTCCCTTCAGGAGATATTTCACACCAGAGGCTAAATGCAGTTAGGCAATTAGAGAGTCTCTCTGTGTCTGTCTCTAACAGAGATTGAGTCTTCCCTGAGGGCCCACACATCATGCCCCGTGTAAGTGGGCCTCCAAGGCTCAGAGTCTGTGTGATGGGAGATAACTGCGGTCTGATCAGGCTTGTGTGGGTATAATGGCTCTGAGAGACAATCCAGGGGTCAGACGGCAGACACTTCAGTAAGAGACGGGCTGATAATTGGTAGAACGGTTCGGTTGATGTGGTCTAGCTTGGATGGTTTGAGGGTCTTCAGAACATGATGCCATCAAATACCACCGACGGTTGTACAAAGAAAGTGTGTTGAAAATATCTGAATTGATGTGATGCTTATTTTTTGTCAGGATTTCTTAAGGATTTAATTCATCAGGAAAAAATGTATTAAGTAGTTTGGCACAATCCTTTTATTGTAATAACAAACAAAAAATCTGAAAAACTGAACAGGAAAATATGTCAGAGGACCCCTTCAGACCCTCATTAACTACATCAAGGCCAATAAATCTATTAAAATAGCAGATTATTTCAAATTTGTATAAAGGTTAGTTCACTAGGGACTTAAAAAAAGATTTCAACTTTATCATTCTACACTACCTATCAAGTCAACCCCTGAATATTGATTTTTTATTTCAAACCATTTTAACCAGATCAAATTCATTAATTTAGAATAGACAAACCTTACATTACTGTAATTTTCTAGATTGGCAATAATCTGCCCTCTATATTAAACCATTCCCTTTGTGTTTTCTATTGGAAAAAATAAATAATTAATTTATTCACATTTCACATATAGCGCTTTTCACAATACATATTCAAAGCAGCTTTACAGAAAGGTTAGGCTACTTTAAGTTAAACCAACCAATCATTTACAGTGTGATTGTCCAACTATTTCTGTGCATAATGTTAATCTAATGCCATCATCAAGGCCTTTTACAGTGCAAGCGCCGATCTGAACGGTGTCTAGCATGCCGTCTTTCTGTGCAAAAGCTGGTGTAAGCATGGCAGGACAAAGTTGTGCCTTCTGTCAGCGCAGACCGCCAAGCTGCCCGGTCTTCCGCAAGGTGATGCCATTGTTCAGGGTTGATGCTAAAGACATTCATGTCCCGCTTGACGACATCCTTAAGCGGAGCTTGGGTCGGCCACGAGGGCGGTGTCCCACAGCTAACTCCCCATGGAAGATGGACTTTGGGAGACGTTCATCTGGCATACGACGTACATGGCCGATCCATCTGAGTCGCCTCCTCTGGAACATGGTGTACATGTCACTCCTGTTAGTGAGCTTCAGCACGGTTGTGTTCGGGACCCGATCCTGCCATGACAGGCCAAGGATCTGTCGTAGGCAACGGAAGTGAAAAGCATTAAGCTTGTGCTCCTGCCGCTGGTATGTAGGCCACGTTTCGCTTCCATAAAGCAGAACGGAGAGCATACAGGACTCATATACGCACACCTTTATTTTGAGAGAAAGGTGGCTGTTGTTCCAGACGCGAGACTGAAGCCGCCCAAAGGTTGTTGAGGCACGACCGATCCTGGTATTCAGTTCAGCATCAAGGGTGTTGGTTGCTGTCAAGGTTGAGCCGAGGTAGGTGAATTTCTCGACAGCTGACAGCACTGTGCCATTGATGGTAACGTGAGGGGAAGCAGGAACGTTCTGAGCCATCACCACTGTCTTCTTGAGGCTTATGGTAAGTCCGAACTCTGTGCAGGCAGCAGCAAAAGAATTGCACATCTCCTGAATTTCTTGTTCAGTGTGAGCCACGAAGGCAGCGTCATCTGCGTAAAGCAACTCGCGCACAAGGACGCATTTCACCCTGGTTCTGGCCCTCAGACGAGCCAAGCTGAAGAAGTTGCCATCATACCTAGTGTGCAGCAGAACCCCAACCGGATCAGGAAACGCCCGTCGCAGCACAGCCGAGAAATAGATGCCAAACAAGGTGGGAGCGAGGACACACCCCTGCTTTATTCCACAGCAGACATCAAACTCATTTGAGCGGGCACCGTTGAACTGTACGGTTGCCCGCATCCCATCATGGAAGCCTTGGAGTTTTGCCAAAAGTGTTGCCGGACAACCGAGTCGCTGCAGAACATGGAAGAGACCAGAGCGACTCACATAATCGAAAGCCTTAGTCAGATTGACAAACACCATGTACAATGGCCGTTGCTGTTCCGCACACTTTTCCTGAAGCTGGCGTACCGAGAAAATCATGTCCAAGGTCGAACGACCAGCACGGAAGCCGCACTGACTCTCCGGCAGCACCTGGTCAGCAATGCGCTGCAGCCTTGGAAGGATTACGCGGGCAAGGCATTTTCCCGGAAGGCTAAGGAGCGAAATGCCTCGGTAGTTGTTACAGTCCTGCCTGTTGCCCTTATTTTTATAAAGAGTGATGATGTTGGCATTCTTGAGTTTACTAGGGATGCATTTGTTCTGCCAACAGCATCGAAATAGGCAGTGAAGCCGCCTGACCAGCACTGGCCCACCACACTTCAGCAGCTCCGCTGGAATTCCATCGCTGCCCGGTGACTTGTTGTTCTTCAGAGCTGCAATCGCATGCTCTATTTCCATTGCTGAGATCTCCGTATCCAGCTCGTTGAGGACAGGTGGTTGTGGTACAGCAGCAGAAACAGCGTTCAAGTCGGCGTCCACAGGAGTGCCATACAGCAAGCTGTAATGCTCGACCCATCTACCAAGCTGGCCTGGGAGGTCGTTGACAACGGAGCCATCAGTGGCTCGCAAAGATGCTGTTTTTTTCGCTCTAGGACCCAGAGCCTCATTGATACCGCTGTACATGCCGCAGTATGTCCCCAGTACTTGCACACCGTTCTACCTTCTCACTGAGGTCCTGCCAGTACTGCTCGTAGGCCTGGCGTGTAAGATGCTTGATGTCATTCCTGCCCTTACGATAGTGAGCAATGGTGGAGTTATTACTGTCTTGGAGAGCAATGAGACGGGCAGAACGCTTGTCAGCTAGGGCCGGGAGCAGAATAGCAGAGCTTGCAAGGAACCAATCCGGCTGTTTCCTTCTACAAAGGCCGAAGACCTCAGATGCAGTCTCCGTCATGGAAGCTCTTAGCTCGGCCCAGGTGTTTTCAGGAGTGCCGTCAACTCTGAAGGGAAGGCCCTCCATACGCGCACGGAAACTTGCCACGTATTCATGTTTCCGCATGAGCTCAATGTTTAGCTTTGGAGTGGGCTTTGGAGTGGCACTGTGAATCTTCTTTGGGGTGAGTTTTAGAGTGCGGCGGACAAGGGCGTGGTTGGTGTCACAGTCTGCGGAGTGCATACTCCTGTACCTCTTGACAGCATTGAGTTGGCTCCTCCTGACAATAATGTGATCAAGTTGGTGCCAGTGTTTGGACCGGGGATGCATCCAGGTAACCTTGGATCTGATAGTTCCAGATGAGAAGGATCCCGGTAAGCATAGGCCATAAGCAGAGCACAACTCAAGGAGACGTTGGCCGTTGTCATTGATGCTACCAATCCCAAAATGACCCAAGATTGGCCTTCAGGCAGTGACATCCCCTCCAACTCTGGCATTGAAGTCCCCAAGCAGAGCTAAATCCTCCCCGGCCGGGACGGAACGAATGACCTCGCTAACGTGGGCATCGAAGGCTTCCTTGTCCTCAGGGGTCGTGCCAAGAGTGGGTGCATAGGCAGAGAGGAGAGTGAGAAAGCCAGCTGAGTGTGACATCCGCATGGACATTAGGCGTGGTGAGCAAGCAGTTGGTTGAGAGACAGTGGACAGCAGGGTGTTCCGCACAGCAAAGCCGACTCCATGCATCGGACGATGGTCGTCTGGATGACCACACCAGAAAATGGTGTAGTTCCTCTCGCGCACAGAGCCGCTACCCAACAGCCAAGTCTTGCTTATAGCAGCAATATCCACTCTGAGGCGAAATAGTTCGCAATCAATGACGGCTGATTTCCGAGGAGCACTGTTGAGGTCGGAGTGCACCCCAAGACTTCTGATGTTCCAACACGCCAAATTCAGAGAAGAGGAGGCAGTTGCAGAATGTCGACCTGACCGCGCCTGCCTTGCACGCGTGCCCTGCCGAGCAACGACAGCCCTTGAGTACAAGGGCTCCCGATTTGCCAGTCGTTGAATATGTGTATGACTTTCCATGCATGCTATAGCACCGAGTGCCAGGGCAGAATACAGAAGACGGATGTTTGCCCAGGACAAACGCCTCCCTCTGGGTCCTACGCCACTGAATCTGACAGAGTGCAAGCACGACAGTCAAGAGCAACGCAGGATCGCCCCGCAGTAGCCTGCTAACTTGGCCTTATACTCGCTGAGCGTTGTCCCGCAAAGGATCATCCGCCCACCGAGAAAGCTGTGGTAGACCAACCAGGAAGACGTTCCAATGCTCTACAACAGCTGCCAACTCCTGCTGCCGACTTGACATCTACTGTTTAACCCATAGTTGGGAGGCAAAAAGGGGTAGTCACTTGCCTAAGGTGAGCCCCTATGACTTGTGGTAGGGCGGGGTCGTCTTACTCTCCTGTACAGGTCCATTAGACCTGCCCACTGCCCAATCTAATGCCAGATCCACAATAACACATTTTAATTAAAAAATTACATTTTCAAATGAAAATAACATTTTCTAAAGTGTGTCTTCATGGGTGTTCATTTTTTCTGGAGGATAACTTATGATGAGGTAACTGCATGCAGATACCATAACAATCCATCAGCAAATGCAAACCCCTTGTCATCTATTTCTGCCGGTGGCGCAGTGGACTGAAGGACCTGAAAAGGGCCTGGTGATGCCCCTGCTGTGAACATGCACTTTTTTTTAATTCTTTTGCATTTAGTCATGTTTGATGCATGGAGCTTTTTCAAGTGATCACACCCCAGACTGATCCATGAAATGCATCAGAAATTGAGTTTTGAAAAAAGAAAAGAAGAAAAAATTCCCTTATCTTGACACATCATGCACTGGTTTTGGTATGTTACGAATAGATGAGTTTCACTCTGATAAGCTCAACATGCATTAATATTAAAGCAGTCAGACTGAAGAGAAGGTCACGCTCTCTTTGATAACAGAATCCATAGCATGAGTTTAAAACAGTTCAAATGTGGTATTTCAGCACTTGTCAGAAATATTACATTGCACTGTGAACATGTTATTTATACGGCTGAACTGTTGAATCTTGCTTGTTTGGAGGTAAAGCAGCTGGTTTTGTCTTATCAGTGCTTTGTGTACCACAGAAGAATCTCTGGCTTATTTCAGTCTGTTCACGGGAATCAAGGACGTGTGGCTGGTGCACATAACAAGGCTTCAATTCCTTTGAGGAACTCTTTCTTTCCTATAGGAAAATGTTCTTCTGTAGGTGTTCAATTACCTTCATAATTTGAATAGAAATGTTCTTGCAAAAGGGGTTTGGACTGGAGGCAGTACATTTTTAAGATTATATTTCATTATGTCTCTTTCATTCATCCTTACAAGATATAGATTTAACTGGAATATTGAACAATAATAATAATAATAATTAATTACATTTATATAGCACTTTTCTCGGCACTCAAAGCGCTATACATAGAAGGGGGGAATCTCCTCAACCACCACCAATGTGCAGCATCCACCTGGATGATGCGACGGCAGCCATATTGCGGCAGAACGCCCACCACGCACCAGCTTATTAGTGGAGAGAAGACAGGGTGATGAAGCCAATTAGTATATGGGGATGATTAGTAGGCCATGATGGACAGAGGCCACTGGGCTACACCCCTTTTCTTTCGAAAGACATCCTGGGATTTTTTGTGACCACAGAGAGTCAGGACCTCGGTTTAACGTCTCATCCGAAGGACGGTGCTCTTTGACATTATAGTGTCCCCGTCACTATACTGGGGCGTTAGGACCCACACAGACCACAGGGTGAGCACCCCTATGGGCCTCACTAACACCTCTTCCAGCAGCAACCCTAGTTTTCCCAGAAGGTCTCCCATCCAGATACTGACCAGGCTCAACCCTGCTTAGCTTCAGTGGGCAACCAGTCTTGGCTAAAGGGTGATATGGCTGCTGGCTATGTGTAACCATAAATAGACAAGGATTTTGTGTGCATGAATGTGTTTGGATGCATATAGCCTAATTATTATCGTTGTCAGGCATGAGATTACTTGTAACTAATCCCCTTCATGGTTGTATTGATGCGCTCAGGAGATTTTTTTAGCATCTTAACAGAGGATGTTTTAGATTTGCAGTGCAGCCAGAGGAACAGAAGATGTTATTCAGTGCTTGATTGATGGTTCTTTCATGTGTCACTCAGTGCTTGAAATGCAGTTTTATTTGCTGCTACATCTCATGGATTCAAATTGTAACCCGATAAATGACTGAAATGAATGCAAATAAGATGTTACGCAATTTGTGGTGGAACACGGATGTAGCATGAATCAGAATCACAGCACGTTCGAATTCACAGAATTTACTATTTCCTCCTCACTGTCTCTCTCGCGTTTTGGTCTTCAAGGGTTTTTCCTGTTTGACCGCATTCGTTGTTTGCATGCCTGTGTGTGATTACTCATAAACCAGACTGACCGGCTCATGAACCTTCTCAGATGACAGCCTGAGCACGATGAGTCGATGTAAGAGCTGTGTGTGTACCACGCCCTCAGCTGCACCTGTTCCTCTATATACCTGCTCTAGCTGGTTATGTTGCCAGAACTATCAATGAAGTGTTCAGATTTAACAAAGGAGCGTTGCTGCCATCTAGTGGTGACAGGTGCTCAAAGCGGATTGCAAAAAAGCGGATTGTTTCTTTTGCTGAACATAATAGGCTACAGAAAAGATTTTGAAGAATGTCGGTAACCTAGTTGATGGGCCTCTTCGACTTTCATAATATCCCCCCCCCCCCCCCCCCCCCCCTTTATTTTTGGTGAACTATCCCCTTAAGTGGAGAATCAGTAGTAGTAGTACTAGTAGTAGCAATAGTTGTATTTGAAAGCCATACTATTCACAATGTAACTTTTGGCCCTCTAGCGGTTAAAAAAATAAAGGTGAAGATGAATAGTTGAATAAAGTCGTTATTTTTGTTTGTTTTTGCGCACAAAAAGTATTCTCGTCGCTTGATAAACTTAAGGTTGAATCACTGTAGTCACCTGGACTATTTTAACGAAGTTTTTACTAACATGATGTGAGTCACCTAACTTAAATGAGTGTCGCGCGGTCTTTTCGCGTGATGGAAACAACTGATGCCTTGCATACAATTTTATGATTTTATTCAAAAATATACAGAATATAATTAGCCTACTTAAGATGTTAAAATATATTCTCAGAAATGTACACTGATTGTTTATGGACATGTTATGGAGTGAGACAGACAGCATATTTCGCCTACTGAGTTCCCCCGCTGAACATGACACAAGCTCTCGTGCAGATCCAGCGCAGTCACGGTGGAAACGGGACAACAGAGACTGATCAATTAAACTTGAATTACTTCTATGTTATTAATTTTTTTTTACTTCTAATATTTGTTAAACGAGCTTAAATGTAGGCAATATGTATTAAAAATTACATAAAATATGCTATAGGCCTACTGTAAAATATGATTGAAAATAGAATTATCATGCAAACCAGTGTTTGTAAGTAGCCTATATATTTTTTTAAGTTTAGAGGATTTAAGTTAATCCGTAAACATTAATTCATGTATAAAGTAAAAAATATGCTAGTATTATAGTAAAAATTAATCAACAAATTATACTGGGTTAAATTAACCCAACATGTGTTCTGTCCTATACCCAGCCATTGGGTTGTTTTTAACCCAGTGTTTTTTTAGAGTGCACCAATGACCTCAGATAGATATTTAGACTTAGCAGCCTTCACAGCTTTCTGATAAACACAAATAATCTTTCAACATTTTAAATGAGACCTGCAGCGTGTCCTTACACCATCTTCTCTTCTGCAAGCCATTCTGAGTGAACAAGTTGAATAATTGATGTGATTTAGGTTTTGAACGATTTAATTTCCTAAACTTTTCCATTTCAGGACCCATCTAGTAGGCCTAATCTATCTCAAGATTCACCAAAATACTTGAGATTAGAAAATAATTGACATTATTAATCATAATCAAAAGTTTGATATGATAGAATTTGAGTAGGCCTATTCAATAAAAAATATTTTATTTTATAGTAGGCTACAACTTTAAAATGTCAATACTATTGAAATACTATTATATTAATTTAATGATTTACAGTTGTAGTACATGAAATATGTCAATGAAAACATGAAACTCGCTCACTCAGGTCTTGATAGGGCCAGATTTACTGAACAGGGCAAATTATTCCAAAAAAGCACCGATGGGAGTGGAAAGTTCTGCTTGTGATCTAGTGACGACACGCAAATTAAAGAACACAGATGCAGTCGGATCATTTCCATAATGACCAACACAACCTACCAAGAGCAGCGCAAATTAGCATCTGATTTAAGATGGGTTTTTTTTCTGGGCTGTAAATAATGGCGCAAACACCCGTGAATTGACGAGCTCAAACCTAAGTAAATCACCTTGCGTGATTCATTTAAACAGCTACTCCTCCCATAATTTAGCCTCTGTAAGGGAAACTCCTACAAATGCATGGGCCTATGTTATAAGGTCAGCCACAAAAACAACTGTCCACACCTTTTCAGCTCTAATTTTTCACTGCTTGTCTTCAGTAAATCCTGACAATAGTTTTTTTAACGTCAAAATAGGGTTTGCGCTGGCGGAAACTGTTAGTAAATCTGGCCAATAAACTCTAATCTGCGCTGCAAGTGTTGTTCAACTCATTGCAGTGTTCAGTGCAGAAACTCTCTCTCATGCTCGTTCCGTGTGCTGTGTATAAAATGCTTTTGACAGTTTCCTTATGTGTTGGTAGGTAGCTAAATGCACACAAAGGAAAGAAAACGTATATTTTTTCCACTCATTTTATCCTCCAGGCAAAAGTAGCTAGTTGAGCAGCCAATCAGTTGGTTCAGAAAAGTAAAAGCACTTATACCACTAATCCTAAACAGAAGCGACAGCAAGTGCTTGCTTTAAATGCTGCTATCAGATTTGGCTTAGGTGTATTGATTATAAGTATAACAGTTTTTAAATCTCAACCTTTCATGTATGTGCACCTTTATGATGGGGAGTATTGAAAAACAGAAACTTTAGGACAAAATGAGTTCACATTTTTTAATAACATGGCACAATTTACATAACACAAGTTTAACTGAGGAGCATGCTGTCGCCTCACCCTTTTTTTGTACATGATCTAGAAAGGACTTAATTTTTTTACGTACATGATAAACAGCAAAAAATTTCTTACAATCTCTTTGCAATACGTATTGACTACCCACTACTGCTTCAGTGGACATTTTATTGTTTGATTTAAGAAAACAAAAAAGTAGAGAAAAAAAAGCACTGCACAACATCTGAATTTCACAGAGTTTAAAAGCGCACAACTATCCCTCCCATGGACTACTAAAATAGATCTCTGCTCATTAAAAACAAACTTCCATAGCTTACAACTCACTTTATCATTGTGTAGATACATAATATTTTAATACACAGTTAGACCAATAGGGAATTGTCCTGCTTTCTGTACTCAAAACATCTCGTGACATGAAGGGTTGTGTTGTCATATTTGCACAGTTTTCTTATTTAGAGGTAATTCAGCGAATTTAGGTTTTGTTAGGTTCCTGAAACATTTGTGTATTTGCAAGGATTGTCAACACAGATTTTTATTATTATTTATAACTTTCTATCTTGACGAACAAAAGCTTGTTTTTGGATCAAGAGTTAGGGAATATGCTTGTCAGATGGGCTTCAGTGTGAGTAATACTCATTGCTGAAAATCCCCATCTAGGAACAATCTTGTAAGTCATGTGTAAGCATGTACTGTTGCTTTGAAAGGAGAATGTGAGGGTTCAGTAGAGACTGGTAGTCCTCTAGGAGAGAGAAAACGTGATACAGAGAGAGCCCACGCAGGAGTTGCATAGTTGAAAGAAGGGATGTGGTCTCTTGGACAATATGATCCTTCAAAACCATTAATATGCAGCATTAAACTAAAACCAGAGCCTGTGCACTCGCTCTCCTTTTGATCACTGCCCACTATGTACAGCATTTCAAAGTAAAGCTTTCATAACACCCATTTGCATATTTGTACCTTACATTTTTTTCCCTCAAGGGGAGAAAACACAGACTTTGCACATATCTACATAGTTTTGCCTTTTGTCCATGCTATTGAGGTACCTGTACATTCCAAAATCATCTTTTCCATGATGGATATCTAACATTTGTCCACTTGCTCAAGATCAGTGTACTGTATATGTTTAAGAATACACACCAACGCAGGAGCGAACAGGATAAAAGAGCATGAAAAAATCTCAGTCTTTTGTACAAAAACAAAAACGCAACACACAAAAATCAGTAAAGCACAGTCTATACACCGATATAATACAGCCTCAAGTGCTTGCTTTTGAGTTCCATTATAGTCCATCAGGGGGTCTCACCGTGCCTCGATGTCTTTGTGTGTGTGTGAAGGGGGTCTGTCTCTAATGTCAGTGCCAAGTGGGGTAGTCCGTCTGGGAGACGTGGAACGTGCTCCCAGCGTTGGGATAAGAGGGGGTGGGGCACTGAGTGATGCGGTGGGGGGGGGTTTGTTGAGGATTCCGTTCTGGGCGGCAGCAGCCACAGCAGAGGAGGGGCTAACACGGGGGTAGTGCATGCTGGGAAGTCCGGGGGCCATGAGACCAGGGTGAGGGAGATGTCCGTCTAAAGCGGGGTGATGCATGGGGTGCAGACGGCCCTGCTCATAGTCCTCTCGCAGCATGTGCAGACGTTCCCTCTCTTCTAGGTGTGCCCGCTCTTGTTCCCGCCGCTGTTCCAAGGTCAGTCCGTGAGGGTGGTCTCGGTTAAAGTCATGAGGCTCACGGTCTCGGTATGAGCGCTCTGCATCATACAGCCGCGGCGCTGCTAACCGGTGCAGAGGGTCATTCCGTAGTAGCAGATCCCGAGCTAATGGATCCCTCCGATGGATGTCGAGTCCCCGGTAAGGGTCCCTCATGGGATCCCAATGAAAGGTGGGATAGGGAAACCTCTCCGCCCCTGGGATGGGACTGATACCCATAAAGGGGGCCACCATACGAGTCCTATCCAGACTACTGATACTGTTTATGGGATGCATGCTGGCCATGCCCATGGGTACCGGCATTGAAGATGGAGGGTGGAGAGCAGCGGGAGGAGGAGGTGCTTGTGGCGTTGATCTTTGCTCTGGTGTTCTTTCTGTGGGACCGTCCTGTTCCTCTTTCCTCTCTTCTTTCACCTTCACCTCACTGTTTTTCTTCTCATAGGTGATCTCAGCCTTCTTCTCCAGAACATCTCGAGTCAACCCGCCGTTCACCCGATCTATGCCGCCTGGCCGCATGTAGGGTGACGCTGTAACCCGATTGGCTGGCTTGTCTTCAGAAACTCGGCTATCGTGGATGACGGAAATGTCCTTGTCATTGTGGTGATTCTCCTTCCCCTTGTGCTCATCTGTGTTGGAGTCTTTCCAGTCTGAGTGCTCTCGTTCTCTCTCGCGATCTTTGGGCTTGTCCTTGTCCCGAGGCTCGCTGGAAGAGATGTGGTTCCGGGAGGGCTCAGATGACCGAGTGTGACCCAACAGAGTGAGAGGGTTAACAGGAATCGGGGATTGGTGATTCTGGTGCCTCTTCTCAGCAGGTTCCCTAGAGGTGAAATGGACCATTATTGTTTGGATAATCAACAGTCTGCTGTTCATTAATGTACAATAAACCTCTCTTCAGGGTGACAAGACCTCCGATCACCTCCTGTTTATTCTGCAATAATGACCAGCTGATTGTAATACATACTTAAAGAAAAACTTCCTAGCTTTGACAAATAATATCACGTGATTCTTGTATTAATATCATTCACACAGCTCTACACACCGTTCTTTATCATCCTTGTTGACTGATGAATCCCTCTTGTCCAGGTCACGTTCTCTTTCTCTTTCTCTTTCCCTGTCCCTTTCTCGTTCTCTCTCATGTGAGCTGACTGATGCGCTGCGTTCTGAGTCTCCTGGTTTGAGCCAGGGAGGTGGGGTGGGGAATGACGGCGGCGTGCGGTGGAGTCTGTTCCATGGCTCGTGGGGTCCGCTGAAGTGCTGTTGTGCACTGGGTGCATCTTTGTGACCAAATACAGAGTTGGGTGCTGGGAGATGGAAAAATAACATGGTGACATTTAATTTATGTTGATCTCTATTTCATGCAAATAGTAATCTTTGAAATCAGATAATTACAGTTGTAATGACCTTTTAACCTACAATTAGTTGTAAGTAAGGGATAATGTACATCCAGCTGGTTGTTATTGCATAATAAACCCTGACAGGGTGATCAGGAAGGGGTTTACTCTGCGATAACAACCGGATGGATGTACATAATCCCGCTTATTACATGGCTACTTGCCACACAAGTAAACAATTAGAGATGAAATATTGATCCGAGTCTAAATATTTTATTAGCTCTTTAAACGCAAACGAAAAGCTTCCGCGGAGAAAGCAGTTGCTAACAAGCGGAAAGTTCAAACTAGATGGACATTTAAGGGATACAGTACAGTCATACCACTTATTACACAGTATTTCACCACATAAATAATTATGGGGACAAGAGAAATTGATTTGAGATGAAGTGGTTTTAACACTACAACCGCCACGGGGTAAAATTTACCCATGGCTGTTTTTCAAATGTAGATTTTCAATAAAATATCCAAGTCTCACAGTCATTGACTTTTAATAAAATTGTTTAAACAATTTTTAACAACAGGGGATTGTAAATGATAAAACCAGATTAAAAACAGGGCATTTATACCTAAAACCGCCAGCAGGTCAAATTTACCTAAAATGCCTTTATTTTCATGTTGTGTTTGAGCAACGTGTAAGCTTACTGTAAACAGTCACACAACACATGTTCAAATGATGATGTTTTAGCCTACTCATAAATGTTCAAACATTGGAGTATTTATACATTTTTGTTTTGCAATTTTTATCGTGTATTGTTCGCTACTGTCTTGAAGCATGCCCATTACCTGAAAAAAAAATTCCGATCTTATAATGTAATGAATACTTTTTTTTTATGATTACCCAAAGTTTATTGGTGGTGTTCTCTTATTCAAATTATAAATAATATAACTAAACATATTAATAATTAATTAGGTGAAAGTTGCATCATACATCCAGTGCGGTGAATTTATTATTGCTAATTTTTGTCTAGGGTATTTTAGTCATTTAAATAAGATGGGTTATCTTAATATGTGATTAATGACATTTTATTATAATATTACACCACCCAAATATGTATTTATTTCCCTCTAATTCTCGTTGTCACTGCAGGCTGGTTTTGAGCCTATATTCACCGTTAAGAAAAATGATTAGTGTAGACTGCTTAAAATAGCCTTAAACATAAAACAACAGGACAAAAAGATAATTGATGACTAAAAAAACAATAATTTCATGACTTTAGACATTAGCCTACTTTGTGAAGACAATGGCATAATACAGTCACATAATACATTTTAAAGCCATATAAAAACAGAAGTCATGTGCATGGGTACATTTAACCTGCTGGTGGTTTTAGGTATACAATGACCCCTGGCAGTTCTAGTGTTAAAATCGTACCTGTTTGTTATCTTATAATATAAACCATTACAGTGTACAAAACAATCTTTGCAAAACGGCAGCAGCTGCATTTGGATGAAACAAGAGAGAGTGAGTCTGCGATACCAGATGACAATTAAATAACTGTACACAAAATATGGATTTGAGTTTTAATATTTTATTAGCTCTCCAAACACATAACTTCCACGAGGAAAAACTGTTCCTAACGAGCGTAAAACGCTGACTCTTCAGTTACCCGGATGAGCCTGTGTAATCAGTTTTTTTCCGGTTGTTATCGGGGGATAACATACCGCTGGATGGCGCGATTGACCAATCAGAATCAAGTATTCCACAGAGCCGGGTAATAATGAGATATATCTGAACGATAAAAAGTTGACTGAATGTGAAATTTCTAATAAACAAAAATTTGACTAATTGACACTCACTGAGTGCTGGGTTTCCCAGCCCACCAAAAGCTGCAGTGCTTAATGAGGCCAGACCTCCAAATGAAGGCGGTCTGCTGAAGGGCTCTGACAATCAAAACAGGAATAAAGAATCAGTCAATGAACAAACGATTGTGTGATTTACCAATGAACTACAGCTTGTTTCATTATAGAATGTAAATTTTTCACAATGAACCAGCTTTTAACCGAGTCCTTAGTTCACAAATGAACAGATATATCAACACGTTTTAGCACTATGCACTGACTTTCAAAGAAGTGTTCAGTAACCCTTAGTCCAGGGTTGTCCAATCTGTAGAGTTTAGCTCCAATCCTAATAAAACACACCTGAACCAACTTATCAAGGTCTTCAGGATTATTAGAAGCTTTCAGGCAAGTGTTGAGGCATGTTGGAGCTAAACTCTGCAGGACTTTGGCCCTCTAGGAGCAGGACTGGACACCCCTGCCTTAGAATATACACATTTCAGTCAGTAATTGACTGCACAGTGACACCTAGTGGATGAGTGTGAATGTGCATGTGTAATCTTGTTAGCTTACCTAAGTGGGGTGCTGGGGTAAGAAAGTTGCTAGGATGATGTGGATGGTGTCCGAAAGGTGCAGCTGAGGGATGTGTGGACCCTGAAATAAAGACAGACAACAATGAAATTTATTCCACTCTTAAAGCAAGCCTAATGGTCTAGGCTACATACTAACAGGCAAAAACTTCTTTGATGATGCATCCTGACAGGAGTGAAAATACAGTACATAACACAATGCAAGCAACATAATAAAATTAGAATGCTCCCATTAACAAAGCTGCTCTCAACAAAGCATAGATTGCTTTAATTATAATGAAGGATTGTAGTTTTGTTACTTCACTCGCTTGCAGTTGGATACTCCATGTAATGAGTACTAAGAAAGGGGGACTAAAACAATGACAAATCTTTTAAGAATTAAACAATACCTTAGATTAGTGGTTACTCACAGAAAAATACTGGAAGCACTGCACTTAATCTGTGTAGTGATAGTGATCTCTCTCAACTCTAAGATTTGGAAAATCCACTCACCTGCTGCTGAGAAAAGCGATGCGGGTCGTGCCAAGTCATGAGGGTGATGGATGGCTCCAAAAAGGGTGGGGCCTGAGGGTCGACATAGGAACTCCGGTTTGAGGCCAAAGTCCAGCTTGTGTGGGTCAACCTGCATCTGCTGCTGGAGAAGGCCAGGTACAAGAGAGAACAAATGTGATACCCCTCTCAGAGTACCTCAAAAATAAAGATTGTATTGTGTAGTTCAGAGTTAACAGGAGGAGAAAGAAGAGAGACAAAGAATATTTCTTTCCATATGTACTGATTGGAGGGTAAAAGTGAAATCAGGTTATGTATGCAAATCTCACCTTTACTTTCTGTTGGTGATGGTAAATTTGCCAGGCTATATGGACATGCATAGCACACCACTTTCCTGGTTTCTTTGGAGACAGAAAGACAAGGCAAGATTTTCATGTTTAGACATGACTAAATTCATGTTAGTTTCATTTTACTAATCTAAACCTTTTAAGCACTTTTATAACAGAATATTGCGTACATCTGACAAGATTATCCACAATTTTATGTAATATTGTTGAGCACTTTTAAAGTGAAATTTAAAATGTTAATTTCAAGTTTCTTTGCTTATTCCCATATTTTGGGCATGGCTGCAAATTAATTAAGCAAAATGTCATTACAAAGTGTTTTCAGATAAGGGAGTCATATAGTGTCTCCTATAGACTCTGAAATGAGACCGTTGAGTCCCAGCACACGGCTAATTAAAGAGACTGTGGAGCGGAAGGCAGGTGCTAAGTGTAAGGTGGGATTAAACTGTAATGAGCTTTTACTCTATTTCCTTCATAGTCCTGTGGGGAAACAAACTGAATAACTGATAAAGCAGTCTTACCCTGAGAACTGGCCGGAACGGATCTGTCAGCTTGAGAGGAAAGGGAAAAAGAGCGCAAGTGAGAGAGATTAGGGACACAAAGCTGTCAGTCAGGGCTTTTAATTAGCATCCGAGCATCACTTCATCACTGACCAAATTAAAATGTTAAAATTTCCCTTTCTAATGAAGCATTTCGTGGAATAATTAGGCCAGAATTTAGAGTATTCCCCTTCCTATCACTGCCAGCATACCAATGTGGACAACAGTTTATCATGACTGACAAATATGATGGTTAGTTTGCCAGCACTAGTTTAAAAACCAGTCACCACAGTTTGTTCATTGCAAACTGTGTCTTTGGGGTGCTTACCCGAGGGTCTTTCTGAAGAAGTGTGTGTGGGACGGCTCCAGGCCTGGCTGCCACGTCTAAAGGATTTGAGGTCTATAGTGTACAAAGACAAAAAGTAAGTATTCTCAGCTTATCACAAGATATCTAATTCTTCCAGTATCATCTGAGAGATGCTCAGGGCTCTACAGTGCGACCATTTTGCCCACATATGCCCCTAAAAATCGATACGTGCGAACCGGAAAAATGATTTACTAGCACAAGGTGCGAGTAACTACAACCTACCATAATCGAAAACGAGACGATAACTGAAAAACTAGTTTTGAATGACAAAAACTATGACGAAAATCTATTGACATTTTCGTCAGTGAATAAAAACTAGACAAAAATGTTAGATACTGACGATTTGGGAAGCGATCCAGTCAGAACTGATGTCCTGCGTTTGATGCGCACATTTGTACTGTAACATGCTGATCTAACCAGCGGCACACGGGTTGACATGCGCTGCATCTCATAAAACGTTAAAAAATGTAAACATCCGGCAAAATGTGTAGAGCAGACATATAGATCTGAATAAAAGTGACGACACAAAAAAAAAAAGCTCTATTCGGTACGGTTTTCTGTGCGTACACACCCGACCCGAAGCGTGCAGCCATGCACATACCGTAGACACATATAAAGGGCGCGAGGACTGAATTAAGCTCTCTTTCGTGTCTGAATGGACAAATACACAACATTATGTCGAAATGTCCGTTTTGGAGAGTATTCAGGTAAACTATGTTGGTTATGTCTTTAATAGTTTTGAGTGTATCGGATGTGCATCAGTGCAATTGGATCCGCATGTCATTGGACATGATCCGATGTCTTAAAGTGACCGTGGGTAATAAACCTAATGCGGTCTGTGTCATCAAGCAACAAAAGAAAAAGAGAATAGCATTCACTGCTCGTTAATAGCTTTAATAAGGATTCATTATATTTAATTCAATAAATATGTCTGCTGCTTGAAAGAATAAAGAATGATGTATGCAAGTAGTTATAAAGAATGCATATCATTCATTGAAAAGAAGACAATTCTACTTTAGGAAAAGTGGTTTTATTTAATTTTAAGATATTTTTTAAGTCACAGTAGTTAAATATGTATCTATTTTGCATGTTCAAACTTTAAAATCATTCATATAACTGGTTAATAGATGTTTTCTCCGGGAGTATATGGGTTTGGAAATTTTAGAGAAATTCTAAATTAATGCATTACAATTGAACTAAAACCCATTATATTTTAGTCATCTGAATTGTTTTAGTTTTAGTCGACGAAATACAATAAGATTTTAGTCGACTAAATCTACAGTAGATGCTAATACTAGTAAATACTAATACATTAATTTAAACTAGTTTCTCCTCCATGTTGTGGAAAGAGCCTCTGCAGTGGAAAGATGCAGATTTCCACTGCACAGGTGTGCCAATGTGCTCCTAGCCTCCTCCTGAGAGGAACACGTTCCCCTTGTTCTGTTTTATAAAATGATTGTAAAGTGTGATTTATACTTCTGCATCAAATCGACGGTTTCACACCATAATTGAAAACAAAGAGAAGGAGCACACACGTAGTGTATAATAAATAGTTTGTTAAACCTACATTTTTTCATTTTGGAGCACATGTGCTCCTTGGGAAAAACCTTAGCGTATAACCCTGATGCTTACTCAAGCATTACTGTTAGCTAACTGGGGACATCACCAGACTGTACACGATAAAAAGAACATATGAAATTGATTCTCTATTTATACTATACCTATACATAAAATCAAAGAAGTAACAGACTGTCTGAGATCTGTTTATGTTTAGCCAGATCCATTCCATGTGTGCAGGAGTACACTCAGAAGAGCACAGGAGGTTAGTTTTGGGAGTTGTCTTGACATTCCGACATTTAGCGTTTGATATTGTGATACCTTGGGCTGGAACGCTCCCTGCAGAGATCCGAAGGGCCCCGTCGGCGGGATGACGGGAGGAATGCCAGACACCGCTGGGGGGTAAGAGTGGAACAGCTGAGAAAAGAAAAAGGATATAAGACGCAGTTACTCCAAGAGGTTCTTGTTTGATCGTGTCAGCTGTTTACAGTTATACAGTGAGACCAGAGCCTGCAGGTCACTGTACAAACTAACAACTACACAAGATCAGCTGCTGACATTTAAATGGCCCTCTTCATTACATACTGCATAATATAAAGCGTCATAACATGAAAATACGCACCATGTGAAAATTCACAACAATGTTTTGCTTAGTTTTTCTCTTTATAATTGAATAAATGAATAAATGAAAGAAAGTGACTACAAAGCACCTATTCTGCTCCATATAATGATACAACCTTCATCTGACCCTTGGCTGTTGTGACATTCAACAAAGATTAACAGCAAGATGAATTTACAATACGGGTCACTCTCTAAACCTGCTCTGATAGCAATGACTGTTATTATCACAACGCACTGCATAATGCATGTAATTACTGCAGAGTGTGTGTTCTTGGGTGGGTGTCACAAATGAATCATTGCTATATGGCGACTCTGTAATTGAAGGGCAGAGATCAAATAAATTAAAGTTGCATTAACCTGTTGGACAGACAGGCAGAATGAAACACATTTTATCTCTAACCCGATTCCTGCAGTATCCAGCAAGGCATTTCAGTAAAAACACATCTTGCAGCCAATCTGCTTAATACATTTTTTTATTGAAAATTTTGGGCCCTTAATACATTTAGAATGTAGAATGTATTTTTTTTTATAAAAGTGTAATAAGGAACTTGAGAGGCCTATTGTAAATATAGCCATGGCTGTGTGTGGTACCTAAAAATGCCCTAAGCTGTGCCCAAAGCATAGCCCCAATTGCTTAAAACACCCACAATATAAAGTACAATGAAATTAAATGAAGCAGAAATAAAAATGACAATGACCACTACACAAAACAAGAAGAAAAAAAGCCACCACAGCAAATTACAAAAATATGACAAGGACTCACACTGTGTCTGTAGAAGGGGTCGACTTTAGTGGGGTATTTGTCGAACTGCAGAGGAAAGGAGAAACAGAGCTCAGTACACACAGGAGTCCTTTAGGCCTACAAACAATTTACTCCTGACAAATATCTTATGGAGTCATGATGGTCAAAACAAATACCAAATGCTTTAATGTGCTCTCCAGAAAAGTGTGTTTGGTTGCCAGTAAAATGGTCTCTGCCCTGATTAATGAATTTAAGCATAGATCAGAATGTAGCCCTGCATTATTCCTGCTGCCCCCATCCAGAATGTTGTTTTGCGTTTTACAGTGAATTATCACAAGGGATTTCTCTCGTTAATATGTATAACTCAGCAATTCTGTGAGTGGTCAAGTAGAATGTCTAAAAATAGTCCAATAAACAGCTCATTTAATGAGGTTAGAGTGGTCTAATCTGGATCCAGAGAGAATGTTTCCCACTCGTGAGTAAACAATGCGGCTCTCAAACTAGTTTTATACTCTCATTAGCTAACAGAGCACCATTCTCAGAGGCTTTTGAGCCTGGCATGGTTCAAAAGCCACCTATAAGCCTCTGTGGGCACTGTGGTTATGATAGAGCTGTGTGTGGGAGTGTCTGTATGAAGCCCCAAATCACTAATCAGACCTGCTGCTAGCCAACCAAAAGCCCTCAGTCAAAACTCCACCAGACCAAAATGATGTCATTAAACTGGGAATGAATAAACTAGTATTAAGTTCTCAAGGCTTGGCTGGAACAAAAATGTACTGCCAGTGGCTCTGACTGCCAATTCTAAAATCACGGCAGAGAACAGAGGGTGGAGAAGCATGCCAGAGAAAAACAGCAGTTTTTCAACATAGAAAAGCCACATTGTGGCAAGAGAGAAAAGTTATGATCGAGAAAGCGAGCCACTGCCATGGCTTCCAGTGTTTACCGAATACTGTACCGTACAAGTTTATAATTCAGCAGTCGGTACAACACATACACATGCACCATTTTAGTAGTTACCTACAGTGTTCCCACAGTTTTTGACAAATTTCAATGATTTCTGATGATTCAAGGATTTTTACTAATCATTTTGATGCATTTGATTTTGACAGATTCGCTAACAAATTCATTATATGTGATCCGGTTTGATGATTCATTAAAAGGACTCACAATAGAAATTTCCATGACCGTGGGAACCCTGTATTTTATATACATGCATTTGGTTTTTATTAGGGCTGCACGATGTATACTTTTTAGCCTCGATATTGCAATGTGCACATCCACTATAGTCACATCGCAGGATGTGCGATGTAGTATAGGGTTCGTAGTTGATCCGTAATCCGTACGGGCCAGCTGCCACCCGAAACCCCAAAGTTTAAACATCATAGAGTGACATCATTTGCATGTGTTTTTAAGTCCTGTCTAGGGATGCAGCGATTACCGTATTTCACAATTAACCGCGCTTTAAAACGTCACGGTTAATTAATCGTAAAGACTATGCTACACCGAGTGTTCTGCACGGAACGGAACTTTTGCACCTAACACAAAACGAAAACAAAGTTACACCAGCGGTGCACCAGCTTCCGTGCTCGTCAACCACTATGGCAGAGGGACTAGCAGCGACGCTCTATTTCCACCGAAAAAACGCCTTAAGGGCCTGTTCAAAGATCGCGTCTTTTGCGCGCTCAAGTTCGTTATTTCAAATGTAGGCGCGCGGTATGCGCGCTCATAAGGGAAGCGACGCGCTCGTTTTTTCCAAGCGCGTCCGCGCCGCATCGAGATAAAAACATCTCTACTTTTCATAATGCCGCAAGCGCACCTTAGGTCAGGTGACAAGAACCAACACCGCAACGACAGACGCCTCCGGAGCGCAACCGCCCTAGCGCTTTGGAAAAAGGAGAACGCGGCATGCAACTTTCAGCTTTCAGTGCAACGTTAAAAAAAACAACAACAAAAAACAGCGGAATGTTTTGGTTACACAAGTCTGTGGAAAACAGAATGTGACGTGCTCTCAAGAGTTTCAGTCAGTGAACATTTAACTTAATATCCTATTGCTTTCTCCTGTAAATGTTAGGCTTTGTAGTTTTAATATGCCCGGTCTAAAACACTAACATAAGATCAGGGCCTTGTAGACTTCTAGGACTACCAATTAACTGCATTTCAGTTATTAATAACACTGCATGAGAGATGTTCTCAGTTTCTTTCTATAATTTTTACTTAAACTTCAAACAAACAAACCAAAATAATGAGATTATAATAGATGATTTTTTAAAGGCACATGTAAAATTTAGATTAATAATTAAAAAAAGAGTATTAAAATAAGTACAATAATACTGGAGTGGATAACATTTGGACTATATTTGTTTTCTTTTAAAAGAAATACATAGTTAATATTTAGCTTACATTTAATTCAATAGAGCCAAATACTTTGTTTATTCTTATTCTTGTTTATACTATTTCATTGGGATTTATTATCCCTTTATTTGTTTTTAAGTCAAATACCAACAAGATATTGTTTTCATGTTATCAAGTTTTCTACCTCAGGTTGAAAATAAATTTAGAACAAACTAAACACTTAATCATTTTGTGATCTATTTCAATCAAAGAGCCCTGCAGCCATTGACTTAATTTGTTATTTTTAAAAGAAAAATGCTGGATGTTTACAAAGCACTTCTCTTTAATTCCAAAGGAAGAGATTGATTATTGTTTGTCATTTTATAATTTTGTACTGTGTTGTGGCAAATAACACATTAAAATCTAGTGTTGAGTGTTCATGTGATATTATATATATAGTGTTGTGAAATTAATTGATGCATAATAATCGTGATAATCGTTAAATCGTGATTATTTCTCAGACAATAATCGTACTTACAAAATCTGTAAACATCAAGTGCAAGAAGACTGGAACTCGCAGAATGAAA
Source organism: Tiaroga cobitis (assembly GCA_030578255.1). Taxonomy (NCBI): domain Eukaryota; kingdom Metazoa; phylum Chordata; class Actinopteri; order Cypriniformes; family Leuciscidae; genus Tiaroga; species Tiaroga cobitis. The sequence goes on from CM060600.1 coordinate 23,376,939, forward strand.
CACATTTTTGTGTGCACACACAGAGCCACGCAGACAGCATGTGAAGTTCGTGAACACCAAATTTCATTCCCTTTCTTATCGATTTGTGCTTGAACGTACATGTGCATGGAAAATTAAGTCAAAATGCATGTCTCGACGAGTTTCCTCGTCAACAGTCGGTTACGAGTTGTAAACAGAAAGAAAACGGATGCTTGTCATTACCGATATTGGATAGTGCATTCGTCTTAAAGTGACAGCAGCCCAATATACCCGCAACTGATTGTGTCACCAAAGTTCATCAGACAAAAAAAAGATAGAGAAAATCACTTTTGTAGCATTAACAAAGATAAACTGTATTAATTATATGAATTTTCAATGACTGTACCTGAATAGTTAATTTAACTGAAAAACATAAAGCACTGCTTATTTAATCTGTGTCTTTGTTCTATTGTATTCATCTAGGCTTGTAATTTGTTTATTATTTTCTATGCAGATACACTACCCTACAAAATTACCCCAATCATCCTAGAATGATTAAATCTTTACAAATAGAGCTATTAAAATCATGGTGAAATGGTTTTTATATCGCAATATATATATTATTGTCAATACAATGTCAGTTTTTTCAAATATCGTGCAGCCCTAGTTTTTATGTTTTTTTATGCATTCGTTTTATACATTCAGTTACCCATTCAACCATTCAATTATACAATCACCCAACCATCACCACAATGTTAATTGTTTTAGAGTTGTGTTCCACTTATCCTCACATTTCTGGCTGGGGTACGCACCATGGGCGGTGCAGGCGTGGGCATGATGGCGTGGGGGAAAGGGGTGAAGGTGTGCTGGTGTGTGTGTTGGTGTGTGTGCTGGTGCTGATGCTGATGCTGGTGCTGGTGCTGGTGGAACTCAGTCCTCAGGTATGGAGGGGGACCCAGTGATGCCCCGCGATCAGCACTCTGAGACGCCAGGAAACGAGTATTTAATTCCTGCCGGAGAATGTCTTGTTCTGTGAGAAGAAAGAGGTAAGGAAACAAAAATAAACATTAAGTTTTAAAAACACAAACATCTAAATTGGAACTTAACCAGAACCCCTTTTCAAAAGTGTTTATCTGAATGCAGAACAAATATTCAGATAAACGATAATTACGTGATCCAACATGAGCTGGAAATAATATCTTACTTTATATTATGTATTAAAGGACGCTAGATGAGAGATTGGTACCTGAGTAGGCACTCCCAGCTGGGTGTCCGGGGACAGGCAGAGTGTTTGAGGTGAGAGGAGGAGGTGGAGGCAGAGCAGCAGGCGACGCAAACATATTGGTGTGATGAGGAAGAGTGGAGGACGGCAGGGAGGGGGGGAAGGCGTGCGGAGCTGTGGGGTTCCCTGGCAGGGGAAAGGTCGCTGCTGCCCCAGTGGGGGCAGGTTGGTGATGATGCAGATGAGGGGCTGGAGAGGGGCCCGGGGGCTTCCCTGGAGTGCTGCTTCGACTACTGCTGTGAAAAAAGAGAAAATCAACAACTGTAAAAATGTGCCTGTATAAAAAACCTTTCCAAACAGTGATCACAAAACTGCTACAAAGTCTGCTACAAATCTAGCAAAAGAAACCGGGAAAATGTGCATACAGTGCTGAAGAATGTTATTCCTGGAGGGATTTTCTAGCTACACAAGCTAAAGTATTTATCGGAGTTGTACGCAATCTAACAAAGAGCTAATTTACAGGCTAAGTAATCATTTAAATGCAAATTATTTCATATTAAAAGCTGCACACAGACACAGAGAAACACAAGGTATAATTATCATCAGCAGTCTAAAGAAATCTAAAGGTCGGCAGAGAAGGGCGAGAGGAGGGAGGAGAAGATCTGCTTCTCTGCTGGATACTGGGGTGTCTGAGTCAAGCAGAGAAATTGTTATCTACAAGCCGCCGCCAGCTACAAGGCAGCAGCAGCATCTATGTGGGAGGGGAACGAATCAAACCGTCTAATCTCTCAGCTGGGGTTCTCTCTGTGGTGCTGTCAGGCTCACGCACACGCACACTTACACACAAACACATACAGACAGGGATTTGTGCCTCATGTTTACTGGATGATTGATACATTATACATTCTAATACAGGAATCATGCTGTTCCGCTACAGTATTTAAGAGCGGTGGGCTCAGAACATCTGCTCATTCAGTATACAGCACATCTGGAGTATAATATAAACTTCTTGCTAATATTTAACTCCATTACACTCATTTGTTGCTCACTCACCTCAGGCCGTTAAGGGTAAGGCTGCCACTGTAGGCTGAAATCGGGCGCGGGTGGCACCGTGAGGGTGGTCTGTGCTGCACAGGTAGGGTGGGGTTCTGCTGGGCTGGTAGCACTGGTGATGGGGGGTGATGGTAGATGCCTGGGGTTCGAGGTGGCCTTGGGTTAGATGGAGGCTCAGATGGGTCCCGAGGCTGGGGCGGGGGTGCCTGGGTGGGCTTGTGGCTCTGGGTTGGAGGCAGAGCAGTAGCTGGCGTGAGCGTTCTAAGTGGGCGCTCTGGGCAAGGGTGCTGGGTTTGAGCTGGACTTGGGGGCAAGGGTAACCCCCCGTTGGAGGGGGGTGGCTGGAGATGAAGAGGGGTGGGGAGGGGAGGTTTGGAATGGGAAGTGGGCACCAGTGAGGGGGTGGCCGAGGAGAGTTCACGGGAAGTCTCCTGGCTCTTCTCTTGACTGCGCTCTAGGCCTGACACCTTGGGAATGGCCAGGCCACGCAGCTCCTGGCTGGCATTGGTGGAGAGCGTGTCAATGCTAAAATCTGGAACTGAAGAGACAAGAGAAGTAGACTTTGTATCAATGCTAAAATCTGGAACTGAAAAAACAAGAGAAACCACACATGCAAACATATTTTGGAGGTTAAGGTCTATCATTTGATTTAACAAAATCAGATTTGAACTAAATGGAAAATAAACTCATAAAACAGGAAGACTTATGCCACAGAAAATTGTTTCAATTTACTTTCAGAGGCAGGTCTTTGTTGCGTTCAGCGTTGATTTTAAAAGAGCAAAATAAATATGTAAATCTGCTCTGCCAGATCAAAGATGTGCCTACTCATAATCAAATTCAGAGAGCAAAATCATAACATAACATAGGCTATACAACCATCATGAGGGACAAGAGCCTAAATGCTAATTCACACTGCACCGACAGACACCAACCAACGGCAACAGTCGCTAGATTACAGAACGTCACTTCTCAGACATTCCAATTCTGGGAATCCTGACGGCGATTCAATATGTTCAGTCCGCGAAAACAAGTACCGAGCAATGCTAACAGATGCCAACAGGGGTAACACACCGATCCGACAAAACTAGCCGAACATGTCTGTTGCCGTTGGTCGGTAAGGTCATGTGAATGCCTTAATGTGTTTTATTAGGGAAAGGACATAAACTAAGGAAAACCTCACCGTTGTAAAACCTCATTTTACAATGAGCTGATATTAGTGTTTTATTGTACACAAGTGCACTCCATGATTGAGAAAGAAAGAGAAAGGAAGAGAGAGCGACTGTCAACCAAGGGTTGATGTATCCTCTGGGACCAATAGCTCTTGGGGATCACAGTGCATGCATAACTCTGATTAACTCTCTGTCTGCCTCAGAGGGAACCACAGCCCTATGTCTTTTCCATCTCTTCACACCCAGCCTGGCCTCTCCATCGCCTGCAGCAAGGGATGCTGATTGAGCCTGAATCCCATAGGCTTTGGAATCCTTCTGAAACAGAACCCCCATGGAATGCTGAACCCTCTCTCAAGGGCCTCCCAATGCGGAGCCCAGCTCAGAGCTCAGGTCCCGGGTGTGCAGCTGAGAGGTAGTGTGTGATGCTGCTGCAGACATTAAGGGTCAGCCCAATAATCTGGGAGTATAAGGTGCCCCTGAGGAATGGGTTTGTGTCAAACATCTGCCATGGTGGGAATGCAAGACACACGTATGCACAAACACTCATATGTATGCATATGCATACATGCAAAAGAACAAACGAAGTGCACACACAAAACCCGATCATTTCAATGCAACCCTCTACAATGCGAGTGAATCACATGCACATGCGACCAAATTTCATGCTAGGTGACTAAAAATTTCTTTAGCCAATGGCTAGTAAACTGTACAATTTCACTAGCCTGTGAACCAGTTAGAGGCAAAAAATATGTTTAGCGCAGATATAAATTTAAAACAAATTTAAATTTAATTTCCTGCTAAGCTTTACGCACCATTGCATGGCTGAGAGCGCCCCCTGTCGCATTCTAACAAACACGCATAAATGAACACAGAGAGAGGCATAGACATAAACTGACACAGAATTGACGCGCTGAATCTAAATGCAGGGCTCGACAATAAAAACTGCCTGATGGCCAAGAGTTGACGGACCTGTCACTGTCCCGATCGTGCCAGTTATGCATCGTCGTGAATGTTTATCGACTGCGCATGTTTTTAAGCCATGCCAATGTAAACATTTAAGTGCAAGAAGACGCAAAAGAGAGCTTAATTCGGTACTCGCTGAGTGTGCACACATCCGGAGCTTGCGCCCAGAAAGCCACATCTGATAGCATGCGAATACTGAACTGATTTCTCTTTCACGCCGTCTTGCTCTAGAACAGACAAATTTTACACAAAACGATATGTCAACATGCCTGTCTTGGCGTGTGTCCTAGTACAGGGGTTCTCAAACATTTTGGTGCCAGGGACCCCTTACAGGGGAAAAAAAATTCCAAAGACCCCCCTCATATTTAACAGTGATTAAGCACAAAGTTAATGTGTGAGCGGCTAATGAAACATTTTTGCACAAATGGTCTCCACCCAGGGTCCTATGCAGGAATTTCTAAATAGCCTACTGAGGTCCCAAAAGTGATTTTGCCAGGGATCACTTAGGATCCCTCACTTAGGAAGTTTTGATGTTCTTGATCTACACATGTGCATTTTAAGGTGTTTTAAGGCCCCCAAATTGGATTAATAGCTTTAGAAGCATGTCAGTGGGCAGTAGCAAACATTTTTTTTGTCAAGATCTCAGTTTAAATTTTACAATGAATGATCCACATACAAAATGGAAATGCAGAATGTATATGATTATTGTTCACATGTAGGCTTTATCAAAACTTGATCAAAACACAATCACATATTCCAAACAGGAATGGACTTAAAAGAGAAATGTTTCAATGATTAGGCTTCTGCACACAAATATAGCCTATATTTATACAATAATAATGGCAATATGTTTAATAGGTGCTTTGTTGTTAAATTGAGCTTATATCCACTGTAATTAGCTAAAAAAAACCATACAGTATATCTGTGTTAAATAGGAATCCATAATGCTATCTCGTGGGCACAGGATGCTTCTCTTGACCTGTTTCTATTTCCTTTCCCAAAGCTGAGCTTTGATTGATACTTTGCAAACTGATTGTTTCAGTCGTTTGTTTAAAACTTCTATCTAAAACAGCTGTTTAGTTTAACTATTTAGGCCTACATCTTATCTCGCACTTTATGACCGTTGACTGAAGCGTTGTGCGGGGATTCGCGCTCGGCTTGCAGCTTCTGAACATAAGCCCGCTTTGAATTCATCTCCGACTCAAACATTTTGACATTGACGAGCTGTTAGTCTCTACTGAAGCAGCTCAGACGAGAAGGTCAGATATCATCGCGATGTACATCCTTGCAGCACCAAATTAAGTGAATATGTTACAGCCCTGTCCCTATGCACTTTTATTTTGATTTTGACTTCTAATGTCAAATCTAGCAGTGCTAGAACTGTCATATTGTGCGCGCACGTGAGACGCCACCGCAATTACGTGGGATTTTTTCCTCAGCAATGGAAACAAAGGAATACTCTTATTTATGGTCATACAGATAAGACAAGAGTACATCATTCGAAATGGTAAAGTGTGATTTTTTTTATTTGTGTATATGCTACATTATAAATGACAACAAAATATCATGCCTTTTAAAAATAAAGAAAACAACCAGATGCGGGTTCATGCCGTCTCTCGGTCTCCTTTCTGGCGCACGTTCCGCAAAATCAACCACAGAGAATAGTCTACTTAACGCACAGACATAAGAAATACAGATAGATACTATCTATAAACCTTTAAGTGTCTACTTTGTAGGCTATTATTTGACGTTAAATGCATTATAAGTTACTTTGGAATAACTAGCAGGTTTTCGGATGATAAAGAAAACCTGACAAATAGTCCGAAAAAAACAAAACAAAAAAAAAAACGGTAGGCTGTTATAAATTATTTCGCGGACCCCCTGGCTATAGTTCACGGACCACCAGGGGTCCGCAGACCACACTTTGAGAACCACTGTCCTAGTAAACATAGTTGGTTGTGCCTTAATGTAAAAAATTAAAAATTTGACTAGTTTCGGGAGCAAGTCATGTTCTGTACAAACATGGAACGATAATTTAGGTGAATCACTCTCGCAAAGATTTGGGAATTGAAAATAGATTCAAATTCTGGAATGTTACTGTTACCGTATACTTGTTATAAAATGTTAATTTAGATTTTGCCTATCGATTCACGTGTACACATTTTATTGTGGTTTTAAACAACTCAAGCGCAAGAAGATGCGAACGAGAACTTAAGTCGGCACAAACGCACTGTGCACATCCAGAGAGCGCACAGAACGCCGCCTTTCATATGGTGCATGAATACTGAATTGATTTCTCTTTAATGTCTTCTTGCACTTGAACGGACAAATGCACAATTTTGTCAAAACATCCTCATTAACTCAGTCGGTTATGTCTTAAGTGAACGTAAACAATTGAGGAAGAAAACGCATGTGTAACAGTATATTGGATCTGCGCATTAGCTCTTAAAGTGACAGCAGCCTAATAAACCTGCTGCCATCTATGTCATTACTGTTAATCAAAGAACAAAAGAAAAAGAAAAAAATCACTCATTGACTGAAAAAACTTTTGTAACATTAATAAGGATTAATCTATATTTTATTTATAAAAAGAAAACCATGTGTTATTTTACATTTGATTTAAAAAGTTTTAACTTTGTTCAATTGCTAATTTGCTCTTATTGTATTATTGACTGTATGCGCATTATCTTTAATAATGTTTGAAATTTATATTATTGTAGTTTATTAGTTAGTTGTTTTTTAGGCTGCTGATTTTTGTTCATGGCAATCAGCGATGCGGTTGTCACTCCTGAAACTTTACAGTGTGTATGTGGCCATAGGCTACCTCATTTGACCAGGGAAAAAGCTCACAATACCCTCTGGCTCTGGCACTCTAAGCACACTTTAACAAACAAGGGCAGTTCAGCCTCCCAGCTCAGAAACAAGCTGTCCAGTGGGTGCAATAAGTCACCCTTTATCCTGCCTGAATAACTGGATTTAAGGCGGAGAGGGCTAACAGCGCTCAAAGAAAAGCCTTTCGCACTTGTTTGTGTCAGAATGAGGGCTTTTATAAAAGAGTTTCCTTCAGATTATATAGTTCCAGTAGTCAGTCAACGACTGATATGCTCTCTTTACTAGACACAAAAGCGTGGGTGCCCATCTCTCTTGCTCTCTTTCCTGCACTGTGGCCTTCCAGTAGAGACTTGATGGAAAATATCCAAAGCTCTTCTAAAAGGCTGAACCACAGAGAGCTCTGCTGTTCCTCCCTGGAGCGACTCTCTCAATGTACTAACATGCCTAAAAAAAAAACAAGACGGAGAGTGAAAACACTGCTTATTCTTCCCGTAATGAAGACTCCAGGGCCGGGCAGGGAGCGGAGGAGAAGTGTGTTTCTCCTCCCTGGGGAGTTAATTTGTCAAGTCTCCTTGATCCCTGGAAACAAATAAATGCAGCTTTTTCTAGCCTCGCCAAAAAAGAGTGAAGAGAGGTGATTTTTATTCCAAATGGCAGCTGTGGAGGAGGATGTTTATTAAGATGGTAGAACAGACCGGGAGGCAGACTTTGCAAAGTTCTCATCTGATCACACAATGTTTATGTATGTGTGTGTTTGAGCAGGATTAAGGTCTACAAGGCTTCTGGAGCAGTGAGCTTGGGTGAGGTCTCTACGGACAGCAAAACACAGCTCATTATCCTGAGTCCACTCTAAAAGAAAACAGCTATATTCAGCTGCTAAAAACCACAGACAGAGCCAGAAGATCTCATACACAACATGTTCAAAAGGGGGAAACAATGGGAGAAATCACTACCTATTCAGAATTTATATGATGCAGTTACATTTTTTAAATTGTAATTTGCTGAACAAATTGAATAGCATAAAAAACATTTAACTTGCAATGTTATCTTAGGAATGGAAAAAAAACCCATCAAATCAAGATGTGTAATCAAGAAAAAATATTTGACAAAATTACAAAAATAAGGATAAATGTTTGGCAGGGAATGCATCTCTTACCACCAAAGACTTTATATATAGAAAGACGGTGCACTCGTATTACTATGAATAGGAGAAAGTGCAACGCTAAATATGGCGGAATAAATAAATAAAAGTAGGGCTGTAGTCAACCAAAGAAATCCTTAGTCGACCAAAGTCCTGTCCTGCGCAATGATCAGTCGACTAAAAAAAAGAAAAAAGAAAAAAAAGAAAAAGAAAAAAAAAGAAAAAGAAAAAAAAAAGAAGCGATGTTTTGCATTTTGATTGAACATTTATTAAACAATTGTCATAGAGCATTTATAAAAAAACAACGAAAAAACATCAATAATACATAAAACTATAATAATAATACAATTCTTTGAAAATTAAATGTTTTTTTTTTAACTGCAAAGTGAGGAGCTCTGTCCTAGGTCTATGGTGACAGTCACTCACAATCGTGCACCTGACCACACCACACGCTACAAAAAATATAACTGCTAAAACTGCCAAATAATGAAAAATCCTAACAAAAGCTCTCATTTATACAGGCTGTATATTCTTCTTTACTTTCAAAGCTATGGGTTAACTTTTGTCCAGCCGATCTAGTCGTTTTAAAACAAACGCACAAAAAACACAAAAAGCCTAAAAAACAATCCTAATCATAATAGGCTGTATAGTAGGAAGGCATGTAGGTTTATTTTCATTTTGTTACATTATTTAGGCTATTTTCAAACGCGTCAATTGTACAAATAAAAACAAAAACATAAGAAAACACAATCTATTGAGTCAGCATTATAAAGCCGTTAAAGGGCCTGCTCACATATCGTGTCTTTTCGGTTACATTGGTTACATTGTTTTTGTGTATGTAGACCACATCATAACACGTATTTATATAGCAACTAGGGCTGGGACGGTTACCGCATTACCGCGGTCATGTGACTCCAACCGCGGGTCTGAGCTCGTCACCGTCATCACCGCAAAAAAAAAAAACCATTTGTCTGCACATGTGTGCACGTTAAAGGCTAAAGGCTAAAGTCCCTAGTATAGCCTATTAGCTATGTTGTATCCTCAGAATATCAGCAGTGAAATCCGTCTCCGATCGGCGCACAGGGATAAAAATGAATAAATACATAAATAAATAAAGCCTATAACGCACATCGGCAAACCTGACCTTACCTGACTAGGCTACTGTAGCCTAAAATTGATCATTTCTATAGAGGGAATGCATTAACGTCACTTTCCCGCCGGAACACGCCCCCCTCAGCCGGACTGAGTGGCAAAAGAGCTGCTGCGTGACTGGAGTTAATAGGGGAAACTGCGAAAACGCGAGTAAATCAAACTATTATCAGTTTAAACTAAAAGTTGGACTCGATATAGTGTTCCTTACAACTTATCAAAGATCCAGTGATCCATGGATATTGACATGCAGCCAGGAATTGTGTTTCCTGACATTTATATGTGCCTTTCGATGCCGGGGAAATAAAGAAAATTTGCCTGTAAACGTTTTATATAAATACAACACAGATAGGTCTAAATCCGAGTGATCACTTACATTAATGTTATACTGTATATCATCATATCGTCCAGCCCTCAAACTTGTATAGTTTTTTTGTCAGTGTTTATTTAAAAACATCCAATTATGCAAAATATAGTCTGTTCTGTAGCTTTTTGCAGTCTGTAAAAATATACAGTACCTCAGATTTCTGGTCAAATCTAGTTGAACAGTCAATCGCAAAGCTCTTTCCCATTTTAGATGCGTTTTGTGTGTTTTTCACGGCATTCACGCTGAAAACAAATGCTGCCGCTCAGTCTTTCTGCCACTTGTGGGCATGACCGCATTCACTCCGGCCGACGGTGACGTCATGCGCATACCCTCTATTGAATTTAGTTTAAAAGTTGACATTTTAAGCATTCTATTTATTTCTCATGTCTGTGTGAGGCAAGTATGCCTAGCCTATACGCCGAGTTTCGGTTCATTTATGAGACGAGCTACAGTTCACACGCAAGAGATCGCACCGGTGCTTCCAAGTCCTCCTGATTCTATGTCTGCTATATTTGCTTCTTATTTATTAATTAGTTAATGAAACCGTGATTAAAATTAAGATACAATTTATACAAAACGAAATTTAATTTAAAGAAAGGCTTTCTACAAAACAAAACTTAATAAAGTGGTAAAAATCATGTCTGACCCATCTTATGATCCTATCTTACTCATGCTGTTCACTTTTCATATAATCAACATAGATTAAATAAAAAATAACATCATAGTATGTTAACATAAATAGGCCTATGGAATATCATTTTTGTAATTGGGACAAAAATGTGTTCATCTTTCATTTCGTTCAACATCATAATGTAGCTATTCTCCTGAAAATGATGAATTCAATGCGAATGTATCTGAGAATATTCTTAAATAAGGAAATCTATTCAGTGATTGGTTCATGCCAAATTACAGCTTGATGAAAAAACCCAGCTTGGGTTAAAGCGGTTTACCGCTATACCGCGGTAATATCTTGCTTTTCAACCGCGGTTAGATAAAATCCATACCGCCCCAGCCCTAATAGCAACAAATAAATATAAATAAATAAATGGCGGTAATACCGCATATCGCGCTATTGAGCCACTTAAAATTATCGCAAGGGAAATTACTTCACCGCGACAGCCCTACCATTTGCTTAATGAATGAATGTAAATATAATAATGATATGGCAATTATGTAAACACAAATTCAATCAGACTTTTTCCTAATACATTTTATTAAATCTTGAACTGGATGTCCAAACCAGTTAAATACACTCCTACCTCTGCTTTCACACTATATTCTGCCTACTTAGTAGCAGTTACTTCCAGATTGTGTTCACAGCAACTGTTCCACTCTTATGGATTGAATCCAATGCCTTAGAGGTCAGAAGACAGCTTAACTTTGTGGTCAGTTTAACCCTCTGGGGTTGGTTATCGCACCGGCGCGACGTGCTAAATTTGTTCCTTATCAGTGAAAAAGAGACTCAAATTGCTCTGTTGATTTTGATCTTACATAAGTGTTGTACATCATTAGATCCTGTCAAGTGTCTATTTTTTTGTGTATACTCACAATAAAAACAAAGTGTTCTGCTTTTTGTCAAATAAAGAAAAATAAAGTGAAGTTCATTCTGAAACGCGTCCGAAAATGAACTGTAACTAAGTAAATACTTGTCACACAGGCACGAAAGATTTTTCGTTATGAAGCTGAAATTCTCTTCTTGTAAATGAAGTAATTTATATAAAAAACAAATATTCTCAGTTTATGTAATATGATGTCAGTCTTTTTCCTTTCAGCTAATTATAGCTTAATGTGACCACGCCCACTGAGAGTCTGTGTGTGTCTGTGTGTGAATGAATGAATGAATGGCACAGAAGCGCGCGTGATGTTACTACAGCTGTCCATCGCATCTGTGCGTTCATTCACTCTTGCTCTTACATTAGTAAACGTTATTTTTACATGAACACATCCAAACTATATCATTACATGGGTAGAAGTACTCGCCGATACCGATGCCAGCATTTTTCTTTTCTTAGCTTTTAAGTAAAATAAAGGAGTATTGCAATAAATCGTTTTTATTTTTTTCTCCTTAAACTCTTACTGTTCCAATTGGCTAAGCATAGAATAACAAAAAAACACTCTTATGTGTCAAGCCATCAGAACCGAACCGAACCGAAAACCGTGGTTAAAAACCGAGGTATGTATTGAACCGTATGTATTGAACCGCGCATATATATATTGTCCTTGCATTCTTTCTTGTGTGAGACACCTGAATGAAAGGCTCATTATGCGGGTCTTTGTCTTCTCAGGTGAGAACCACCTAATTATTCATGAGGGGGTTGGGCCGTTCACGCCCATTGCATATTGCCTTTCCAAACAAATTTTTTTTTTCACAATTTAAAACAATCGATTGTTTTATGTGAATGGTTAGGCAGGATGATTTTCAGATTATTTTGAAGCAAAAACTCTAGGCGACAACATTCATTAGTCAAAAGTCTTGTGGACAGATATTTTGTATGTGTTTTGTGGCCTTTTTTCAGAAACTTTAATTTTTAGTTTTTTCAATAACCATGCATAAACAATATTCTCTCAAAAATACAAACATGTACATATTATTGTGTTGCTCACATATTATGCTAGCCCTGTTTGTCCTAAATAGAGTGTAATTTCACTTGTGCCATTAATATGTTTATAAGCAACTGAAAAAAGCACAAATGTCAAGGCATGTCAAAACATCTCAAGGACCCCAAAAACACCTTAGAGACCCAGAGGGTTAAGCCTGGTTCACACGGGACGATTTTAAAATTGTTGGCCGATTTTCCAAACCTGAGACACTCCACACACGGCGATAAAAAAATCACGGGTCTAACAGTTTTGGTCGTACAGTGTGTGGTGCGCAGCCACACGGCAAAATCAACACATCACACACGAACCGATTTGACTCCAGAGCATTCCCAGGTCAGACGGAAAATCTCGCAAAATCCCTCGAGATCAAACGTGACTTCAGAGTAAACAATCATGGCGGACGAAGAGGATGCAGTGGCGATAGTTTGTAGTTTGTTTGTAACCGAAAAAAACGTTATCAAAAGAAAAGGCGATGGTCAAAGAAGTGGAGACAACGTGAGCATGGACGGCTGTTTTGATTTTGTTTCCCGGTGCTTCCTCTGCGCGTCGTCACCTCGCTTTCTGATTGGCTACACGCCACAGTCCACAAACTGCGTGCTCGTTTGTCCCCGGGGGACACCACACACGAGGAGAAATTGGGCCAAAAAAATCCAACATGTTGGATATCCCCGATTTGAGATCGGAGCGGTCCCGACGTCCTTCCGAGCAGACAAGAGCACTCTTAACACACCACACACGGCAGGAATATCTGATCAGATTATTTTACGATAATCGGAGGATACTTAAGATTGTCGGAAGGGGTAAATCGGGGCTAAAATCGGCCTAATTATCCTGCCGTGTGAACCAGGCTTTAACCCAGGTCTGCACCAAAATACTTAGTGTGAAAGTACTCTCGGTTTATCTCTAACAAATTTACAGTTCAAATTTAAAAGCCTTACTAGTGACCTTCTGTACAAAAGCCCAAAACATCTCAATTCAAAGCATAACAAATGAGTTATCTGTATGAGGTATAATTAGAAAATAGACTGTTTACCGTTCTTAAAAAAGTGCTTTTATCTAGACAAACCAATCACTACTTAATTTTAAGCTATGAAATTCTGCACATTCCTACAACACACACACACACACACCCCACCAGTTACTTTAAGCGACTTTAGTGTGCTTTGAATTCTGTCTCTCTAAACAAGTTTATGTGCTGTCATTTGTAAGTACTTATGGATACTTACAGGGCCTCCCTGGGTGGTGCCGATAGCCAATCCTTCTGGCAAATGCCAGTCATGCTGTTAAGCTGGGCTTCAGGCATCTCGCCACTTCTACATCCCTTCTAACCCGAAATAGCCCCACATACTCCTGTCAAGCTAGAGATGAGGTCTGGGGTTATGGGGCCTTCCTTCAGCACCCCAGGCCTGTGTTAAACTCTTCCCTTCATTGTAACTGACAGCCCTGCACGTCTTCTCTGCCTGACGGCCGTTTTACTGTCAAATCAGCTGGGCTGAGACTTCAGCCTAGTGGTAACGGCTTAGGAATGGCTATTTGTGATCACTATGAGCAGAAAAGAGGACAGGGGGCTTTACAGAAAGATGATGTAAGTACTTTAGAGGGCAGCTACAAAGCCAAAGCTGAAACAATGCAGTAGCAACAAGCATTCGGCCTCACATCCTCAAGTTTTGGCTGCAACCACAACATAGATTAGCAACATAAACCAGCTCAGACCCAACGAAGACAACAAAAATGGGTTATTCACTAATTCACAATTACAAATAATCAGATATTAAAGATAGGGATGGGCATTTTCGGGCTCATAAAAATCAAATATTCGTTTAATTAAATGATGTTTAACGATAAAGACTTTATTTTTTACGTTTTTTTTTTTAAATTAGGTTTTTGTCACCATTTCTGAACAAGCTTACGATTTGGCAATATACACAACAAGCTTCAATATATGTCAAGTTTTCTTTTAGTTGAAAACAAACAATATGTGTAAACAAAAAATATAAAGAACAAAAGCATTTAAGCTCAAGCAGCGCGAACGAACGAACGAACGAAAAAAAAAAAAAAATCCTAATAAAGCAGACTGCGCCCGTTATCGTACTGGAACATACATACAGACTTGAGTCAGCATATGATTATCATGTTTATATTGTTTCACGTTTATGTTGAGAAAAACAATAATATCCACACGCTTGAGTGAGAAAACGTGCTGCGCTGACAGATGTTGCAGAGACACATAACGGTGTGCTAAGCGAAGTTTCTAACAGCACTTTGCGTTTTCTGTTCTTAAACCTGTCTCCCTCAACGAAACTTTAAGGAAGCACATGTCTCAAAATCATTTTGCTATTAGACAATTTATCACCTCGGCTCACTCGGGGTTCAGCTGCGCTTACCTGCAGTCGTGAATGCAGTGATAGACAGCTGTCTTTCCTCATTCGACTGCTGTTTGGATTTCATGTGATTTCTCATTGTGGTGATGATATTATAACTCAGATTCATTAATTAATCTGATCAAAGGTAATTCCATTTTGTAAGATCATTTTAATCAAAAACATCATTTCTTATAGTCTTTGAAGGCTCTCATCTCTCATCAGTGACTTTATCTCTTTTAATACCACAGTATACATTACAAATAGATCACCACAAAGCATAAATTCCTAACTGAGGAGGGTGTTATGATGCAATAAAAAGCTTCTGAACTCAACGGCTGATGTGCTCAGGATGCAGTAATGGTGCACCTGTGCTAGGTGTTCGGAAAAGTGGTTTTGTTTAAACCTGGCCATTTAAAAGAACATCACTTGATGTAATCAAAAGTAAAACACTGATTTGAGAGCATGGCTGCAGGTGATGCAATAAAAAGAAACTACCAGCTCACGCAAACACTATAATATATTTTTAGCAGCACCACAGATGGACAGCTGATATACTACAGCTTTAACTGAGAGAGAATGCTAACACAACCGTGACTGAGATGCTGAGACACTAATCCCAGCTGACAGTGGCCACATCTGACAATGACAAATACAGAACAGAATCATGTATTTTTTGGGGTTCCTTGCCACTATCAACTTTCGGCTTGTTAAGTTGGTGACACTTAATGTTTGGCAATATTATTGACTTGAATACACTGACATATCCAGAGCTTCTTTCTCCAGAGCTGCTTTAGATTATTTGAACTTATTCCATAATTGATGAACTTTACACAGTTATAGAACCAAACTGAATCAACACTGAAATGATTTCAACTGAATACTGACTGTTTACTATTGACTTTTTAGAGCTGCTTTCCAGCTGAGTTGATTTTTTTTTTTTGCATCATTGAATTATTTTCCTTTTTATCACTGTAAAGCTGCTATGAAACAATCTACAGTAGTCAACATTTGAAGTGGATCAAAAAAGTTCATCAAATTTGTCCTAAAACAAGAATGGTATTGTTCAAAATTCATGTATAACTTTGATGAAAGGTTTTGATCCATTTCAAATGTTGACCACTGTATATTGTATAAAGTCAAGTGCTATATAAATAGTGACGTAACGATTCACTTGCAACCGGTTGAAAATCGATAAAAATGTGTGACGGTTCAAGTCGGTTGAAATGTTAAACGAATCGCGCTACACGTTTTAAACAGCAGGGGCGTTTACTGAATAGCCTACTGTGAAGTTGTGAACCTCGCTTTACAGGCACAATAGCAGCGAGCACACACTTGCACGAAGGTAGCGAGTGTTTTCACTTCATTCATGGAACTTGAACTTGTGTGAGCCAAGCTCAACTTCCATAGGAATGAATTGAAAACGCTCGGTTTGCTGCGCTCGCGCCGCGCCAGTGTGTGGCATAGACTGGTGTGCACGCGCCGTCAAACACATGGCAACGGCAAGCATAGATGTTGACGTTGACAATCAAAACGGAGGTGTGGCGGGATTTTGACTTTTCCGTAGACTAATAATTATCACCACCCACCAGTCACCTCCGTTTTCATGCACAAGGCATGAGAGCCGAGGTCCGAGAGCCATGGAGATCACAAGGTGCATCAGTGTATTCGTGGCAACCAGGTGTTGTATTTATTTTACTATCTCTTTCTCTAAATGTGTACATGGATTTAAAAAAATAAATAATTTATGGATGGTTATGGCATATTTTTCTAAATGTGTTTGTGTTTTTTTTTTTAACTCTTGCTAGTGTAATGATACAAATGATAATAATGTAGTTTTTTTATTTGACAAATATATTTTAAAATTAAAAAGAAATGTGGAGCATTTTTTCTGAGAAATAATAAAAGGGACACTTTTTCATTTATAATTTCTTAAATCTCACTTGTTAAAAAATCGTGAGAAAATCGTATCGTGAATCGAATCGCATCGTGAGTTGAGTGAATCGTTACATCACTATATATAAATAAAAGTGACAAAATGAAAGAACAAAAATCATAAAAAAGCAAAAATAAATTCTGATTATATTTTGGATTTAAATCTAGATTAGATTCGATTTTAGTCTAGATTAGATCTGATTATATTTTCCATTTTAGTATTAATTATATTTTGGCCCTTGTGAGCCTCTCACATTTGTTGTGAAGTTGCTACCTTTGGTTAACGGTGTACTATCAATATCAGCATCAGCCAAATATTGCGAAAGTGATATTTATTTACAGTTTACTGAAAGGAGATCATCGCGGTCCCTAATCGAGTCAAGCTCACAGCCATAATCAATCACTGTAATGCAGTGATGGGAATAACGTCGTTATAAATAAACGGCGTTATTTTTTTCAGTAACGAGTAATCAAACTAATGACTAGGGCTGGGTAAAAAATATCGATTTCTCGATATTAATCGATTCTCATTTTTACGAAACGATATCGATTCTTAAATCTCAAGAATCGATTAGTCATCCTGTTTTCATTTGATGAATGAATGGAACATTGTAACGCGCATCCCATCCAATAAATCGCAATAATAAAAAACTTTTCTCTCTCTTGTTACTATTGATATGAAATAAAGTCTCACATTTCAAATTACGTCCATTTTCTTACGAAATTCAAAAACAAACCGTTTTGGCGCTGTGGCGTGAGATCGCTGGCGCAGCTCAGCTCAGCTCAAGAGAAGCAGCAGCGCGGAGCGCACATAATCTCCTCTTCCACATTAATAATACCAGTTACAGCGCGAAATAGACATGAATGAGCATCTGAAGTGTGTTAAAAGATAGAGTACAACTTATCGAAATCCGTATCATGCTCACATGGAATCGCTCAATCATGTTTCAACCGTGGAAAGACGTCAGTTAAACAGCATGTCATGTAACGTCACATTTACCTCAGAAAAAACCATAGACGGAAAAAAAATGTGACCATAAACTCGTTAGTCAGCTAGAAAAATTAACTCTAGAGAGGAGGATTGTGTTAAATATATGCACCATATTACATATTCATTATTATTTTTTATGTTATTCAATATTTAATCAATAAATCTGGCAAGTTTTTATGACAGACACCATTTAAATGTTCTTATTTTATAGCTTTCTTATTATAAAAATAAATAAAAGTGTAATTTAAGTGTTTGCATAGCTACAAATCAGTTAATATTTTACCTTCAACATTATAGTAGGCTAATGAAGCCTATAGGCTACAACTGACTCCCATAGTTTACAGCATTAAATAAAAGATTTGTTTTCCTTGAGAAAATTTGCTATGTATTGTACCTGTCTGATATCCAAAATAATCAATATTGAATCGAATCGAATCGTAATCGAATCGAATTGCAAGCTTGTGAATCGAAATCGAATCGAATTGTGAAATTTGTGTCAATACCCAGCCCTACTAATGACTGTTTCCTCCGTTACAACGCTGTGACGTTACTGACAATAAAATGTGCTGTTACTATAATTGAGCTCACTGAAGTGGTTTTCATTCAATCGGGCTCTCTCTCTGCTATAGGACCAGCAAAGTTTTTTCTCTGGTGTGTGTTTTTATGAGGCGCCGGACTGGACAAAAGCGAAGCGAACGCCTCGACAGTGCGCGAGAGAGACCGACTGTGTCCGAGCATAATATAGTTTGTTTATAAGAAAATTACAGATTTCAGCATTAGGATAATCACTGTAGCCTATTGGTAGGCTATCATCTGCAACGTTTTAATTAGTTTACATGGTTATAAAATAAAACTCCAAAATAACCTGCAGGTAACGTTCCCAGAAAACATCTTTGTTTGACTAGTTGTGAACACGTGCGACAAACACGACTAGAATGTGGCTTAAATAACCTCTGATGATGACGTTCTCTGTAAGTTATAAAAATAAAACCCCAAAATATTATATTTTATTATTATTATGTATGTTGGTACATTGTTCAGTATTATATTGAGAGCACTTTTTGTTAAATTGTTTACTTTTGTGTGAGGAAGAAAATACTTCAAGTAGGGTATACAGTATGTCTACCAGTTGTAAAAGTTTTATCATTTTAATTTGCACTACAAAGAGTGTATGTGTTTGTATATTTTTTATTACTATTTAATTATTTTTGGTACATTTCTTAAGAAACATGATTTATTTTTAGACTTATTTGTTGGCCAGTTGTGGTCTGTGCAATAAATATTAAAAGTTCTAAACCATATTGTGTTTAGTTGTTCCACTATAGTAATGATAATATTTTAATATTTACGTTAATAGATGTCTCTCAAATTGTCCCACAGCAACATTAAAATAGCGTAGATTAGTCTACAATGTTTTATAATAATAATGTGTTCTATTTAGTGTCCATTTCATTCATTTAACATATTTAATATTGGGGGGTATCCAAGTTATTTCACATATTTAAAGGGTAACTAAACCCTAAACCAACTTTTTTAGTTAATGATCTGTATGAATGGGGCTTTATTAGTGCTGATCATTGATTCGAGTAACTTTTTTTACATTTGGGTATAAAGTGTTTTAATTCTACAATATATGGTGTAAAAACGTCTGAGTGCTGCCCTCTTCAGTTTGAACGGTGGCAACTGAATTTTCCTATTGGATGTTTGCGGTGGTACTTGACAAGCAGTTGTAGGTGACGTAAGCAGGTTCCAGCTCACCACGCCCTTGGCAGTATAAAAACCATCTTGTTTCGTCAAAACCACTGCGAGTCAAGAGTTGGAATTATGAGTATTGAAAACGATCAGGATAGAGTATTTTAGCATCTATTTAGCATAGCATTTTTTTAGCATATAGTTATTTAGATTATTTTGTGTAGCCTAGTTAGTTAGTTAGTAGCATAGTACTGCATCAGTTAAGATAGCTTCAAGTTAACGTAGATTTATCTGTATTTAGTACAGTGTGGTCAGGATGGTAACGGAATAGAGGTGGAAATGGGCTTCTCCACACAGCTCGCGCTGAAAAGCAACACAGTGCCAAACACTGCTCCTCCTGCATGGACTCCACCACATCATGATGTGAGTGATCATGTATACTTTAATCACAATTTATGGTTATAGGCTAAAGTTAATGCCCTGGGGTCGACAAACGCGCCGGCGCATTTTGCTGTATTTTTTCACATAGCGGCAAAATATCAATATGAATATATGCCTACAGAGTAGGACTGGGCAAAAAAATCGATTTTTCGATTAATCGTTTTTTAAAATGTGGTCGATTCAGAATCGATTCTCAATGGCCACGAATCGTTTTTTTCCATATTCAGGGCTCGCGGTGCTGCATCTTCTCTCTCTGCACAGTGCACAAGGCAAGCGTCAAGCACTGCAGGCGTCGATAGACACTCGTGTTTAGAAGTCGGGATATGACGGAATATTCACTTGCACAATCGGGCCAGCACTGCATCGTAACTAACGTTTATCATTTTCACTCTTTTTAAGTTTTACCAGTTTAAACATTCAAGCATACTAACTCGTGCTCGCACGCTCTCAGAGATGTTTTTCACTGCATGCACACATACAGTAAAGCCTAAATCCGCCTCACAAACAGCTCGCCAGTAACAAAAGTTCTGTTTCGTGGATTATACCGCTTTAACGGTTAAAAACACGCAAAATTATGTCAAAACTCTGGTCTTGGTGAGTAACTTCGTAAAGACAGTCGGTTATGTCTAAAATAAGCATAAAACGCGCGTGACAGACAGTATAATGAAACCAGCCCGTTCTCATCCCAAGGCGTCATACATGTGACGCTTGTGACATTTCGTCGAAATCTTACGCACATGGCATCCTTTAGCGTCAATATGAGACGCAGAACCCAAGGCGTCATACAGGTGACGCTCGTCTAAATCCGACGCACATGGCACCCTTTAGCGTCAATATGAGACGCAGATCCCAAGGCGTCATAACCGTAACCCTACCCCAGACCTAAACCTACCCATAACAGTGCGAGTTATATTGACGCTAAAGGATGCCATGTGCGTAAGATTTCGACGAAATGTCATATGGCGTCACCTATATGACGCCAAAGGATGAGAATGTGTTGAATGAAACAGTAATGGATCCGTGGACTAGTTCTTAAAGTGAACGCAGCCATCATTAATTTGTTGTCAAAACAACATAATATAGCATTAATTGTAAGGAATCAGAATTAATAGCCTATGTATTTAATTCACACAGGACTAAAAGACTATCCAGTGTTATTTTACATTGGATTACTTTATTCAGTTTCTGTAGTATTTCTGACCTACCCAAAAACTTTTATTTTTATGTCTCTTTATTTGTGTCTTTATTCTATTGTATTTATTTGTGCTACTTTTTTCAATTTAATTCAAAGATTGAAGTCAAGCTTCCATGTGTTGCATAAACTCTTAACAAAAAAATACCCCATTGTAAAAACAAACATTTAGGTGAGATCAATGTAATAAAAAATTGTCTAAAAAATGATAACTGATATTTATTTATCTATCTATCTTAAACATAAAATAACCTGATCCTGTTTGATCAAGGCGTGCGACTGTTCTCACTTGTCCAATTTTCAGCATCAATTTTGCATCTTGCATCAAAATCCTGTCTATTCATTGTATGCATTTAGTGTATAGTGTACCTAAAATAAAGAGTTTTATATACAGGTTTGTGGCTCTTAATTTCTTTGCATTAATTAACCACTTGTAAACTTATGTCCACTGTTCTTTTTTTATAAATATAGGATTTGTATTACATCTATATTCATTATAGTCGAATCGAGAATCGAAATCGAATCGAGAATCGAAATCGAATCGAATTGAGAGCTTGCGAATCGAAATCGAATCGAATTTGAACATCTGAATCGATACCCAGCCCTACTACAGAGAGCACGCGCTATTGACATCAACACGACAAAACTCATCAGATGCCGATCGCGATGCGGGAGTTAAGACCGCAGTTTGAGCCAGCGGCTCGAATTGATATAGCCCTGTGTCCACAGACAATTCCCCCCCTTCTCCACTTCAGGTAAAGGTGGGGGAGAAAAGTCCTCGACTTCAAATGACCGCTCTGTTGGAAAGCTACTTGCGTCACTCCAGTCACTCTCCATTTTAGAGGAGAGTCAATGCGGGTCTCAGGTGCACCCCCCACCCCACCCCCGCCCTCGGTTCGCCCCCTCTATATCCGCTGGGGTCTGCTCATTTCAGTATACAACCCTGTCGGTCAGCATACAACCTTTCTCTGAATGTGTAATGGACCAATCAGAGCATGTTTGTAAGTAGATGAGTCTCATGGTTATCATGTGAGATCATGAATACTTCACGTCAGCGATAATCTAAAAGAGGATATCAACTATACAGAATCACAAGAGACAAACAAACTAAACCCAATATGCCATTCTGAGCATATACAGGACTTATTTGAGGAGACTGAGCAAACATGACAGCAGATGTCTAGTTGTTTATGTTGGACACCCATTTAGTGTCACAATTCACTCTCCACTCAACACCTTGTGCTGTGTTTGTTGCTTTTATGGATGTGTGTGAATTGTGTGATTGTTCAGCTCAGTAGATATGTGAGGGTTCGTCTCCCACAGATGGCTAAGATGATAACTGCTGCCGCCGCTGTTTAAAGCTGGTCAATCTGCTGTAATTACTGTGATTAACACAGAGATGTTTTTCTAAGCACTTGTGACAGACACACTGCTCCACCATCCTGTAAACACACACACTGCTCCCCGGGGCCCTGTAAACACACACACACACACACACACACACACACTACCCATCCCACCCTCACAAACACATTACTGTCAGCTAAATCTCACACACACCTCATTCACTCCGTCACACATCGCTTTTCACTGCCTCTGCTTGAATCTGGCAAGCTCCTGCTGTTGTTAATTAACTCCCTTTCTGTCTCTGTTAAACACTTGTTTTTTTAACACCCCCATGAATGTTTTTGAGATAATTTCTCAATGTATCATATTTGTGACTAGTCAATCTGAACATGCCTATGATGCCCACAAATACAGCCTAGACAAGCATCTCACCAGGTTTTGAAACATATCTTCCGTCTTTCTCAAACTCTCTCTCTGATCACAGGGGCCATCTATATTTCAGAGTATGATAAGGAGTTAGTCTGTGTGTGTGACTGGTAGACTCTGGCAGAAGGATAGATTTCTTCCATGGTGAGGACAGTGTTGATCCCTCTGAGAACAAATCTTTATATATCCCTGAGGACTGAAATCATGTGCACACATTGAAATCAGAGAATGCTTTGACAGCAACTGGGAATGTTACACACACACACACACACACACACACACACACACACACACACACACACACACACACACACACACACACGCGCACCCACCCACCCACACACACACACACACACACACACACACAGTGCTCAGAAGGGTGTTAACACAATTGCTGCAAACGTATAGTCACTCAAGGAAAGAGGCATAACTCAGTCTCTTTGCAAAGGTCACTGTAGACCTTAGTCTGTGTAAAGTCCATTTTTTATTTGACCCTGGATGAAAATAAGGCCCAGGAACAGAGGTACAGACCACTGATATCACTGACTCTTGACTTATGTTAACCAATAGCCAAATAGCGTTGTTTTAGCGAACTTGGTCTGACTTCACTATGAATTGGTAGGATTTTTTTATGATCCAATCAATTCACATTGGATACACTCAAGTCCTGCTCTTTATTGTGTGCTGTTGAATATCCTATTTCACTTAGAAATACAGTACATCACATTATGGAAGTAAAATGGGTTGCAAAAAGCAATTCACATTCACTTTAAATCTCTGCATTATGTGTCATTTCCAATATGTTTTATTTTCCATTATAAAATAAAAAGAGTGTTTATCAGTTGAAAGACTAAAACACAGGTACACAAGAGAATGATATACTGAGCGGACTTCTGTCCATCATACCTTCTTTAATTTAAATCGACCATTTACTCTGACTAGTCAAGCACAAGTAAAATCTACAGTGTTTACAAAATTATAGCTCTCTAATTTGTTTAAAAAAATGGAAATTGTTACATCTGACTGTAAAATTTTGATGATACAGCTGTTCAAAGAGAAGCTGCAGTGATGGTGAATACTAATGTAAACATGCCAGAACACAGACAAAACACCAGCAGCACAGTCAGAAAGAGACAAAGAGGTGATGAGGGAGTCAAAGTCCTGTCCATTAGCACTACACCTTCCTTTTTTAGCTGCACATGTTCTGTTAGCTAGCACAACATTTTAAGTTATATTTAAGTGTCACACCACTCCGCTTCACTCACATGCTCTGGTGTGTGGCCTATACATGCGTGCGTGCATGTGGGGGAGAGGTGCAATTTTCGAATAATACCCAGCAATCTTCAAATATTATTTTTGCTCGAAATGCCCATCCCTAGTAACTTCACTTTGGAAATATAACTTTTTCAAATTTTGAGTGAAGAATTAAGATAGGAAGTTTCTATAACACAGCCCCAGGGGTCACATGCAAAAAAAAAACTCCATATTTAGCTAGAAGCAGATGTTAATTTCACCTTGTCTAGACCTCTTACAGACATTCTCTGTTAAACTAATCCTCTTACCTTTCTGAAAAGCAGGTACCTAATGTTTTGGGTAAAAGTTGGTATATGACTGTAAATATTAACAGCTAGTAAAGCAGCCATGCAAGTCGGCATCCACTGAGAAACCAAACCTGAGTCTCCATGTGACCTTGTAGTCATCAAAGATTTTAATAGAGGACACAAGAGCATTATGTTGAACAGATGCCCACTGTAAAAGTGAGACAGTTGTGGTAAGATCCTGTTGCAGTCACAGCGTTCAAAGTACTCACACACACTTTCACACTAGCCGATGGCGAGCACACCATAACTGGCATGTAACCCCTACTTATTCTACAAAAAGGATTACAAGACACCTGTTTACTGTCAGTAACTGAATTGAACGGAAATCAGAGTCTTTCCATCACCTTAACTCCTCGTTTTCAGTGATTCATAAACTAATGAAGTAGGCTAGCTCTAAACTCAGTATGTCAAAGGAACACACCAGTAGAGATTATATTCACACACCCACCTACTCAACTAGCAGGTCCACCTGCTGCTTGTGATTGTTGTTCTGTCCTGCCATATAACTAGTGTCATGTGCAGTGGTTGAATGACACACACAGCTTCCCAGCGGTGAGTGGTTTAACCCAGTGGATTGTACCAGTGTTTAAGAAGGTGGAAAACAAAGTGTCTGGCTGTGTCCTAATTCAAAGGCTGCATCCTTCAAAGGACTCATACTTCAAAGGCCACGCTTTTAAAGGCCGCAAAGGTGATACTGAGTGATGTTAAATGGGATGGTCTAGCCTACGGAGGACTGTTCTTGTCGGCTAGCAACTGTGACAGCTGCTGTTGATGAGTGACAGTACCGTTTGTAGTAGACTTTTTTTAAAGTTATATTAAACTGTCTGAAAACAAAACAGGGTTCACAAACTGTCTAAGTATGTTTATCATTGTCCATTCTGTAAATAATCAAGCAGGGCTCGAATTTCGGCACAAGATTGTGGGTATTGCGCATAATTTTAATAATTGCCGCAGGTCTCCAACTTATAATGCAGGAAATTCCCGCAAACATTGATTTATTTTAGCATGTAGATTGTATGAGTAAATTAATGAATCCACACATAGTATAAAATCAAATCAATCCTTTTAAAACTTTTTCCAAGACGCAATTTCACAAACAGCGTGAGTGTTCAGCGGTGCTGCGTCCTTCTCTCTATCTCTATCGCTCTCAAAACAGGTTGCACAAGGCAAGCGTAAAGCGCGCTGCAGGCGGCGATACTACACTCTCGCGTTTAGGAGTCGTGACATGACAGAATAGTCACTTGCACAAACGAATAACGCATTGCATTGTAACTAAAGTTTATCATTATCACGTCTTATCAGTTTAAACATTCAAGGGATTTTAAACTATTCAGTACTCGCACGCTCTCTGAGATGTTTTTCTCTGCATGCATACAGAGTAAAGACGCCTCGCAAACAGCTTGCTAGTAACAAAAGTTCAATTTCACTGATTATATCGCTTTCACAGGAAAAAAACATGCACAATTGTGCCAAAATTCCGGTCTTGGTGAGTATCTTCGTAATTACAGTCGGTTATGCCTTAAATAAGCATAAAACGCATCTGACAGTATAATGAAAACAGTAATGGATCCATGCACTAGCTCTTAAAGTGACAGCAGACATATGTGTCATTATTTTTTTGTCAAAACAACAAAAGACAGCTTTAATTGTAAGGAATCAGGATTAATAGCCTATGTATTTAATTTAGTCAGGACTTAAAGACTATCCAGAGTTATTTTACATTTGATTACTATATTCAGTTTCTATATTTCTGAATACTAGTGTTAGACCTACCCCAAAAATGTTTTCTTAAAGGCACAATATGTAACAATTTTGTAATAAAATATCCAAAAATCACTTGCACAGTGTGATATATTTTCTGCAGTTGTGTACTTACAATATCCCAAAAGTCTCCATAGATTTTTTATTTCAGAAAAAATTCCAGTTTTAAATAAGTGACCGTCCCGGAAAAAAATGTCGCCTGTCAATGACGCAATATCCGCGCTATCCTTCGTTTCCGCTCGAACTGCATGACGTAACCATGGCGACAGACGTGGACAACTGCGTAGTGCGTAACGTTAAGCGACACGCAGTTCTTGTTTTTCGTTCAAACATAGACCATGGCAAGCAGACTTTGGGACAAACAAGATGAACTAAACGAGGATCAATATCAGCGTGACGTTTTTGAGATGCCGAGAGCTCCACGTCCACGATTAACTTGGACTTGACAGAGCTTCACGAGTCACGACTTGACAGCTTTATTAGACAGGTGAGCAAATGTACATAAAACAAATCAATGTTATAACGTTAGCTCAACATGATGAAATGTTAGTATATGGTCAGTATTAGGGGTGTGCATTGGCACTGCCCTCACAATTAGATTCGATTACGATTCACCAGGTAACGATTAGATTCAATTCGATTCTACGATGCATTGCGATGCATCACAATTCTACTGCACACAACAAGGCAAATTTTTCATCAGTCACGAGGCAATACAAGCAGTCAGATATCGAACAACAGATTTATTGGCTGCTATGTGTGTATTATAACTCTCCTGTATCTTTAACATAAATGCCATTAAATAAAATAAAATTTAAATCCAAGCTTTGGGTGCGTTTTTGATTACCCGCCTATGGGCCTGTTCACACATCGTGTCTTTTGCGCGCTCAAGTTCGTTATTTAAAATGTAGGCGCGCGGTATGCGCGCTCATAATGGAAGCGAGGCGGTCGCGGTGCTTTTTTCCAAGCGCGTCCGCGCCGCATCGAGATAAAAACATCTCAACTTTTCAGAATGCCACGAACGCACCGTAGGTCACGTGACAAGAACGGTTTGCTGTAACGGAGAACGCAGCTTCGCAACGACAGACGCCTCCAGAGCGCAACCGCCCTAGCGCTTTGGAAAAAGGAGAACGCGGCGCGCCTAGCGTTTTTAGGCGCTATATGTGAATGGCGCCATATCGCGGTCATCTCCCTCCGCCTCAGCCATCTTTATTGTTGTTATTATGCCCCCAGAAGTAATTGAAACTTCAAAACTTTATTGTCCAAGGCCAGAAAATAAACAGTGACATAATCGATTATGGCACTTTGCCGCATCGATGGTGAATCGTACATTTCCCGCATTGCGATGCATCGCCGAATCGATTATTGTTGACACCACTAGTCAGTATTGTCACGCCCGGCTTTGCCGTGCTGGGTGTACTCACTCCACCATGTACAGAAAATGTGTGGGCCGTTTCTCTCCCTCCAACCTGAAGGGGGAGCTGTTCGTTTTCGGTCCATCCGACAGCAGCTGATTGGCGGGATGGTTTAAAAACCTCTCCAGCCAGTTGTTTGGTCTGCTCTGTGCTGCACGTCTCGACATTGCTCGGGCTTCCAGGCAGGCGGCAACACCATCATACTCCTTTTTTATTTTGTTTGCATTACACATAGTTTACACTTTACTGATCTGCACTACACTTTGATTAGTTTCCTCTTGCTTCTCATTTACTGATTTGATACATTTTTTGATTTAACTTATGATTTCATCTTATCATTTAATGTTTAAATAAACTATTTTTGATTTAACTCAACAAACGGTGTGGTCTCCCCTATGTCACTGCTACTGTGAGCCAGGTAGACGTGACAGTATGTTATTCTAATGTTGATCTAGCTTACTGCAAACGAACTAACATGTAGAATAACATTATAACTTTCAACACACATTTAAATGCCGTTTAGTGTGATGCGTTGGTGTAACGTTAGACCAGGTGAAAAAGCGCTGCAAGTTTAATTCGTCTATTAAACTGACCTGTGTGAGTAATGTTAATCCAGCACTTGTAGGTAGTTCGGTAGAATGAAATGTCCTCATTCCTTTATATCCTTGGGACTCGCGTGTGATATCTGTCTCTTTAGCAATTGCGACCTGCTTCATACCACTGTAATGTTAAAAAACATGAATGTTTGCACTCATCCATAAACATTATTAGATCCATCAGCTTGACAGAAAGTCCCATCATTCAGCTAGTCACTGCGTCATAAACATACGCCTTTGTTATTGTTGGAAACTGCGCCCTCTTGTGGCGAAAAAAATATTACATATTGTGCCTTTAATTTCTCTGTATTCTATTGTATTTATCTGTAGTATCTACTTTTTCAATTTAATTTAAAGATTGAAATCAAGCTGCCTTGCGTTGTGTAAACTCTTAACAACAAAATGACCTGATTGAAGTTCCCTGAGGGACACACCACTAATGGTGATCTAAAGAGGAGGAATTCAGGTGGTGTCAAAGTGTTAATATTGTAGCAAATGCACTCACTCACTTATTAATATGCACACAAATACACACTTTAAAATAGTCAGTAGTAGGTATGCCTGATATATTTAAATCATATTATAGGCAAATATTTCTTACTGTATTTTTTAAACTATTATAATGTATTTATATAAGTAATACATGATATTTATGACTTATATAAATAATACATTGCAAATTGAAATACATTTTTATTGGATGCAGACAATTATAAATATGTATATTAATATAAAAAATTTACAAACCAGTAAATAATATACTATATTATACTATATAAGCCATATTAATGTATGTATGTATATTAATGTATATTAATATATTAAGCTATGATTTAAAAATATCAGGCATACCTACTACTGACTATTTTAAAGTGTGTATTTGTGTGCATATTAATATGTGAGTGAGTGCATTTTCTACAATATTAACA
The DNA here is from genome assembly GCA_030578255.1 of Tiaroga cobitis. Lineage (NCBI taxonomy): Eukaryota > Metazoa > Chordata > Actinopteri > Cypriniformes > Leuciscidae > Tiaroga > Tiaroga cobitis. The sequence goes on from CM060600.1 coordinate 23,406,080, forward strand.
CTTTGACACCACCTGAATTCCTCCTCTTTAGATCACCATTAGTGGTGTGTCCCTCAGGGAACTTCAATCAGTCCTTTCTCTCACTCAGGTTTCACAGCTAAATGTTTTTAATCAATTCAAACAGGGCATAAACTGCACTCAGTGCCTCTCTGAATGTGTAACACGGGGGACAGAATGCTCCCCTTCACTGAGATCTCTGGAAACATAAGTCCTCCAACAGCCTACCAAAACTGGCACTTACTAGCTCACACAGCCTGTGTGTGTGTAAAGCCCCCTCATTACCCAAGACTCATGTTTCAGTAAGTTGGAGATTAGAGACACACATGCTGTTTGTGTGTGTGTATGCCTAAGGGGTGTTAGGACTGAGCCACCTGGAAACTCAGCCTTCCTAGGGCATGGCCGTAAACCAATCCTTTGGCTCAACCTGTTGCCAAATAAATCCAAAATCCAAAGCAGGGTCTCTTTCTTCTCTCTTATTCCCATGTTTGCATCTGTTCCCTTCCTGCTATACTTTAACAAGCTCTTCCTTTAATATCAATTGGTCATTCTTGTGTTGATCGAAGGAAACAGCGGCTGAAGTGAGTGACGCAAGGCTGGTGAAATATTCTGTTAGTGTGTTCTATACGTCTTATTTCGTTTATTTGAAATGCTCAGGGAACCCAAAACAGCCAGCTGCCTCGCGAGTCTCTCAACACACCCTTTAATACGACAGAGGATGGGAGAGACATTGGGCAACCCAGAACCCCCTCAAACCCTGCGAAACCTTGGGTTGGGTTACTATTAGAACAATGCCGGCTCTGTGCAGGGCAGCACTCTCAGAGGAGGCAGTGGCTCAGATGGACACATTGACACACACATACTTGTGACGGGCCGAGTGTAGAAACACATAACATGTGAGGCCAAGGGAAGCAAACTAACCAGTGTGTGTGAGTCTCCAGAGTGTATGTTGGTGGCACTAGCCATCAGAATTCAATGCATGTGTGTATATGTTTTTGTTGTATCTAAGGGCGCTTTCACACTTGGTTCGATTGCCTGTTCCGAACCCGAGTTCGATTGCTCCCCCCTCCCCCTGCCCCCGATGGACTGTGTTCACATTATATTATTTGTATCCGAACCTCGGTACGCTTGCGTCATCAAGCTGCAGCTGGCGTGTAATCATGTTGCTTGGTAACCGGCGCCGCTATGAATGAAAAGGCGTCAAAATGGATAGAATTGCTCGCTTCACATTTGTTCTTCTTTTTTTTAACCTTTGGTTTTGTTTTCAAAGAAAATATACAGAAACACACTTGGGTATGTCTGCTGCAAAAGTACTTAAATCGTTCCAAAGACAGCTGGCTGTCAGCCGAAGACAATTTTTGTGGAGGCGAGCATAAATCATCCCTCTGCTTGCAGTGCGTCAATCCCGCTTTTCGTCAAGGTAAGTGTACACACACACACACACACACACACACACACACACACACGCACTGACGACTGTCCTGTCGACCACATTATACATTATACGTCATCAATAGCGGTTCACTTCCGCGGTTTGGTTCGGTTGCGTTCATATCAGCAGCAAACCGTACTGGAGTTCACATAAACCGTACCCTAGACCACCTTTTTAAGCGGACCCGAGTACGGTTCGCGGGTACGCACCCGAGTTCGGAAGACAGCGTTCACATCATCCAAACGAACCGAACTCTGACGTCATTCGAACCCGGGTGCGCACCAAAAGTGCTAGTGTGAAAGCCCCATAATAAGCAGCAGTCCTCAGCTGGGTGAGTTGTTTGCTTTTCCAGTGTCCCCTAAGCTCAAGCATTGAGGCCCAAACTGAAATATCTGGTTTAGAATGTCACTGTTTGAATCAAGCGTGCCGCACAAGCCCTCAAAAGTGAAGCCAAAACATCTCGATCGCCCCCCAGAGGCTGGTCCTAGTATAGGTCATAAACCCCGCCTCCCCATGTTATTCAATGGGACGTGAGACCAACTAAACAATTCAATTACACTTCACATATCCTTTTCCCAAAGATAGTTTCTGTCATTTACTGTAGTTTCTATCACGTTGATGTAATTTCAAGTGGTTTTTTTTTAGAATAAGTTTGTTTTTAGTTAGTTATTTGATGCTATAAAAACGGTGCTGTGACATCATGATTGACAGCTGTGATTGACAGGTTCTCTGTGCGAAGTCGTCACTGAAGCACCAACGGACTTTTTTTCATAATGTTGACTATGTGGTTAGTAGCTGTATTTACCTTATTTTAACGAAGTACTGCAATCAGCAGACATCATTGGAGAGGAACGGAGCAGACAGAGGCCACTTAAGAAAAGTGCAGGGGCGTGTGCTTGCGATTGATTCTGCTAGAGTGAGGGCAGGGCCTTGATTTCGCGGCTTTACTTCCTGCTCACGACTGCGCATGACTGGTCCCGAAAACGCAAGTGCGCAGACTCAAGTTCCAAGATGTCAGCGCCATATCGGGACTCTGGCGGCTTCAGTTCTCTCCGATGGAAAAGAGCGAAGGGGCGTCGTCCATCTTTTTTACAGTCTATGGTTTGAATAGAACTTGATGCACAGGATAAAGGCTGCCATTTAAAACCGAAGTCAAACAGCATCTTCTAAGAGCAATGTAATCTGGAACAGATGGTGACAATCCTGCGTATGGGACAGTTCTTCATACAGCTTATGAAATGCCTGAGTGTGGAAATGGTGATAAAATGGAATATTTCACACTTCATTAGTGCTTATTTATAAGAAAGCACAGATTGGATTTTCCCTTTAGCAAAGAATTCTCCGGAGCAACCACAAGCTGGCCTGAGTTGAGCACAGTCTTCAGGTGGCCTGATTTTGCTCTATTTGCTCTATTCAGGCCTATACACTTATAGGAACAAAGGTAGGCTAGAAACAATATTGTGCCTGCAAAATAATCAATCAGAAATGCTTTCTAATAATGGAGAAAAAAGTCATTTAATTAGCATCTTGCTAAGTTAATGATGTGAAAAACACAATGATTAATATTTTTATATTTTTAAAAGGTTCTTAGGTTCTAACAAGACTATGGGCTTGTTCACACCAAGAATGAAAAAAAAAATGAAAAAAAAGAAAAAGAAAAGATAATTATACATTGGTTCACACTAGGGCAAGGTATTGACACAAATTTCACAATTTGATTTGATTTTCATTGGGGTATATCAGGTACAGTCCATGGCAATTTTTTTCAAGGAAAAAAATCTCTCTCAAAAAATGCTGTAAACTATACACTCCTGGCAAAAAAGTGGCAAGCCAAAAATGGCAAAATATTTAGTGGCGTTTCAATCGTCTTAACCATTTTAAACACAAATCACTGGTCAGGAAATTAGCAAGATTTACACAACAAATACTGTAGATAAAAGTAACCCAACTTGCAGACAGCTTTTTACAGGAAGAGGAGTCAGTGTTGTTCCACTCAATGTTAATGGCTTCAAACAGTGCACGAGTAGTTGAACAATGTCACCCAGTTCATTTGAGTTTAATGTGAGACTAAAATATTCACTATAGGGTTCAAATCTGGACTCTAACCAGGCCAAAACATGAGCCTGATGGACTTGTTCTCAAGCCACTTCTTGGTTGTCTTTACAATTTGGGCAGGAACATTGTCTTGTTGAAAAATATAATCTGATCATTCCTCTTTAGATAACAACTTTTCATTTGTGGGAAATTCTGCCATTCTGGAATATTCTCCTGTATTCTAAAGCATTAAATTACTTTTTACAGTGAAGTAGCTTACCAATACCAGCAGCTAAAATATATTGTGACTAGGGATGTCAATTTTCACAAATTCCCATGATCGATCGTCGTTTAAATTAACGATCAATTAATCGATTAATCGTTAGCATTAATGGCAAACAGCACAGGGTCTGCAAATGCTGCTCAAAAAGCTATGTTACTCACCAAATTAATAAGAATGTTTTTTAATCTAAATAAAGGCTTAGTAGGATTGTAAAATGTTTTGATGTGATTGATAAATTAAATTAACTATTTAATATATAAATATAACGACAAATACAATGTGTCACCGACGCCGCCTCATATGCGTGCTTGTCAGAATGTGTGACTGTTGTGGAAGTGCTAGAACAACGCACTGAAAACGGCAACTAAACCCAATGAATTCACAACCATTTAATAAAATAGTGTTCTCATGTTATGTAATATGAAAGTCCCAAATTAACCATCGTTATTATTAGTCGTGCATTCTGCTTGAGCGGCACGCGCTGAATGAATAACCGTTGAGCACTTTGTTAGCGTTTATTTAACTCAAAGAAACCAACCTATTTGATATTAATCAGATATATACAAAATAAGCAGAATATTACAAAATTATATCTGCACAAAATGACGTGAATGCACAAGTAAACTTAAACTGAGTTACGTGCCACTTAGAATGACTCATATGTTGTGGTGGACGCGCTCAAAGTCTCTGACGAGCTCTTCCTGGAACAACGCGACATGGCATCTAAACCCAAATAATTCACAATGTTTTATTACAATAGTGTTCTCTTTATAATCTTGTGTAATATGACAGTCCCAATAGTCATTATTAGAGCTGAGCGCGCTAAAGATCACGTCGATTCTTAACCAAATGCATTCAATATGAGACCAATCAGATATAGATAAGCGTACACAAAATAAACTATTACAACTTACATTTGCACAAAACAAAAGGCTGCGAATGCACACGCAAACTTATAGTCATGATGAAGGTGTAAAATAGTCCCAAACAACTCCGGGGTGTGTCATTCAGTGGGACTCAACACTTCACCACACCGGCGCGCTCGCTTACATGTTTCGCGGTTGAGCAGCACGCAAGCGCATGATCCTGCTTAATCGATGATCGATAAGTTTTATCGATTAAATGTATTATCGACAATTAATCGATCGTCGATTAATCGTTGACATCCCTAATTGTGATCATGACATATACCACGACTAGAGCCTGACCGATATGGATTTTTTTGGGGCCGATGCCGATACCGATATTAGTGAGTAAAAAAAAAAGCCAGATATCGATATATCGGCTGAAATTATTTCTGTGTATTATCTGTATATGATAATAGAGTAGCCATTGTATTTGTGTATATTATAGTACAGTACCAGTCAAAAGTTTGGACACACTTTCCCATTCGTGTGGACAAACTTTTGACTGGTACTGTATATAGAATACAGTTCACATAAACAGAATATATATATTTATTAAACGTTGAATGTAAGATTTTCTTCAGCATTATTGCCCAGAGATTGTCCACCTACCTATTAAAGAATGGCTTCATTGACACTTCAGTTAAAAAAGCAGGCATTCCAGGGTTCTCAGGATGCTTAGAACACAACAATGTTATCTGGCAACGAATTCAGTCAGCAAAAAAGGAGAGGAAGGAGCTCCATGTGACATTCCTGGATTTACCTAATTTAGTGAAAGCCTATTTTGGAGATTTGCAATTTAGTTTCTCAACTCCAAAATTCAGCACCGCATGGCAATGCTTAGAGGTTGGAATAATGGCAGGATGCACCATTTCTCCACTGGCTTTTACCATGGCAATAGAAGTAATCATTAGGGCATCAAGATGGCTAGTAGGAGTAGAGCGCTTGGCTTCTGGGATGCGACTACCACCAATCAGAGCATACATGGATGACATGACAACCATGACTACAACAGTAGCCTGCACTAATCGGTTATTGGGGAAGTTAACAGATAATATTGAATGGGCACGAATGCAATTTAAGCCCTCTAAATCAAGGAGCATCTCGATAGTTAAAGGAAAGGTAGTAGATAAAACATTCTTCATTAATGGTGAGGCAATACCAACAGTTTCTGAGAAGCCAGTGAAGAGTCTTGGGAGATGGTACGATGGGGATCTAAAGGACAGTTCGAGTGGGAGAAGTTAGACGACAAGCAGTGGAAGGGTTGAAGAGCATAAACAGCTGTGCTCTACCAGGCAAACTAAAACTCTGGTGCTTTCAGTTTGGTCTACTGCCGAGGTTGCTGTGGCCACTGACTGTGTACGAGGTTTCTTTGACAACAGTGGATAAGCTGGAAGCGTTAATAAGTTCATACATCAGGAAATGGTTGGGAGTTCCACGCTGCCTCAGCAGAGTGGGACTTTATAGTAAAGGAATATTGCAGCTGCCAGTCTCTGTTTTAACCGAGGAGTTTAAGTGTGCCAAGGTCAGACTGGAAATGACCTTAGTAGAGTCACGCAACAAATGTGTAAGGGAGGCAGCCCTTCAAATTGGGGCAAAGGCTGACCTAGAGGCAAAGGCTGACCTTCAAATTGGGGATATCGTGGGACAGGTACAGCATGGAAGAGGGGGTTTTGGGCTCAGTTTAGCTCCTCCTAAATGGCACAAGGCAGGCCCAGCTCAAAGGAGGAAGCTGGTAGTCAACAAGGTGCGAAAGCAGGAGGAGAGGATGAGGTGTATAAAGGCCATTTCCCAGGCCAAGCAGGAAGAGTGGATGAGATGGGAGAGTGTGGAACAACGCAAGATGGGCTGGCAAGACCTTTGGTCAATGGAAGAGAGTAGGATCAGTTTCCTTATTAGGTCAACATATGATGTTCTCCCATCACCGCAGAACTTAAACCTCTGGGTAGGAGAGGATCCCTCTTGTCCTTTTTGTTCATTACCTGCCACATTAAGGCACATTTTGACAGGATGTAAGGTGGCTTTTAGCCAAGGTCGGTTTACTTGGCGCCATGACCAAGTACTGCGATGTTTGGCTTTAGCATTGGAAGGCAAGCATAGTATGACCAATAAGTTGCCGCCTGTTCTAGCAAAACATTACACGCAGAAGACAATATTCCTCCGCCCAGGCGAGCAACCACCAAGAAAAGGTGTTAACACCAATTCTCGCCCAGGACAACTGGAAGCTGCTGGGGACTGGAAGATGCTGGCTGATCTTGATCAACGGCTTATTTTTCCACCTGAGATTGCCACCACTAACCTACAACCAGATATTGTTTTGTGGTCTGGATCAGCACGCATTGTTCAACTGATAGAGTTAACAGTGCCATGGGAGGATGCGGTAGATGAGGCATATGAGAGGAAGAAACTGGGGTATGCTCATCTGGCCACTGAAGCAGAACAGCGAGGATGGAGACTCCAGGTTTATCCAGTGGAAGTGGGTTGTCGAGGTTTTGTGGCACACTCTACAACCCGGTTCCTCAGAGACGTCGGATTCAGTGGCCAAGAGTTGCGTCGCACAGTAAAGAACTTATCTGAAGCAGCAGAAAGGAGCAGCAACTGGCTGTGGTTGAGACGGAAAGATTCTAGCTGGCTGTGTACAGGCCGCCATGCTACGGTTTCGTAGAATTCTTGAAAACTTGAAGAGTCTGTTGGTTTATTTGTATAGGTTGTACAGTATTTACAGTCATTACGTTCCTGTGTATATTGCGTGAATGACGGGTGGTTGGGCAGATATTGTGTTTTTGCGGTAGGTGGTATGCCATACGGAACCGTTGCCACTGAAACTGCATATTAACGCACCAGTGGGGCTCGACAGCCTTAGTCAAACGGGTTGGCGCGTATGGTTGGGTTGCGGAGAGATTGTGGTTAGGTCTCAGCAGCAGGAGGGATGTAGAGGTCAGTAAGCTGGGCTGAGTTGAGTGGGGGACAGAGGGGGGTGACTCTGGGACGCCAGAGTCACTAAAGAGCCCGTTACCAAGCAGAACGAGGCATCAGTTTACTGTCGGAGATTTGTCGCTTGCGTCGCTCCGCATCCAGTGTAGACAACATCACTGATTATTGGGTTCAACTGTCTTTTGGCGCATCGCGCCGCTCGCGTCCGGTGTCTTGTGGTTAGGCAGCAGCAGACAAGCAGTCAAGTGGTGTCTTAAAGGTAAGTTGCTAACTAGTTACCAGTGCTGTCTGTTGAATGGTGTTTTAACGCTACGTTGTCACCTGGTGAGACGCAATGCTATACAGTAAATAAACAATGTCCCCGTCTTTTATTCTCACAATGAGCTTATCATGGACTACTCGTTTGCCACATTAGCTAGCCAGCCATGTTTCATACCTTGTCAGTGGAATGGAAGCTAATGTGTGCACATCTTACACCGTGTCTGAAGAGACCTCATTACTGAAGTGAAAGGGTCGGCTGGTGTCACCACAGTGACATGGGTCGCCATTAGCAAACAATGGAACATGCTCTGCCGGACAAACTACGTAATTAAACAATTTACAAGCATTTTATCCGCGTTATAGGCCTGCTCCATAAAAAAATTATTCATATCGGCTGATAAAATCGGCAGACCGATAAATCGGTCGGGCTCTAACCACGACCATGTAACCATCATTAGAGATTTTACTATATTGTTTATTTCGTGGGATGTAAACATATCTGGGTAGCACAATACTTCTTTAAGTTATATACACGCAAGTTCTCCATCTTGGCACATAAACACTGCTTTGAAGGACAGTCATGGATTGAGTGATTGCTCAAATGGGGAGCACTGAGACTTCTGACTAACATTTCAACAAAGCATTTAGCAGAAGTGATGGAAAAAGAAAGTGACTGAGGTGAGGTGTTCCTAATCCTGGCCTGCAGGACAAAAGGTGTTTACTTTTACCCTGGATAGGTATGAGTGAGAGTCAGCAGAAGAAATGCTGGGAAATGGAGGGAGGCTTGAGTTAGGAAGCATAAATTCTTCAGGGAGCAATTAATACTCTGCTTTTCCTAGATATGAGCTCACATTCTGCACTCAGTCTGTTCACCAGCTGTGCCTCTACCCCCCGCTATCCAACTGAGCGTTTCAGTGTTTACTATTTGAGTGAGGAGCTCTCTCCCTGAGGGACCACAGGGGTGGCAGAGAGGCAGTTATCCCACCCAGTAGGTGGTCAGTCAAAGTGTCTATCCTCGGCTACCACCATGGGTGTCCACAAGGTATTTCTCACTCACTCTGTCTTTTTATAGGTCACAGTTCCTGACCAGCTTGATCCTACTTCAGGCTGGTGCTCATCTATAGAAAAACATCTAACAGCTATTCTGGAAAACTGCTTTACCTCCTGAACTTCATACAGCTGCAACAGCTCCTCTTTCAGTTTTAATGGCATAGTTGTGTCTATACGACTTTAAATCAGAGACTTCAGCACAAAGCGCCTACTAACTGGTCTCTGGACTTAAATCTGCAAATCTAAGATGTGTTACAATCTGTGATGACAGAGAGCCCACAGACAATTAAACCATCTCTTCAAGCAGCTGGACCTTAGAAAACACTAATGATTTCCCAGCATTATAAGGTTATGCTAAGCAAAGTCTTGGTCTGACATCTTAAGCCGTAGATCTAATATTGCATTGGTTAAACACATGGGCTGGCATTTTAATACATTTTCCAGCGTATTTAGTATTGAGAAAGAAATTGAAGGGATTACATTTACTTACTCATTCACAGCCAGACAAGAAGACCATCAAACACACAAACATACATCTGCAGATGTGCAAAGACTTGTTTTAGAGGTGCAGGGGTGAACTGAACATAGGCTATGTGAAGTATTAGCTGATACAAGATCAGTAGTATTAGCTGATACAAGATCAGTTCCTCCAACTGAAACTTTATCTTAATTAGGAGAATGTGTTGCAGTATTTGTGCTCACTATATCCCATGATTACTCACCTCTTTCCATAAGAGCACTGGTTTTTCAGAGGCCTAATTAATGTTTCTTAGAGGTTTTTGTTAAAATATACTTAAGCACACATACAAACAGACACCTTGTCGGGAGCCGCTTACGAATCGCTCTGTTACAACAAAGACCTTGAAATGCCATATGCATAATTGGACAAAATTATATGACAGACCTTGGAAAAGATGAAAAAGTGGGAGCAAGAGGGAAAGAAACAGAGGGGAGAGAAAATAAAACAAAAGTTCATCTTGTCCAAACAGAAGGAATGGGAGCTACAAGGTGATGTCATCACAGGTGTAAGGCAGGGTTACAACCACAGGGAGCCTTTTCACTTCTGCTTTCAGTATCTGTCACTCATTCGTGTCAGTCAACCACCATCTATCAAGTACAATGCAGGTGGTAAGACAAGCAGATATTTTACATACATAGACTTTTCAGATTACGCACAGACAAAGAACATACAAGTCCACTTTGAATTGCCAATGCATTGTGAAATACGTTCTGGAAAAAAGCATAAACACACAAATACACTAACATTCAAAAGTTTGTGGTAGGTTCACCAGGGTTGCATTTATTTGATCAAAAAACAAAAAACAAAACAAAAAAAAAACAGTAAAAAAACAACAACAGTAATATTGTAAAATATCATGATTTAAAATAAGTTTTCCACTGAATATATTATAAAAATGTAATTTATTCATGTGATTGCAAAGCTGAATTTTCAGCATTATTACTCCAGTCTTCAGTGTCACATGATCCTTCAGAAATCGTTCTAATATGCTGATTTGTTGCTAGTAGTAATAGTTTTTTTTTGTAACATTGTAAATCTTTACTGTCACTTTTGATCATGCATTCCTGCTGAATAAAAGTATAAAACATTTTTTTAAATCTAATTTTACTGACTCAAAACTTTTGAACAGTGGCATATAATTGATAAATAATGTCAGAGTGGCTTCTGAAAAAACATACTATGGGCCCTATATTTTAACGATCTAAAACGCAAGTGTCAAGTAACTTTGTGGGCGGATCTCGGCGCTGTTGCTATTTAACCGGCGGGATAAATGACTCTTGCGCTCGACGCAAATCTAAAAGGGGTTGGTCTGAAGTAGCTTCATTATTCATAGGTGTGGTTTGGGCGTAACGGGAAACAAACCAATAAGAGCGTCATATCACATTCCCTTTAAGAGCATGATGAACGAGGTGCGCTTGTTCCATGGCGCAATACTATTATAACGGCGCATTTACCAGGCGCGCTTCAGAATCGGTTCACAGCCGAGGAGATTGATGTTCTCGTCAGGGTCGTAAAAGAAAGAGAAGTGACATTGGAGGTGGGACAAACCCACCCAAATTAGCTTCGGTTAAACATGCATATAATAATTTGGGTAAATGTGTAAGCTTTATGTCTATTTTTCCCATCGTCATGGACACAACAATGATTTCCCTCGTGTTTTAATATTTTTCCTTATACTAATGTATCATTTGCAAAAAGTAAAATGCATCTGTGTTGATGAGAGAATCATCTACAGTGTATGCGTGTTGTTCACACTCTGTATTATGGCCAAGCATGCGCACTTAAAATAGCATCTGAATGTATGCACAACGCGCCACTGACTTTAGACTAGGTTTTTTCTGGTCAGTGGCACAATTGTTTTCTGGAACTGCAAAAATAGCACCAGGGATTGTTTGCGCTGGAACACGCCTCCTTTTTGCGCTGAACCGCCCAGGGAGCGCAAGTTCATTCCCTAGTTTGCCAGGGTGCGTCTGTGGAGGGAAAAGTCCGCTTTGCACAGGTGCAAAATACGAATGATACATGCGTCAGTGTACAAAGTCAATTGCGCTGGGTCCAAGATAGGGCCCTGAGTCATTAAATACAATTGCAACACTTTAAAATCTTTTTGACTCGAGCAAACTCAATGAGAATAAAAATTAGAGACTGTCTTTGTAAGCACTCTAACATAGCTAAGCTCATCATGGCATCTGAACTAGAATTAATCTCCCACATTTAGAGTTTACATTTAGACTTACATATATTCCAAACCACAAAGGTGACCTCTGACGCTATTGAGTAATTCAAAAAACTTTGCTCAGTTCTTCTCTGATGAGACAACGTCACGTGAAAAAAGAAGTCCAAAAGTGTTGCTAGCAGTTGGCGTGTGCCCCGAAGTAGTAGGCTCTTCATTTATCTCTGGAGTGCAGCCCATTTTAATGTTTGCACATAACTTTCATTTAGCTTGATGGCTTCCAGACTCTCCACGTTTATTGTGACATATCGGATATAGTAATGTTTACACAATGACTCGTCTCCCTAGCATTTCTTTCTTCCTCTCTCTCTGCATCCTCCTCCAGTCACCAAGATGAATGGATTTACTTTAGTCCTTCAACCTTTGGGGTTTGGGAACAACCTCGGAATGACCTCTTTGAGAGAGAGGGACAAATTGAGAGAGAGTGTAGGAGTGCAGTCATGGCTGTGTTATGGCTACAGGCGGGACGGACTAAGATGATGGATAGCGTTAAATGAGTGTCTGACTTCCAATTCATCACCAGCTCCACGGCATCTCCACCTCTCCTCCCAGCTCCGCTAGTGTGCGGCTCTACTTAAAGCTGTTTTAAAACACACTCGTTTCCCCCATGGCAGGAAAACCACTTATAGCAAGCCTACTGGAAAAAGCAATATTCAAATATGGTCATACAACAATGCTTACTCATACATAAGGACATCCACACACACTCATGCATCACTGAGCAGGCAGTGAGAGTGGGTGGTGCTATTGTTTGCTGGCCTTGGGCAGTAAATCAGGATGATGGCCATGGTGTGTTAACCTCTGTGTGTTTGTGTGTCAGCGGATGAGACATCACTGCAGACTACAAATGCAGTGTGCTGTGAATTACAGCCCATCTCTCATCAAACACACTTTCACAGAGCCATAAATTACAGCCTGTCTCTATACAAACTATGAAGCCATATCCATAGAGATATGTCGAGTCGAGATGCAGATAAACTTCTAGCTCAGCATGAGGAAGCATAGTCGAGCTGACTGAGAACAGCTTTGTCAATAATAAAATACAATCATCGCTTGTAATGCTTTAAAGAGAAGCTCATTTGCAGTGTAGAATTTAGGCTGACAAAATGGCACAAGATCAATACAAAAACAGAACTTTCTGAATTAAGAAAAAAATTGCAGACACTGATGTGTATACATTTTACAACGGTTTTGTGTAGGGACCATGTCCTGTTTATTTAATGGCTTAAATGTGCCTCATCCAATCAGATTTTACAGTTAAAAATATCTATTTTATCCAGCTTATTTCTACAATATGAGCCATTTTTAACTTTAAGTGCAAGGCTTCCAGTGTCAACCGCTTCCAGTTATTTTAGCTGAACAAAAAAAGTCATGTTATGATGCCAAAAAGTCACCAAGTTATGAAGCTTGGTGTTGCAAACTGGTTATTGTTAGGCTATATTATTTTAATTAATTTTGTAACTACACAAATGGTTTTACAGTTTACAGCACTTTGTTATTCTAGTTATTTACTGTGCTGTGCCTATATCATTATGAACCTTAAGCTGAGCCTTTACTGCCAGTGTCAAGCACATGAAAATGCAAACATTCATACTAACACACATACACTCCTGAAGCTTCAGACATTTGTGAGACTACAGCACTCAGCGAGTGCTCCGCTATCTCAAGAGCTCTCCACATCCATCCATCCATCCAGCTCTTAACAACTCTCATCTGCCTCAAATTTAATCTCTCCGCCTCTTCATTCCTTCTCTTTAGCCTCTATTCCCCTCTTTTTCAATCTCTTGACAATGTCATTGTCAGAGAAATTACACCATCCACACAGGCAGGGGCGGTGCCAGAAATTTTTTAATGCAGGTGCTGAGGGGGTACTAGATCATTGACAGGGGGAGCTATATATATAAATACTATATATATAAATACTATTAATAAATGAGCAAAACTTGGCCACTCAATATTGAATATTCAATTATTTTAATGATCACAATTTTAATTGTGTTTTAATTTTATTAAATTGAACAAGCACAACATTCAGCATTCAATCAAATATTCTTAAAGATGTATTATTATTAATAATGTTATTTCAACATAATATCTGGTTATTCGACATAATATGTGTGCGTGCAACAAGCAAGATGTGCATTTGTAAATCCTGGGACACGCGTGAAAAAATTATTTTCTTTTTGAATTGTTTGTTTAAAGACATTTCAAGCTTTCTATTGATATTTTCTATAGCGCCTCCATGTCATGATTATATTGTCTGCTTTATTTGCTATTTATTAAATCCAGACATAGATACAATTTATTCACAACGAAATTCACTTTAAAGAAAGGCCTTCTACAAAACAAAACTTAATGAAGTGGTCAAAATCCTGTCTGACCCACTCCATGTCTCCCGATATATTGCACATCCTATCTTACTCATGCTGTTCACTTTTCATAATCAACATAGATGGAAAAAAAAATAACATTATAATATTTGAACAAATATGAAACTAAATGTGCTTATTTAATGGCTACAATGCATAGGCCCACAGACTCTCTATTTGTACAAATTGCTGCACATTCATTTAATTCTGAATTTTGCAAACATAAGTTGAAAGGCATTTGTTTGTGCATAGTAAAACATATCGGCATCACTTATTAAGTTGACGGATAATTGTGCGTGCATTTATTAATCATTATGATACTAAAATCATAATAAAGTAGGCTATACTATGTACAAAAAAGCAGATGAGCCCAGAATATGAACGCAACGTGTTTAATAACACGTTAAGCATTTTCCGTTGCGTTGCGACGTTCGCCTGTTATAGGACAACTTAGTTTGAATAAACGAGCAGACACTGATTAGCTACTTGCTCTACGTTTATTTTAAATTAACAGCAAGACAACTAGCAGTGAATGTGCTTTCCATTAAATGAATCACACACAGTAAACAAATCCTTAACAAAAAAAAAACAGGCCTTTCTTTGTCAGTGTCGGCCAAAGATGAAGTAGTCAACGCGCCAGAGAGAAATGCACATTTCATACGGATTACATAAGCAGAGAGCAGTCTGTAGTCTGTTTTCTTTCGGTTTGAATTGTTCTGTTTAAAAGTAGACATGTCTGTGAGGCAAGTAGGCTACCTTATATGCTAAGTTTCGGTTCATTTATGAGACGAGCTCCAGTTCACGCGCCGGCGCCTCCGTTTCGTGATTATCTATCGTCTGCTATATTTACTTCTTATTTATTAAATCCAAGCAATTGGTTGATGAAACATTGATTAAAATTAAGATACAATTAATACAAAACGAAATTCACTTTAAAGAAAGGTTTTGTGCTTTCTGTTTGATGTCTCTGTGAACGTTTTACTCTGCGAGACGTGATTAAATGTCACGTCTTTTAGTGGTATATAATGCATAATGAATATTTTATGTTCTGTGGAGACTACTTTTACTCATAATTTGTATTCAGAATACGTAACACCGGTACATGTATTCCGTTACTCCCCAACACTGATATTAGTATAACCTTATCTGCAAGATATTTTAATAACACGGTTTTGGTGGTTATAGAGTTCAAATGACGGTGTTCAACTATAACCGTCGGTTTCATGGTTATATAATAACCGTCACACTCCTCACATTACTTAACAGCCCAGGGCTCGACATAAGCAATGGCCCGATGTGCCCGGGGCCAGTAAAAGAGTATGTCGGGCTGGTTGATTGGCCAGTCACTTGCCCGCACGGGCCAGTAACTGGCCATCAGCAAAACAAACAGCAAACGTCATACACAGTGTGGCGCGAAGAGTGTCAATGTTACTTCAGGTTATTTATAACGTGTTAAAATGTCAAAGAACTACGAGGCTAATACGAGAAAGAGGACATTCCTAGTGTCATGGAAAACACAGTACACCTGGTAGGGATGGATGGGTACCGAAACCCGGTATTAAACGGGACTGAATTTTGAAAGACCGCTGTATCGATAAGCTTGGACGTTATTGTTATTGCTGTCGGTACTGGAGACATACATGTAGGCTATCATTTATTATTGCTATAAAGACGCTATCGTTTTTTTTTATTTTTTATACCATCTCGCTGAGTCGCCAGACATTTCTATATATAATAAAATTAAACCATTTGTCTGTGATGCATTTTGCTATTCGCGCAGTCCAGAAGAGGGCGAGAAAGAGAGAGAGAGAGAGAGAGAGAGAGAGAGAGAGAGAGAGATATCTCACGCGGTGCCACAGCACACACAACACCTGATGGAGGACAGAACTAAACATTCAAGTTATGGTTACACTGTTTAGATCTGTGATATTAGTATGATTTTATTTTTTAGATTTCGGCTTCCAAAGATTATAGAATATATTTGAGGTAAAACCATTAAAAACTGCATTCTGTCTAGCGCAACGTCCTTCCCATCACAGCAGTAGTAGCACGCTGTCATTTCTCCTTAACTCAAACTTTAAGACAGAATCAGCACGATCGGTGATTGTTGTAAAATGCAGTCTCTTCTGTTGCTAAATTGCGGGGCGCGTTTAATAATAAAAAGAGCTATTAAAAGCACAAAAATCGGCGCAAGAGATGTTGTTCCCAATGGGGCGCGCGCTCCGAAACAGACCGCAACGAGACAAGTAAATTATACTTTGGGCTTCATGTGCTAAACGATCAAATGTACACAAAAATATGTCAAAATGACGGGCTTGGAGATTCACTTAAACAGTTTATGTCTAAAATGGACGCAGTTATGGAAATAGTTGGGAGAAAATATGGTGCATCAGTAGATTAGATCTGCACTCGTTCTTAAAGGGGAAGCAGTCTAATAAACATGCGGACGATTGCGCCATTACTGCGAATCAAACAACAAAAGGCAAAAAGAAAATCACTCACAGCTCTTGAATAAATAACTTTAGCTTTAATAAGTAAGATGAGGAGACTGAGAAAAAAAGAGAGACTGATCGAGATGAGGAGAGAGCAGGTATTGACAAATAATCTACTGGACGCTGAAATTTGGTTATTTTTGCATGTCTCCAGGGGCTCTCTCTTAATTCCTGAGCTCCCTTCACTGTTTTGATTAATCCTAATGTATACAATAAATGCAGTTTAATGGAAAAGTGCTTTTCCTTGTATTTCTTTCAGGGCCAGTCAAAATATAGAAGGGGCCAGCAAAACTCTGATCTACTGGCCCCGGGGGCCAGAGGGGATTTTTTTTTTTTGTTGAGCCCTGCAGCCACTTTCTTAACTAACACAAAATAGGTGTCGTTTTAAAACTTAGAAGCTTGGCTTTACATTGAATATAGAGAATATGATCATTACTTAACAAGTGCTTTTAAATTAGCTGACATATTAGAAGTGCTCTATTTTTATAGCAAGAAAAAATAACTGCTTAACATAAAAATATGATCTGTAAAATAATCTTACATAACAGTACATAACAATAATCGTACTACTTGATAGTAACGTTCAATGTTCCCTCAAATTTTTTGCACTGGACAGACCCCTTTCAGACGGATCTTGAAGAAAACTCCAAGATAATTTTTTGTCAAGATAACCAAAGTCAACCATCTTAAGTTCCTAACACTACCAAACTGGAATCCCACAGAAGCTTTGCATTTTGTTGTTGTTGTCATTTCCTTAAGGTCCTGACTTATTTTTCTTGTGATCTTGAGAAAATGACAGAAAAATTATAAAAATGTCAAAAATATGGACTTGTGTAACAAAGTATGTTTGTAAACAGTTTGGTCCCACTTTGAACAGCATGGAGCGAACAATGTAATTGCAAAAGACATAAAATATACATAAATACTGCTATAAAGTCTCAGAATCTGAAAAGAAGTAGTTAACTGGTCACAGTTCATTTGAAGGACCTTTACATGACTGTTTTCACTCTAACTAACTTGATCCGAAATCGAGCAAAAAGGCTTCTTAGAAACGCAAGACGAGGGCGATGAATACACTAATTGAGGCAGGCTGGTTGGCAGCCACCTGCAGGCTATGTAAGAGAGACAGTAATTAAGTCGAACATTTAATGATTCTGCTTAATAGGAGTGAGAGATGGAGCAATGAGGAGAGAAAAAAAAGAAAAAAAGAAAACAAGCAACAATCACAAACAACATCAGGAGGGAGAGAAGAAGAGGAGAAAATAGGAGAGCAGAGAAGAGGGTCTAATTTGGCTAAAAAACATGTTAAGTGTGAATCTATGCAATCAGATTTACTGATCAAACAGATTGAAACTCACGAGAAACTTCCTGTTGTCACACAAACACAAATTAAGCAGAACAAGATCAACTCTAAGATATTTTGTCAGGGCCATGACCTAGTAGTTAGCATATGTCAAGTCTGAAGCATGCAACTCGCTTCTCGATCCTTTCTGCCTCCTTTATCACCTTCCCTCTCCAGCTTTCAAAATGGCCTACAGACCAATCAATAATCTAAGATCAGTTTTGCTTTACTCTTGTGGAGTTTGATCTATATATTTCCCCTCAGAGGTGATGGTTCTGTCTCATCTAGCTGTTGAATGTGAGGCATTTTGTGAGCGTCAAACAGACGCAAAAAGTGTGAAAAACAACAGTGAGTCTCTCTCGATAGGCTTCAGGCAAATATTGACATATTTTCTGTTGCCTGTTTCTCTGCTCTTCAGTCCTGCATTCTCTTTCTTCTTTTGTTTATAAGGGTTAAGAGTCTGAGTGACGGGTAATCCTCTGTAACAGAGAGCAGCGTCCTGTGTACACTCAGTGTCTTTATCATCCTAAAACTCTCCAATAAAAATACCACAGTTCATTTGCACCTGTGCTTTGAAGGACGATCCTCTTTGCACCATCCCTTCTGCCACTGAAAGGATTTGTACATGGCAAGGCGAGAAGGGGACAAGGGGACAAGGGGACGTGAAGGAGAGAGGGAAAATACAGAGAAAAGACACATTTAAATGGAAAGAGAGTCTGGAGGGAGACGAAGTGGCCTGGCAGTCAGTGAGAAGAGAAAGCATATTTGTGTACTGTTTCCCAAGCGCCAGCTTTTCAGAAACAGAGGAGGCGGGCATGTGTTAGTTTAAGGCGCATAAAGAGAGTTTTAATCCTTTCAGAGGGGTCGTAATGGCCACGGAGAGGCGTCTCCAGGAGGGAAAGCCTTTCCGAAAAAAAAAAAAGGGTCGCAATTCAGCAGCCCTCTGAACCACACAAATCAAACCTCTAAAGGCCTTCAAAGAGTAGAATGTGGGAAATGTGTTTGGCGTCCCGAGGGAGTGAAGCAAGGGGAAAAAGGCTTGTAGGCATCAATCAGTCGTTCTCTCTCACGTCCTCCCCGGGGTCAGATCTCTTTCCAGCCTCCGTCACCCCCTCCCCACCCCACCCATCATGCTCTCCATCCTAGTAACGCACCATTACAGAGGAATGTGGATTCACAAGGCTGGGCTCCATTATGTTGGCCTGCCTGGGGTTTGTAAAATGGGGGAGCTCAAATTCCAAAGGCTTTAAGAGCAAATTAGCAGTGTGCTGATGGGCTCCTGCTGTCTAAAGACACTGAGGTTTTAAAAGCAACTCAACTGACTCCGCTCTCAATGCCTCAGATCCTTTGACTTGCAAGTTCTTACCGCAGTCTCAACACGAACAAACTTCCTACGCACATGGCGGTACGTTTACATGCACACAAAGAACAGACGGTGTGCACATCGCAGCTCCTCAATGTATAAATACAAAGCAGGCTTTTAAAATAGACACGGCAAACAATATCACACACACGGAGTATCAAGCCAGCAGGGTAAAATTGCTTCTTCTACTACCGTCTGTGCCGCAGATCCAGCACCTTTATTTAGCATTTCACAACTAATCAATTTCCATAACAGAAGCCAGACGCCGCTGCACATGGGACCCAGTGTGTGGCGTTTACACATGCTGCGCGCCTGAAATGGATTTTCTCATTCATCACTCAGCAGCACATTGGGATCTGTTTAACAGAGTGGCTCAGATGGATTTCTCCCAGCCCATACGCTGTGAGAAAGCACGGATACAACACACAGTGTCTGTCAATGGAATCGCAGTCGGCCTCGAGGAAATGCGTTATTTCCCATGCCGCCCCAGAAAGCAAAACACATCAAACGTAATCTAAATGTGATATTGGTAAATAAGGTTGTCTGGTATAATGTGACGGATTCAAGTTTGTCTTGTAACACATCAAAAACTGCATGCTGCTTCCGGAACTCATACAATACCTGCATTATAAAACAGTATTGCAAAGACTGGATTGTTTCTCACATATTATAATGTTGATTTTTTGGAGATTATAATATTAAAATTTCATCTTTAAAATGTAATTTGACAGAAAACAACAATCATTTGGAGTATGTGCCTCCATGGGACAGGTATAATAATCTGTCAACAGCAATTTCACTAAGAACTGTAATTTACACGATCAATAACAAGCATATTGGCAGTATGGAATAAAGAAAGACAACCATACCTTTAACTGCAGCTGTGCTGAAGAGTTTCTCTGAGCTGGCATCTGAGCCCTGAGAGAGAGCGACAAAAAGAGAGTCAGTACATCTGCTTCAGAACTAAGCAGGTGGGCTTCATCATCAAAGGTAGCGCAGCACTAATGAGCGCAAAGATTCAGTCTCTTCCCAGAGCGGCCACTGGATGGCACTGTGGCTCCATGCGCAAAACGATGCGCTGCACTTGAAACGGGTTGAACGCATTAACATTGCTATGTTATTGTGCAAACATCCAGCATTGCAATTTACACAGCATTTAGGTAACGTTAATGAACGCCTATTTAAGTGACAATGTGGTGTCAAAGGGGCATCGGCTAATTCAATTGGCTAACCAGCAACAAAGATAGAACCATTGCAGTCCATCCATTAGCATCTGACCTGGCTCTCCACTCAGTCATTCGAGAGGAAATTATATGTGCACTTTTTAAACAATTTTGCAATTATTAACCAAGACAATAACAAACAGAAAATCTTTTGCTTGGAAGTTAACTTGTAAAGGTACACCTTGTAGCCTACGTCTTTCATTGGATACACATTGGACACAAAACAGCTCATTTGAAGACAATTATTCTGACAGGTTTAGCAACACTACGTTATACCCATAACCAGCTCGAGGCAAAAAAGATAACGTTAGCCTACTGACAAGTTACGAAAACCCTCCCAAATATGTGCACATTTTAAGTAACGTTAGGCTACATTTAAAACTAGCTATGTAAATACAATGTAACGTTAAGGGTCATTTAAATATCTAAAAACGTCAATAATAATGATTATAATAATAACAACAAGGTGATATGCATTCATTAACACATGACGTCAAGAGATTTCCACAAAACGATGCGTTCGCGTGACCGCGAGTTTTTTATTCAAATCACAAACAAAAAACATCTGGCAACATTCACTGCAGAGATTTCAACTATAATTATTCACAACCAACGACAAGAAAACAACGCTCCAAATCCTCCAGCCATCGAGTAAGTTAATCCAATGAAACTGCTTTAAAATTCCCATAAAACGTCGAATGACATTGTGGTAATCGATATGAACTAAAACATTTTTGAGGAATATGAAGGTGCGCTGTACCTTTTAATGTGGCGAGGTTGGCACGGAGGACAATAAGTCAAGAAATCACTTTTAGTAGGTTTAGTAAATACGCTGTTTCACATTCTGCTTGTCAAACAATGTAATCCATAAACAGGCGGCGAATTCCTCTCGCTCCCTTTGAGAGAATGACAGCCATGCAAAATAAGAAGCCTTTTTCCCATGGAAGAAGAAGAAAAACATCCAGAGCTCAAAGCAAGAGAGGCTCCCGGACAAAGGCAGACATGTGTCTGGAACCCAAGAGCGCAGAGAAGTGGAGAAATCCTTCAGTTCGCCCCCTTCGCGCGAATTGGCCGTTTGAAATCCTCGCCAACCGTCGCTTCACGGTAGCTGCCGCTTATGTGCTTTTGTGTCAGGGGCGCGCTCAGTGACAAACCATCCGCGCGCCTCTCTCCCGTGCGCTCGTGCAGAGCTAGAAAATCCAACAAAGCGTACAGTATTTTCCTCCTATATGCAGATTGGGTGGAGTAAAACCACACTAAAAATCAAGACCGCCGCTTCCTTTCTTCAAAATCGTCGCTGGTTTCAAGCTCGTGTCCTGTCGCTGGCTCCCGTTCCTCGCGCAAGTGCTGCCTCCTGTATCCACACAAACTCTCTCATTAACCACAGCGCGACCGAGTCCTCCCACTTCCTGATTCGAACCTGACTTCATTCAGCTTCTACCCCCTGCTACTTTCTGCCTCGCACACACGGAGCGTGCTTCCTCCGCTCAGCTTCGCCGGACAGACGATGCGTGTGAGAGCGCGCACGGGTGTGTGTGTGTACGGTGCTCAATAAGAGCTTCTGGCAGCGGAGTCCTAAGTGCAAACAGGAGACGGAGCGACCAAGAGAGAGAGAGAGAAGGAAGGAAGAGGAGGAGGGAACTGGGATAGAATGATATTCTTTCACTCTCTGGCCGGAGTGAGGATGATGTCAGCTACTAATGAATTTCCCAGTAGGGTGCTGCTACTGTGAAGGGGAGGGAGACAGAGACTCTCTTCATGAGCAGCACACACCTCTCTGGTTCCCTCAGCCACAGCCTTCTTCATTGGGGTTAAAATCACCCAGGCTGACCCAGAAAAGCACCATTTGCCCTGCTGAATAACTGGCAGGGGGCAAAGATGTGCAAATTTACAGCTGTTCAAAAGTTTAGTATTTATAAAGATGCAGCATATTAAGACAGTCATATTTGCTGCGATTTCGCTGAGAAAAAGGTCCATTGTCCAGTGTCCACTATCAATAGTGTAGAAAACCGCACACCTAACAGTCACTTTCAAACCAAGCAGTGTTCTGGTGGTCAAAATGGCGAATTTAAAACATAAAAAAATGTGCCTTTATGTGAAATTCCAGATAACATGAATTATTGTTGAAATGACAGGATTTTGCCCACAAATTTTTGGCAAGCAACGGGAAATGTGACAACACCTTTAGAAAATAACAAGATGGCAAGCTGCACTGTGTGTTGTTGGGACTAACATGGAGGGATATGTAACACCAGGAAAAAGAATTAGACTAAACTGATCAACCACGTCTTTAGCAATTATACGCTAAGACCGATCCTAATTGTGTTTCCAAACCGTGGAGTAATATTTACCTCCTTCCCCCAGGGTTTGAGGAAAAGCCTGAAGATCTAATTCCACTAACCTCAGTCCATGGCCACTCAAACCCAAACAATCCAGCAATCTTCAGATAAAGCCGGACATTCCTGGAAAATCTCCTTAATCTGACTGATTTGGGGTCCCGTGGTTTAGCAAACCAGTATTAACCCTCTGCACTGCGGGTCAATGGATTAACAAGGGACTCGCATTGCAGTGACCTCTGACCTTGACTGCCCCCAACAGAGTAAGAGAATGAGTTAGCTTATTGCTGGATGTTTATCTTTCCTTTTCTATATCTCTCACCCCTTCTCCTTTGAGCCAGGGGGAAAAAAAAGGAGCTGCACGCTCCATCAATATAACACCACATGCACTCAACCTCCAACATCGGCCTCAACCAAACAACAGACATGAGTTTATTTTTCTGTGTGAGTTAAAATAAAGTTCAACATGTGTAATCTATCGTGGCCAACATTGCTGGAAAAGTAAAGTATTATTACATTATTTGCGAACTTTTAATAATAAAAAATTATTATAATTATTTGTATTTATTGCAACAAAAAAACAACAACATATAAATAAGTCAAAAGAAATAAAAAATATTAATATTTGAAATTATTATTAAAACAATATCTCAGAATTGCAAAATAAAATACAATAAAAAACAAAACTAATATTTTGTGTTATTAAAACTAAACTTAGAATAATACCTCAGAATTTCAAAAAAATAAAATGTAATATTATGTAAAAAATATTTCAATTATTTAAAAATGATTATTATTACCATTATTATTATTAATTTGAATATATTTAGAGTTTTTTTTTATCATCCTTCTCATTAGCCCCTTTCACGCCGCAATCGCGGTAAATTACCGTAGAATTACCAGAATGGCTTTACAGGTAAATGCACAA
This sequence comes from Tiaroga cobitis, assembly GCA_030578255.1. Classification (NCBI taxonomy): domain Eukaryota; kingdom Metazoa; phylum Chordata; class Actinopteri; order Cypriniformes; family Leuciscidae; genus Tiaroga; species Tiaroga cobitis. The sequence goes on from CM060600.1 coordinate 23,429,779, forward strand.
AAATGCTGTTCACACAAGCACTGGCATTTTGGCTTTTTACAGATAGGAGACTATTCGCACATCAGCACCAAAATACCAGTAAATTCTGTGATGTAAAGTCATTGGAAATTATCTTTAAACGCCGCGGCATTGTCTTCATTCGCCCACATGAGGAGAAGCACTTCAGTTTCAATATCTGTTCAATTTGACATTATTTTTTTTTTTTTTTACATCTGAGGGACAGGCATAAGAGGATGATCAAACAGAATGCATTTTTGCTCTTAAAAATACGAGATACGGATAATCCAACTGCAGAGCCGCAGCGCTGATTGATGGAAAAGAAGGCTTGGTCTCAAGCGCAACACCTTGAAAAAGCTGCGAGATTTGGCGCAACGGTCAAAGATATCCATCTCTAGTGCATATATTTACATAAAAAAACTATTGAAAAGCAGTGGCGGTTACTGTAAACAAACAGCACGGAGTAATCACGTCATCTCCATACTAATTTTATGATTGGCCCAAAGCAGACTTCTTATGTCAGCGCGTTATGACTTCATACGTGCTCATACCAGTAATCTTCATTCTGCACTCACACACAGCATCATCACAGCACTTTACTGGTAATGTTACAACTAGTGGTGCACGATATATCGGCCGCCGATATAATATCGGCCGATATGGTCAATTTTTTACACATCGGTATCGTTCCGATGTCAAAATAGGGCCGATGTGAACAGGCCGATAATCATTCCTGTGTATTTGACGTGTGTGTAGATGTTAGTGTGGGGGCGGGGATGTTTGTTTTTGCAGGAGCGCATATTACCAGCGCAAGTCTTGTCAGTTTAAACATCAAGCGCAAGAAGACTGGAACTTGCACGCTGTTTTCTGTCAGCCTTACTAAATAAGGCGTATTTTTGTCCCGCCAAAGCCTTATTTGACCGGTGAGTGATGTAGATGACTGACTGCTGCGCTTGTTTAACTGAGGGAACGAGCAGAGAGAGTGAAAGCCCCGGTCGCGCGCGCACTCACTGTCTTCAAACTGTCTTGCTCTCTCTCCCTCCCTCGCGCATATTAATGAATTGAGTTGACTGAATATCTTTGAGAATACACGATGGTAAAAGGTCGGAAGACCGAAGTTTTTTTTTTCTGACCTACCACTGGTTGTGAATTGTGCTAAAATAACGTTGCCTTATCTTCTCTGAAAAGCTCTCCACACATTCAGATGACATAAACCACACTTTCAATAAACAAACAAAAAATCTAGTGATGAAATGTTTTCTGTGTTGATACAAATCTTGTGCGATGTCCTGTGCCATTGTCCGTTAATGACACGTCCGAATCGCGAACTAATGACTCCTTTGAACCGATTCACTTTAATGAATGGTTAACACAACTGATCTGTCCAACACTGAACTCAAGAGACATAAATCGGAAACACTTTACAATAAGGTTCCATTTATTAAAGTCTAGTAAACTACATTAGTTAACATTCTATTAATAATAGTTTCTATGAGGATTTACTCCATGACAAAACCACCCCAGTCATACTAGAATGATTCATTCTTTCCAAGAGCTATCCTAGTCATCTGGTGAAATTGTTTTTATATCGCAATATATATTGCAGAAAAATAAAATATCGCAATGTCATTTTTTATCAATATCGTGAAGTCCTAATCCTCGCTATGTGTTTTCTATACGGAGATGTCGACATCGGTAAATATCTGTATCGGCCATAACCTCAATATTAATATCGGTTATCGGTATCGGCCACAATTTTCACATCGGTATTGATTTCACATCATATCGGCTAGTTACAACTTTCCTTACTGGTAAATTGCCGGAACCGGTATTTTTGAACAGGTAATTTGCATTTGCAACAAATATGCCAGGATAAAATTGTACCAGGAAACATTTTCAATTTTATTCAAAATTTAAAGAGATCCAAGTATCATAATAAAATTCTTTTTTTTTTAAAGGCCCTCTTCACACATGATCTCTTACCTGTAATTTACTGGTAATTTACCAGTAATGACTGTATGTGTGAAAGGGGCTATTTATTCATCATATGGATAAACTGACAGTAACAAATAAATTAAATGCAGTGATCCCAAGGGATCCGAGAGAAGTCAATGCCACTCAAGGGAGAGGAGGGGGTAGGCTTTTAAAATACTTCCCCTCACACATTTTTGCCCTCTGCTAATTTCTGTCTCACAACAAGCCTGAGGTAATCTAGGTTTAGCCCACAGACTTTCAGAATACAGAGGCAGCTGAAGCTTATTAGGCCTATCAGACTCTAAATGAGCTAAGTGCAGTCAGTGGAGGACAGGTTTAGTGCTGCTTAGGGGCCTCCTGCTCCCAGCCCCAGGATCAGGTGGTCAACAGGGCCACTATCGAAAACCCTTGAGAGTTTCAAGGAAACATCATTGGTAATTATCTATTCAAAGTGCAGTTATGGATACATGTTCAAGCAATGAGTTCTACTGACCCTTTTAAGCACTTTTATTGCAGTTGCAACAAATATGCCAGGACAAAATTGTAACAGGAAACATTTTCAATTTTATTCAAAATTTAAACAGATCCAAGTCTCATAATAATATTTTTTCTTTCTTTCTTTTTTTTTTTATTTGAGGTTCACATTTACTACATAATATATTATGCTTGTAATTTTTTTCTAAACCAGATAGTATATTTTTATGTGGACGTAACGGCAAAATTGGTTTGGCTATAAAAAAGGTCTCTTTTTCATCTATATTTAATTAAATAGATATGATTACATATGGAGCATGTCAGGGTTTGGATGAGGTGCACCAAAGCAGCCTTCGTCCCCAAAATCAGAGCTCGCTTTCCTAAATGCCTATCATCAGATTTGAACGAAACCTCAAGCCTGTGATTAGCGCTCTCCGCTCCACAATCAACGTCCGGATCTCTCAGCGCAGATTATTTTTAATTCAAATGAAACGCTGACAGACTACAGAAAGCAGGGAGAGAAACAGAGAGAGAGAGAGAGAGAGAGAGAGAGAAATGGAAGGAAATGCAGCGAGAGAACATGTCGCAGAGTTGCCAAAAAACTAATTTAAAGTGGCAGTGGGGTATGGAAAAGCACTTGGTGAAGCTTTCCAAAAAAGTGGAATAGGAGATCAAACATTAATATCGAGAGTTATGCTATGCATGCAGTAATTGCTGTCTGTGACTGTAAAATTCCACCTATAGACCATAAGCCCTTTCTGCTGTCGTTTTGTCATATTTTATTCCTTTTTCTGGTCTTTATCCTCTGCTTCAAAGTAACCAGAGCTGCATTTTGCCTTTCTCCTTTATACCTCCCTCCATTCCCTTCCCTGCTTTCTTTCCCACTCAAAACGCATGGTTTAATTTCATAGGAACTCGGTGCTAGATTGCAATCACAAGAGATCGGCACTCTGTTATGGTCTCTACAGCTATTACGGAAGCAATCTCTCATCCTCATTCTCTCCCGCTCCCTTTTAAAATATTGCTGTGCATAAGTGTAACCCGAGGGGACTGGATATAATGTGTTAAATAGGGTAGCTCTGACCGGCCCTTGTCTGTAATCTCCTCTCTTGTGTTCTCTCTGTGCTCTTTTCAGCTAGAGCCTTTGAGAGACGCTCAAAAGAAAGGTCCATTTCTAGTGACACTTAAAACTTCGTCAGTCAGGAGGGAACATTGACCAGCTCATCTGGGAGGCCTTCGGGATGGTATTAGTGGTGTGTAAAACACCAGATCGACAATGCTGGCCCAGAGGAGGGGAGAGGTTTTTCACAAGACAAAAGAGCTGCGGAGACAGATGCAGAGATGGAGCGATCTGCTTTCCTCGGTTCTTTTCCACAAACAGAAATCCAGAGCGATAAGCCTCCTCCGGTTCCACCGGCAGCCACTGTCTGCAATCTGCTAAGCGCTGCACTGTTCACAAGAAGAAATAATAGGACAGTGTATGTACAGGTACGTGTGTTGTACTGGAACAGCAACACCTTTTGTTGGCTTCAAACCACTTAACAAATTTATACAAATGAATTTGAATGGACAGAATTAAATTTTTTTAGTGAAGTATCACTTTAAGAAAAAGAGCAAACAAATAAAACTGATTTACTTTTAGAGGTATTTGCCTGCATTATTAAATATGTCTGAAAGTGAACGTCTTGAAATGCTTTGAAATGGAACAGTCAACAAAAAAGGGTGAACCTTGAGCCGCGCACACACAAAACTCTAAACGCAAAACTCCAGATAATCTTCCATCTCTCGCTCCCTGTTTACAGGCAGTGGTACAAGACTTTCGCTGCTGAGACGTATCTGTGTGAGACTGCTCAACGCAGCCTATGACAGCTCCTCTAATCTCCCTCCTCCCCAAACACAGCGCGCTGACAGCCGCTCTCTCTTCCTTCCTCAGATTCCCTACCATACATATATTAATCTGTCATTCACACAGCACATAACAGTAGGGGGAAGATGTACACAGCCTGTAGTAACACGCAAATATGTGACGTGCAACACAAATTCACAACACACTCATTCAGGGATTTTTTTAAAATTATACTGACTTTTGGACGCATCAAGAGAATGGAGAAAGTTAGATACAACTTAGATGAACATATGTGAGCAAAAAGAAAAAAGGGTGAGGAGGAAGTACGAGACGTCCATCAGTTCCACCGAGACATTAGGAATTTTAAAAGCAAGCTGTCTATTCAGACTAAATTATCTTCGGCTTCCGCGCTTTGTGATATGACCCTCACAACGTGTATCGTTTCACACAGGTCCAGGAAACGCACGCACTCAGCTTACCCAGCAGGAAAAAAAGAGAGTGAGTGTGTAACTGAAGTATTATCAGTTTGTCTAGATACTATCTCCCTCAGTCAAAAGGTGGTTTAGAGCAGGCAAATGGTATGCGCAGTACAATGTTCAACATTATCACCATCTGGAAGCCCATAATGACACAGGCCAGAGTCAAGCCAGTTGGCTGATAAGCACCAGTGCAGGTCTAGCTGCTCTCTCGCTCTTTTTAAACAAACTGTACAGGAAAATTGGTTTATCCCTCCTGTCTCAAATGCTCTGGTTACACCCTTAATATGTTTTCGTCTGTCGTTTACTCAACATATTTTGAGCGGGAAGGAAAGGAGAGAAAAGCAGAGGGCCCTTTTGGTCCAAATTACAGGCATGACTGAGAGTAGAGGTTGCTGTGCCAAGAGTCATTTCAGAGCAGTCAGTCACACAAAACAGCCATGAAAATCAGCAGAAAAACCAATACATGAAATCAAAAATATTAATAATGCAGCCTCGGTGAGCATAAGAGATGTCTTTCATAAACATTTAAAAATCTTAACAACCGCAAACTTTCGAAAAGGTAAGAAGACTTTCCAAGATTGCTTTTGTTTATTAGTGAGATAAGGGCCTCCCATATTACATCCCTTTTTGAATGAATGAAATACAGAAATACAGAGCACTGGACAGAGATCGACAGAGAGAAAGCAAAATAAAGGGATCATGAGAGACAGACACAGAGGGAGGGCGAGCAAGACAGAGAATCCCGCTGTGACTTTAAGGTAAATCACGGCAGGAAATAACCAGGAAGCGTGCCATCAAAATCTGTCTGACCTGCCATAGATCGCTGGGGCCCGAAGCGCTCTGGATGACAGCAGAAACATGCGGGCAGTGGGGGGAGGACTAGGTCTCTCAAACGCCCTGTCAGGACCTCTCTGTCAGCCCCAGTGCGCAGCCCCCACCCCCGGCCCGCCTCGACTGACTCACTCCAGGCTTCATTGGTTTGAAATGCTACAAAGTGGGCGTCTGATGACTGGCTCTCTGGGGATCAGAGATGGCCTCAAGACTTCAAACACCAGCAGGCTGACAGGCCTCTTTCCTCCTCCGTCTCTCTAACTGCATCTCACCCCATGCCCCCACCAGCGCTAGAGGGGTTTCTAATTGCGTTTCACAGGGAGAGCCCAGCTAAATAAGGTCCTTGTTCTCTCTCTGGCTGCTACCCTGCTGGGGGGCAGAGAGACGGAGAGATCGAGAGGAGGTGTGCCTCCCCTGTGTGACAGAAAGCTTTAACATATCAGAAATCTTGTGGGAGAGAAAGACAGAGCTTTGATTTCCCTGCAGGTAACAGAAGAACACGACAGAACGAACGAGAGGAATGATGGGGGAGAATGAACAAAGAGGGAGTGATGGGAAGAATGGAATAATCTCTAAAGCACTCATAACCCTTAGGATGACACGAACGGTTGAGTGCGAGTGTGTAACGCACCAAGGCGATGAAGATGAAGTCAATGCAATGGCACATGAGGATCTACTTTGAAGCTGTCTGGATTTAAATATTTCATGCTCAGCTCTGGCCCCTCCCCTTGTTTGTGGCCTTTCATTATCTCCCCTTCAAAGAGGGCCGGCGGTGGCAAGTCACAGTCCTCGCCTGCAATCTCCGCTGGTCTTATCTGTGACAGCATCTCATTAACCGCACACGCCAATTAAAACAATTACTGATAAGAGAGGTGTATCAGAGCCCGCAAACACACAACAGATACGAGATGTCTGCACTGATTAACACATGTTGTTATCAGGAGGAGCGCTAATCACTGTCTTATCTCGAGTGTGCCGACTGCCTACACAAGCGGATCATGTGATACAACATACAGTATCACAATCTATTAGGAAAGGTGGATTTACTCATTCTGCAAAAACAGCTAAAGTTTGAGATTCCCTCCAGTGGGTTAGTTAAAACATTAGATTTTCTGCTCTATGCTGTACAAAAAATAATGTAACTAAGTTTACTGAAGCAGGGCACAAGATAAAAGGCATTACAGTGATTTTACCATAGCCAACTTTTTTCAAAAATTAAATAATTACATTAATATACTGGTGCAAATACTGATCAATAAAACGATAAAATGAAATAATCAACAATGAATTAGTCAGTTAGTCAACAAACAGTAATATTGTGAAATATTATATACAATTTAAAGTTATTTAAATTTAAATAAAAGGTATTATTATCTAAGTTGAAAACAGGTGTGCTGCTTAATATTTGAAATTTCTATTCATTAAAGAATCCTAACTGTAGCAATGTTCAGGGAAGAAGGAGGCGGGAACCGGCGAACATTCAAACATACTTTATTTAAAATAAAACAAACAAACCAAAATACCGCCAGCAGCCCCTCGCGGACGACTGCTGGCTACCGAAAATAAATATAAGCAGCCCCTCGCGGACGACTGCTGGCTAAAGTGAAATACAAATACAAAAACCAAACACAACTAAAACACAGGCCTGTTCCTCTCTCCATCATCAACGTCGTCGCTCCTCCTTTATGCTTCCGCTCCTCCGTGAGAGATGCGAGACCGGTGTGCTTCACAGGTGTTGCTCATTAGCAATCGCACCACCGGCCTCGCGCCATTCTCTCACGTCCCTCGGCCGTCCTGTTCGCCACACTAACAAAAAAGTATCACTGTCTCTTAACATTTAACATCCTTGCTGAATAAAAATCTTACTGACCCCAAACTTTTAATCAGTAGTGTACACACACACACGCATGCACGCACACACGCACGCACACACACACACAAACTTACTTTACGTAAATCATCAGTGAATTAGGCAACCACTATTAAATTATTATTATGTAACCAAACAGTTGTGTGGCACCATTGACTTCCATAATATTTTTTCTTTCCATCTATGGAAGTCAATGGGGGCCCACAAGTGTTTGGTCAACACAGTCTCATCCCAAGACTGTCACGGTATGCGGATATGAACCCAAACGCAGACAGTAATAAATAAAACACGGATTTATTAAACAGACAGAAAACAAAGACCCACGAGGGAGCAAACGAACATTGACAAGACTAGACTAATAAACTTGACAAAAATATGAAACTAGAACTAACAGGCAGGATACAAACTCTGATCACGGAAATACACAGCTCACAGAACAGGTCGACAGGATACAACGAACAAGCACAAGGATCTTAAATAAGGAACATAATCACAAGGGCACAGGTGACACAGATAAATAATCAAGACTAACAAGGAAACAAGGGGGCGTGGTAAAAGACACAAAACAATGCAAACACATAGCCCAAACAACAGGCCATGTGCTTGCACACTCAACATAAACAATCCTGACAAAGACGTCAACCAACTGACGCTTTTGACCATACGTCAACATCCGACGTTTTAGGGTACCCTAAAACCTGGGGCGTCATCCAACTGACGCTTTACCTTTAACGTCAGTTAGATGACGCGGGTAGGTTTAGGTCTGTGGTAGGGTTAGGATTAGATAACGTCATCTAACTGACGTTAAAGGGTACCCTAAAACGTCGGATGTTGACGTATGGTCAAAAGCGTCAGTTGTTTGACGTCTTGGGATGAGACTGCGCTGGTTTGGTTACCCATATTCTTTAAAATTTCTTCTTCTGTGTTCAGGTTTAGAACAACTTGAAGGTGAGTAAATAACAGAATTTTCCTTTTTGTGTGAACTTTCCCTTTAACGCAGGCTTTGAATGTGGCTCGTCCAATCAGATAGAGCCGGAACTGTTTAATAAAGTTGTGTTCAAAAGCATTAGAGCCACAATATCATGTTAAATCTTCTCTAAATGAGCCCATTCAGAGTGTGTGTTTGTATGTTTACGCTCAATCTCCTGTGTGGCCTGATTTGTAGAGTATATTTCCAGGTGGTTGCAATGCATATCTGTGTGTGTTGTGTTATAAGGGCCGCCTGTCTGGCTGTAATAGAGATGCCTTTGAGAGTGCCTATACTGAACCCGCGTCAAGTCGGCGGAGGAATTCCTCACATTCTCGGCACACTTACATCCCTCTGACGAGCTAAATGTGGACTTTGTGAGGCCTCTGCCCCGAGAGGAGAGAAGCACACATTCACAGTAAGATGGAGTTATTCCACTCGACTCCACACGCGTGTACAGAATGTGCACACATCGCAAAGTGAATCTAGGAGTGTTGATTTGTTTTTACATAGATTTGCACAGCTTTGAATGGGTGAGAAAGAGTGTGAGCATGTGGGGAGAGTGTTAATATATGTGCATGATATGTGTGTGTAATTTGTATGTGTATGTATGAAGAAATGCGTGAAGGTGAGTTTCCTGTCAGGTTGATCTGTGTGTGAAAGCTGGCTTTGTCAGGGTAAGACGGCTCAACAATTTTTCTCTGTTGGTCTGGTCGGACCATTAGTGAAGATTATTACATGCTCTGCCAACATTTTCACTGACGCTATTTACATTTTTATTTTTAGCTATAGTTATGTATTGTGAATATGCCAGAAAAAAAATGACTGGGTTAATTTGCAATAATACCAAGAAATTCTAAGTCTAAGTCTGAAGAAAGTGGGCAAATTGGATAATGTGTGTTTGTACGATTCAATCATCAGCATTCGTGTCAGCCTGGCTTAGTCTGACCTCTGTTTAACAACACAAGACTGAAAAAAGACTGTACGAGGGTTTACCAATGAACACATTATCTCCACACTGGCTTCCCTAAAGTCTCACAGCACACACTGATCTAACTGTAGTGAGGGAAAGATAATCTCTGGAGGAACACTGTAAACCCGGACTAACACACATACAAGAGAGGGCAACAGTTTTAGTGCATTGATAAGGCAGCATCCTGAAGCTTCAAAAAGCCATTGGGACTTTGCGTCACTGAGGGAAAAAAACATGAACACATGCACAGACAATTTTAAGTAAAACCTTAATGTATGACTGCTCCCACTGCAAACCCTTCTAACAACACATACAGCCATCAGTAGCCAGATGGCGGCTCATAAAGCAAACAGAATCTGTGCCAGAATAAAGCTCTACTTTTCCAGGTGCTGAGAGAGATCTCTACTGAGAGTTACAACCAAATGGCACCTCAAAACACGGGCCCTGAGGATATTAAAAAAGCAGGATTGACATACACGCTTTGTGAGGTCTCAAGACTTTGAGAGTTCAACAACTCTCAAACATTAAAAATCTGTTAATTAGTGTTTGCTATGGCAAATAAGTAATACTTAAGCAGAGAAGGGAATATTATAAAGTAATAAAGATTTTATAGAGTTAATAAAGAAAATAGTTTTTATAAAGTAATTTTGTGGGGAATCGAACCACACTAGCCACACTGTTTATTTGATTCACAGCAAAGAAGCAGCTTATGAGTCTATAATGGAAGTCTGAGCCATTTTCCATTCTCCGCTTTAAAACCATAAACTTGTAGTGTAACAGTTTACATTTCATTTGTCTGCTTACAACAACGAAAATCAGACTTTATCATTTACACTTGATCAAGATTTAAATTAAATACGATTTTACTGATTTCACGGTCAAAAGACTGTCTATTAACAAACCTCGTCCTCCTCCTAATTAAAAAAAGGTTATTCACGCATTTGTATAACGTATGAAATTGACTAATGCCATGTAATAGACTCTAAATATTAAAAATATACAAATAATAAAATACAAAAACCACTCTTAATATCCAGACAAAAAATAAAACTCTAAGTTAGTTATGGTTCTGAGAGAGTCATTCGTTTGGCAATCGGACTACATAGATGGATGTTTATGATTCAGTAAAAAGAACGGACTCATTCCAGAATAAAGACTTTATTGCGTGCACTGTGTTATCAATTCACTAAAAATAAAACATAAAAATCATGTTATTTCATTTAAAAGGAACATTGCTAGTCATTAATGGAATAATCACAATACACTTTTAAATGTTAACAGATCAACTTAAAAATAATTTTCTAATGCATATTAAAAAAAAGATATCTATAATACACACACACACACACACACACACACACACACGCATATTTTCTCTTACACACACAGAGCCACTGTCTGTTCTTCCCCAGCAGCACCGCTGTGTATCCTCACAGGCCCTGCGGTGGGAACTGTGGTGTCAAAACAAGATTGTCATTTTTTCCTCACTTTTCCGTGGTGTTGCTTTGTTCACTTGGCCGTGTCTGATTCCCCCCGCTCCTTTCCTGATGCATTTTTTAGAAGTTACGCAGCAAACATTGTGTTCCAACGCATCAAAAAGACTATTTAGAGCCCCCAGGATTAACAGCTCTTGTTAAATTGAAGGTTACACTTGGCACAACCATAAAAAATTGAGCAGCTAACTATATTAATCAGGCTGAGCAGCGTGAACTGCATTTAAAAGATAACACGGTTTCTTTTAGCATTACTAATTCATCCACAAGGCCTGCTGGTGAAAAGCAAAAACACTGGGATACAGAAGCTCACATGAGTGGAGACATGAATTGAACATGCTCCCTCTCTGTGTCTGTCTGACTCTCAGACCCGAAACATCGATTTCTCCCCATGTGTCGATACGTCTTAACTCACAAAACACTCAAAACAAACTCTCCCACCATGGAGAGTAATTACCCAATCACTGCCTATGAAACTGATAGAACAAATGCTGAACAAGTGTCTCAAGATCCTGGGAATCCACCTTTGCTGGATTATATTTGCACACAAACTACACATGAGTGCAGCAGGTGTGAGTGTTTTGGGAAATAACATTGTTTACAACACTAGAGCGACTCCAGTGCATCTCCTACAAATGACAAACTATAACTGACATGTACAGGTTTCTAATGAAATATCTAGCAGTCTTGTTGTGGCTGATCTCATTGGCTAATGAAACTCACGGGATTGCGCTGGTATTTTGCTTTCCTCATAAGTCAAGTCTTTTTATTTGCATAATGCTTTTCACAATCTATGCCGTTTAAAAGCAGCTTTATAGAAAATTCTGCCTTAAAGGGTCATGAAACCCTAAAACACATTTTTGAGATGTTAACAGATATGTACAGGTTACACATCAATGAAAAAAATGATAGCACTCGAGTTTGTTATTAAGGAAAAATCGTTTTTCTGAGTCATTTCGTTCCTCCGCAGAGCCGGCCCTCCCTGTACGCGAACTAAGCGGCTGCTTAGGGCCCCGCCGCAACTAGGGAGCCCCCAAACTATGGTCCGACCATAGACCCTGACCTGTAACTCGACGTACATTCGCATCACATGTTAAAGCAGCGGTAGAGTTACTCACGGGACACTGCACTTATTCGCAATCACAAAAGTATTTTTTTTGCATTTGCTTTAAAGCCTTGCCGGTTAAACATTTTATTTGCGTGTTGTTCTGACATGCGCTTTGTTTTCTGTGCGCGTACACACCGAGCGTGCGCATACTGCGCTCAGCTGCTCACTAAAAACCTGTCAAACAGTGCCCGATTACTGGACTTTATCTACATTGCGTCTGATTGTGCAAATACTGTCAAATACACACAGGGTTTACACACAGTTGGTTATGTCTAAAGTGAAAGTAATTTGCGTTTGTCACTTTGTTAGAAGCGGGACAGCAGCCTATAGTATACATGGAAAGTTAAAGGGATAGTTCACCCAAAAATGATATTATTTACTTACTCTCCATTAGGGCTGTCACTTTTGTGAAAAAATCCTGTTCGATTTTTGAGACGTAAGTGTTTTACAATCGATTTTCCCTGTCTAAAGACGTTTCCATTTTCATCACCAAATATAGGCAAATCCACGGAAACTAACAGGCATTAGGACGAGCGTAATGAGGGCGCTTGAGACGCGCACAAGTCAGCAATATTTCTGATGATTTATTGGCGTGAAGTTTCAGCACAATGACAAACAGAAGCGCAACATTCAGGGATTGAGATTAACACCCTCCGACCCGCCAAATGTGGGTAAAAATGAACATTGGCGGAAAAACGCTGTCAAATCACGAGCCAATCTGGCGTGTTTCTATGTTTACTCACTTTCTTTGCTGTGGAAGTTCGTGTAAGCCAAATCTGCGCGGATTTAGCGCAAATACGCAACTCATGAGTCCTAATGATATATTAAATACAGCGTATAGCGCAGAATCTGCGCATTTCTGGCTTACTTGAACACACACGTCACTAAGCAACAAATAACGGCGCGCTTGTTCACTTGCATTGAAGTAGCCTAATAGCGAACATTAAAAAGCATTTGGTTAACAGAAAAGATATTGTTATTTTCCAACATCCTACATGTTCTGTGCACTGTATTGATCTGTCCACCTAAAACACATTTTTGGTAAAAGAATAAAAAAAGGCCGTTAAAATCGATTCCCTATTTTCGTTTTCGATACTTGTGTTGGTTGGTCCGATCGATTGTGCAATCGATTTTCGAACGTAAAGTGACAGCCCTAGTCTCCATGTACCAATTCCTTTCTTCTGCTGAACACAAAATAGGATATTTTGAAGAATGTGGGTAACCAAACAGTTGCAGGTCCCCATTGACTTGAAAAAAAATACTATGGAAATCAATGGGGTCTATCAACTGTTTGGTTACACACATTCGTCAAAATATCTTCTTTTGTGCTCAGCAGAAGAAAGAAATTGATACATGGAGAGTGAGTAAATAATGACAGAATTCTCATGGGTGAACTATCCCATATAGAACTACTATAATATTTTTTTGATATAAGAAGACGCTGTTTATCTAAAGTTATTTAGTTAATTGTTCTGCAAATTTTTTTTTAAGACACTTTAATGTCTTAAACTAATAGTTCTGTCCCAAAAATTCTGTCATCATTTACTCGCCCTAATGTTGTTCCAAATCTACATGCATATTCTTTTTATGTGGAACTCAAAAGGAGAAATGCTTTTTTGTCCATACAATGGAAGTGAGAGAGGCCCAAAACAGTTCGGTTACCAACATTCTTCAACAAATCTTCAGCAGAAGAAAGTCATACAGGTTTGGAACGAAATGAGAGTTAGTAAATAATGACAGACATTACATTTTTGTGTGAACTATCCCATAAAATCATCCAGTAAACAAGCCAACTGTGGCAATAGATAAGTACAGATAAGCAGAATCTAAAATATGTCAACAAAAAAAAATGACTGATTGTGGAGGAAAATATATGGCACTTTTACTTGAACTGCAATGGTAAACGTAGTTCAATTAAGCTCTACTATAACAACAAATAAGAACAATATGAATGACAGGTAGGTTTCAGGCAGACCTCCAATAATGGGGACCAAGTTCACCACCTGATACAGTAGTCAAGTCGGATCTGTAAATCTGTTCTCTTTAACAGATCATGCCCGAAAGGCCTGTCTTCCAGTCCGTCAGCTGTTTTGTCATGGGGTCATGTGTCAGAGAGAGGTCAAATGTTAGATTTCAGGCTTCAGGTGGTCAGCTGTAAATACTTCAGGGTTGACTGACATCTGAGTGACCCCTCGTGAAGCAGGCCAAATCACGGACACACAGATAGACAGAGGGACGCACACACACACACAGACGCTCAATCCTTCTCAGCATACAATTGTTCCCTGATTACTCAAAGCATTCCAGCAAATGGCTGATTACACAATCAGAGGCCTTTGAAGCAGAATGATTCTCCTGTGGCTTCTGTAATGGAGGCAAAATGAAACCTGTCCACTTGCCTTAGAAGAGACGTCTGATGAGACCTTCATCTGGGAAAACGAGAGCAAGAGAGGAAAAGAGAGATGGAGGTAGAGAGACATGGGGGAAATACCCTACTAACACAGCACATCAATCACTACACCAATGGAGAGAGAAAGAGAAAGAAATGTGTTCCCTCCTTCCGTTTCTCTTCCCTCTCTGTGGTCTTATTATTTCTGTAGAGCGTCTGGTTGAGGTGCTCAGGGAAATGTGAAGGTGACTGTGGTACCAGACCAATGATTGATAGAGCTGAAACAATCAATCCATCTATCCATCCATCCATCCATCCATTCACCAATCTATTCACTCACTTTCAACACTTTGAGTAATTATCCACCAGAGATTTTTCACATTTGTCTATTTTTTGTGTGATAAATATCGATGGCAAATGCCTCGCATTAACAAGCAGTTCAACAGGTGTACCAAAAAAAAAAAAAAAAAAAAAAAAAAAAATATATATATATATATATATATATACACAGTATATACACAAGTTTATTTTAGATTTCATTTTTATTTCAGTTACCATTTATTTTATTTCAAGTGACGAAAATGTTTTTTTTTTATAGTTTTAACTTTTGTTAACTACAATAACCCTAATTTAGTCAAAAGGTGTTCCACAGCATGAACTTATTCCTTCATGTACAAAGATTGATGCTACCAGTATAACAAACATCTTAGTTTTGATTTGGGTACAAAAAAGCCAGAATCTAGTGTGTTAATATTTGTCTGGTTGGTAGGCCATGTGCGGAATGTGAACGTGTAACGCTTACTGATTTCTCTGACATCAAGTTTATGCAAATGAGAGAGCACTTGCTGGCCTCAAGAGTGAATTAACAGCACTCTTGTAGGGCGTTCAGAGGAAGTGAGAGGGATTGTGATGGGTCATCATGTACAAAAGACCTAGTCACATACAAATACACACAAACGGCAGGTGCATAGAATGGTATAACTTTGCTAAAGGAAGCATCACTATTATTTGAAGCAGACCCAACGTATTACATTTTGGCACAAGACTTGAGCACCATCTCAGGACCAGAATTCTTTTGAACACCTTAGTAACGCAGTAAAAACAACCTAGAACAGTCAGAATTGTGACAATGATTTTTACATTAGCCAACAGCAGTCGTATTTTCTTGAAAGTGTAAAAATCTTCCATTTTGTTGTGCAATATCTACTCTTGCTCCTATCTGTATATAGCCCACCCCCCACTGCTCCTCTGGCTGTCGGGAGGATCGATAACAGGTCGCACTGTCAGGGCCAACAGATGTAGAGTTCTCATTTAACACCTGATAAAGAGGAACACACCAGAGAGACAAGCACAGGGCAGGGGTCAAAGGTCAACCTGCAGCCTTGTCAGTGCTAAGCATCAGGCTTCAGGCCAGTACGAGTGAGGCAGATAAAGACAGCAAAACAGTTTATAACCTGACTCTGCCTTTCCTAGTTTGGGCAGATGCAATACATGTATATGAAAACACGTCAATTTCACAAAAGTTTTTACGCTCCCATGAGGTGGTGTTTCAGGCAATTTGAAAAAGGAATATTTCGCAAAACTGCAATGGTCACCTGGCGCACGTAAAATTAGATCATTCTTTAAAGATGGCGCGGTATGTTTGGACAGAAGACGAGACATCATAACAAGTTCTTCATTAAACTCATAAAAGACAAAAGAAATACTGGATTCTAAGCAACAACAAAAAATGCCACAATTTATCAAGACCTCGAAGCAGATAGGAGGGAGAGCACCCAGAAACACCTCGTATGTGCAGCTCCCAAGTATAAGGGCCTTTCGTTTCCATTAATGCTTGGATAACACGCGTACAGTACGTCTTCCTTTGATTAAAAATAATGGCTAGTGCCGTGGCTGCGATATACTTAAACCTACTACATCCGGTGCCATCATTTTTGGAACGAATTATCGCGAGAAGAAATTATTGTGTCTTAGTGGCATAACATCGTGAGGGGTGAACTATGATTGATTTTTGTGAAATTATAAAACGTGCTGAAAAGACGTTTGAAATGTTCTTCTGTAGTTCATTGTACTTATTTTAAGGAATAAAGTGGCTTAAATAAATTACATGTTACTCAGAGACTGACATGTTTGGCTTGTCAAAAATGGTACATTCAGCTGTCGCAAATTTGTTGACTTTTGAAAATCAAGTTCATTTTTTTTACCCAAAAAGAGATTTTGTTACACAAAGTTGTTTGTTTTAAACCATGAAAATGCAGATCCTGTTGTCAATAGTAGTGAAAAATCACTTTTTAAAACCATTTCCATTTCTACCCCTAGTATATTAGGGCGTATATTTTTTTACGATTAACCGCACACTTATCAGGAAAATAAACGTACAGTATGTAATTTTTGGCCACCAGGGGGCACTCGATCTAAATAATAACTAAAGACGTACTTTGATGATGTCGGGAAAGAGCGTGGGCTCACGGGAGTTGTTGTCGCTGTCAATGACAACCAGCCCTCTGAGGGAGAGAGAGAGCGCGCGCAAACCAGCGATACGCAGCGATTCCCCACATTCCTCACTTATTCTAACTATGTATTTTGATAATCACGTCTTTTCGAACAGAGAGATATATGAATTATCAGACCCCTATTAAATCAATATTCAATCTAGCTAGTATTAATAGATGTTTAAAAAACACGGTCACCTTTCACTAAAAATATAATTACGTTTATACTATGATATCGAACAAGATAACGTTAGTGAACTGCATATGAAGCTACTTTCTCCAGCTAAATATATTGAACAAATATGAATCTACATTATAGCTACACGAGAGCTAGCCCGTCTGCGTTTTACACATGACATCCTTTCACAAAATATATGGATAGATATAGTTAGCCGAATGGGTGCTTACCTATTTATTAGAATGCAAGCGAGATTGGCATCTCTCTGTAGCCTATATTTAGCTTGTCACGAAGCTCTCTACATTTTTTAAATGCAACCCTACAGTTTACCCGTGTCGTGCTTCTTCTCCTGTCATATTTTTCACCCGTACGTTTGCTAGGGTGACCATATTATGATGACCAAAAACCAGGACACTCGGCCAGCAGTTTTTTTGAAAACCAGGACATTTTCATCACTTTATTAAAACAGCCAGGACGGCCAGGACAGAACGTGAAAACAGGACATGTCAGGACTGTTGGTCACCCTAACGTCTGCGCTTTGAGCTGGCTCCAGCAGCAGAATGTGCAGGCAAAGCGTAATCGTGGTTCATAACTTACAGGGCTGCCAACTCTCATGCATTCAGCGCGAGACTCACGCAATTGAGCCAATTCTCACGCTCTCACACCACACCCCCGATTTCTTACGCTGAAGTGTCAACCCGGTCGGTCAAAGCCAGAAAGATGAGTTTATCTAAAGATCTACCTGTTGAGCCACTCGTGATCGATTAATTTTACCGCAAATTAGTTAAAATATCCTGTAATCTAGAGCGAGCGTGCATGCGAGACAGATGTTGAGCTCTGAAGGGTGACTCGAACAACAATGTATTTTCTACAAGCTTTTTTCAAGGTAAATGTAGGTGTCTTTTCAAAAAAGTACACTTGGAGACTACAAAAGGACACTAAATAACCAATAAGGAGTCCATTTAATTCATAATTTTATGCACACCAAAGCACCCATGAAAAAAAAAAAAAAAAACATTACAAAAAAAACTTTTTAAAATGTACAGTGTACAGTATCTGTACAGTGCAACAGCAAAGAGATTGCAGACAAGTCAAGTTGCGATACCAAACAGGACCACAATATTGATATTGCGCATCCATATAACAGACTCACGCGTGCTTACTGTACGACTCCTGTACATCACCACAATCGCCTTTACCTTGATTGCAAACTGCATCCATCAAAACTTTACTAGCGAGACACTGTTTTGTTTTATCCAGAATTAGACAGAGCTTGTGTTTTAAAGCGAAAAACACACTGGAATGAACAATTCACTGAAAACAAGTCTCTATTCTCTCTGCCATCTCTGATGCAATCAGCCGTTTTTTTTAAATGTTGTTATGGACTGATTGTTTCAATGAATTTGCTTACTGGATCATTGAACTGAACAATTTCCTGGAGTTTAGCGTCTTAAAATGATCTGATTGCAAACAGAGAAGCAAAATCGGGTTAAAGGGTTTGAATAGAAATTTCCAGCCAGGGTTACAGGTGCTTGTGCCTTTGTAATGTGCTCGACTTCTGAGATCATCTAACTGCATGATGCAAATTACATTAATGACTCAATTTCAATACGTTATTTTAATTGCTTGAGTAATTTATTTGTTTTTGCGTACAATTATTTTAACGTGTTAAGGATTTATCGCATGCTTTAATGTGTTAACGTTGACAGTATACTTTATATAAATAAAATGCACATGCATTATATTGGTATTCATAATGAATTTCGACACATTGTGAATATTAAATTACTACTTACCAACTAAATTAATACTATTGCAATATTAATTTTGGATTAAATTAACATTTTAATAGCACATTATAATATATTACATATTCACTAAATAACTATATTGCAAACACAGGCTTCAAATAAAGCGCTTCCAAAACCTCAGCGGTCAAGACATAAGGAAGACTGGTAATTTTGCTACTAAATTTATGCACAGTGTGGTATTTCAAAACTGTATCTGTTCTAGATGTTAAAGAACAAGGGAAGTTAAATAGAGCGTCCTGCCTATGAGAGAGAGGGGGAGAGCGAATGAGAGCTGTGTGTTCCTGTAGTCAAGAGGGTGTGTATTCAACAGGCAACACTCGAGGACCATCATGCACACTTCACTTCAGCTCACTTCAGGGCCAAGTGCATTAAGCACCCCACTGGTGTGCTCCACCAACAGAGGAAAAAAAGAACTGGGGGCTGGAGAAAAAGTAAATGAATGAACGTTTGGAAGGAAAGAAACTGCACAACTTCAATTAGATCATTGAGAAAAAGTAAAGTGACTGTAGCTGATGCCCATGCCGGAATTAAAAGCAAAATACTTTAAAATGGTACTTTCTACATCTGTTAGTACTAGGGCTGGGCAATATATAACATATATATATGATTGACAAAACAGCATTATGACTTTCTGGGAATCAGTTCAGAAGAGTGAAGAGACTGAAAAGATTGATTCAATTATTATTTAAATGATTGAATTGATTCCTTTCTATCTAAGAGAGAGAGACCCGAATAGGAACAGAGAGAGATAAAGAGTAAGTCATTCTCTAATAAATGATTAATTGGTGACAACATGTTAAAGCACAAAACACCTGTGTATTCTCTGATTTCGAGGAAGTGGTGTGTAAGGTGTGAATATGAGTTTGTGTGTGTGTCAAGGTGTAGAGTTGCATTATTAAGACTTTAAATAACAATGTGGAATTGCATAGTAGAAATGATTTGATTAGCATACAGGGCTCTTAAAAATGAGCTGGAAGTGAACCAAATGAGTGCAGAGAGATAAAGTGAGAGAGAAAGCAAGAGAAGGTGCGATAAGGCCCTTAATTGCTGTAACTGCACCTAGAGACTTGATGATCTGTGACATCTTCCTCTCCGCCATGTGCAAACTGTGCTAACAGTTAATTAAGTGTTGCAGGGATGTTGGGGAGAGATTGCTCGGCACTGGCGCGCTCCCTGGATCAGAGAGAATTGTTCTCCGGAGAATACACTGACTGCATTATGAGGCAAGGTGTCAGCCTGCTTCGCAACATTTTAGGAGCTTGTCGAGACCTGAGCGCTTTCTGCCGACCTCTGTCAAGAGTTGATGTTGGTGTGCTCTGACATATTCTATTCATATAAAATCAAACACCTTCATTTCCTCCATATTCCAAAATTTCTAGTGTTCACATTCTAAGTAGAGTTTTAATGTTCAAAGCAAAAAAGACAGCCTGCAAAAGTAAAATCATGTTAATCAACTGTTTAAAAATATTAAAAATATATATTTATAAATAGTTATTAAATTAAGTTTTAGCATTTAATTACAGTTATTTTAGTACCTCAACTTAAACTAAACTAAATGAGAAATGTTTTTTTATTTTAGCCATATTTTTTTTTATGGTTTTAGTTTTAGTTAACTATGGAAGCTTGTTTCAGCCACTGACTAAAAAATAAAAAAGTTGATTGTGAGTTTATCTCTCACAATTCTGAGAAAATTGTGTGTAAAATTGCGAGTAGTCAGAACTGCGAAAAAAAGTCAGAATTGTGAGAAAAAAGACAGAATTGTGAGATAAAAAGTTGCAATTATCTTTTACATTTTTTATTCCTTGGCGGAAACCAGCTTACATAGTTAACTTCTAATAGCCCTATTTTGTCAAGATTATTAAAAGCATTATTTTTTTTTAAAAACGGGCTCTATTCTACCACACTGTTGAACCCTACAAAAATATGGAAACAGCAAATTCCAAAATGAAAACATTTTTGAAAACTTATTTGAACATGATTTTGAAATGTTAAGAAGGCAAGTTCAACCCTGAATCACCATATTACATATTCATACAGAGAGCAGCATGATGCTTCAGTGCTAAATAGGTAGATTAAAAGAAGTTGCCCTCAGGTGACCAGCATGTCTGAGGGACACAACGTACAACGAACAACAATACCAGGAGACCAGATCACATCAAATGTCACAGACTGTCAACCTGTCACACGTGGTCAGAGTAACACAGTAGGACGCAGGACACACACGCACACACTCCCCCCAGCCCTGCACTGGCCTTTGTTTTGCTGGTGGCGTGCCTCTGACCGCAGAACCATCATGGGAAATGTCACTCAGTCAAAACGAGGGAGGTCAGACATTCTGACACCTCTGAGCTTTTCAACTGAGTTGAGTGTATTAGACCGGAAAACACACACACAAGACTTACCTTGACTGCTTCACTTCCTGACTGTGCTTTATGACTGGGTGGTACAGCCAAAATCTTATATTACAGAAGGTGTCATTTATATAACACAGAAAAATTGCTCTATAGCAATACAGTTATTTCTACAGGAAATTGTAATAAAGCATGCTTATATATAAACATACAGCCATGCATTTTTTTGCTACATTTTTTAAAATTATTTTTGTATATTTTATTGCATTTTGTATTTTAAAGTAGTAGTAAATATTTAGCTACCGAAAGCTACTTCATTTTATGTTACTAAAAGATTATTTTCTTTTTTATTCAGAACTATCTATTCATCCATCCATCCTAAAAGGTATCAAATTTAAAAAAGGGGGTAGAAAAATATTTGCGAGCTAACTAGCAGCCTCTTAAATATTTATTCTGAAGAAAAATGCAATCTTTTTGAATGCATCACGTTAGAGTGCATCTGTTGTATTTGTAAGCAAACATCATGTTCAGTGATCTTAACGTTAAAGTCTATTTACTTCTAACACTTTGCAGGCAGGTGTCTCCTCTGTTTGTTGGGTTCATCTGCCTGACAGAGTGGTTTCTCTGAGCATTACTCCCCGTGTTTGTACACAACACAGACCGACCTGCATGTTGCTTTCTATTCCGAGACGCCGCTGACGTTTTGACAGAAGCAAAGATGCTGGCACTGTGCCTGCCTGTCTTGAGGCTTGATTAAAATGGGAAGTTATTTGTTACAAAACCAATTATAGGACAGTTCATGATGACGCAACGTCTCCCTGCATATCTCTGTATCTCTCTGAAGACATTTGGCTCTGAGAAAGACTAATTAAAAAGCATCAAAGCCACGGTAAGGAACAACAACAAGTGTCAGAAAATGTAAATCTTGAGTCATGAGCTTCTTTATGTGCTCAACCCTGACGTTTATAGTGACAAGACGTAAAAATCATGGTAAAAGAGCAGTTTTTTTCTCCAAGACCTGCCGTAGCATAAGTTTATACACTCATCAGATGCACCGCCCTTAAGGGAAAACTAAAGAACGAGATAGGATGCTGATTTCAACTCATATATCATATAATATGCATATAATATGTGTGGTTTAATATGCCCTCACATCATATACCCTCACAGAATGGCCTATTCATTAATGCCATTTTTCCTTATATTCCATCATATATCCATGGCAACAGGACTCGAATCTGTAAGGATGAAAGATAAAGGCGGTGTTTTCTCTTTTACTCTTTCACATCAAATAAAAAGAACAAATAAATCGCACCGCATTCATCAAACATCTTCCCTGAGAGGCGCAAAGTTTCGCTGCAGAAAAACAAGCCCTAAATCAAAGCAACAGCGCCTGTCGTCAAGCTGCTGACTTAGAGAGAGATCTATTATTTGGAAAGGAACAAGAACACCAATCCAAAGCAAAAAGAAGATGGGGGCATCTCAAGCTGTTTCTGTTCAAACAGACCTCCCTCAATCCCCCCATCTTTTTCTCTTCAGGCATATGTTTGGCCTCTCACCCGTGCCTGCTATGCTGGCTGACCCAGTGTTTGGCTCTTCTGAACCCCCTACGGTCAGCAGTCGTCCGGGGTGCAAGAGGGCACGGCAATCGTGAAGAGAGGCCAATAACACCTGCTGCTCAGCGTGATAGCAGCCTCGCTATTAGATTCTGGCCTGTAGTCACACACACTATTACTGCTGGTGTGTGGTTTCTGCCTCTTTTCCCCCTCTCAAACACACACACGCACACACGCACACGCGCACACACACACACACACACACACACACACACACACACACACAAACTTTGTCTCTCTCAAGCAGAGCAGCACATCGCTGGTGTAGGAAACGATACTGCACACTTTCATCTGTTAGGATGTGAGTGAGTGATTGTAAACACATTTTAAAGGAGATTCATTGCATGGTTTGGCCTTCAAAAATATTCAGGCTGTTAACTTTCTTATAAAATGTTACCTTAAGTAAAGTATAACAGCAGTATAACACAGCTGTTGTATTTTGACAAAAATGTCTTTTAAATGGTAACACTTTACAATAAGGTCTCATTTGTTAACATTATTTCATGTATTAACTAACATGAACTAACAATGAGCAATACATTTATCACTGTATTTATTAATCTTCAATAATGTTAGTTAATAAAAATACAGTCGTTCATTGTTTGTTCATTTAAGTTCACAGTGCATTAACTAAAGTTTACAAATACAACTTTTGATTTCAAAAATGTTTCAGTAAATGTTGAAATTAACATTAAAAAAGATTAATAAATGCTGTAGAAGTAATTCTTAATTCTTGTTAACCAAGTAGTTAACTAATGAAACCTTATCGTAAAGTGTTACCCATTAAATTTAGTCAATATTTCATCGTCATATATTTCATGCAATTTTTTGTTGAGGAGAAAGTACAAAATTAAAACACATATTTAAAGATTGGATAAATTAATTCATATAAGTTGCTTTTACTTTTGAAAAAGTAATTACTTTGCAACCATTTAAAAAAACAACAACAATAAACAAAAAATAGTTTATGTTATATACACAGTATAGTATGATTGTAATCTGGACGTACCAAATTCGTCATGCTGTCATTGTCATGTGACTAAAGGCCTGTTCACAATAAGAACGATGTTATTACCACGGCAACGCATGATATCATTCTGTTTGTTCTAAGCACGTCTGCCGCTTTAAATGCTCGAGCTCTTTAAAGAAGGATGGATTTTGATTGGCTGTCAATGTTTTTATCGTTCATCAGCTGGAAAAATCATTCTGAAAGTGATTACAATGATATCTTATCTCTGTGCCGTTATCGTTGTAGTTATGGTGTGAACTATCGTTATTGTTACAGTTATCATCCTAGGTGTGAATGGGCTTTTACAGCATCAGTTGCGGCGCATTCACTCCTCTCCCCTGGTCTCATGGGAAAGTAAAGTGTCCATTGAAGGAGCACTTCAGACCCTCTAATTTTATGCATGTTTTATGAATAAGATGAATTCGGACATACCGTTTTACCCCAGTAGAGAATTATGCATATTTGGATGCAGTCACTGTCTTTATAAATGTCATTCACTCAGCTGAATCAAGTTGTTCAAAAATGTTGATTCATTCAGGAACCAAAAAAAAAAAAAGTCTTTATGAATTAAAATTTTAATAATTACATTAAAAAACAGTAATTCAGAAATGAATCACCACTACTGTGTGTTTTTCATATACTTTAAAAACAGCTGGATCAAGCAAAACAGATTTTGGAACAGAATACAGGGGTCTTAAGATATAATTTTAAAGCCCATGAAAATACTATTAACCACTGCTTTTGAAATGGGAACCTAGCTAGTAGAAAGTGTGTCCAAAACCCCTGTAACACCATCAAAATAGACCAACCTAACCAGCTTGGCCAGACTGGGTGACCATGAACCATCATGTTTTCATCAGGGGTATGAGTGCTTTTTATTGTGAATGCTGAACTGAATGTCTACAGTGGCTTTTCTCTAGCACTGGAACGTAAAACCACAACACGAAGTACAAACTTGGACAACTTCAAGTTGGCTGTGCAAGGCTAGCCAACCTAAAGCATCCATGACAGCAACAAAGATCGCACCAGCACACAGTTGAATTAGTTTGTGCAAGCTGCGGTTCCCGCCCTAACCACAAACAGGAGTGTGACGTGCGATGATATCCCCCTAAGGGGCCGGCTTAATCAATAAAAGATGCTGAACTCTTGAACTAATCCTCCACAATGCCACAGTAAAGCTGTGCGATGTAATTGAGAGACAAACTGTATTTGAAAAAGATGTGCACAGTGAACTCAGAATGTCTCGCTCTTTTTTTGTCTGGCTGGCTCTGTGAGCAGTGCTTTTTAATCTTCAAAGTCCTGTTTTATAAGTATCTAATGAGAAAGCCCCAAAACAGAGAAACAAAACATTTATTTTCCCTGCGGAACAAAACAGAACCAGCTGGCCGGACTGGGTCCAATTAGATGCAAACTCATGACCGACTGGCGGTGAACTGGAGAAACCTAGGATGCCCTGGCAGAGCCCAGCCCTAATGGAAACACATAAGGAACATGCTCTTTTCTCTGTCCGACCCCCATCACGGCTGTTTTTTCTGCTGTGGGGAACGAGTGTAATTGCTAATCAAATGTAAACAGTCGACAGAATCTCTGAGCATGTTGTGGATCTCTAATCACTAACAGCTGGAGTCTCAATACTATACTTTTCTGGAAATGACGGGAGAAAAATAAAACGAGGGGGTAGGGGATGGTTGTAGGATGAGGTTGGGTGCGTGCGAGGGAATTGAGGTTACAGGTAAAGACTTTTTCTGTCTATTTGTATTGTACTCTCAAGACCAATATATACAGTATATATATATATATATATATATATATATATATATATATATATATATATATATATATATATATATATATATATATATATACATACAGCATATACAGTGCTGGTCAGAATTATATGCCCCCTTGGTAAATATGATCAAAGATGGCTGTAAAAAATAAATTTGCATTGTTAATCCTTTTGATATTTTATAAAAAAATTTGTGTGCAAAAATCGAACCTTTCATTGAAGTAAAAGAATTGAAAGTGGGGGGAAAATCACATTATGAAATAAATGTTTTTCTCCAAAACACGTTGGGAACAATTATCTGCCGCCTTTTATTAAATACTTTTTGCAACCTCCTTTTTCCAAGATAACAACACATGGGGTACCTTTTTATCCCTGTGTGGACCAAACCCATCTTAAGTGTTTGCAACCAAAAAAAGCTATTCTTTTTTGTTTCATCTGACCATAGACAAATAAAAATTAAATAAAATAAAAAGTACCCCATGTGTAAAATGAAATACTCTGCTGTATCTTCAATGCTGTGGGCCTAATTTTCCGCCAGAGGTCCTGGACATCTTGTTCAGATACATGGCATCATGGATTTGATCAAATACCAACAGATAAAAAATCAAAACCTGACAACCTCTGTTAGAAATCTTATTACCGGGCCATGTTTGGATATTCCATCAGGACAACAATCCAAAACAAACATTGAAATCAACATAAATGTGTCCGTGAGCACAAAATGAAGCTGCTGTCATGACAATCCCAGTCCCCAGACCTGAACCCTACAGAAAATGAGTTGGCTGAACTGAAAAGAAGAAGCGCCAACATGGATCTGTGTATCTGAAGGATCTGGAGAGATTCTGTATGGAGGAATGGTCTCTGATCTCTTCTCAGGTGTTCTCCAAACTCATCAGGCATTATAAGAGAAAACTCAGAGCTGTTATCTTGGAAAAAGGAAGTTGTAAAAAAGATTTAATAAAAGGAGGCAAATAATTTTTCCCAATGTGTTTTGGAGAAAAACATTTATTTCATAATGCGATTTCCCCCCCACTTTCAATTCTTTTACTTCAATAAAAGGTTAGATTTTTGCATTTTTAAAAAATTAAATATCAAAAGGATAAACAATGCAGATTTATTTCTTTGATCATATTTACCAAGGGGGCAAATAAGTCTGACCAGCACTGTATATATATATACATATATACAGTATATAGTACCATATATACACTGTATATACATTTATATCGTCGCTGTCCGATGAAAACCGCGTATGTCCATTTTGCCGATTTTGAGATTTTTCGACGGATAGAATGTCCAGGTTCATTTCCGTATACAGTATGCTTCACATTATCTAAATGACCAATGAAAAGTTGTGAAATCATGTCATCTGATTTCCACGTATATCCATTTGCTGTCAAAGCTGTCAATCACGCCGCGTATCTCCCGCCCTGTGGAGGCATCTCGCCGGTCTCGTGAAGTTCGTCTCTGGAGGCTCAGCATTGGATAGCCGAATAGCTAAAACTGTGAGGTAAAGTATCAGCAAACGTTTGTTTTTGACAACTGTTCTCAAGTTTATTATATATTCACAACTGTTATTTACCGGTAAATGGTCTAGATGAAGTAATTGTCCACAGGCTAACTTAGTTCTTCACAGATTAGCTTGCTTGCTAGTATGTAAATAAACTTGGTCTCATTGATAAGATTTATACTTTTTTTTTTAGTCAAACTGATCAAATTATAGCGGAGCAGAGGGATGATTTATAACGACAACTTTTGATAATTTTATGAGAAATCTACAGACGCAAACAGACAAAGTGTAGTAAAATAAAGACCTAAATGTGTATTTCAGACTTTTTTTCACCACAAGTCTGAAAGAAGACATGTTATTGAAGACAAATATCCCAAAATCTCAAAATTGACTGATAAAAAACCCCCCCATGTTTTTGCCTGCCGTGCCTCGCCTTAATAAACTGAGCGTAGCCTTTTCAGCTGTCATCTGAAACGCGACTTGGTCATTCTAATTAATGATCGGAAGAACGCGTATCGACCACCGTTACTGTAAAATATGCACGTATGTCCATTTAAACTTGATTTTGGTAAAATGTGGATTATATCATTACACTGGCAAGAATATGGTTACATTTAAAGATGCCGTACCAAGTATGACAATGCCACGTTCAACTGCTGTGAAATGACGCTGTTTTTTTTCACTTCCTGAAAAGTAACCGTTTTGGACATACGTGAGTTTCATCGGGCAGCGACGATATATATATATATATTCTGAACAAAATTACCCAAGGGCACATCATCACTAATGCTGAAGTGTCGTGACTGGTTGCCACGGTGTTTCTATGCTGTTGATGAGGTGTTTGTTAGACCTGAGTGGTCATTAGTTCATTGCCATGTGGCTGCTAGGAAGTTTTGGGATGATATCCTGGTCACGACTAAGTGGCACTATATAATATAAAAAGCTTTTTTTTTTATAGTCGTATGCAATATAATATAATATCTGCTAAAATGAACTGCATATATGCAATATTACAACATTTTGAATCTCAAGACTTATGCATATTAACCTGGAACTAAATATTTTTAAGCTTCTGAGGTTTTATATTGCTCTCTTTTAAGCAATAAACCCTTTTGTGAGTCAAACTGTATGAAAAGCTCTTATCATACAGAGCAGAGAGAGGACTCTGCTCCTCCGGCGGTGAGTTTTTAAACAGGGATTTACACTTTTTTTTTAACTAAGCCAGATTCTGCTCTAAAGGCATTAAACACACAGAAATCAGCTAAGGCCTAAGGGCAGTATTCTATTCGCTAATCATGTTCTTCAATTTACTAACTGGTTCTGATTCAGTTTGTTTAAATAAGGTGCAGGGTTTTTGATCAGCGAAAAGCGTGCAGAGCCTGATCCAAGATCAGCCATCTTTTATTCAGACTGAAGCAAGGATCAAATACACAGTGATGACCAAAGTAGAGAGAATGCAGAAGCTGATTTCATGAGACTGGGATTGTCTTGGGAATATAAGCCAACAAGAACAAAAAGAGAGAGCGTTACTAACTCAAGGCTAAAACCCTGCACTAATGCCGGGGATTGATATCACCAAAGAAGTGTTAATTAGGAGGCTCAACTCTTCCTCCCGGCCAATCACATTTTCACGGTCGCTCTGAGCATGCTAATTTACATGCCTCCTGTCCAATCACATCAGCGCAAACTCTCTGGCTATGCTAATACTCTGTTGTCTGGAGCTAAAAGCTAATGCTAATCTGCTCATTTATCTCTGATGTGAACTGCAAGGCATGATGGGAGCTGAAGCCATAATGACCTGATCAACCTTTCCTTCCCTCCTAGGGAGATGAGTGTGCCTCCAAGCTATGCATCGTTCTTTTGGAGTAATGAGGGAGGCAGGAACAGCAAGACAGAGAGATGGGAGCAGGGAGAGAGTAATGATGAGAGCCACTGCTCTCTGGGCACCGACACACACCCCGTCCCGGGCACCAATTACACTGCCATTAATAAACAGGGCTAATCCTTCTAAATGTGGTGTCTGTGGACAGATGTGTGTGTGTGTGGACTGACCTTCAAACACACACATGCACACATACATTCACAGCAGGGATTGCAGGCAGGCCCAGCTCGACAGTCTTCTGCACCTCCAAACTAACTTCCCACATCGAGCCCCTGAGACTGGGAAGGATATGGACTATCTCCTTCATTAGAGCCCGTTTACAGAACTGCACAAGCAAAAGAAAAAAAAAATCCATTTTCTTTAAAAGTCTCTGGAACAGATGGAGGGGAATTAATTGCACCATTAAGCCCCAACAGAAAATACCATAGCAGTCTCCTCTTCAAAATGTGCATGTGTGATAAAAAATACTTTGGAGAAAAAGCCAATTACTGCAACACTTGCTATAAAATAAAGGTTTCTTTAATCGGCAATAAAAACACAATATTGAGATTTACATTGGATTGAATCTCATAAGAGCCATGAACATGGCATTTAGCATCTTGTTATGTCTTAGGCCTGTAATATTACACATACATACAAACAAACGTAAAACAGGGTCCAAAAGGTTGACTTTTTTTTGTCAAGTCTTTCTGCCAAAGGCCAGCCACACATTTTTCTTACTGGCCATGAAAATGTTTTGCATTATATATACATTCTAATTTTTTATAAATATAACTTTAATAAATATATTAAAACGAACAAATTAAAATGACATTAAAATTAGACATTATATGGGTATTTCTATTTTTTTATTAGAACTTCATTAGTATTAATAAACTACAATATAGGCTATATATATATATATATATATATATATATATATATATATACTGTATATATATATATATATATATATATATATATATATATAATAGCATAATTTAAAAGATTTTATTTTTATTTTTGTACATTTCTTGTACAACTGTACCTGTAACCAAAACCTGAACGTGACAACATCATGATTTTGTTCCAAATACATTCATTTTGCTGGCTTAATGAGTGGCATACTCCACATATGTGTCGCCATATGGAGTTCTGGACTTCAAAAATCTGAGACAAGCTTCTCAATTTCCACCCACTGAATAAAAAAGTTGTAAGAACATCCTACGTGAAAAATAAATAAATAATTAAAACAAACTTTATTAATAGTTGCTGAGTGATTGAAATAGTCTAGTCCCTATGATTAAATAGAACTAGGAGAGATGATGATAAAGAGAGCTGGACTTTATTATAACGACTATTGAATTTTACATCAGTCTTTTAAAAATTCTGTTTAGGTAATAGTACCCAGGGGTTCACAATCAGAGATGATTTAAATTGTGGGCTTTGTGCCATGAACTAAACCACAGCAAGTTGTTTCAGTCACTAGCACTAGCAGAGTTAAAGCAGACAAGCGAGAGAAACCCTGATCTCTGAACTCAGACTCTCACAGCTGTGAGCTCTTCTATCACAGCAGTTCAGCTCAGCTGCTGACAGAGAGAAAGAGAGAGAGAGAGAGAGAGAGAGAGAGAGAGACAGACAGCGAGGGAGAGAGAAAAGAGCTTTTAAATCACCAGTAATTTCCCATCAAATATTTGTGCATGTTTGCCTGCGGCTAGTAATTAAAGTGCTTTCATCTGGTGGCTAATTGCTCCTAATGTATCACACAAGAGATGTGGCTCAGGGAGGGATCACTGCTCCAAGGAAACCAGCTGATGAGTCTTAAAGGCGAAATGCAAAGAGATCGGGAAAGAAACATGTTCTTGAGAGGTCCATTGTGTATCCATGAATAGGATACTTCCCTGTCTCTGGGGATATTTACACTTGGTCACTTTCATGTTATCCCATCACTAAGATATCAAGTTTAAATGCCCTCCAAGAGCCATCTGTTTGCTCAAATCACCTCAGATTTCAGATGCCTACAAGCTACGACAACAAAAACTACATCAGAATACAGAACTTTGGGAGTCCTGTAGAAGATGCAACACATAACATATTTGGAGCCACCAATTGGATTGAGATCTGGGGAATTTGGAGGCCAGGGCAACACCTTGAACTCTTCATCATGTTCCTCAAACCATTCCTG
The DNA here is from genome assembly GCA_030578255.1 of Tiaroga cobitis. NCBI lineage: Eukaryota > Metazoa > Chordata > Actinopteri > Cypriniformes > Leuciscidae > Tiaroga > Tiaroga cobitis. The sequence goes on from CM060600.1 coordinate 23,460,982, forward strand.
AAAAATGTGTACAGTGTGGCGCAGTGCATTATCCTTCTGAAAGAGGTCACTTGGATCACCATTATCATGAAGGGGTCTACCTGGTCTGGGGCCAAATTCACAAAGAATTTTAAGGCTAAAAGTAGCTCCTAACTGGCGAATTTAGGAGCAACTCCTACAAATAATGGGCGTGTCACTCCTAACTTTAGGACTCCTAATTTTTTCCACTAAGAGTAATTCACAAAGCATTTTAGCCCTAAAAGTAGCACCTAAGTCTGGGACAGCTTAAAAGAAGTCGAGAGGACTCCTAACTCACTAAGACCTATTCACAAAGGATTGTAGCACATACCACCGCCTCTCGCAGTCGTCCGGGGTCTGTGACACAAGCGGGAATGCTGCATTGATCTGCAAACAAATCCTCTCACATGTCTCACGCTTAGTTTTGCTTGATATCTCAGTGCCGAATTTCCCTTTTGTTATGTTTTTTTTTCAGCACCAACTGGGCCAGCAGCAGTAACTGATCCTGCGTCTAGTTGGGCTTTCTTTTCCGTTTTGGCGAGTTCATAATCCCCCGTCATTCAACTATTACATTACTTCAATAGGAGCAACATTTCCTTGCTTTAAGTAGTCTATTTAGGCTAATAGGATGTCATTTAACCAAGCAAGTGTTAATGTAAGTGTAATTTTTTCATTATTAGGCAAGTGGCGATTTTCATTAAGGTATTAGGCACCATTCATATAGCGTCTAAACGCGTAGAAAACGCTAGGCGCGCCACATTCTCCTTTTTCCAAAGCGCTAGGGCGGTTGCGCTCCAGTTGGTTCTTGTCACGTGACCAACGGTGCGCTTGCGGCATTCTGAAAAGTTGCGATGCGACGCGGACGCGCTTGGAAAAAACAAGCGCGTCGCTTCCATTATGAGCGCATACAAATAACGAACTTGAGCGCGCAAACGACACGATATGTGAGCAGGCCCTTAGGCTACTTTGATTTAATTTAAATCATGACTTTTCTCTCTCTCTCTGCCTTTTTAGAATTACACTTCACTGGGGCCTTCACAAACATGTCGTTATATATGCATTTCGATGGCATTACTATTATTATTTTGTGTAGAACACAGACATATTTAGATGTCGTAATTCCATGATTTGTTGCGTTATGTTCCACATGATGGCCCTGTCATCTAACAACCAATCCCCGTGATCATTGCGAGGAAGCTCGTGCATGAGAATTGACGTCATCCATAGCAACAAAGACTCACTCTTAGTTTAGGAGTTGTCATTTTTCCTTACTAAGAGTAGGTCTGAAAGGCGTTGTGAATAACTTTTAAGAGAAAACTCCTAGCTAAAATATTTTAGTGCGATTTAGGAGTACTCCTAGTGGTAAGATAAAATTCTTTGTGAATACGGCCCCTGGTCTGTAACAATGTTTAGGCAGGTGGCATGTGTCAAATTTACATCCAAACGAATGGCCGGACCCAGGGTTTCCCAGCAGAACATTACCCAGAGCATCTACTCCCTCCACTGGCTTGGCATCGTCTCACAGTGCATCCTGGTACCATCACTTTCCCAGGTAAAAAGAGCACACGTTCATGCCCGTCAATGTGATATAAAACAAAACAGGCGACCTTCTACCCCTACTCCAAGGTCCAGTTCAGACGCTTGTGTGGCCATTGTAGGGGTTTTCGATGGTGGACAGGGGTCATCATAGGCACTCTGATTGGTCTGCGGCTACGCAGCCCCATACGCAGTGTGTAAAAGTGGGACACATTCCTCGCATAACCATCATTCAAATTTTACCCAGTCGCCTTGCCCTAACAATTTGGCCCTTGTCAAAGTTGCTGCCCATTTCTTTTTATTTTATTTTTATTTAACCTTTATTTAACCAGATGATCTCATTGAGATTTAAAACCTCTTTTTCAAGAGAGACCTGGCCAAAATGGCCTGCATCCAACACGTTGATTACGAGTAGTGTAACATCACGTATATACAGTAGTGTAAAACTCTGACTAATTTCCCTTTTTCCACTCTCTATAGATTTGTGTTTTTCAAGGAAAATCAGAGTTTGTCTCTCTCTCCAGCATCATCTTCTCTCCCTCTGGCCTCCTCTCTCTCCATCCTCTATAGCTGTTCTCTTTTAATGAGTAGCTGTAGATGACAGCTTTAATCACTGCCTGTGGCCGTCAAGAGAGAGAAAGAGAGAGAAGAGAAGGCTGTTAATGATAGAAGAGAGCCATTTGCATCTATCATTTCCAAATCACTCTTTATGATAATGCAGTGGAGCGTAGGGAGAAGACACGCACACACACACACACACACACACACACACACACACACACACACACGCACACACGCACACACACACACACACACACACACACACACACACACACACACACACACACACACACACACACAGATGGAATGCATGGTGATAGACTGAGGCCCAGTGTCCTTCAACATGACTTCATTGTGCTTTTGAACACACACATACAATATGGTAAGCCACAGGTGCAAAGAATCAAAGTATTGAATATTGAGAATGTAAAGAATCAGTTACATTCTAGGATAACCAGCACAAAGTGTGTCCTTACAGCTCTCATCTTTACTGGGCAATAGAAACTTGCAATCAAAAACATGGCAAGGTCAAGGGTTTGATTCTATGGAATGCATGAACAGATGAAAAAATGCATAAACAAATATATGCCTTTAAAGCAATGTAAATAGCTAGATTAAAGTGCATGCCAAATGGATAAATGTAACTGTAAAACTATTAATGCTGTAATTACTGTTATGTATCCAAAATATCTGTGGGACAAAAGTCCCCTTAAAAATATGGGATTAAAAAATGTATTTCAAAATGAAAAAATGGGAAACAAAGACACTTTATGATCTAAAATGAACAATAAATATTTATTCTTGACTGTGTTGATCATATAAACTACAGGTCAGATGTTGTTTGGATCATTCTCAATTCATGCAGGATGACATGATCATTAGGTTCATCAGGAGTTTATGCTGGAGTCATTAAAGCAAAACTGTGACCAGATACTTTTTTTTAAAAAATAAGACAAATACAAGGATTCCTACTAGTGTTCTCAGACCTTCGAACCCAACTTTATATTGAACATCTTTTTAAAACCTGAATGGTAATGATGAATGTTACACTCATTTAATGGTTACTCATATAGACTTTTATAGTTCTAAATTAGTGTAACACAAGTGCCTTTCTTGTCATTTGCAAACGCCACCCTCCAATCTAAAGTTAAAACAAGTAATAAAAATGAGACGACAGACAAACTAAAGATAGCAATCATGTGTAAATAGTATGAATGCACTTTGAATCTTCAAACACTTTCAACATACAGTACATACAGTGCAGTTCCATTAAAACATACAAAATGAACGTCTCAGTTCTGCAATGCTTCTTAAGAATGAAGAGAAGATGCTTATCAAAACACAAGCTCTAGATTAAACTCCAAGTGATCTACATCCAGCAAAAGCAGCAGGCGAGACATCCAAAAGTGTCACGAAAACATCCCAAGCGCCTGTCAAAGCTACTCGGCAGAATGTGGAATCCTGAGCTAGATTAGAGTGACCTTGGCTGTTCAAAGACATTAAGCTGGAAAGACTTCAAACTGCACACAGGACAAAACCGTCCAAATCTTAACAAAGGGAACACTGGCGAAAGAAGAATCCAAAGCAACGCACACAGACAAGACAATAGCCCTTCAGGCAAATGCCTCCTTTCTCTCCCGGGTTCTCCACAGAGCCCTTCTCTCCACCCTCCCTCTTGCTTTCTTCTCCTTTCTTTCTCCCTTCCCAGCCCTTTCCCTCCCTCTCCCTGCAGATGGCTGAGGAGGGAGAGGGTTTTGCTTCAGTAATCCCCTGCCACACAGACGGAAAAGCTTGTTACAGCGTTGCTGATCACTGTAGAAAGTCAAAGTGGAGCCAGAGAGAGGTCAGTCGGAATTAGGCCACATTTTAACTCCATGGATTTGACTAATTCCCCCATAAGCCTTTTAAAACCCAACCTGTTCTGGCGATGCCCAGGGCTCAGGCTCGACTCAGGCACCGAAAACTGCTCGAGAAAATCTGCCTGAGCCTAATTTACACTGGCACAAAGAAAGCGCACACTACAACACACCTGTACACATACACACTAGCGCCAATATTTTTACGAACACACACACACACTCTGGCAGGCACGTTAAGCTTTTCCCAAAGACCAGGCTGGAACAATCGACCAAAGAATCATTGATTTTCAATGGGAGTGAGGGGAATTTGAGAAGGCCAAACATGACACCAGAGCTCTGGGTCTCAGCTGCTTTAGAGCTCAGAGACTCTTTGAAGCTCTATCATGATAATAGGCCAACGTCTCAAGGCCTCTGCGCATCAGGCTCTGTTGTTGTCAGTTACTCACTTTGAAGGGAAAAAAAGAGCTCAGTGCTGAAAAGAGGTGAACAAAGAACGCAAGAAATGAAGGTTTGAAATTTCTCACTACAAAAAGCTACATTATTGTAAAATGATAGGTCTTATAGGTAAAGGTTATTAAAGAGAAAGTGGTTATTTAATTTATTCATTCCTATACAGCAGAGTCCACATTGAAAAGTACTATAAGACATAAATGTAAAATTTTACTTTGATAATACTTTGTAATTTGTATTAAATTAGAAAATAAATAATAATACAATATAGACACATTTTCACTGATGGCCTCAGACTTTCAGGCCCCATTGTACTGTAACGGCAAGATGTTGTTTGATGATAGTTTTAAAATATACTTTGTACACAAACAATAGTACAATCCATTCTGGAAAAAAAAAACATTGTTAATAATGATTATATAATAATAAAACTGATCTGGTTAATAATTCATTCGCAACGGTTTTTATTTTTAGATCATTTTAAACAGCTGTATGTGGTTATCAATGTATAAAGAATGTTGCAACAAAGCTTAATCAATTATGAAATATGGTGCTATACTGCACTTCCCCTGTGAGCTCAAAAACATCCACTCATTAATAGGATGCAAAAATCTCCACAAACTATATCTGAGCTATTACCAGTTAATTTGATTTTTACATTTTGTGAAGAAAATATTAGAGTGAAAATGTTTGTGGAGCTTGTCCCCTACTGCCAATACGGCTTTGAATGGTGCTAGGTGGGTGTTTAACGGCTCAAGTAAAAAAGAAAAGGAAAAAAAAAAAGCCTAGCCTCAAGTCTATGATATTCTGGTCATTATAAATACAGGTAATGCTGCAAATCGAGGGTGCACAAACTTCATTATGTTGATTTTGTGGAGCATCCAGTGGTATATGACCCTAAGAGCACTTTTCAGTCAGCATGAAACTGACCTTGAAATAAATTGCCTGCCAAGAGGTTATTAATGGCAACTGAAGAGGTTATTGGGTTAAGTATTGAGCTTTTCACAGTTTACCTGTCGTCTTTAGTATGACATTACTATAGCCTACTTTCACTTTCAGACTCTTAGAATCAAACTTGCATGATGATTGATTTTAGGAGCTAAGCTTGTTTGAAACACTTATCCACAATGCGGTATTTCTGATCTAAACGGTGGTGTAAGCATATCGTAAACATCAATGCAAAGTACTTCACAGACAACGACAATGTTGTCCTCTGGGATTAAAAAACAGAATGTCTTCATCCATTCCCAAGAGACTCCGGAGTTGTGATTTCTAAACAGCAACATGTTTGCATAAAAATCACACAAACGCTGTCTGAAACGGTGATCTGCATTCATAAGCAGCTCTTAATCCCTTGCTGTCAAAATCCGACTAAAAACAGATCTTGAGAGTATTCATTATGATGGCCTAATACATGGCATATTATTCAAATGAGCTGCTGTCATATGTTCTTGTGTGAATCTCCGCTAGTGTGATCATTTGTAATGGACTGTTTTCGTGCCTGAGGGTTTCTGTCTAGACAAAAATGAAAACATGTGTTTGATCTCGGTGCTGGGCGACACCTCATTCCACTCTGACTGCTCAAATATCCATCAGAGTTGAAGAGAGTCATAATTACCTATCAAACCTGCATGCTTCCAAGCCACATAACAGCTCAGAAACAGGAAGACTGTGCAGATCAATTAAAATTTAAATGTGGAGATTCGTGCATGGAACACACTCACGCAAGTGTAGCCTACATAAACATATCCAGGCTGACACACAAGCACAGGGGTTCACTGACATGTGGTTATAGCATTAAGGTCTATAGTTCACATCCTACAGATGAAGTGATAAAACCAGTGTTCCAGACAAGAGGCAACACTTAACGCTAGTGCTGATGAGTTTTACTGGGTTAAAGCTCTGTGCAATGAATGAGTGAGTGTACATTTTAATGAGTCCATTAAGGTCTCTTTACTAACAACCAAGGTCTGAATAAGCTCCATAAAGCCATTAGATCACACAGAGATGTTTAAGGACAGCGGTCAGGATTTTGTTTGAATTTTAAAGATGAATTGTGTGATTTCTACAGAACTAATGACAGCTTTAGGAAAACAATCCCCCCATTAAAAAAAAACAAACAAAAAAATGTTAAATTGGCAAAATGACAGTGAAGACTTTTACATTTCAAATGAATGCTGATTGTTTGAACCATCTATTCATCAAATGATTCTTTAAAAATGCATCGTTTCAACAAAAATACTAAGCAGCACAACTGCTTTTAACATAGATAATAAATGCCTTCCAAATCAGAATATAACAATGATTTCTGAAGGATCATGGGACACCGAAGACTTCAGTACTGAAGACTTCTGAATGTACAGTTGTAAATGCTTGCTATATAAATGAACAATGCTTGATAAATAATGAAATACATGACTACACATGCCTAACTATGATTAAACACCATTAATTAACTAGGACCACTATGCAGAACAAAATAGTCATCCACAGTCCTCGATTCTGATCAGCGGCTGCTTGTATCTCTATACAGGCCCAACCATGAACAACAACATGGCATGCTGTCAACACAGAGAACAAGTCCAAACACCAAAGAACTTTTCTTCAAAATGTTGAAATGTGGATATTTTGTTGTTTATCCATCTGTTTGTCTGCATGCAACCATGGTCCTTCTGTATGCGAACGAAAAACTTTGGCACATCGTGGAGTGAATTTGATTGTGTGGGCATGCATGAGTGTGTGTGGTTGGGTCCAGGGTTTCCCACAATCCCCCTCATTAACAGCTCATGCGGGTTGGCAAATGACTGCTCGAGCCCTGCCTGTCTCTCTCTCTGCTTGGCTCTCATTAGCAGCTGGCAACACCACATGAGAGATGAGTGGACACTGGCACAGAATGGCATTACCCGCTTACTCGCTGTCATACGCTCACACACAAAGAAGTCGCTGGAAACAGAGGAAGTGATAAAGAGAGAGAGAAGAGAGAGAGAGATAGTCCTCATCTCAGTAGATTTAATTAAAACTGGGGTGAGCAGATGGGGGGAGATGGAAGGAAGTCCAACAGGAGACAGCTCATCTGTCTGAGCCACACTCGTTTCCCCCATTTCTCTTCTCTCTCTCTCAGTTCCCTTTCTCTTCACCGTACATCTTGTTTCACTCTATCCTTTTTAATGAATCCTTGGCTTTCTATAACCTCCCAATTTAAAGCTTCCATTCTGGATGGATGACAGACTGCCAGTCCAGATCAGCAAGAGAATGTGTGTGTGTATCTGACAGTGGTAGGTAATTAGTGTATGGAGGTAAAACAGGTTTGCTCAGACCTGTTGAGCTGGACAGAAATTCTGTTTTACAATCCAAACGGCTTACTTATAGATGACTCTTAACCCTCTGAGGTCGGCTATCGCGCCGGCGCGATAGTCTCGCTTTTTTCTTATCAGTGCAAAAGAAACTCAAAATACTCTGTTGATTTTGATCTTACATATTAAGTGTTGTACATCATTAGATCCTGATAAGTGTCTATTTTTTTTGTGGATACTCACAATAAAAACAAAGTGTTGTGCTTTTCGCCAAATAAAGAAAAACAAACATGATGCGCGTTCTGCCTTCTCTCTGTCAGTGAAGTCCATTCTGAAACGCGTCCTAAGATTATTTTTAATTCCGCGAATACTTGTCATACAGGCACGAGTGTTTTTCCATAATGAAGCTTGAACTCTCTTCTTTTAAATGAGTTAATTTATATAAAAAAAACAAATATTCTTAGCTTATGTAATCTGTATGAAAAGAGAGAGATGTCAGTATTTTTCTTTCCAGCTCATTATACCTAATTACGCGTTAATGTGCCACGCCCACGGAGAGCGCGCGCTATTCAAACGCAAATGATTTTAGACAAGCCGTTCAAACATGCCAACGCCCACCAGCTGGATTATAAAACACATCGTGTTTAGTAAGTATCTTGTACAGCTGTGTACACAGCGTATCCTTTCACTGTGAGGAATATCTAACCCTGGAAAATGTACCAGAAGTGCTGGTAGTTTCATTTCGAGGAGCAACGGATCCAGCTGATGTAGTAAGTCATTTATTCTAGTGCTTTGTTCTAATCGTGATATTGAAGTGTCGGACTGTAAACCGCAAAAAGACTGTTTAAATATGAATTGCGTGTATGTGTGTAGGCTAAATGATGAGTGAACGGCAAAGGCGCGCGCGCTTTGTTTACAGTTATACAGCGCGTGTCTGTGCCGTTCATTCACTCTCGCACCTACATTAGTAAACGTTATGTTTACATAAACACATCTTAGTAGGCTATAGCAATATAGTTTGTATGAGTAAAAATAGACTGAAATATGTTGAAATAAAATGTCTGTATAAGCAACAAGCTGCAAATTCACATGTATATACTAATATATCATACACAATATATTACAGACTAAATATGAATGTTTAGACACGATTTTGTGATTAGTTTTGGATAGCTTATAAAGTTTTGACTGTAAAAAAAGACTACTGTCACATTAAATAGGTACGCTTTTGTTCACCAATTTCTGCTCATAGTTAAATATACTATAGTATGATGTTTTGTCAAAAATAAAGTAGGTATATTGAATTATCAACTAAGATGTTATTATAGTGTTTGTTCCAATATTCAAACTAATGAATCCTTACCTTTTTTTAATACGTATGATAAAATGTATAGTTTTTACAAAGAAATACACTTGAAATATTGTTAAAATTGTAATTGTTGTTGTAATTGTAACCTATTTGTAATTGGTTACAATTTCTAATTGTAAAATATGTATAGGCTATATAGATCATTTCTTTTGTCCTTGCATTCTTTGGGATCCTGTGACACACCTGTGTGAAAGGGCTAATTAATATGCAGCTCATTATGCGGCACATTATCCGGCCTTTGTCTTCTCAGGTGTGAACACGCCTCCACGCATATTGCCTTTCCAAACCAAAAGTCTCTAATAAAATTTAAATCAGTGTATGTGTTTGTGTAAATGATTAGGCAGGATGATTTTCAGATCATTTTGAAGCAAAAATTCTAGGCAACAACACTCATTAGTCAAAAGTCTTGTGGACACATATTTAGTATGTGTTTTGTGGCCTTATTTCAGACACTTTAAGTTTTAGTTTTTTCAATAACCATGCATAAGCAATATTCTCTCAAAAATACAAACATGTTTCATAATTGTTGCTGAGAAATTACGGTAGTCCAGTTTGTGCTTTATTGAGTGAATTTACACCTTTGCCATTAACATGTTTATAAATAACTGAAAAAAGCACAAATGTCAGAGCATGTCAGAACACCTCAAGGACCCCAAAAATCCTTAGACCTCAGAGGGTTAAGTCTCATTGTCGTTCCAGACTTACTTTCTTCAGTGGAACACAGAAGACGATATTTTGAAAAATCTATACAGTGAAAATCAATGGGGCCCAGTGTTGTTTTGGAGCCCACTGACTTTTATTGATGAGGTCAGGGCACTGAAAGACAAAGAGCTGAACAGACACACAAGAGCTGGCCTGTATGGAATCTCTGCCTGCAAACACCGGTCAGTCATTCAATTCTACACATCCTGTAGCCCTTGCAATTGATATAATAAATTTAAGATTATGTTAGATATATAAATATAAGAAATGTGTAATGGAATTCCTCTGTTGCAAACACGAATGAAGAGGTGAAAGGTGACACGGCTCTGATGCCTGTATCAAAAGGGAAAAAATATATCCTTAAGCATTCTGTCCTGTTTAGGGTCGCAGGTTTTTGGTTTGTTTAGATGTCTTTGGTCCATGTTGCGTTCATATTTCAGTCAAATAGTTTGTTTTGAGTGGACAGAGACCACCTAAAAAGGTTGTTTGATACTCACTGGGGTTCGGACGGCAGTGTTCACATTTATTCCAATGAATCGCACTAACAGAGCAATCGCACAAGAGTTAATTTTAATCGAACGAAACCTGTCAAGTGTGAACACACCCTAAAAACACCTAAATTCAACTCACCAGCTTCTTAATGAGTTGAATAAGGAAACATTTCAAACGTTCTGGAAGGTTGGTCCTGAGGACCGGAGTTGAGAAACATTGGATTATACCATTCCATTTAGGTCTACTCCTACTGCGTCAAAAGGTTTCATTTACAAAAGTACTTATTTAAACTTTCTATCAACTGAAAAGAATCATGGGAAAAAATATGATTTGTCATCGTTCTGCTCTAATTCTTATTATGCAATATGCATTATGCAAAAATGAATTCAACTACAAATACAATGCCATAGTCTCGTTAAAACATTTTAAACATTTAAATTCTGTAGATTACCCCCCAAAACCAGTGCGGATGATGTGAAAATGTGCATATTCTGTGCCGATACAAGTAGCGGCTGTTTACGTCATTCAATGATTTCACAGCATTCTCAATCCTGTTAACAACTTTAAAAATGACTTTATAGTATAGTGATATTTAATAATATCAGGGGGGAGTCGTGGACTGGTAACCCAAAGCTGGTTCGATTCCAGTACTGGCAGTAAATGACTGAGGTACCTTGAGCAAGACACATAACCCTTAATCGCTCCCCGGGCGACATAATGGCTGTCCACTGCTCCGGGTGTGTCACGGTTTGCAGTGTGTGTGTGTTTACTACTCCCTACTCCTAATCTGTGTGCACTAACTTGGATGGGTTAAATGCAGAGGACACATTTTGAGTATGGATTCCCATACTTGGCCTTCACATGTCACTTTCAATTACTTTAAAATAAGGCAAATCGTTTGAAATTAGAAATCATTTCTAATACTTAGAAATGTCCATGCATCACTTAAAACTCTTTTCCACTTTCTAACCTTTTTTCTTTTTTTCTTTCTTTTTTTGTTGTTGCTCAGCTCAGTTCTCTACTACATTAATCTCATTATCCTTTGAACCTTTTCACCACTGATGCCAAATGCAATTTGTATTCTGCGGCCCGGCAAAGAGCCCTAAACTGATTATCCCAGTATAAACCGTGGCAGTCCTGGATATTGTAAGGCCTGAAAGGCCCTTCTAGCCTGTGAAAGGGGTTCCCATATGCCCTCAGAGTTTCATGACACAATGTTGCGTCTGCTTTGCAAGGAAGAAATTAAGCGTGTGAAAGTCTACGCAAAGCCCTCATTTTCCAGTTAATCAAATCTCTGCCTAATCAAATTAGCGCACATAATTCAGCTGGATGCGTGGCACAAAAAAGCCATTATTCCCTCTCTCTGAAGCTGAAAAGAAGGGAACCAGCGTGGTATCTCTCCCTGGGCCTCCACATCAGCCGCAGTCAATAGAAGAGGCTGGGAGATGGGGACGGCCTCTCAGGGGGTCAGAGGGGAGGACTTCAACAGGAAGGGGAGGTCTGAAAAGGGGTGGGCAGGGGTGTTAAAGTTGGAGCCACCAGGGTAAGCAGAAACTGCAGGGTGGAGGCAGACTTTGGCAGCGATTAAGTTCCCAGCTTATTAAAAGGCCTGGCTCAGTTCTCTCCTCGCGGGAGCAGCCCAACGCTTGCTAATGAGGTACTTGTTTAATTTTCTTTCAAAGGGCTGGACATCTGTGACAAACTCTCTCTCTTGGCCCTCCCTACACCTCGCTCGGCCTCCCCACACAGACAAAGCCCATCTATCAATAGACCTACAGCGCCTCTGGTTTGATGAAGTGTTTTCCATTGTATACAGCAGATAATGTGTTCAGAGTACGGCAGGACTATCAGTATTACCTCTGATCACTCATCCCAGTCAAAGCCAATCATGAAAACTCAATAGCGCTTTGAGTTCAATGGCGAAGCAGGCAGAGAATCTCCTCCCTCTCTCTAATTGATTTCCCTTCCATGGATGATGCGTGCGTGAGGGAGCGTCGTGTGGGCCCGCGGTGATGGCGGCTCGCTGTCCTTTACCTCAATCTTAAGGGCTTGTGTTTGTAAAGTGCACCAGAGCTGTCATCTAGGATTCATTTTTATGACTTGAGGGACCTGATCTTAGACCATCCATAGCTGCTGCATGGACCAGCCTATTTGCTTGAGTGCATTGACTAGAAGCACTTCCTTTGGGTAAGCAAGACCCAGAATGCACTCTGGTTATGGCCCTACGACAGAATTGAAGCAAGCATTTCCTGTGTATCCTCATCTAAAACCTTTATCTTCATTACCGAGTCTTTAATGTTTATTACTGGCTTTCAAACGTCTTAGTGGAATCTATAATATTCAATTTTTAATCCAAGCAAGATATAAATAAAAATGAAATACTAAAATGTAAAATCATTGCATAAGAAAGTATTTTGACATTTACCCCAGGTTTCACATACTTAATTTTCAAGGCTTAATTTTAAGCCTACAGTAGTCCCAGACTACAATGCATGTTTGAGCTGTTTTAACAGAAAGTAACTTATCATTTCTTAAAAAATGCCAGTGCCATTGTTTTGTCTCAAGATTAACACCAGTAATGTTTTTTTTCCATGGCATGTTTATAAAAGCTACTTACATGTCCTTATTGAACTAAAGTCTAATCCTGTCTTAATCTAAGTCCTGTCTGTGAAACCAGGCCTTCCATAAAATAATATACAATATAAAATTTATATAAAAATATATCAAATAAAATTGATACATTTCACCTTTGACCTGCTTAAGCACACCTGTATATACCACTTCACACCTGTATATTCGCTTTCATTTCAGGTTTTATCTGGCCTTAAATGTCACATAAACAAGCTAATTGTGTTTACCGTATAGGATCAGAACTTTTTTTGAAGGAAATTAATACTTAAATTCAGCAAGGATGCCTTGATTTGATAAAAAGTGACAGTAGAGAGATTTATAATGCTACAAAAATGTATATTTCAAATAAATGACGAAACAATGCCGAGTTCTCTATTAATCAAATAATCCAACTCGGCATATTAAAATGATTTCTGAAGGATCATGTGAGATTAAAGACTGGAATAATGACTGCTGAAAATTCAGCTTTGTTTAAAATGTTTGCTTGTTTTCTAGTTTAAAATAAGAGAATAATTAAAAAAAATATTACAAAATATTACCAACCTCAAACTTTTGAACAGTAGTGTACATGTCAGTCACATTGTCCCTTCTTATATAATTGGGCCAAAACATGTTGCAAACTGGATCAAACTTTTCACCCATAATCAAATGTTTGGGTACATTTAGTGTCCTCTTAACACATCTTCTACATAAGCATTTCCCAATAAACTCTACAAAACACCTCAAGGCTCAATAAAATACATGTTACAATTGATACTGTTGATCTGCATCTATGAATTTTTCTAAGATGTGTTCCACCTGAAAAATCTGTGTCAATGTTAAAAAACAGCAGGGCAATTTTTAAGAAAAAACACTAGCATTTTGCCACCAGATGAGAATCATGATCATTAACAGATAAATAAGATAAATAATATCATAAAAGCTACAAAAGATTACATAGTTCTCTCCACAGTTTAGTTATATTTTAGCTCTCCTCTCTCCCCTTTGTCTCTCTGGCCTCTAATTGGTATTCAAAGAAGTGTGTGTCTTGTCTCTTGCTGTCGGTCACTTCTAGTTATTTTAGAATACATTCCCCCCTCTCTCATTATGAGAACTGCCAGATTCATACTTGCACTTTGATACCCTCTCTAATGTGAGTAGACAGACACAGCATACCAACATGCTCCTCCCTAACAACCCTCACCTCTCTTTATCAGAGACACTCATGTAGTGTGTGTGTGTGTGTGTGTGTGACTGCCAGACAAATCAAGCAGCAAAACAGCTTCAATCTGCTCAATGTAAACCGGCACTAACAATGGCAGGAGGTCAGAGGTCAATCCCATGGATCAAGCCTCAGCTGGAACGCGGTTATTGCTGGATTGAGTCCACAGGGGGAGGGGCGTAGCTGAGGACAATGACGGAGGCTTAGCACCCCGAAGCCCTAAAGTCAGATCATAACTAAACTGCATGTTATTATAGCCCAGCCTCAAGAGAGGGCCATCTGTGCTGTCTAATGGGCTTCAGTGAGGCGGTCAGAGCTCAAGTTCATTTACGAAAACGATGATGATGATGACAATGTTAATGGTGCTACAAGGAAACTAGTCTTGCCACGGGTACCGGCAGGAAATCCAACCGAGCTACCGGCCATTCGCTGCACCCCGCTGTTATATTTCGACAAGCTTTACAAAGTGCTTTTTATGAAGCTTTTTGCTGTGGGGGATTGTTGTTGCAAGTTATGGTTTGGCTGGATTTTGTGTTTATCAACAAAACACTCTATATGAATACAAAAACACTGGGTGATAGATTCTTTTAATGTTAAAATGTATGCATAATTGACATTGATATAGGAAAAACTATACTTTTTGCGCTTTTATTTGCAACAAGTCAGAGCTGCATGATTAATCGTTAAAAGATCGGAATTTCGATTAAAACACCCATGCGATCATATTCATAAATGACAATGATTCTGTTATGTCTAATATACCTTTGACAAGTAGCTACGATCACATCGGAACATTGAAATCTGCATTCGCGCAGCCACTGACCAAGAGAGAGAAGTTGTCAAGAATAGGTATGAAACAGCTTCACAACACACATTTTTTCTGTGTAACAATAATTCAAATTATCACAGAAGTACTGGGATAAAAGTTTTTGGTCGGATATAAGCATGTCTACGGTAGCGATGAAAATTTTTGAAAGAAACTTGACGATTCAACTAAAGATTGTATCAACTACATCGTTACACCAGTAGGTGGCGACAAGTGACCGTTCATTTTTTTTTTTGTCACTGAATCATTCATTCAAGAGATTTGTTCAAAAACGCTGATTCGTCCAGCAATGAAACAAGTGAAGTTTTATGAGTGAGTCATTTGAATCATTCTATCAAACCGATTTTTTTTAAAAATTATCTAAAAAAAAAAAATAGACTGCAGTAATTGCCATTTTGTCAGAACTTAGTCAATTACATGTTATTTTGTCTAGTCGTCTATTCAGAATCATGGAAGAATTGTGATCTATATTTTAAACAATTTTAAACAATTAAACAAATTTGTGATTCTCAATGTTCAACTGTTCAAATGTACAACAAATATATTTAAAAATACATGTCGGATACAAAATAAAACACAATTGTTTTTTAATCAAAGCTGAATGCCATCCCAGAGTTCTATAGTGTTCATGTCAGTCCAGACGACCTTGGGGTGGCATGGCTTAGGTGTGTATCTGATGTGTTTGTGTGTTTAAGCGGTGGCCATGTCTTCTGTTGACCGTGAGGTGATCAGTCATGAGGTGGTGTGGGAGAGACAGGGCCTGATAAATGTACTGTAGAAGAGATAAGGTCAAGAAAGAAATAGAGAAAGAGGGGGCCAACACCAGATTCATTAAGATCACCATTATCTCTGACTAACAGTGAACTATGGTGACGACGAGAGGCAGAGAGTAGGTATAAATATACTCTGTGTAAAGAAAAAAAATATAAATGTGTAAAGTGTACACATTTATGTGGATTCCATTTGCACATTTATTTCACCTATTTGAATACTTTTGCTGTAATTTAATGCTCATTTAAAGTTTAAAAATATTTAATGCTGATAAAAGCAATCTTTAGCAAATCTCAAAATGAATATCCATTTTTCATACTGTACATTTTAATGTTGTGATGCCTAAATTTACTTCAGCATTTAAAACAAATGATTTTCACTTTAGTTCATAGAGCTTCAGTTTTTTGTTCACCCAAAAATTCTTTGTCGTTCCAAACCGGTATGATTTTCTTTCCTCTGTGAAGCATAAAGAAATATTTTTTGTTTTTCATCCATACAATGGAAGTCAAAACTGTTACCAGCATTCTTAAAATATCTTCTTTTGAGTTCCGCAGTAGAAAGTCATACAGATTTGGAACAACATGAGGTTCTGATGACAGAGCTTTCATTTTTGGTGAGCTATCCCTTGAATTTGTATAGACAAAATATAATAGAATTTTAATGGTTACAGACCATAACATGAAAATAATGATCGACCTAGCAGGATCTGCCACTTTCCTAATTGCATAGGAAAACATTTCAGAACACAACAATGCATAAACTTGCATAGCTAAAAGTGCTTGCATTCATTCACATACCTTCAGGCTTTACTCATACTGCATGTTCTCAGCTCTTCATTAAACATCTAAAACGTATCAGTGGTAAACAGTTCTGTCATGTTTTGCAGGTACTGAGAACCATTGCTAGCTAGAATAACAGAAACAACAAAAAAGCCTGTGGAGGTGTTTCTTGCAGAAATCCTGCAGCAAACTCTCTGCCCTGGTGAAATGTGATCAGAAAAAGCCCTTCAGCTACACCGCTCCTCCAACTTTCCCCTCCTGGGTTTCCTCCACTGTAGAAGATCATGTTTTTTATGTTGTGGGTAAACTTTGCTCCTGGCTACACCTTCCGCCACGTAGTGAATCATCATGCTGAGCCTTGGAGGTGGCCTTGAGAAAGCCGAACACGGGCATGAAGAGTTTTAAACTGAGCCGTGAGGGTGGATGGGGTGAAGCTCTTGACAGGCACTGCTGCTGGCAGTTACAGAGCATGTTAAATCATGCATGCAGGTGTCAGGGCTTACAAACAGACTGGACCCGTCCTGCCAGGCTTAAAGTGAACCATAGCATCTACCACTCAAACACTGAGATGGAGGAGAGAAGGCCAGGGTAACCTCCAGCTTAGCTATTTTATTTCTGTCAGGCGTACAAATGTTGGTGCGGTGTATAAAAACACATTCCCACAGATTTTCCGGATATGGCCGTTTTTGTTCCCCGAGAAAGAGCCATATTTGCCAGATGCCATATTTATTTCGAACAGGTAGTACACACAAAATATTCGATTGGCCCAAAAAAAAAAAAGAAAAAAAGAGAGAAAGACTGTAAGTTTTAATTGTGCATATGTTCTTGTGTACACTAGCAGAGAGACATGGACTAAATGTTACAAAAATCCAAGTTTGACTCTTTAAAATATGACAAATGCTCAGATTAAAGTTGATTATGTAAGATCAGAGAGTGACCACAATTCTTTGAAAATGCTGTTTCAGAAACATTCAAGTAATGAGATTCTGATCTCATGTAGCTAAAGATTTATGAGCTGAAAGCAATAAACTTATTCAGTTTGATCAGCAGTTGAACATGACATATCAAGAATACCCAACTGTGAGAGAGCCAGCGCTGCAGAGGATTTAACTATCATTATAATATTGTTGACACATACACCATGGCAATGATACACTTCCTCAGCTAACAGCATTATAGTTCATTAATCCTGATAGAGCACGTAATTCATGCAGAAAAGCAGTAGGGGATGCATACAAACGAACACATGCGCAAATATACACTTCTGTAAGAGCACAAA
Organism: Tiaroga cobitis; assembly: GCA_030578255.1. Lineage (NCBI taxonomy): Eukaryota > Metazoa > Chordata > Actinopteri > Cypriniformes > Leuciscidae > Tiaroga > Tiaroga cobitis. Next base: position 23,478,728 of record CM060600.1, read on the forward strand.
ATGTGTTAATCACATAGATTAGGATTAGCCTGTGACGTCTCCGAAACAAAAGTGAGATTAAAGCAGCGTTGAGCGGTAACATTTCTCAGCAGAAATCCCATTTGCTTCATAATGATACTACTGACGAGCATCTAAAGCTTAGCTGAGCTTTGCAAATGTAAACAAGAAATATCTCCTTACATTTCATATGAGTCACCATGCAAAAAGCTGTTTTACAAAGAGACAATTCATAGAAGTATGGAATAGTAAATATATTGTTGTTATTATTGTTAACTAAAACTAAAACAACTAACTGGCAACAAACTGAAATATGTTGAGGCACTGATATTACTAACTGGAAATAAATATAAACTAAGAAACTAAGACGGAACTAAAAACTTAAATAGTAATACTTGAAAAAATAATAATAAAAATGACAAAAGCACATATACAAATTGACAACAAAAAAGAAAACTTAAAAGTATGAATAAAAAAATATATAAATATACTATAATAACACTGATAATTCATAACATTGTGAATTGCGCTAATAAATAAATCTAATTGATATTTTAGTTATAATTTACGTCAATAATATAATATAATATAATATAATATAATATAATATAATAAACATGCCGAAGCTGATCGGTTGGTTTTTGTCACATGACCTGCGGTGTGCTTGCGCATTCTGAAAAGTTGAGATCTTAATCTCATTTCATCTCAACTTTTGAGATCGCGTCGCTTCCATTATGAGCGCGCTTGCCACACGCCTACATTTTAAATAACGTACTTGAGCACGCTAAAGGCGCGATATGTGAACGGCTCCTAATTGACCTTCAAACTGACCCATGAAGCCTTTCCACTAGCCAAAGTAGTGTGACATGAGAATGGGATTAAACCTCCATGTTAGTTCAAGTTAACATCTTTACACATGTACTACCAAGTGTGGAAGGTCCACTAGAGCCCCAATGGAAATGTCAGACCTCCTAGCCAATTTCAACTGCTCATTGCCATCTAGTTCATACCTCTAAACTGACTAGCACTGACTTGCTGAAAAATTTAAATAGGAATGCTGATCAAGGATCATTTTATGCTAAGCAGATCTGACAACAATGATTCCAGCCTAATTTTCTCCAAAGGCCCGTGAGCCCTGAGAGCGGTGGCTATATATGCTCGAGCACAGTCCTGCCCAGTGCCTGCCATCTGTGGCTGATGCATTATTTAGCTTGTTCAGCCACTGATTAGCATTAAAGCTATGGTAATGGCCCTCCGGGCTCCTCCAGGTCTACCTACCTCCCAGCACACCCTGAGGTCTCTCTCTCTCAGCTGATCTCTCTTTCACTCACTACCTTCTCTCTGCATTTCTACCCTCTTAACTGGCCAGAGAATGGTTGCTTTAATTCTGTATGGCATGTGTATTCAGGTGAGAGACGCTAGAAAACCGATATTGAAGTTTTGTGGCCTTTAGTCCATGTCTGTTAGCCTTGAAGCCGTGTACTATGCTAGTGCAGTGGTTCAAGTGGAGACCAAACACTGAACCAAAATGATTTAATGTACAAAAATCTCATTAGCGTTGTTTATATTGTTATAGGAAATACGCCAATAAAGAAATCTACTCTTGTCATGTGAGTATTTAAAAGTGGCCAATTAAATAGAGACAACGCTTAAGACAACTTCCCATGAAGCATCTTCGTTGAAGCCCATCCAGCAGGTTTAAGTGTGTGTGAGTGCCTTTGATAAGCTTCATTAATAAACATGACATCCTCTAATACACAGGCTGCGGCATATGGTAAAAGGCAGAAAGAGGAAGGGAGTGATTTGCTGTTTGCTCTGAAAAACAAACAAGCCAACAGGTCCTGCCAGATGGCAGCGAGTGCTGTTTGGGAGAGAGCGAGCAAGAGCGAACAGGGAACAACAAAGAGAAGAAGAGGAACCAGACAAAGGTGAAAGGAGCTTTAGGAAGGACGAAGAGTCGTCAACAGTTGCCACCAGCTTCTCAACTGGTAAACAAAGAAAAACGTATTTCTGCTGAGCTTTTTATACATTTGATGATCCTACCTCAGAAATTCAGTCAGAAACAAGAAGAGGAAAAAAACGTACAAAACATGGTTTGGGGCAAATGAAAACATAGCTTGAGGCCTGCAATACATCTGAAAAACAAAAATAACGCAATACAGAGAAGGCCAAGGAACTCATTTGATGTTTCTCCTCCTCTATGTGTGTGTGTTTAAATGAAATGCAAGTTCAGCTAGGAGTTTGCTCACTTTGAATTATGGCAATTCTCATTAGCATAACTAAAACATTTCACATGGGCTGCCCCAGTAAGTGCACTGTGATTTATTTCCACTAGTTCAGCCACAAGGCCAACATTATAACTGATCAACCTGTCACCCCTTTAATACATTTACACCCTAATTGGGTGTTTGTGGCTAATCATTTGCCTGTAATGGTGCTGTAGATTACTCTGTGGCAGACGGAAATGCAGCCCAGTGCGACAGCTCACTAAACCCTCTTTCATTAGACTAGGGCTGCACGATATCGAAGAAAAAATATATATGCGATACCTTGTTAAATAAATCGGTATTCCATATGCAATACGATAATGCTTTAAGTGTGTAAAATCAATTCAAATAAGATTTAAATACATTTGAAAACTGAAAATGATGGTGGATGATTAGTTATTTTTCTTATTTAAAAATGTCATTGTAAATGACAGCTGAAGGTATACTGTATTATGCTGCTGTCACTTTAAGACTAATGCACGGATCCTATTGACGCATCTGATTTCTTTCCCAACTGTTTACATTCACTTAAAACATAATCGACTGTGTTTACATGAATACTCGCCAAGGCATTTTAACATAACTGTGTTTGAGTTATTTGACTGTTCGAGTGCAATAAGTCACGAAAGAGAACTGAATTCCGGATCGCACGCTGTCAAAGAGGCAGCTTTCTGTGCGCAAGTCACAAGTAACAGCCGCGTGCCCAGTCTATTCTCTGATATATGTGTCAACCTAAAACTTTGACTTTTTTAAGTAGCCTATTAAAGTCATTCAGATATCTATTTTAATATATTTTAAAATGTAATTTCCTCCTGTAATGGCAAAACTGGATTTTCGGCAGTTTTCAGTGTCACATGATGCTTCAGAAATCATTCTAATATGCTGATTTGGTGCTCAAGAAATATTTCTTATTATCATCAATGTTGAAAACAGTTGTGCAGCTTTAATTTATTGCATCCTTGCTGAACAAAAGCATTCATTAATTTAAGAAAAAAAACACATTTGAAAGGTAGTGTATAAATATAAATTTGTCATAGTGTTTTGTTTTGTGGTGGTGCAACTTGATGAAAAAAAATCCTTAATCAGGCTCCATCTATCAAAGTGTGCAAAGTGTGCCCTCCACGTTCTCTATGATGTTCAGGGCAAGCATCAGGGTTATGTCGGGCCTGCACAACTAGGTCCTTTAATGCAACTGTACTGTACTTTATTTCCAACAACCCTTTAACAGCAGTGACATTGCAGAGATGCATTATTAATGCCCAGCTGAGGACCAATGTTCAGAAAGGCCTCCACTAGTACTGTTTCCTCTCCTCATGTCTCCTCTAACTCAATCTCTTTCTTTACCAGCTGAGACACAAGTAACTCAATGACATGCACAGCTGATATCCAATACCAGTGGATGTGGTGGTAAGCCTGGTGTATTGACAGTAACTGCAAGACATTTATCCATAAGATGACAACCTTGTGTGACTTGGCATACACTAAACTCCATCTTGGTAACACCTTTGGGCAGCTATACTGTATATGTACTGTATACATATATATATATATATATATACACACACACACACACACACACACACACACATAGGTGGCCACACCAACACTTCCTGTATCCAAGACAATTCCTCCCATGCCATAGGTAACACTTGTAAATGGAAGACGGCACTGCCTCAAATCTCAACATGACCAGTACATTAACAATGCATCTGCTCACTCATTCTCCTTCATTCAGCTTGTCAAGGGGCCGTTTTAAATAAGAGAGAGACAGAAAGAAAGAAAGGAAGAGAGAAAGGAAAGTGGAGGTGAAAGATGAAGCGGTGGGCCTTGCAGGCATGAATCACGCTCTTTTGAAGATGAATAATCCTTTTGAGGGCTAGCAGGCTAAGCTGATTTAGAATTCTGTTTCAGCTTTCTCCCATAATGCCTGTCTGCAGCTCCACACGTACTGGAAGTTAAAGTGAAGGCCCAGAAGACCGGCTGTCTGCAGGCCAAACCAATAATGTTTAGCTGCTATTATGTACAATATCACACACTGCAACAAGACCTAACAAAGACATCTAAAATGGAGCATACAATTCAATTGGATAACTTTCTAAGTGTTTTTAGTGCATTTGATATAGTTATTAGAGTCCTATAATGTTTTGGACCACACCGACTTTCATTGTATGGACACAAACTGTTGAAACATTGTTCAAAATATATTCTTTTGTGTTACACAGAGGAAAAAAAAGTCATACAAGTTTGGAATGACATACGTGTGAGCAAATGATGACTATCCCTTTAACCACTATGTTGTAGGATTACAAACTGAGATTGCACAGTTTGAAACGTTTGCATTTATGTACTTTCGTACTGTATTTTTGAGGCCTTAGCTTCACTTTAACAATGAAGAAAAACCCACCGACTACCTGCTACGTAAGACAACACATATTACACACTCCTGAAAAAAATGACATTGGAGACAAAGCCTCATGTCATTTCCATGCCTCATTCTTCCGGCTGACGCCTCCAGCTCGTTTGCTCATGTCAGGGTGTTAGATTCCATCATTTGCACTCGAGACCGACGACGATCACCTTCCTCTACACGGCAATTAACATACATGGCTTGCTAATGTTAGTGATTAAGACAGAGGCAGACGCTGATTAAAATATTTCCCCTTGATTTGCCAATGGGTAAACAACTTCCTGAAGACCAAGGTTGATGAACGTGGTGCTGCAATCAAGCTGCGACAGGAAAAAAAAAGAAAAAAAGAAACGCCTCGGAGGTGCTAAAAAGAGCAAGAGAGAAATAAAGACTGAAGGTTGGGGGAGTCCAATTTTCTTTCTTCACCCTCCGCGCCTCTCTCTCTTTTTTCCCTCCCGAAAGAAAAGAACTCTGACTACTTAATTGGAGGAATCAAATTTAGTCAAGCACCCTGTTGGCTCAGACCTACATCATTAAAGTTGCCAGCTAACAAACATCAAAAACCAGGCAGCATTAATGAGGCAGATGTATTAATTTCCCATTTATGAGCAGCTAAGCAACTCTCCTCCACCTCTCCCTCTATCGCTCTCTCCTTTCGTTTTCCCTCTTTCATTCTGACAGAACTATTAATGATCTTTAATGCCCCACAGGCAGTAATAGGCCCCACTGGGAGAGCAGAAATACAGCGATTTGTATGGAGGATTTAGACATAACAGAGGAGAGCGATGGGAAGAGAGGGAAAGGAGCGCCGTGCGATCGGCTCCTGGGAGAGAGCGTTTGATCAGGCCGCGGTCTCTCCGAGGAGTTCGGCCAAGCGCTGGGATAGAATAATAAACGACGGGATGCAGATGAAATCAAACCGGCTGTTCGGAGACAGAGAGAGAGGGAGAGACAGAAAGTCAGACGGCTTCTGATTGTTGCTAACAGCCGACAGCTTTTAACAAAAGCACCTCTGGGCCTGACGGAACCAGACAAACGTAGGAAACGGGACCGGGGGGAGGAAAGTACTGTCATCAAAGACAATTAGACAGGTCTGAAACATAGATGCTACAGCATTAGCACAGATTACTGATGGGTTGCATGTTTAAGATGTCTTAAGGGCCAATAACTATAACAATCAGTTAGCTATAAAGTTTTCTTTATAACCGTTTTAAGAATAGATATGTCCAATAATGACACAGAAGAACAATATCGTTGGAATCAATTTCAGAATTTTTTTTTTCCAACGGATGAAGAATCGAAACATTGACAGCCAATCAGAATCCACACGACTTTAAAGAGCTCAAGCATTTAAAGCAGCAGACGACAAAACTGAAGCATGCATATATTAAATAGAACATTATCATGCACTGGTGTGGATGCTAACGTAGTTATTCTTGGTGTGAATAGCCCTGTGAGTGAGTGACATTGTATAGACAACATGTGATGTCATGGGCATGATGTGACATCATACTATGTTAACCTCTCTGTGTATTTAAAACATCTATTTTGAAGAAAATGCATTTGTTTATTAAAACAAAAGAGGCTAATATTCACTGAATTTCTTTGAAAGAATAGTTTTTTTTTTTTTGGAAATAAGAAATAGGAAAAGGTTCCAATGACTGAAATGTTCTTACCCCTGCAGTGCGAAACACAAGGTAGTTTTCCATTTAGATTTCATTTCTCCTAAAAATAACTTCCGCTCGTGTGTGTTTGTGAACTAAAGCTTTTAACAATTCCCCAAAGTGCTGAGAGAAACTAAACACACGAATCTCTCGCTGCCAGAAAACAGCCCGTTCTTTGTTGGTATTCTCATGTTTGCTGTTCTACAATAAACCACACCACAGATTAACCCAGATAAATAAGCTTCCTATCAAATTAACCTACAAATTATCCATGCAACACACAACATGCTCCAGAACCGCAAGCCTTTTTTCATATTTTTTAAAAGCTCTGTGCTGTATGCCTTTTGTTTGTTTGCATGTTTCAGTGTTATGGTGCTAATTTAAGGCTTGCTGTGGGTCTCTGGAGAGATGGAGAGCAGATCTGAACACAGTCACAGGCTTATTAGCAGGACAATGATACTGTTTTCCTTCAACACGGCTCTATGCGTGGTATAATCAACTGCTGTGGAGACCACGGCACAGAAAATAATGTTTTTGTAAATTCGAACAGTGATGCACATTTGTTCAGGCTGATTTATTACAGAACTGAAAACTATTTAACCATTCATAATCAAAATCAAAACAAGCATTTCCATTTAAATTGTACAATAACAACAACAAGTTGTTGAGAAACTAGAAAAAGTTGTGACACAACTGTAATTAAAGAGAATATCCTCACACTTATATCTACAGTTTGGGAAGTTTGATTTATTTTAGTGAATTGGCTCAGTCAGATGATTTATACATGAACTAAATAAAAACTGATTTACTGCACAGAAGCCCTATTTTATATTTTTTAGTTTCAGTTTTTTACATATTATTGTTAGTGAAATACTTAAACGCTGCTGTGTTTTTGACTCAATTATATAAATTTCTTTTTAAATTAAAATTTAGTTTCAAGATGTGATGCAGTGATACAAGACACAAACACACACGCACGCACGCACGCACGCACGCTCGCACAAACAGACACACACACACGCGCACACACACACACACACGCACACACAATATGGCTGTCTATCTAGATAGCAGACTAATTTCCTGAGTGCTATGTGAATCTCCTGGTTGTCTATGGCTGGGTGATAGTGAGATAGAGCCCACAGCTGGGCCACAGAGATAGCAGCTTTCAGTATGATAGCCTTTGCCTGCCGGACTGCCTGTATAATGAGGAATGAACGAGGAGGGGGAAAGTGTTGGTAATTCAAATCAGTTGTGTGATAGTTGACATCAGGATTTGGGTATAAAAATCCAATCAGTGCTTAAGAGAAACAAATATATACAGCTAAAATAAGACTCATTTCATGAAATCAAGATAAGTTGATATAATAAAGATTTAGGAAAGTGATTCTCAAGTGATGGGTTGTGACCAAACCAATGTGATGGAGGTCTGCTGTGAAGGGGGTAAACAATGATAAATGCAAATGATATATAAAACAACAACATTATTATGCATGGTTAGATTAGATCATGCATATTTGTGTACATAATATATTTGTGTACACACACACACACACACTACACATTCAGAAAATTTAGGTCAGTAAGATGATTTTAATGTTTTTGAAAGAAGTCTCTTGTGCTCACCAAGGCTCCATTTATTTGATCAAAAAGTAAAAACAGTACAATTTTGAAATATTATTACAATTTAACATAAATGTTTTCTGTTTTGATATAGTTTAAGATGTATTTTATTCCTGTGAAGGCAAAGCTGCATTTTCAGGATCATAACTCCAGTCTTCAGTGTCACATGATCCTTCAGAAATCATTCTAATACCGGTATATTGATTTGGTGCTCAGGAAACATTTCTTATTATCAATGTTGAAAACAGTTGCCCAATATGTGATGCATTTTTTTTTCAGGATGCTTTGATGAATAGAAAGTGCAAAAGAATAGCATTTCCTTGAAATAGAAATCTTTAGTTACTGTTACTGACCCCAAACTCGCCCCTAATAAATATTTTAAAATGAAATGACATTTGTCCCAGAGTTTGTTTTATGTGTTTGGCTGGAAATTCATGTTTTAGTCAATTTTCCCTATTCAGGTAAATGTTCATTATTTTGCATATTGTTGGGCCTTTGGAGTTTGATTGTGTCCATAAATGATGTCCAATGAAAAATCTGGGAATCATGAATAAAAACAGTTGAGAACCACTAGTTTAAGATTCAGAGATTCTGAGTACCACTGCTGGTGTGTGTGTGTTCCTGGTGCTTGATTGTGAGGCTTAATAAAGAGCAATGTCTTAAAATCTGAACTCACTGTCAACCTCAAAATAAAATATTCATCTCTGGCATATGACAGATTCGTATCCAGATCTCATTTCAAACTCGTTCAGCTTTAAAAGCCTTCAAATACAGTGTCATCTCTCGCCCTCTTCGTCTTCTCCAAAGCGACGGCATCCGTCATCATTCCGTACGGCCTGATCGATGCCTTTTTTATCATGATATGTTACGAAAGTGACTTATGAAACTCCCCTCCCCCCGACCCCCGACCATTTCATCACTGCGGTATTAGGATTGATGGCACTGCAGCTAGGGGAGATTAATCAAGCCCAGAACACCCTCCAAAGCGTTCTGCGCTCGGCTGGGGCTGGCTGTGAGAGACGTGAGGGCACAGAGCCGGAACAAGCGTATCATTGGAACCGCTTTCTAGGGGACCTAGATTCATTCTGCCTGCAGGCTCTTATGACCAAAAGAGCATTCTTCTTCTTCACCACTGCCCACCCATCCTACCCCCCCCCATTCTCACTCTGGGTCTCCGCCAGGACTCGTCTCCAGAATTGATTTCCCAGGGACGCCACCTCGTGCTGCTGCGGGCTGCTGTAAGGGCTCTAACGATCAGGCTGTGGATCATTAGTTTAGAGCACTGTTTTCCACTGCCCAGAACCCTGAGGCTCATACATCTTCCCCTCCTGCGCTTGCAGCTCAGCCCTCATCACACACACACACACACACACACACACACACACACACACACCTTCCTCACTATCTGGCACAGGCGTATCATTCCCATCCATCTTTGGCTGACTATGCCACTGCATTTAAGTAGAAGAAGTGAAAAATGCTAGAGAAAGAAAAAGGGAGGAAAGATAATGGAAGATGATGGAAAGAAAGATTAAAGGAATGTAAGGAAAACTAGTGCAAAACTACATATTTTCCAAATCGACTACTTGGTGGGTTGCCGATGAATTGGTCTTACTTAATCATTTCATGTTCGCTTGACCCAGATAGGCACATTTCTTGTGAGACGTTTACATAAGGCTTGTTTTTAAAAACTTAGTGCAACAGAATTAAACAGAGGTTTCGAGTGATGTTTTTTTAAACTAACTTTTTAAACTTAAGCTTCTTAATTTTTAAGAATTTTTTTAAAGTATATATATTATTGCAGAAGTAATTTAATAAAATGCAAAAAACATTTGATATTCAAAAAAAAAAATGTAGAAATCGTCATTCGACTCGGATTGTGAGGTGGCCTCATTTTAATATACTTAAACACGTGGGCTTTAAGTTTTTAAATGTAATGATCATCAAATATCTTAAAACGCAATGCAATGTACAAAGACGTCTATCTGCTATGAGTGTGGTGTCTGAAGGCTAATCTGAAGGTAAGCCAAGTTAAGTTTGCTGACATTTTATTTATGTTCAAATTCACACAAATGATTACAGTTCAATTAATGAATAAGAGTAAGTTCTGAATCTAGTGTTTCTCAATGTCATCATCAGCGCCACTATAAAGTGTCGTACTGGACAAAGGTGAAGTTAGCTGAAGCTAAGTTAAATGCACAAGAGAGACTGAAACTGTAGAATTCCACAAGGTAGTAGGCAATACATAAAATATTACGGCAATAGAAAAAAAAAAAAATTCAAGCAACTTCTAGTGCTTTCCCAACCTATATATGCCCGCAGCATTAAACGTGGGAATAAAAAGCTCAAAATGTAAGACATGATCCATCTCAGAGTCACAGCCCCCAAGGAGATGCGTGTCTAAAAGGTCTTTGCGTTTCAGAGCGCAACTGTGAGTCTGTCATGATGAGGGGCATAAAGAAGAGATTGTCGCCACTGCCGAGGTCCTTATTATCTTGGGCTCAGGAACAATGTGTTCTGATTTCACCCTCTTGCAGTCTGTCAATGAGCTGAAAAGAGAAGCTGATTGGACTTCTTCAGGCACGGAGGGCAGACTCCGCTGAATCCGCGAATGCCAATCGTCCACTGAGTCTCTCTCTCGGCCTCAATCTCCTGCACTCTGTCCAACTCATTTTCTTTTTCATTTGTTCTTCTCTCTCACTCTGTAATTCTGCATAGAACAATAGAGCAGCTCTCTGGACTGTGATCCGAAGGGCTATAAACGGTTCAGTAATGATGATGTGTCACTCTCTAAACACTCTGGCAGAGGAAGCCTGTCTTTACTGGCCTTCATCAGGCGAACACTAAATCAACACCGCCAACTGAAGTAATCAGCTTTCCACTGTTTTAAATCACATTTCCAACAATGGAAACAAACCCCATCCAGCTATAGTGCTAATGCAATATTAACTCCCTTATGCTGAAACATAAGAAATTGCATTTAAAAAATAGATGACTGTTGGAATGACTGTGCACTCTTAAGAATAAAGGTTCCAAAAGGTTGTTTTTACAGTGATGTCATAGAAGAACCATTTCAGTGAACAGTTCTTAAAAGAACCAGGTTTTTCTTAGTGTGGAGAACATCTAAAGAACACTTTTCCATTATAAATAACCTTTTGTGCAATGGAAACATTCCATGGATGTATAAGGCTCTTCATGGAACCATAGATACCAGAACCTTGCTATTTTTAAGAGTTTGGCAGAAAAAAAACTTCAACAAAGGCTTGGAAGTAATTCCTCATATTTATTCGGATGTGACTAAATTAGGTAAATTCATGTTTCACACACAAATTTGTGACTTTAAACTCATCAAAAAGCAAAAATACTAAAACAACAATAAAAAATGGATGACAGTGCTAAATGGAGTTCAAATCGAGCCACCCAGCTATAATTTAATTTCGTAGTCGTATTCAGCCAGGCTAACTGACACGTCCTGGCTCAGGAAGTTTCTGAAGCGCTGCTGGGTTTGGACCTGATGCTGATTTACAGCTGTGCTTTAGTGGATCTAATAAGCCGGGCAAATGCCTCCCCTCGGCCTGGCACCAGCCCACTGCATTCGCCCTAATTATTCACATATTTTGGCAGCAGATTCCTTCCCTGCTTCCCTCCCTTCCTAACTCCCTGACGCTATGAAGAGAGAGAGAGAGAGAGAGAGAGAGAGAGAGAGAGAGAGAGAGAGAGAGAGAGAGAGAGAGAGAGAGACAGACACAAAGCTCTTAATCAGAGTATATCAGTTAAAATAAATGAGAGCAGAATGAAAAGAACGCTTTGCTGAAATTCCCTGGCTCAGGCCAAATGAGTTGAGTCTGGGCCAGACGGGTGAGATGGGAGTTGGCTGTGGAGTATGTGTATGTGTGTGTTTGTGTGTGTGTGTAGCATTGCCAGTGGCTTGGGAAAATATCTCACTGGATATAAGATTTAGACACAATAAGTGGAGAACAAATAATGCAGTCTAACACACACAGGCCACATACTCACACGTATATATTGTCAAATAAACACATACAGTAAACAACAGGATTTACTGGTATTTTCAATATTGCATATACACTAATGTTCAAAAGTTTGGAGTCAGTAATATTTTTTCCCCCAATTTTTCTTGCAATTAGTCAATAGTGACAAAAGACATGTATAATGTTACAAAAGATTTATATTTCAAATAAATGTTGTTCATTCTATTCATAAAATAAAAATAAAAACTGTATAATGGTTTCCACAAAAATATTATGCAAAACAATTGTTTTCAACATTGATAATAACAAGAAATGTTTAGTGAGCGGCAAAATTAGCATATTACAATGATTTCCGAATAGAAAAAAGTGATTTTAATTTGTAATACTATTCCAAAATATTACTGTATTCCTGATCAAATAAATGCAGCCTTTGGTGAGCATAAGAAACTTCTTTCAAAAACATAAAAAATAAAACCTTATCGACCCCGAACTTTTGATTGGTAGTGTATATTGGCCAATATTTGAAATTTATACAGGTATACTAATTTTGGTGGTATACTACGGCTGAAATGCTGTATGTCTCTCCTCTCTGTCTCAATGAAAAATGCTTGAGTTTGTCTTCAGACCTTCTGAGGCCTGCACTGGGATGTCATCTGGACCAAAGCTCCATCAAACTCCTCTGATAAGGCCTCTGCATGGGATCACCAGACCTCCCCCACTCTCAAACGGCAGTCACAGACTGAATCTCAAATGATATCGCTCTCTGACAAGGTGAACAATGCTGTCAGAGCCCGGTACAGGAGGATGCTGTTAATTTCTTGTGATAGAGATAGAAAAAAAGAAGTATGCAAAAGAAAGAGCGTCGATGGCTTGATGTGTGGGGAGAAATATGGTATCACAGCTTGCCTAAGGGAAGCCTGCCACAAATCTCCCTTAGTCTTACTTGACGGGCCTGAGACTGTCAGCGGAATCTTCTGATGTCACTTCCTCCCCCGACAGCATTGACATGCGTACGAGGGAGGGAGAGAGAGAGGGGCTACTCCTCGCCGCTGTATTCTTTAATGTCGGCTCTTTTATCGAGGATTCAAGCTGTCAGCTGTAATCAGAGGACTACTGGTGCGAAGCAAAGGAGATAAGACCTGCCTGTCAACAACCCATCATACACTCCACACATATGCTTGCACTCATCCCACTCATCACACCATCCCCAGAGAGAGGGAGAGAGACAGAGAAAACACAAGAGATACAGGTAGAGAAAGACAAAGTGGAAAAATTAAATAGCAGATAAAAACCAGAAAGGGAAACAAGGGTACAGGAAATGGAGAGGTGGTCTCACGGTGGATTACAGCGAAAGGCTGAAACATTTTTTTCGACGTCTACGTGACTTCAACGAGAATTAAAATCAAATCCAAATCCAAAAATTGTACCTGGTAAACTCTAGGGCACATCTTAAATGCTTCCTGTGAATCCTGCTGAATCTATGGTGTCACAACAAAAGAAACTGTATTTCTCGAGTGAAGTGTGAATTGAATGGACAGAGACAAAAAGATTGACACATACAGTCTGATTCCAAAACAAATGGCTCTACTATATCTGTCAACTATACATTAAAACTGGTGTATGTATCTAATGAATATATATATATATACATAGTAGCTGTGCGATATCACAAGTCTGTTATATATCTATAGCGATATCGCATGGCTAAAAGTGTGAGATTGCGTTTATACAACAGTTTGATGGCACAATATTGTAAATAAATAAGAAACAACTTCCTTGCAACTTCAACTTCAACGGAACTACTTCCTTCCACCACAGATTCAAATCTCAAGTTGACAGTTTAACAGTTGAACCCAAGCCTTCATTACTAATTTTTTAAAACCTCACTTCAACTATCAATGACAGAACGCAGAGTATTATTACGCGGAACGCTTATTGTATTATTTACAGTAGAGTATTATGTGAGAGAGATAATCACAAAATCAGTTTGAATGTCTGCTGAGGAAAGCGATGTCTTTGTCTATGTCCTTTTAACAGTTAAGGAGTATTTCCCACGACGGCGCAAGTCAATGCAAAAGTCTTTGCTTCTGACTCACTCTTAAAGACTTTGCAAAAGTCTTTGCTGCCGTGTAATGGTGTAATAATGTAACTTTCACTGAAGTCAAATTCACAATCACTAAGAGACCCTTTCTCAATACCAAATACAGCATGTTATTTATGTAAAACAATATTTATTGAAAAATAATATTTAAATAAACAATATTAGCCATTCTAAAAGTATAAGAAGTTTGTACAACAGGAAATAAACAAGCCAACAGTCCTTTGTAACTTTGCTCTTTGCCAAATCGATTTGATCTGTAAAAAGTAATAGATAAATAAGACCAAAACCTGGCTGTTTGATATAGCTAAAATGATTTATACCTCATGTTTAAACATTATCTACATAAGAGCCAGCAGCTAATTTTCTAAAGGACTGGCCGAGATAAAGCTGTTCTGGTCGGGTACATGAGCACTGAACGGCCGCTGACGGCCTGCAGAGGCGCTGCAATAGGGCAGGCAAGGCAGGCAATTGCCTGGGGCCCCGCATTTTGAGGGGGCCCCCGAGGGCCGATCATTTCAACAATCAGAAATGTTCATATTAATATAACACGCAGTGACGCCGCCGCATCCCCCTTAGTGGGCCCCCCTCTCTCGCAAGGCTGCGTATGCTTTTGCTGCTTCTGGCGCCTTTTTCAAACTGTCGCAGTGCTTACTCGCGTTTCTGTCTTTCTTTTACTGTCTGTATCCGAAAATGCATGAATTCGTGTATTAAAAATGAAGAGGACATATCCATCTGGCAGCCAGAAGCGGGAAAAAAACAAGATGATGGGGAAAAGAGAAAACATGACTGCGGTAAGTGATGGAGAATGAAATGATGATGATTAACGTTAGCTTAATTGACTTAACATTTACGTTAAGGATGATTAATGGCAAACAAATCGTTTCGTCGTTCAATTCACATTTATTTTTCACAGTAGTACATATCGTTTTAAAGCACCTTTACAGAAAATACATGCAAGTTATCTCGAGTGATCTGTTATCAGAGGTGACTGATGTTAAGTAATGGTAGCTAGCTATTTTAAGAAATGTAACTTACAAAACAAATCACACAATCCACGTTGTTAATTTCAGTTTAGTTTCACTTAAGATTAATTACTAGTAACGTTAATATGTTACTGAAAAACTGTTTAGCTAGGGGGTTGCACTTAGCAACAGCATGTAAAGTGTTAGACGGTATTAATGCAGGCTGAAATAGAATAACGTTAACGATTAACGTTGGTTCACCTCAAAATGAAACTTTCCTTCCAATTTACCCCAATGCCATCCAAGATATCCATGTCTTTTTTTCCTCAGTGGAAGAGAAATTATTTTTTTTTTTGAGGAAAACATTTCTGGATTTTTCTTCGAATAATGGACTTCAATGACAACCAACGTTTTTAAGTCCAAATCAATGCAGTTTCAAAGGTCTTTGAAGTGCTTCAACGGGCTGTGTACGATCGCATCTGAGGAAGAGGGTGTTATCTAGCGAAATGATATGCTTTTTAACTACAACTGTTCGGATTGAGCTGATCTGCAACGCGCCGGGAATACGTCATCACGTTGAAAGATGTGTTTTGACTACTTTTTATATGTTGTATAATTATATCTCTAGGTAACAAAGATATAATAATAATAATAATACATTTTATTTGAAAGCGCTTTTCTGAGTACTCAAAGACACTTTACATAGAAAAAAAAGAAAAAATCGGGAACAATATCAAATAAATGCACTAAAAAAAACACACTGGACTAAGCTAAACATTAAAAGCAATTTTAAAAATGTGAGTTTTTATCAGTGATTTGAATGTTGAAAGGTCAGTGCAGTCACGGATATATTTACAAAAAAATATTTTAGAAGGGGCTCTTTGATTAATTTTGCCTGGGGCCCCCACTTAATGTTGGTTCGCCTCTGACGGCCTGAAGCTCACATCACCGAAAACATCTAAACAAATTGTCAAATATGTGCTATGCTTATATATTTCGTCTAAATAACTACATTCTCGCCGCAAAAAACTCTTAAAACTACAGTACATTCCGTGACACAACAAAAGTAGTATTTGTAAAATGATGGTAGTTTGCTCGTCTGCCATGATGCTCTCTGTGAGAAATGCCGCAAACGGAGTGATACAAACGGTGAAATGGTTCCTTTGGTGATACCGGTAGAATATCGCATGGCTGGAAAAGGCTCTCAGCCAATCAGAATCGAAAACCAGAACGAATTGTATCTATATAATTAGATTTACATTTATATATTCATGATTTAAAAATAATAATTTTCTGTTTGGAAATAATATATAATATAAATAGTACATATATACTTTAATGTTATTAACATAAATAACAATAAAATATGTAACAAAAAACATTATTGATTTGTTTATCAATTAAACTGCTGTACTGATTGGATGACACAAAATCGTCCATATGGTTTGGATGTGTTGTATCCATTTGCACCAAACTGATAAAAATGAGCAGCATGGGCGATTTTAAAAAAAGCTTTCATTATTCACTAGTCTGTTTATTTATTTTGCCCAAGGGAACACTACTACACAAGTTAAATATCTTAGTATGTATCATGATGAAATTGTTTAATTCTGCATATTAGATTAAATTAGATGATTTAAGATATGATTAAAATAAAAATACACTCATCACACACTGTAGCTATAATTGATTTTGCTTATTTCACTCTACTGAGCTCATTACCAAGGCTTTAGGGCATTACTGTGGTACGCACACACAAACACACATGACTTCACTCCAGCAGCAGCTGTTAGAGAATAACTAATAACTATTCGTGCAAGCAGACAGGAGTCAACTGGCATTTGGTTACCAATTACTTCATGGCATCCTTCACCATTTACTGCGAAATAATACAGTTGATTAATAATGCTGGATCATCCCTCAATGCCTTGGTGACTGATGTCTGATATAAATTACACGTTCACTTGTGGCCTCCTATCAAATGTGTATGAAAACACTAGCTGACCTGAAATGAGTTTACAAATCCGAGAATGATACAGACTGAGAGAGCAAGAAAGATGTTAAGATAACTCCATGAATAATGCATATATCACTAGCCAAGCAAATATAACAGAATATATAATAACTCCCAGTATTACCATATCTATACCCACACCCCTCTGTTAAACTTCACTATCTTAAGAATTAATGTGATGAAAGCACACACTACGCAAGACTGTACAACATATTATCATATAGCATCTAGAGATACAAGCAAACAAAAATTCTCTATAAGCATCTGCCAGCTGAACACAAATTTCTGGTGAAAAAATATATATTAGATTGATCTGACTGATCTGATATTTCTATTCAATAAAATTCTAACTAAATACTATAAAATGAATCTCAATTAAAGGTTATACACACACGCACACATACCGGTACATACATACATACAGGCCAAAAGTGATGTCTGGCCTAGGAAAAGTATCACCTTTATATATATATATATATATTTTTTATTTTTTATTTTATTTTTTATTTTCTCAGATTTTGTAAGCATATTACCTAGTGCTCGGAGTAAATAGTTTTATTTGTGATAATGCAATGAAACATGCCAAATTGTACAAAAATAATTTTTGTCCAGGCTGTCACAAAGAAATGAACACATGCAAAAGCAAGCAATAATCAATGACATATCAATAACTGATTATGATGTAGTAAGTGTATGTTTTGTCCTGTTAGCTTTCTGTTTTTCTATGCACTTTTTTTTGCATAGTAAAATAAAACCTGTAGCTGTAGTTTATCTTTTTTGGCAAAAAAAAAAAATGAACCTAGTTTAGTGTTTTGATTGTTTAATCGAATTTGTAGGGTCATTAAGAACAAATATCCCTTCCGGACATGACTTTTGGTCATTACTGTATATTTGCTGGTATATTTGTCGCACATTAGAGAAACTGGTTCAGGTCATTTCAGTTTCAGTTTCAATGAATTGCTAATATAAAACAGCTCCCGGAAGTTTTGTCGCTGATTATTTGTCAAGTGTAATTTAATCTATAGCAGGTTTAAAAAAAAATCACAGATAATGGTGGTGTTATCATGTTCCAGACCCTGCTGTGGTTCTTAAAGGTGACCTATAATTCAAAATTGAATTTACCTTGGTATAGTCAAATAACAAGAGTTCAGTGCATTGACATGACATAGAGTGAATCTCAAACTGGACTGTTTTCGCGTTCTCATTTAATTCACGTTTATGAAAAACACCCCTGAAAAACGGTCGGTTCTCCACACAATACCGACTGTGACGCAATAGTCGGGATCATTAATATGTATGCCTCCACAAATTTGCATATGCCAGCCCATGTTCAATGACAGGCGAAACTGCGCAGCCGAAGCATAGCAGTTGCTCAGTGTTTGGATGTACACATGAACACAAAAGTATTTTTTAGTTCCTTCATCCGAGCCTCTGAAGAAACAATGGCTTACTTTTATTTTCTCTGGAAATTTCCAAACATTTCACCGACGACTGTTTCCTCAACTTGGGCCAATACAGAGCTGGCCTCGGATCAGCTACCAAGCAACACTTTCTGATGTGTAATTGTTCAAGTTCAGACAGGTAACCTTTCTCTCAAAATCGTTCAATACTGTTTATGCATCAGTAAGTCAAGCCAGTGACTAAAATATCAACTTCACATCGTTTATTTTAGTAGGATGAAAAAAAAAACGTATTTAAATTGTGAATAAATTATATACAGAAAGCGATCAAAGAACAATCTTACCACAGCGCGAGTTTATCTGGACACTTGCCAAACTCGTTATGAATTCAATGACGCACGTTACACTGCACAGCGAAGCTCTTACTGTATTTACATGATCGTGTTTGCATTGGGGAAAGCATTAGAGAACAGAAACTGCATTGCAATGATAAGATCTTCATTCTCGCGACCAACAGACTGTCCTCTGCTTGCTCAATGCTCAGTCATGACAGCAACATTGTATGTGATGGGAATAGATCTAAATACTTTAAAAACATCTCACGATTCGTTAATTTCGATAGCTGTAATAGTAAAAACGTATAATAGCTGTAGTAAAATTATTCGAGAGAGTTTTACATGTATTACATAGCTATTTCATATGCAAGCATGTCAGCCAATCACAGCAGAGGCCGGTTACACACAGCAGACACGCCCCTTCAAACAGAGCGTTCAAATCAGAGGCTAAAATCCCGGTGGGAAAAATGCCTTTTATTTCTAAATTATGACTATTTTTGATCTAAAAAACATACTAACATTATAAGGGCAACCCAGGAAACATTATAAAATAATATAAAAAACCACTCTAGGGCACCTTTAATATTTGATGTTCGTATGTGAAAACATTCAGTGCTGGCAAGATATATACGTGTTTTAAAAGTTAATTGTGTGAATTAGTTTGGGGATTGGGACAGTTGTCACCCTGAAGCTCAGTGATTAGTATCAGTGTTTGCTTCCTGTCTCCCGCTAACTATCTTTCTCCCATGTTGTACCCAAACTCACTTATCCGCCTACAAATGCCTTAAGCTTCTACAATGCAACATTCACAGACACACACACACACACACACAGGCTATGCACCACATTAATGCTAAATGATTTGGCTTTAGCTGGCTGTTTTATTGAACTCTTTAAAAACCAGACCACACATTGCTCTCCCATCTCACAAACTCAACATACTTGCACCCCACAGCCGAGTGTTTCCATATAATCTCATTGATCCTATTTTCTTACACAGTTTGGGTTCCTATAATGTGTGGGAAACCAGCAGTGAGCTCCGGTGGTTTATTTCATATATCTAATTATATCTAATTGACCAAATTTTCTTTTCTTAGTCTCCCCCTCTCTCGTTTATTGTGGTCTCACACTTGTTTCATGTAGCCTCACGCCTGTTTTCAGTTGTTTTACCAGCCAGTTCAAGACAATGCCAGATTTCTGAGCTACCATGCCAGAGAAATTATTTGCCAACCATGTAATATATATATATATATATATATATATATATATATATATATATATATAAAAGTTATGATGATTTTTTTTATAATGCTCAACAAGATCGTCGTTGAAAGAAACAAAAACAAACATGTTTTTTGATGTCAAAATTACATCTATACCTTCTATTCGATCCTGTATGCCACCCACACCCACATGCAAACACACATTATCTCCCTCTCCACCAATTACAAATGAGTCCATTATGCGTGTGCAGTGCACTCTGTGCTGCCGTCCTATAATGGCAGCTGAGATTTCCATCATGATCATAACGGTTCCCTCGGCTGCCATCAGCACAGATGGAAGGTCTCTCTTTAGAAATGAGCTATCTACCCACCAAAGGGCACATTGCAGGCTTTGTTATTTAGCCCGTGCACGTAGTAGTGTGAGTGTGTGCGTAATAACGTGTGTGCAGCCACATGTGCCAAGTCTGTATCATGTTTGATGAACACTGAAAGGTAAATTGGTGATAAAATCACTCTATACTCACGTAAATGATGGTCAGACGTCCATATATTTTACAGTCATTTCTTCTGGTGCTTTGCTACAGTGAATGGATGCCGTTAATTTGCATAGTCAATTGTGTTTTATGTTTTCCTGCTTCATTTGATTCCGAACCAAAGCAGAGTGTTGGATTCATTACGGTCTTTGATTAATTTTAAAACATATCATATGGAAAATGGAAATGAGTCTGCAACATTTACATTTACATGTACATTTATCAGCTTTTTACCATCAGCTTATTACAAATGTTAATGTGAACAGTCTAATTATAGAAGAGCTTAAAAGTAAATGTGTGAAACAAATGTACTTGACTACTTCCTATTTTTCTTGATGTGGAAACACAGGATTCTGGGTACTAATTACCTTGTTACAGATAAACACATAAACACACGGCTCAGCATTCTTCTGTCAAAGTAAACGCCTTTATCTTCAAACCTTTGTTGTCATGTCTCGGTAGGGGTCATGGCTATGCAGAGAGGATGTTTTCTCATGATTTGCGTTTGCAAGAATATAAAGTTGTGTTGAGAACAATTTCTTCAGTTTACAGACCTTTACAAACTGCCTGAGGCTTTTAAAAGCCTGAAGCTTCAGAGGAAGGACAGACTGAAAGGAAGCAAAATGCATTTTAAAGCACCACAGTACTGAATAATTAAAAGAAATGTGACTTATATGTTTGCATGGAGGAACGTTCTTAAACCACCCAACCCCACCACACCCTTCCTTAAAACCAGACGAAACATTGCATAAATGATTATAAAAATTTCCTTTGTTTTTAATATCAACATTTGACTGACCAAACCCTAAGCCTGGTTAGTTCACCCCAAAAATTTTAATAATTTTATTATTATTGATAATTTACTTGTCTTGGTGTTGTTCCAGATTTGTCCGACTTTCTTCCTTACCTTTCTGTTTTTGGCCATACAAAGAAAGCCAATGGGGTCCAAAACAACAATGGACCCCGTTCACTTTCATTGCATGGAAGAAAAACTGAAGCATTTTTGGTACCAAGTGTAACCTTTGAGGTACTTATATGAAGAGTTCAGATGCAAAAGCCTCTAGCTGCATTTAAGTGAAATTACTGAACTTAAATAAATGAGCTTGATAAAAATGATCATTCTGGAAGAAAATTTCAGATGGCACTTAGAGGCTTTTGCATCTGAACTCTTCATATGCACTCTTTAGGTATAAAGGAGTACCTTTTGTAAGGGTACCAGCCGAGTGGCAGTTTTTGTATCTTTTTCTTTCTTTCTGAGAGTGTATATTGTGTTGTTGACATCATTTTTAATACCTTATTGGTTCCCAAATAATTTTAAAGGGGTGGTTGATTATGATTTCACTTTTCTAACTTTAGTTAGTGTGTAATGTTGCTGTTTGAGCATAAACAACATCTGCAAAGTTGCAACGTTCAAAGTTCAAAGCAAAGGGAGATATTCGCTTTTAAAGAAATATTTTTTTAAGGACTACAACAAACGGCTGGTAGGAACTGCACGAGCTTCCTCCCGGGTTAGTGAAATCACTAACCCTATAATTTACCTGAACCCCGCCCCCGGGAACACGCAGTCCATGTTGAGAAGAGGAAGAGCTGTTGTAGTCAAGCACAACAGCTCAAACTGTAGCATCCGTCTTTTCACGTACAATAGAAAGTCACTCTGTGTGCATTTAACAACAGTTCCTATTCAAGCGATTTATAGATTATCCTGACAGAATATGCTAATTGAAGATAGTTAAAGATACAAGATGCAGGATTTTTTCGCCACCAGGGGTCGCTACCTCTTACAATAACAAAGGCGTATATTGATGACGTATAGTCCGCATTAAGTGTAATTATGGATCTTGTCGTCAAGCTGATGGATCTTTTATGGATGAGTGAATACATTGATGTTTTTAACATGACTGTGGTATGAAGCAGGGCGCGATTGCTAGACGTAACTTATACCAGCGCCACACGCAACGCGAGTCCCGCGGATATAAAAGAATAAGGACATTTCATTCTACCGAACTACACGCAAGTGCTGGATTAATACTCACACAGGTCAGTTTATTAGAGGAATGAAACTTGAGGTAACGCAGCGCTGTTTCACTTGCTCTAACAGTTAAGTTACACTATCACACTAAACTGCATTTGAGTGTGTTGAATGTTGTTAGTTAGTTGTTTGTTGGCCGGACTTTAAATAATTTCTGTTGTTTTCACAGTATTTTTGCTGTATTATCAGTGAAAGTTTACTGTCATACTGTAGAACTATTTACAGGAAAGTAACTGTCAATTTATGCTATTCTTTGAAGAAGAAAAAACAGAAGTGGGAAATTAATTACAGTAATCCTTATATTACTGTTAAATTGATGATATAGGCTACACCTGGCAACCATGCAATCATAAACCGTCAACCTTCACTCGAATTTTCCTTTTCATCCTGAGCCTTTGAGGACGGGCCTCTACCAGCAAAACCAGCCAGGTGAGATGTAATTATTGTATTTAATATCTTAAAGATATGTATTTCTAAATGTTTACCCCCAAATGTGAAGATATTCGTTTTACCATTAAATAATCGGTGGTGCGTTTGATATAAAGTAAGTTAGCTTTGTAACGCAAACATTCTAGCCAGTTAGCCAAATACTAGTTATCACAAGGTTTGCTGTTAATGTTAAGAATTTCAAGTTTAGAACAAAGTAATCGAAATGATCTTCTTTCTGAACATTTGTGTGTAACCGTGTGCGTGTGGCCTGTCGCGATCGAGACCTCATAAGCGCCTACGCCTACAAGGCTACGTTCGAAATCAAGCCATGTTATGCACGTCTTGAAGTAGACAGGCAGTGAAAGTCTCACCGAATGAATTTGCGCGTCTCGGCAGGTCCAGTCCTTCAGACCAGACGTTCACAGGGTTTGATTTTGCTCACTCGTTTTCATTCACTTCTTCAAGTGCACTATATTAGTTTATTAATGTTTGGATACAGCCACTGCCAACGGACTGCGGTTAATTTAGTTGTGTATTTGATATTCACGAAATTGGCCATTATAATCCCCGTTTTGTCACTTTGGGTGCTTCTCATATTATTTGTGACAAACCAGGTTCTCTTACGAGAGGTTCTCTCGTATTGCGTAAGTTTAGCTTACGCTACGGGAAAGATTCATCTTCTCGAGATATTGAAGCCAAAAAATTATCCTTAATTTTGTATTCATTGTCAACGCAGTGCAGCAGGTAGCAGACCTAGAGCAGGCAGTCTTGCGTGCTCATTGGCTGCCCTGCAGGCATCTGCTGCAGCCTACCAGTGAGCCCCGCGCGATAGTGAACTTACACAATACTCGTTCCCTCTCTAGAGAGAACCGAGGTTACATTAGTAACCGAGTACGTTTTCCCTCGAAATCGGGTCTCTGTTAGGACCCCAAGCGATCTCAAATTAATTTTAGAAGGTAGGCCTATTCCGTTTAGTGTCTGATTACAATTTCTACAAAATCATGTTATGATAAAATCCTTTTTGAACCGCTTTAAAATTACCATTAATGTCAACGTTACAGATATTGGCCTGATAGCATAGCCTACACGTATTTGTCATCTTTAAAGGGTTAGTTCACCCAAAAATGAAAATTAAGTCATTATTAACTCACCCCCATGCTGTAGCAACCCCGTAAGACCTTCGTTTGTCTTCGGAACACAAATGAAGATATTTATGATTAAATCTGAGAGGTGGATCACTCCTCCATAGGCTGCCTAAGGGAATGAAACTTGACGGCCCAGAAAGTCATTAAAGAAAATGTTTAAATATTCCATGTCACAACAGTGGCTCAACTATAAGTTTATCAAGCGATGAGAATACTTTTTGTGCGAAAAAACAAACAAAAATAACGACTTTATTCGACTATTCCTTATCTTCCTTGTAGGCCTGAAACGAGACTTCAAGAGATTTCCACGACGCATGCGCGAGAATTGCGATCTCCTTCAACTACTTCAGTTAAGTTCTCGCGCGTGCGTCGTGGAAATCTCTTGAAGTCTCGTTTCAGGCCTACAAGGAAGAAAAGGAATAGTCGAATAAAGTCGTTATTTTTGTTTGTTTTTTCGGATATTGCTGGATATTTGTTGCCAGTAAGTTACTGTTGATTTTACATTAAATTTGTTACAGCGTGTTGAGACTAAGTAAGCTAGATCAAGATTAGAATAACATACAGATCATATTCTAACATTTCATCATGTTGAACTAAATAACATTGATTAGTTTTATGTACATTTGCTCACCTGTCTAATAAAGTACATGGAACACTCGCGTCTCTGTCAAGTCGAAGTTAGTCGCGGACATGGAGCTCACGGCATCTCGAAAGATGTTGATCTTCGTTTTAGTCCTCTTTTTGTCTCAAAGTCTGCTTGCCATGGTCCGTAATGTTTGAACAAAACAACAACAGCGTGAGCGTCCTTCTAGGCATAACGGGCATACAAAGTTGTCAACGTCTGTCGCCATGGTTACTATGGCAGTACGAGGTCAAACCTGCCGGAAACCAGGGGTCACGCGGATATGACGCCATTGACGGGCGACTCCTCACCCCTGCTCACACGCCCCGTTTCCTTGGTTAAAATCGCAATTTTCTCACCATTTACAAAAAGTTGGAAACATTTGGGATATTGTAAGTAATCAACTAAACAAAATATATAACATTGGCCTAGTGGTTTTTGGATATTTACCTGCAAAAATCCTGCATATTGTACCTTTAACTCCACATCAGCTACATAAATTCATCAACTAACCATTTAGAAATGTCCTGTTGCATTCTACTTGTTGTCACTTCTTAGTCTCTCCATCTT
The DNA here is from genome assembly GCA_030578255.1 of Tiaroga cobitis. Taxonomy (NCBI): domain Eukaryota; kingdom Metazoa; phylum Chordata; class Actinopteri; order Cypriniformes; family Leuciscidae; genus Tiaroga; species Tiaroga cobitis. The sequence continues at coordinate 23,504,041 of CM060600.1, forward strand.
TGTCTGACTCCAGTTTAAACATAAAAGGCAGAACAGTTTCTGACATTTTAGTGTGTGTCTGCGTGAGGTAATCGGAGCTGCTAACACACACACTCTTGAAGCTCCGCCCACTGTGTCTGGAGCTGTAGCTCATTTGCATTTAAAGGGCCAGACACAAAACGGTGCACAAAACCCTCAAAAAGTGACAACTTTAACATGCTATATAAAAATATCTGTGGGGTATTTTGAGCTAAAACTTCACATACACACTCTGGGGACATCAGAGATTTATTTTACATCTTGTTAAAAGGGCATTATACCACCCCTTTAATGTCTGGTTTGCTCCGGAATCTTAAGCTACTTCAAAGCAGTGCTATTTGTTAGAAATTATATTTACATTAGCCTTTAAATTAAATGAAGTGTCTGTATGTGATATTCGCTTTATGTGTCGCTTATCTGACATTCGGTTTAAATAACCTAGAGTGAATCATTAGTTTCTAACTAAAACAACAACAACAACAACAACAACAAAAAACAACAAACTAACCATCCTCTGAGGTTCATTAATCTTCATTTCTCTCCAGAGGGCCACTTAGTGTCGGTGATCTGTCCTGAGTCGGAGCTGTTTACAACCTCACTTAGAGAGACTGGACGCAATCAATGGCTGTCCTGCTCTCAGAGCCCGAGGGACCATTGCTGAGGTGTTTAAATAGGGCCTGATAACAGCAGAAAGACACTGGAGAGAATACCACAACCATTGCATCACGCTGCTGTCGAGACGTCCACACAGAAATGAGCTTCAGTCACAATGCAGGACATCAACAGGGCAGCGGCAGCCTCATTATTCCCAGTCAATACTGGCTGTCACAAATGGCGTAGGGTGTGGATGAACACACACATACACACAAGGATGTAAGCCAAAGTCCTTATGGGCATTATATTTACATATTTGCAGCTTGACACTCTGGACCCTTAAGCCTAGACAATGGGGCTGTTTTAATAAGAGACAAAATGTCTCCCATGAGGCCTCGGTTGCACATCCAGCTGGGGGACTCCATTTAATTTCCCTCATGGCCGACGATGTCTTGTACACATAATTGGAGCCTCGCGCACAACAGGCCGAGCTCTTTTGTTGATCATCCTCCTGGGGTTAATCAGGACATAGACGGACAAGATTTTCCTGACCTGACCTGTTTTTGCAAAGCTGAACACCCTCCAATTATTCTGCGGTAACAAGTGAGTTAGTGAGCACTTGGGACGGGAGACTAAAGATGTGTCTACACATGAGTCTGCATGTCCGGTGTCCTCAGTGTATACGCCGGCACACTTGTCATTAGGGTCATTTTCTTTCAATCCGTAGACGCAGAAAATGCTCTGGGGAAACATTACAGTGAGGACAACACTGAAATAGCAGATAACAGATATTATACGCTATCAATCTATTCTGTTTTTAATTTTATTTTTGAGGACATGCCAGTGTCATTTTAGTTATTTTACTTTAGTTTAATTAATATTTTGAATTAGCCTGTATTTTTAGATTTTTAGTTTTCCTTTTAAATATAGTAAATATATATATATATATATATATATATATATATATATATATATATATATATATATATATATTAGTTTAGATTTTATTAATTTCATTATGTGTTTTTGTCATTTTATAAGTATTTTTTTTAATAATGCTATTTACTGTAGGTAAAATTTTTTTTTTAGCTTTTTTTTATTTCCAGTTAATAACATTAAACTTATTTTTGTTTATTATAGTTTATAGTTTCATGGTGTCAAAGCAATGCCTTTGTTATTGTTTTGAAAAAGCGACATCTAGTGCTGAAAACTTACATACTGTGCCTTTAAAGCAACAGAAATTACATTTTCTGAAGGCAATAATTCAGTAATTCAGAATTCCAGTTCAAAATTAAGTTTATGGAAACTTTTCTATACAAAACTAACAAGCTAATGGACAAGAACAATGTGATTGCGTGTTTATGTAGGCCTATATGAGTCACTTCATCGGGTCTATGAGTAGGTAGGAAGTCCTTGACAGACATCCACCATGCATACGACCTCAGTTTAACCTTGGACTGTCAGCACTCAGCCTGAGGAGGACGCCAAGTCAGAAACAGAATGAAGGGTAAAGAACAAAGAGATGGACAGAAAGAGTAAAATAACAAAACCCTGCATAACAATGTCTGAGATTTTCCACGTTCTACTGTTCCATGTTTTGAGGAAAAAGTCTGTTAGGAGACGTGGATCTGAACCCAAGGTCTGAACGCATACATTATTTAAAATAGATAACAGTCAACCTGCTCTCATTCATATTCATGAGTGCAGATAGGCATATCTCAGGCCAGGTGAGAAATGTCACACACCTACCAGTCTCACAAGGAATAGAATATTCTAGAACACTTTACAGGTACAGGCTCACAAGTCACACATAGATCCATCACCAGACTATACAAGTAGTTAGGTGGGAAATAACGTAGAATATATACATATACATATGTATATGTGTATATAATATGTATAGTTTTGTTGTGATGCAAAGCTGAATTTTCAGCATCATTACTCCAGTCTTCAGTGCCACATGATCAATTAGAAATCATTCTAACATGCTGATTTGGTCCTCAAGAAACATACATTTTAAAATCAGTTGTGCTGCTTAATATTTTTTCAAAAACTGTTTTACATTACCATTTAAAAGTAAGTTATTTTAAAGAACGAAATTAATACTTTTATTCAGCAAAGATGCATTAAATGGATCAAAAGTGACAGTAAAAACATTTATAATGTTACAAAAGATGTCTATTTAAAATAAATGCTATTCTTTTCAACTTCTATTCTTCATCAGGGAAAAAAATATTATTAATATAATAATATAATATAATATAGGCTGTGCAACGATTGATGGTGATTAATCGTATCCAAAATAAATTTATATACAAAATATATACAAAAGTTTGTGTTTACATAATATCTCTGTGTGTACTGTGTATAATTATTTTGTATATATAATACACACACATGTATATATTTAGGAAAATTTGTTATTTATATATCAAATATTTTTATTTCTAAATAAAATAAATTATATATAAATATATATACAGTATTTACATGCAAATATTTCTTAAATATATACATGCATGTGTGTGTATTTATATATCAAAATGATTATACATAGTACACACACATACTGTATATTATGTAAACACAAACTTTTATTTTGGACGCGATTAATCGTTGCACAGGCCATAATATAATATAATATAATATAATATAATATAATATAATATAATATAATATAATATAATATAATATAATCGTTTTTAATATAATATAAAACTATTTATGAGGTCTGAATACCTTCCTTTGCAGTTGTTTGTAGATTGCAACACTGATCGAATAATTTTCATCGCAAGCTTTGCCCCTGTATCAAAATTCACAAGGGATGTTTCCCTTCAATTCTATTTCAAGGACTTTGCAACCTTGTCTGATTCACACAGGTACATCATTACCTTTTATTGGGTTGTGCAAATGAATGCTGAGGTTGAGGGCTCCAAGGAAGGTCTGATAATGGAAAGTGTAAAACATCTTATGCCTTGGGTTGGAAGTCAACATGAAACTTAAAATCAAGAAGTCACTGAACTATTTCTGCAGGTTAACCTTTCTTTTATTCCATCCAGCCTCCCTATGCTGTGTTGAAAATAATAGTGTTGGCTCAGAGAGCAAAAAAAAGCAATTTATGCCTTTTCACTGAGTGGATTGCTACACAACAAACCAAGAATGATCTTGACTATGAAGGTAAAATGATGTCACAATGAATTGCATGCGCAGGGTAAGATTTGTAAAAGTGTAAATAAGATTGCAAGCGTAAATTAAATTTGCGTGTGCAAGAGAAGATTTGTAAGCGTGTAAATCGCATATCAAGTGTAAGAAAAAAATATTTGCAGCATTTTACTGTTATTGGTAAGTGTAATACATGTATTGTGAAACTGCAGCTTCATGCTAACGCAAAATAAATAGGATCTGTATTCATCTGACTTCCATTTTTCCGCGCTTACACTTTTGGCACAGTTTTTGCGCACAAATGCGGCCAAAAGCATTGCAAGCCTGTGAACAGCTATTTGCAACCGAAAACAACAGAGTCAGGGACTGCAAAACAGATTGATCGCGTAAAATCAAACTTTGTGTAAATAAATCAACTGTTGCAAATGTCTAAATGACTTATTGTGTACATGCTGCAAAAAAGTTCCCGAAATAACCCGATTTGTACAGTTGCGTCTTTCTTTTACCCGCGCTTCCAATTTTGGCACGATTCTCTCACTGAATGAGTTTTGCAAGCGCGAAGAGGAGGGCGGGTCCACCTTCATCATGCAGCCAATCAGATGAGCTTCTCGCTGACACTCGATTTACTCTTATCTGATTGGTTCAATAAACACGTCAGTCTTCAGAACGCATATTTATCTTCATTTGGCTCATTCTCGTTACTTTTAATGCAAACATACATGTTAAATAAATACATAAATCATGATTGTTTAATAACCTGTGCACCATTAGGTGGATTATTTGAGTAAATACTGAATTCCGAGCGGTGTTATTGGATTTAAATTTTATATATTATAAGCCTATCTGTTACACCACTGAGCTGATGTTAAACTTTACAACAAACAAACAAACAAACAAAAAGAAAACATTGAATACCCATTTTTTAATACCGAATAATACCATTCTGATGCAGTGTTTTACACATCATGTCTCTGTTCATGGTATTTAACATATATTTTTAAATATTGTCTTTGTCACAATTCTGATTACTTTCGTGTGACTGATCAAGCTATTATGTTGCTAGTATAATGAAATGCTTTCTCTGTGTCCAGATTTGACTGTAGCTAATGAAAAACTGATTAATTTCTGATAAATCTGAAACTGATAAATTCAACTTTAGTCAAAAAGTAGTCTTTAATAATAATAATATATATATATATACCCACATGCAAAATCAAATGCAAAGCAACTAATTATGTCTGAATAAAAACCCAGCAGCCAGGGAATACACAGCATATGTGTTTATATATAGGGCTATACAGCAATCTAGTGGTTACACGATGGCATTGCAGGTGATAAATGGTGCATAATTTAGAGATGACCTTAAAAATACATGTTAAAGGGAAAAATATATTATTATAACTAATTTTAGTAAAATAATAATAATAATTCTGGAATCGCACGATTAATTGACAGGTGAAATGATGCATGCAGTACAAAAAGGCCTACATTCAGCAACATCAACATTACAAACAAATCTGGCCTGCTGAGGAGGATGATGATGAGCAGGATCACAGTCTATGAGCAGGATACATGCACTGAATATACAGAAATTTTCTTTCTTAACACACCAGCTCTAAATTCAGTATTTACTCAAATAATCCACCTAATGGTGCACAGCTTATTAAACAATCTTGATTTATGTATTTATTTAACATGTATGTTTGCATTAAAAGTAACGAGAACGAGCCAAATGAAGATAAATATGCGTTCTGAAGACTGACGTGTTTATTGAACCAATCAGATAAGAGTAAATCGAGTGTCAGCGAGAAGCTCATCTGATTGGCTGCATGATGAAGGTGGACCCGCCCTCCTCTTCGCGCTTGCAAAACTCATTCAGTGAGAGAATCGTGCCAAAATTGGAAGCGCGGGTAAAAGAAAGACGCAACTGTACAAATCGGGTTATTTCGGGAACTTTTTTGCCGCATGTACACAATAAGTCATTTAGACATTTGCAACAGTTGATTTATTTACACAAAGTTTGATTTTACGCGATCAATCTGTTTTGCAGTCCCTGACTCTGTTGTTTTCGGTTGCAAATAGCTGTTCACAGGCTTGCAATGCTTTTGGCCGCATTTGTGCGCAAAAACCGTGCCAAAAGTGTAAGCGCGGAAAAATGGAAGTCAGAAGAATACAGATCCTATTTATTTTGCGTTAGCATGAAGTTGCAGTTTCACAATACATGTATTACACTTACCAATAACAGTAAAATGCTGCAAATATTTTTTTCTTACACTTGATATGCGATTTACACGCTTACAAATCTTCTCTTGCACACGCAAATTTAATTTACGCTTGCAATCTTATTTACACTTTTACAAATCTTACCCTGCGCATGCAATTCATTATGACATCATTTTACCTTCATACTTGACCCTTTTTCCTTCTCCAAGTGCCTGACTATAAAAGTTTTTTAAACAAGGATAAAGCAAGATAGAAAAGGTCTATAATGGCCCACACCAGCTGAGCTGTCGTAGCAGGGCTAATGTCCATCCCGATCCATAAGAGATCAGACAGGAGTGTGCAGCCCCCCCCCCCCCCCCCCCCCCCCCCACCCCCACCCACCCCAACAGCATTAGTCTCAGTCCTGGAAACAAACCCCAACCACTCAACCTCCCACCACACTCAGCTCTCCTCGGGGACTAAAGAACCGCCAGGGGCTCTCGTGTGTGTATGTAAGGAATCTGGAAGCATCAGCAAGGCTCATCATGGCCTAGGGGAAAGGAAGATGCTGAATCCACACTACCAAGTTGATCGTTGTCCACATGTTAGAGGCAAGCGTTAGCGCCTAGATATACACCATGACAGAATAAGGCTCTGCCCGCTGGGGAGATGGAGGAGAGAGTGTGTAAATGTGTGTGTGAGTGTGATTGTGTTAGCAAGTAAGGGTCGGTGGGGGTCATTACCGACTGCCTTAGGGCACTTGGATGCTTCTCTGCTTATCCTCAGCACAAAGAACAGCTGCAAGTCACCATTTCCACTATAATAACACAAACAAACTTGAGTTTTCCATAAAGAATAATGTTTGGTGATATAATGCTAATTGCTATGTGGCATTTACAAAATATTTTTAGGAATGCTGTGATAAAGAATTTTTCGCAGATAGTAATATCAATTTACAGATACGATTATCAAAATTGTACATTTATAATGTTTTACAAGCTGTAAAAAAGAATGACAGTTTTTATCATTAAGATTATTGACTATTATATTGGTCATTAATATATTTTCTGTTTACATGCGAAATTAATTTAATGTTTTAGTAACATTAGTAACAACAACAATAATATTAATAATAATAAGCATACAAATAAATACAACACACATAATATACTGCAATACCCATTGTAATTATACATGTATATGAAAAAAAATCATATATTTTTTATTATAAATTAATTCAATAAATAAATGAATGAATATAAAAATAAATACATAAATTCCATTAGTAAATCACCAGCTGACAGTCCCTATACAATGCTGTTCTCAAACACAAAGAGGTTCTGTTTAATTGCTGTCACTCAACCAGCAGCGCTCTGCAAGAACAATAAGTGGGCAGCACTCTTTCTCCCATAATGCACTGCTGTGGCAGACAGGAATGAGAGGGACGGCCAGGGGTGAGGGGTGGTGTGTGACTTCATAGCCTGCTGACCTGTCCATCCATCAAGCAGCATACATCACCCTGCTCTCTCCCCCTCGAAATCCTTCTGCTGTCTTGGCAAGTCTGAGGGGCTGTAAGGTCGTCACATAATTTTGGCGGTAGGCCCCTATAATGAGCACTGCCTGCCCACCAGCCCCCAGGATCCCAGCGATTAGCCTTCCACAGACACGTGATCCGTCTCCCACAGCTCTGGCATTTACAACGCTGACCTTGCCTGGAAATAACAAGGATCAAAATAGCCGGCAACCATAAGAAAGAAATTAAAGAAATAAACACGTCATTAGAAATAAAAGAAAGAGGGGGGTGCCGTGGCGGGATTGTAGCCGAGCAGCTTTAAAGGAGACGTGTCAGCGCTGTCACCCGGTCTTGGTGAGGGACGCCAAGTCTCCCGAGCATCAATCACCCTGCCAGACCGGAGCCCCCCGGTCGAGAAAGGGGAAACGCCACTGACCCGACTGGGGTGCAAAGAGAGGGAGGGATAGAAGGAGCAAAGGAAGAAAAGCCAGTAAAAATTTAATGCACTCCGCAGAGCGGTCATGTCATACTTGGTTATGGAAAATAATCCCAGATGCTTGCAGTGGCTGAAATGGAGCTGTTATGTGCATGCCTCCTAACTCTGTCTGACAGCCGTGATGTACGACTACCATTACCGGAAAATATCACTTCAACTAACCCATGATCCGGCTCCACTCAGGGTCACATTATCCACGAGGAACAAATTACACTACTCCCCCCGCCGCTTCCTCACTCCCCTCGCCCCCCAACCCCAAAGTAAATACAAATTTCCTACACGGCCCGGTACAAATGCAGGCCGATACGTTAGCTATGACAACGCTCCGTGGAGTGACGGAGATGATGAAGTACATGACAAATCACGGGCTGACAGGCCACTCTACAGCAATCAGCCTCTTTCCCGGCCTCACGAGCGCCCACTCAAGCCTGTAAACACCCCTCTGCTCGCTCCCCTCTCTGTCCTCCCTCCTTTTTCCAGATGCAGGGAGGGCAAAACACATAATCTTTTACCGCTGACAACTCGCTCGCGAAGCTTTATTACCCGCCCCGTTTCACAGTGCGGAAGTGTGGCGAGGAGATAAAAAAAAAACTGTTTTATGTTCCAGTGCTCCGGCTGAGTGATGGAGAAACTAATGTGCCTCTCCTCCTCCAACCGCCTCAGGGCAAACATCGTCATAAGACGCAGAGAGAAGCGGCGGATGAAGTGGAAAAAGTCAGACAAATGGATGCCAGGATACATACTATACATGTGGGCAGTGCTGGGTTGAAGTTAGTAACATAGTAACAATCTATTACATTACACATTTTAAGTAATATAATCAGACTACTTTTTAATTACTTTTACATTACTTTTGATATAACTCATCATATTGATTTGAATATGATAATCTTTAAAGCTCTTCAAAATAAAACACATAAAAAAGATAATAAAGATAAAGATAATAAATATTTTATTTGTGTATGCTGTGTGTGATTATAGCGGCCTGACTAGTGGCCGGTCTGAAAACTGGAAGACTTTCCGAACATATATAGTTGTTGTTGTTGTTTTTTTCAAAAGGAAAATATTTATTATTTAAAGATAAAAATCAATGAATTATGAATTTACAGCAATTTTGTGAATATTAAGTAATCATGTAATCAAAAAAGTAACTTTAGTCTGATTATGAATATTTTAAAATGTAATATAATCTAATTACAAGCATTTAATGTTCTACATCTGATTACATAATCCAGACTACATGTAATCAGTTACTATATGGGCAATTCTGATCATGGTTTTGTGAAAGACACACATTTTCTAAAGCAACACTTTAGTGAAGGTCTCAAACGAGATGCGAGTGAGTGAAATTATAGCACTTCTCTGACGCAGAGACACTAATAAATCTGCAAATGCTTTCAAATGGTGTCCTCTGCCCTTGGCCACACACAGATGGGGGAAAAATATGCAAGAAGGAATGAAGGGCCCATGAAAAGAGTGAGGGGGTTAGGGGTGTTAAAAGAGTTCAGTGATAAAGGTCCTCTTATTTTCCCTTTTAAGGCCTCATCAAGCGCATTAAAACGCAAGAGGATGTTCATTTGGAGCCAAAGGTGGGTTACTTTAAAGGTACTTAAGATTAATCTGTCCATGCTTGTGCGATTTGTCATCTCCAGCTCCTCTTAAAGGTAATGGGCTGATAATTGATTAGTACACATAAAACCATTTTTCAGCACGCTTTGTGCTCGCTGTTAATGTTTTTTTGGCATTAAACAGAGCTTCAGTATAATGCCTATGCTGTGATTATGATATGGTTTAAAACCATTATTCGTGGTTAAAAACAGAAAGTTTAAAAATAAAAGTCCATAATGACATGATACATCACATACGATGAGAACCATATGACTTAATAATAAGGATTATTGTCAGTGAAAAGCTTACATTCATTAATCTTGTACATCCATGTTACGACTGGCAAGCTTAAACGTTGGGCTTTATGTGATAATCAGTAATGTTTCGCATTGTATGCCATCATTTTCCAGTACAAGTGTTTTCATGAATTTATAGCTGTACTATTTCCATCTTGTTTCAAGTTTTCATTTTGTAAAAAAAATATTGTTAATTTTATTTTGTGAAATATAAAAATCTATTCATGCATCTATATTTTATGATTACAAATGTTAAGAAAAAAAAGATAAATATTACATCTAGTAAATATAAAAAATAAATAGTAAATAAGGTAAAAACAAAAATGGATTATTCCTTTATGATTGATTCCTGACCAAGACAGCAGAAAAAAAGCCCTTATTGTTGAGTTCTGAAATGTAAAAATCTGGTTTTACTTGAGGCTTTTCTGTCTTTAAATGTACAGATCAATAAAGAGAGACAGGAAAATAGGAGTAAACAATGGTGTGAAGCATGTCAGGCTCAAACCTGCGATCTTCATAGGCTTATATGTCAAGAGCACATGTGCGAGCCACTGCACCACAGCTCAGACATGAAGAGGGATTCTGAGGGTAGAGAGGCACTAAGCCTGAGCACATGGGCTGATTTGTTGCTGGCTAAAGTCGGCACAGATTCACTTGAGCCTCAACGGTCTTTAAACGCTCTCAGATGGCGCAGACCTGTTAGTGTTAACTGCGCCATGAAAAGGGGACGTTATTGGATCCGGGCAGCAGCGGAACATCAAACAGCCCGTCAGGCGGTGGAATCTTTCCCTCTTTTTCTCTCTGCCAGCCACAGAAGACATAATAATCCCCCTTGAGCGCCAGGTAATGAGAAGACAGGGTCCTACCTGCTCTCTCTAATAACACACACTTCTTCTGCACACAAATCAGGGCAGGGGCCTGGGGTTTGGTGGGTGAGCAGGTTGTGGGGAGAGGTGAGAACAAGATCCCTGGCACACCGAGGGAAAGAGAAAGAGAACGAAAGTAACGGGGCAACCAGGGACCCAAGCGGAGCCAAAAGCCTGGAAGGTGGAGGCCAGCCATAGTTGCCAGAGACAGCCAAATGCATTCAGAGCATTCTGGACCCCGTTCGGTCTGCATGCTGCCAATTCATCCAGCAGCAGGAGAGGGAGAGAGAGGAGAGCGAGCCAGAGAGGGCAGACAGCAGGACTAGGGCCGGGTTCCAGTTGGAATAGGCCAGGCCCGCATGACGAACAGTGTACAGACTGTACCATTTAATAAATCTCTCGCTCCGCTCCAGCTAACACAAACGAGATGTCAAAAGGCCATTAAACACTCTCACACTTTACGCAACACGTCCACACACATAGTGCTTCCCATTAACATTAAAAATACATAAAAATAATAATTATTTTATAATTACATTTAATAAAACACCATTCCATCAATTACACTAATTAATCAAACCTGCATCTAATGCATAATTATTACTAAGTAAACTACTTAAGTGAAAGAAATAAATCATTGCTGGTGTTATTTTTACAGTAAGCTTTTAACTAGAAGCTATTTTATAAATAACAATATTAAAAATATGAATATTAAAACAATGTAAATGACATTGCTATTAAATATTTTATTAAATAAATTATTTTACATTATTTAATAAATAATATAATATATTTAAAAAAAATATATATAAAAAAACAGTTAAAGTTAAGCCAACATTTAAAGCTAGTAAAAATAATTATAACATTTATAAACAATAATCAATAATATAAAAATGAAAAATGTATACATTACATTTTTGATATGAAATACTGTTTTATATATTTATACTGTATTATACATTTATAAAACTATTCTTTAATTTGATTACATACATTTATAAAAAGTATACATAATATAAAAAATAATATTTTATAAATATTTTTTTAAACGGCGGCTCATTATTGGCCAGCTCCTGCGTCAGCATCACACGCATGTGTCGTGGTGCTCACGTGAACAGCGTCGGCCAATAATGATCCGGCGTTCTGAGGTAGAACCCAGAAGCGCTGCACTGTGTTTACTAAGAGAACAGCGTAGCAGACTAACATGGAGGAGAAGAGATTGTTGAATAAAGTTATTATTTTTGTTTGTTTTTTGTGCAAAAAAAGTATTCTCGTCGGTTCATAGCATAAAGGTTGAACCACTGTAGTCACATGGACTATTTTAATGATGTCTTTACTACCTTTCTGGGCTTCGAAAGTTGCAATGACGTTGCAGCCTATGGCTGATTCAGAAAGCTCTCGGATTTCATCAACATATCTTAATTTGAGTAATTAATGACATAATTTTCATTTTTGGGCGAACTAACCATTTAAGGAGAGTGGGGATGCAAAAGGGAGAATGTTCGTATCATTCTTGCAGTCAGAAAGTGATTTCTCCAGAGTGTGTTTTTTCATTTCCTGATTTGAGCCGGAGGAGAATAAAAAGAGACAGTTTGTCTGTGGATGAATAGAACTGACCCATTAATGTGAATAGTCGTCCTCCCCTACAGCCGCTGTACTGAACATACTGTACTGTAACTGCTATTGCAGGGGAAAGAGCTACTGAATTCATTCCCAGAGTAAAGCATGTGAACATATCACTGATCTGATTTTAAGAGCTATTGACAGAAAGAGATCCCTCTGAAGTGTTTGCGAATGTGTGTGTGTTTGTTTGAAAGAGAGCGCTCTTGTTTCTTTGTTTACCTAATAAACCCTCCCATTGTTTTGACACATAATTAATCAAAGGCAGAGAGAATGACATGACATTGTGAAAATCATTAGAGGAATAATGAGAAGCAGGAACGCAGCGAGCAAAACAGCGATTAATGTCGTACACCACACATCTCTGCCATGCCACAACAAAAGGGCTTTGACTGACATGGCTAATTCGACTCGTCGTCATCAAACCACCACTGGTTAAAACAACAAATAAGGAAAATTCTAAAAGAGTGAATAAAACAACATTTTCGTGTAATCATGCTGATGTTCAACAGACAATAAGTAGTGTCTGGTAAAGCTTTTTGTATCTTGCCTAGTTTGCATCAAAGTTAGCCTAGAGCCTAGTGTTCAATTACATTCATGCATTTAAATAATGGCCTGATTTAGTGCATACTGCATTAATAACATACTGTATGTCTTTGTGGGTTATATCTATATACTGTATAATAAATCTGTAGGAATTGTTTAATGTTAATATGTGTAAAATGTAACTTATGAAGCTCGTAATGGTTCTTTTCAAATTTCGCACACCATTTAGTCATTCATAATTAATGCAGAGTTAATTAAGGCCTTCTCACAGTCATTAACAAGATGGTAATTCTAATTAAATAGAAACACACTTTTAAGTAGAGTCTAATATTGGATTCTCATTGATTCAACTTTGATTAAAAACGAATAAAGATGATTTTAGAAGTGCTATATGATGTAACATGGTATTAATAATACCACTACTGGCACTAAAACTACAGCTAACTAGCTTTACATTTTCTGAAGGAAATCACAATTCAGTATATTAATTACAATGTTGTAATTCCCCCCATTTTAAATCCGTATTTTACATATTTTAGTTGGAAAAAACGGAAAGACATTCACAGTAGGTGACCAAAGCGACCAGACATCATTCATTTTCAAGAAAGATTTGGCGAATTCGGGGAGAGAAAAGTAACAGCGACCAGAGGCAATGCAACAACGATTTATGCAAATTAGTAGCGAATCGATACGATGTAACAACTACCAATAAGAGAGCAGACAGTGATCTGCCACCTAAAACATAGGAACGACTACTAGAAACCATCTCCAATGACGTATTCGCTATTATAACGGGGCTTTGTAGTTGTCTTTGCATATTATGGATAAGAAACAGTACTATAACAAAAACATTTCAACATTAATGTTTAATTCCTAAAAAATACATAATGAGATTTCAATACACTGCTGTTGTTGTGAGCTCTGTATTAATAGAAATAATTAGGTATGGTCTTACCTTGTCTTCTTGGTCACTCTCGCTTTCACACTGTAAGACAAAGACAAAGGCAACATTAGAACAGTGCAGAATCTAATAGATGTGACAAAGCTGAAACACTTTTTTTTTTTGCTTTTAAATATAAAGCCATTATGAAGTGGAAATTAGATTCCGGCAGTCTCGCACTGCACAGCTCATCAGCAGAGTAATACAAGTCTAAGCAGGAAAAGGCTGTTCTTATCTCACTCAGTGGCCAGGCCTCATTACATCTGCCTATTACCACCAGCAGGGCTTTTTCTCCCAGACACCAACTAAAGTACGAGTCCAACTATCTTCACGTCTCATAGGCCACAGACACACCGCAACTACTTAAGCTTGTTCTGTACACAGCGTTTTAAAATAAAACAACCAAATTCACTTTTCTGAAATTCAACAAATTGATTACTTGTCAAAAATATCTAATATTAAAAGGGTTTAATTGTTGGCATTGATGTTTATTACAATTGATGTGATGTTACAAATAGATTCTGAATCCTTTGGGTCTATTTATAACTTTTTCTGCTAATGCTGTAAATCATTTCAGATTGATTCAAAACTTATTTGAAATAAAAAGAACTGGCTCATAATAGTAATTTGTTCATGAATCAGACTACACTGGTTGCTGAATTTGGAGCAACATACTACTCTTCTATTACAGATGTGGCTAAATACTGTAGTAAGAGTAGTTTGTGGTTCCGAATTCAGCATATTCTGATTATTCTGATTCACTAAAAAGTACCAGTTCATAAGAGTTGTTCATGTTCAGAATTGGGCTACACTGGTCACACTGTATTTTTTCAGAATCATTCAAAACAAGTCATTCAAGAGAAGGCTCACAAGAGTCATTCGGTTTCGGAATCGGTCGACAATGATCATGTTGTATGTTTTTTATTTCACTAAAAAGTACCAATTCACAAGAGTCATTAATTTTCAGAATCAGACTTCACTGGTTGGGCTGTATGTTTTTGATTCACTACAAAAACAGTTCATCTTAAGAGTCATTCGAATCAGGCTACACTGGTCGTGCTATATCTTTTTAAATCACTAAAACAACCAAGTCAATAAGAGTATTTTATTTTCCGAATAGGGCTACACTGGTTTTGTTGTATGTTTTTGATTCATTAAAAAGAACTTGTTCATAAGAGTTGTTTGTTTTCAGAATTGGGCTACACTGGTTACACTATGTTTTTGATTAACTAAAAAGAACCACGGTTGTCACTCCAAAAACTTTGCAGGGCATACATAGCCATAAAAAAAGACTATAGTGATCCAACTTCAAACAGAAAGTATTTTATTTTCCAGTGTGCACTTAAAAATTTAACATTTTAGACATTACCCTGAATGAAAATAAAATAAAATAAAACAAAACAACAGAGGGTAGTGGGGTCTTCATGCAAAATAAAGCAATGAAAAAATGAGCTAATAAACATAGAATGATATTAAAATGCTGAATTTAAGCCTTTCTGTCCAATTTCAATTTCAAGGTCCGCTTAATTCTTTATCTACTAATTAGCTAGCAGCACACAGATGACTTGGCTGGGAGAGATGCGCTCAGGGTTTGAGTTTGGACTCCCTAATGAAGGCCTGCTAGGGGCGGGGCTTAAGGTATTCAGGGCCAATTACACCCAGTGGAGCATAAACCTTATGGCAGCCCTGAATGATTGACAGTTCTGAGAGCCGTATTCCTGCAAGGACTGAAAGCTAGGGATAGAAAGTGAGAGGAAGGGACAGAGTGAGAGAGGGGAGAATATTTTCTGGCACGAGTTTCTCCCATCTGACCTGATACAGGGCCTGCTGAGCAGCATCCAATTTACAGCCCCAGTCCAATGGGATTCGAGACATACGGGGCTCATGTATTATACATAACCAATAAAGACACACACAGGTGTTAATAACCTACTGCTCCTGTGTGTGCCAGTACCATAATACTGTTAGCATTACAGTAAAAAGGCTATGAAACACAATCAGTATTATATTATTGAGGCTTTTGAAATACAACCCATACTCTTCCCGTCCTTCCATGTACTTGGCCACAATGGTCGATTTAACATGTCTGACTACATGAAGCCTTCCTACAGGCCAGAGGCTCCCCTTCATCTGGCACAGGCAAAGTTCCTGAAGAGTTAAAATAATGAGCAAAATGTATTTTTTCCAGTGTGTTGTGATCCATAAAAAACACTGACGCAATCTCCATTGGCGTGTCAGTGCTCCCCGTGCCCAGCCTAGCGCTTTGATTGCGGAGATATGAGAGGAACGAAATGACTCGCCCTTGCTTGTGAAGCAAATGGAACGCGCTAATAGAACTCATCGCATTACCCAATGCAAAAGTGCCATAGCTCATTACGTCAGGATAAAAGGATATCATTGTAGACGGTGAGCAGAATTGACTTTCTGCGCCGCGACTTGATGATTTAATCAACTGCTCTCCTTCGCTTCTCATCCGCGTGCCTGTCGCTAACACAGGTGCCGTTAAACGACACTCTCTCGCAAGCCAGCGAGTGGAGAAAGGGAAGAAATTGCTGTCATTATTCTTTCTCTCTCTCTCTTGCTCCTTCTTTCCAAGAATAGAGGTATGTAAATTTCCATACTGGTGCTGAGAGAAAAGATTGAGAAAAGGGGGGTGGGCCCAGATGGAAATACCTTTATAGTGGGAAAGTAAAAGTAATGGAGAAAGTAAGATTAGATCTGACAGGTAAGGGCAGGCAACTTGTTTGTCCTTAACAGCGAGAAGCTGCACTTTTCATAAATAAACAAAAAACAAAAACAAAAAAAAAGGTAAGATCTGTCGAATGTTGTGATTCAAAGTATATTAGAGCATCTGAGTCATGGCATAGTGCTTAGTACATATTGGGCTGTGGTGCTCATGTGGGAGATGCAGGTTCAAGTCCAGTGTCATTTTTCCATTCTTTGCTTTTCTCTCCACCATTTCATGTCCTGTTTAATCAAATAAAAGTGGAAAAATATATTGTTGACTGACAATTATACTATACAATTAATATTTTATTATAGTTATATCTGATATTATAATATAATGTAATAGCATATTCATTTTATATTATAATTGCTTCAGTCAAGAAAACATCCATTTGAACAGATTGAAGTTAAGAAAACAACAGTAAAGGATGCTGACGAGAGTATATATGAAGAGATTGGCATAATGATGGTCAGTCCAACATATTTAATTCCTCTAAAATACTTGGTATTACAGTCATATTGGATGGATTAACTTGGGAATCTATCTCAGCATTTTCAAGCTTTTTTTCTGGTGTGGTGTTAATTTCAAAGCCAAACACTTCGCCAATTGATCTTGGCTCCAGATCAATATAGCATGTTAAGCTTATTAAAACACCCAATGGCCTCAGTGGAACAGTAGAGCCATCTGCTTTAGTTAGACACACACTCCTCAGATACAGCGAATGAGGAAGAGCTGATTAGGCCTCCGGATGAGACCAATAGTGTAACAGATCCAGTCTACGCCTGCTATGTTCATGCAGTCTGTACTGCAGCAGTGCAGCATGGGAGCTAAACATCTCCTAAGAAATCAAAAATGACATATTTGACATATTTCAGAATAACAGTGAAGCAGGAAAGGTATGAAATCATGGTTCATTATGCACTTGTGCTAACACTCACTCTTTATTTCCTTTCCCAAATATCAATGAGAAGGAATAGGCATTTTAAAAGTGCCTTCAATGTTTTGTGGTTTGTCCTTTGGCTTTATAACAAGAAACAAGCTCTTTGAAATGTCACCAACTTCTTGTTACAACATGAAATGTCAACCCAGCACTCTTTAACCCTCTGGGGACCAGAAACGCGCCGGCGCGTTTTGCTCGCTTTTTTCACATAGCAGAAAAATAGACTTAAAGTACTACCATCATTTCTGTTCATATAGAGTTAAGAAATATGAGAAAATAATCTGTTAAATGTTTACTTTTTTATGTGCCCACATACAATCGAAATAAAATATTGTGCTTTTGTAAAATAAAGAATATAAACAGGGTGAGCGTTCTGCCTCTCAGTCACCGTGAACTTTTTTCCTGGAGCACGTCTCTAATCTTCAACAAAACTCAGCAAATACTATTCACCCAGACATGAGCAATATATCTTTTAAATCATTTGAGTTTGTACTTTTAAATGATCCGATTCAAAACTAAAATAAATATTCTCCGTTTATGTCATCTATATAAAAAGAGAGAGATGTCAGCCGTTCTCATTATCGTTCTCGCATCTCATTATCTCCGGTAATGTGACACGCCCACGGAGAGCACGCGCTATTCAAACGCAAATACGTGAAGCACCACATTGAGACGCGTTAACGCCCATAAACTCTGAAAACACACTATATTTTTTAGTCAGATTAATCTACTGTCATCTTGAGCGGCTATGAGGAACAATCCTGGGACATTTACCTACCTCAGAACAAGTGCTGGTTTATTTTCACCATGAGGAGGAGCAACAGATTCAGCTGAGAAGTGTGTAAGTGTTTTATGCTTATGCTTTGTTCTAATCGCGATATAGAATAACGTTAGTGTCTGTAAACGGAAAAATAGCATACTGTTTAAATGGGAATCATGTTTCTGTGTGTGTGTGTGTGTGTGTGTGTGTGCGTGTGTGTGTGCGTGAATGAATGAATGAATGAACGCACAGATACGCACTGTTATAGACGAAATAAAAGACATTTTGTTGACTAGTTTTGGATAGAGTATAAAGTTTTTACTCTAAAATAGACATCAAATAAGCTTTGTTAGGAGTTTCTGCTCATATGTTAAATATATAGTATGTTTTGTCAATAAACTAATCAACTAAGATGTTATAGTCTAGTGTTTGTTCCAATCCAAGCTAAATCAAAATAATGAATCCTCAACTTTGAAATATGTATGATCAAACTAAGACATTTATGGAAAAGACAATTTTCTTTTCAAGATTTTTCCAACTCTAACTTTGAACTGAAATAAAACCTTGTCTATATGGTGAAGGGTGTGTGATAGATGTGTCCAGACGTATGCACCCTGTATTTTAAAGAAGAACATTTAATTATTTGTGATAAATTTTTCATTCACAAAGAACTCAAAGACATTATTCATGTCCCTAAAGGTTGGAGTTTTCCTCATTTTTTTAATTAAGGCATTACGATTTTTTATTCCTCTTTTTAGTCAACTTTAGCATGGGTGTGTTCACTTATTCTAAGCAGTGTGTGTGTGTGTGTGTTGTAAATAAATCCAAACAATCTAAAAGCCATTCTTTTTTAAATCTCCTCATTCTTCCTGCAAGGCTCCTCATAATGATATGGCCTGATAGCACCTAATAGGGCCATTATGGGAGGGTCTTTGTCTTTCTCAGGTGTGAAATGGATACATACTAATGAGAGATCAAGCCTCCTCGCATAAAGCTTTCTCAAACAAAACACGTCATACACATTCTAAAAGACTTTATTGACTTATCTGAATGAGTAGTCAGGATGTTTCTCACATAGTTTTGGAGCAAATATTCTAGACTATGTGATACAATTTTCAAAAGTCTTGTGAAGAAATAATCATTATGTGTTTTGTGGCCTTATTTCAGAAACTTTTATTTTTAGTTTTTTCAATAACCACGCATAAATAATATTCTCTCAAAAATACAAACATGTACATGCATGTTGCTAACATATTATGGTAGCCCCGTGTGTGCTATATAGAGTGAATTTACACCTTTGCCATTAACATGTTTATAAATAACTGAAAAAAGCACAAATGTCAGAGCATGTCAAAACATCCCAAGGGCCCCAAAAAACCTTTGGTCCCCAGAGGGTTAACCAATGTCATGGTTTCTTGAAAGTCTGCACTGGAATCAAAGTCCCTAATTTGGCTGGTTTTCCACTAAAATCGAAATTAAGCTTTTTTTAACACGAGCACATCCACACACACACACACACACACAACGACAAATTTCCACAATGGCAAAAACAGAGCATTTACATGAAAATATCTTCAAGCTAAATACTGTAAATTTAATTTCATTCCTATTTGAAGTCAAATCCCAAAGGCCTCGTAAGTGCGGTACAATAAAGGAGCGAAAGCAATCGTATTCTGAGCTCGTTTAACCAAGTCTTTGCCATTGTCCAAAGCACCGAGCTTAACCAGACTTCTCGAAATGAAAACCTCAGTGCCCACATCAAACTGCATGACACACTCTGGTGAAGGGCCAACACAATGAAAAATGTGTGGTTTAACTTCAGCACAGCTATGAGCCAAACACAGCAAACACTGAAAATGTGCTTCAAAAATATGTTTAAAAACAGCACATAAAGAGATCTATTCTTATTTAGCAGTCATTGATGTAAAACCGCAGTCAAATGTCAAGTTAGGACGCAAAGTGTTCAGCGTTCCATTTCATGGTCTATTTGTCATTGTGTTGTAATTGGCACTGTCAACGAACACTGAAATTAATTGAGACTGATCTGTGCTTGATTACAGAGGCAGTGGGGGTCCGGAAGGTTGACGATAGGTTTGTACGCTCTTTCTCCCTCCATTCCTCCTCCTCTTTCCTTTGCTATTTTCACCCTCTGCCTGTCGCTCTCTCGCTCTGCCTGTGGGCTGTGGTGGGTGGCGGTGGGGGACAGCTTGAAGAATGGCAACCATTGCCAGGGTCAGCTCTGACAGTGCCAATTTGATGCGCTGCCACAGAGAGCTATGTGCCCCACCTCCTTCCTCCCCCTTCATTCTCTATCTCCCTGTCCTCCTACCTCCCACAGAAAAAGCTGCGCGTCCTGATGGTTTTCTGATGCAAACCATGGCGCTGCAAAATGGTTTTTCCCCTCCTGCTGCCTGCTTCTCCATCTGCCACTGGGGCCGCGCCGCCGCCGGCCGCCTGCCTGTCACAGCGTGCAGTGAAATTAGCCAGGGAGGAGGCGCTCGCTAGTGCTAATTACGTTTTAATCATTGGAAATGTGTTGGCAAATCAAGGCCTGGAGCTCCCACTCTCTCCTCTGCAGTAGGAGTGTGTATGTGTGTGTGTTGAGCTGGATAGAAGAGGAAGGATGAAGAGAGAGAGGAAGCAAAAACAGGCACAGCCAGCACTGAGCTAAGAGTCAGACGCTCTGAGGAGAAAATGGCGGCGTGCCTTGTACTGTCTGCTGATAGTGAGGCTTTGAGTATTAGGCCACAGAGAGACAAGAAATTTCAAGACTGAAACCAACGCTTCTCCAAGTCTACCATACAGAATGAGTTATTCCACACTGAGCCGGCTACTGACGACCCATAAGTAAGTGACATTTTAACAGGTACTGATGAGTCAAGCGTGGCTCTCAAGATATTGGGCAGATTCTTCAAAAACTGAATACTAAACCTATTTAAATATTTTAACTTATTCATGATTCAATTTATACAATTTTTGAGGTTAAACCAATAAGAAGGAAATTATTTTCTTCTCCAGTGATACTCATGACAAACTTGTATTTAATATGAGTTCACAAACTCATTTGAATGTGAAATTATAAGCTTACGGCAAATAGGCAGGAATGTTGGGCCACAGAAGTTTGACAGAACTCTATTTTTTACATGTGACATGATCCATTTAACTTATCGTTACTTAAAGAACTGGTATGAGTACCAATAAATACAGTAACATCAAGCTTTTATAAAATGTATTTCCTTAGTTAAAATAAATGAAAATATTCGCAATTATTCCAAACTTATACAGAATGTGTGTGTGTGTGTGTGTGTGCAACTGTTTAATTCATTTAGTCACTAGAAATGTCAAAAAATACCATTCAATATATTTTCTCTAGTTTGGGTCTCCGGTAAACACAAAATGGCCTTTTTAGGCCACAATTTAGGAAAGTTTAGTAAACCCTGATCAAACTGACTGCAAGCAGACATCATAGATAAATCAAAGCAAATAAAAAATAAATAAAAAAAGACAGACGACAACCATTAAAACATTAATGTAGCTAACGCAATATTGGAGATGCCAATGCTGCATTACACTATGTATTCAATGTTTATGTCATTTTAAGCTCAAATGTCCAACTTAAGCTAAACCTAACAGTGCATAAATGACAGACGTGGGTGGGTGACATAAATAACATGACTGCGAATCATCTACCCCATGACCCTGTCTCTGTGTTCTCCACAAGCCTTTAACATTAAACTCAAGTGAAATCTAACCTCACTTAGAAGAAAAAACACAGCAGCACTGCTGTCAGCCGCATCAGCGAGAAGGAGGAAATGTATTTCGACACCTTTGACTGGCTTAGGCCATTAAGAGCACCAGGATCCAGACCTGATGACATTCAGGGACTAATTCACACAGCATCTGCGTGACGTCCAGCTGTCATCCTAAAGTACAGCAGGATGAAGGAGCAAAGGAACAAATGAGGAGGGAAGCGTGACAGCCAGGAGGGCGTCTAGATACAGGAAAAACATCTCCTTCACCAGTGGAGTGTGGCCTGTCCCAGGGCAGCTCTCTCTCTAGCCTGTCAGAAAGCAGTCATCTGCTGCCTGGCCTAATAACCTCCAGCCTGATCGTAGAGTCCAACCCTCTCCCTCATGCACCTTTCCAACATCTGTAGGCAATTTCCTCCCCGATATGACACTTTCTCCAGACCATGAGCACTGAATATGAACTAAAGGACTTAAGAGAGCACAAACACTGACGCTTTGTTCCAAAACCTAGAAAACTGCCAAAATAAAGCACACTTTAATCATGTGTGCGCTCCTAGCACAAAAGCAGCATTGCATATGTCCTTTATGGAGAAGGTAAACCCATAATGCACTGCACTGGGGGGAAAACAACGCATGGCAGGCAAACCAATAATTCTTTTTATGATAAATGTACTATTTCAAATTAATACTAACATTTAATGATTAAATAGTTGATAAAAAATATTGTATTATATATTATATTATAATTATTAATTTTATTGTTTTGTTATAATATTTGTTTCTTTTCAAATTAAATTTAAATTTGTTTACATGATATTATTTAGACAATATTATTTTTATATTCTGTTTATTAAAGTACTGTGCCAGTAGCTTAGCAACACGCAAACATCCAAATCTATTAAAATCACCTGTTATCTTTGTGATGCAGAATTGCTGCCTATGTAGGTCCAATTTGGTCACTTATGAGGTTCCATGACAGTTTGGATGCTGTCTTAGAAAACTGCAGTATTGCTATTGCAGTAGTTTTTTAAAATAGCACCTGTGTGGGAAATACTGGTGTATAATAAAATTGTAGATAAGAAGCTGAATCTCAAGTACTGAGAGCCATTCTTAGACGTATATCAGCCACACACACTCTCTGTGTGATGCCTACCAGGAAACAGAAAAGGTTTAGCGGGTACAAGATGTGTCTGTGTTATGCCTGTATGCATGTATGTAAATGTGTCTACGTTAGGGGTTGAACCGACTAGTCGATTAGTCGACCTTAATGCAATGCCGCGACGCTTTAAGCTTGACGTCGACTAGTCGCGTTGATCATGTGACACTATGATTGCGCTAATTTTGATACTAACATGTTGCAGACGACAACAGATGAAGAGCCCAGAGGGTCATTGCAGCAAGAAAGCAGCATTGGTACATCAAGTGTGTGTAAATACTTTACTAACCTAACACTAGAAATAGTTGAAAACGAAAGTAAAAGCATGACGCACGCTCTCTTTTTTTTAACGGGAAATGAGAGTTCAGTATCTTTATTAAAACATTATTTTGTATCATTTATTTATTTAAACATATTAATGATGTAGCCTACCTCTAATTCACCCGCAATTAATTTGAATATTATTTTGTATTACTTGGATCTGCGCATCACTAAGGCGCTGATGTGAATTTATAGCTTTTTTTCCTTTTCTTTTTTCTTTTTTCATCCTAAATGATGATGTAAACAGTGGGCTGTTTACACCTGGCCACTTCATGTGTTTCTGTGATCTGATAGCTATCCGATCGTGAAAAGACCAGGTGTAAATGCCCTCCGAAACGCGTTCGGAGACGGATTTAAATCCGATCGCTCAAACCGCTTCAGGAGGAGGTCTGGGCCGCTTAACAGACGAAACTGGACAAGTGTAAATGCATCTGGTAGTTGAAATCACATATGTAAATTGGACTTCTCCCAACAATGCTAACAATAAACGTGTGAGAGCGTATTATAGTGATGAAGCTATGGCAGCACGCATCGAGCAGCTCGAGCATCTATTCATCAAGCCAACGTGCAAACTATCGCAAATCAAAGTGAAAGTAAGTCGCGGACGCTTAACACACAATCATCTTCGTTAAAACTAAAGAAACAAAATTATCTTACCAGTGCTGTCTCTCTTATTGTGGTCTTTGATTTTGAAATTAGCTGATGATCAATAAAATGCAGCTCATTATTGTTGCTTTCGGTGACGTGAACTCCGCTAAATCTGCATAGCGCGTTGTTTGAAGATCGGATTTATATCCGTTTTGCGTAAACATATTTATGTGACCAGGTGTAAATGGAATCGTTTTGATAAATTAGATCAGTAAAAACGCATGAAGTGACCAGGTGTAAACGGCCCCATTATGAGCTGTCTGTCAGCATCTGTATAATTTTCTGTTAATTAATTGCAAATTGTGGCATGTTGCAAAGCAGTCCCATCTCTTGTGGTTTTATGAATGACGTCATCGACTAGTCGACGTCGACTCGACTTTGATGTCATAACAGTCGACTTCAAAAAATCTGAAGTCGTTCAACCCCTAGTCTACGTATCTGGAGGGAACGTCTACCTTTAAAATAACTTGTCAGCTAAGCTGCTCGGGCTGACAGATGTGAGATGGCGCCCCGAGGTTGAGCTTGGCACAGACAGATGGTGCCACAGGGCAACGCGCTTAGCTGATCAACCAAGGGTGGCATTGTCACCCAGCCTGCCAGCCACAAGTGAGAGTGGGAGGGTAGGGTAAACGCTGTGTGTGTGTGTATGTTTGTGTGTGTGTGTGTGTGTGTTTGTTTGTTTGTAAAAGAAAAAAAAGAGTGGGAAGATGAAATCATATGTACAAATCAGTAAAACATAATTTATTCCTGTGATGGAAAAGCTGATTTTTCAGCATCATTACTCCAGTATTCAGTGTCACATAATCCTTCAGAAATCATTATTCTAATATGCTGATTTGCTGCTCAAGAAACATTTCTTCCAATCAATGTGGAAAACAGCTGTGTTGCTCAATATTTTTGTGGAAACCATGATACATTTTTTTTTTCAGGATTACAATAGAAAGTTAAAAAGAACAACATTTGTTTGAAATCTAAATCTTTATATATTTGTAACATTATAAAATTCTCTACTGTCACTTTGTATTAATTTAATGCATCCTTTTGGAATAAACGTTTTAAATGCTTTCCAAAAAAAAAAAAAAAAAAAAAAAAAAAACTTACTGACCCCAAACTTTTGTACAGTAGTGTATGTACACACACACACACACACACACACACACACACACACACACACACACATGACTGAATGTCTGTATTACTAGACTTTAGTTTAGAGCAACAACATATTTAATTTGACACAAGAAAGCAGGACTGTCAAGGACAACAAGTATTTTCAAAGGGTTTTAACCAAGAGTTTTTGTGTAAAATTTTCATGAATCTGTTTTAATTCATGTTTAATTCATCCAATGTTCAATGGAATTTTTTATCCACTGTAAAGTTATTCGGAAGTATGATTAGTCAGCTAACAATCAACACTTAGGAGACAACAGCACAATAATTCATAAACTGTGCTTCTGTCCCTCAATGCTGTTTATGTCAAATTAAATATGGCATGTTTTCTGACTAAGGTCTATTTCAAGATGCCAGACACTTTTCTTTCCCCTAATAAACAAACAAACAAGCAGAGTCAGTGTGAATTTCACTCCCACAGACACTCAGTGCTGAAGAAGGTTAGGCAGCAAACAGTTGCTAGCTTAATCAAAGATTAATAGAAAGATTTTCAGACAATTAAATACATCAGATTGCATTGTTTGTACCATTATGGCTCCTCCCTGGGGAACAGTCCACTTTGTTTGCATTTTAATTACTGCATGCACAGCTGACATTTGCTCTGATGCCAGCTGCCATCTTTGTTATGCTTCTCCTCGTACCCTCTGGAAAAGAGCAGTGAGGCGGAAAAAGTGTGGATGAATGTATGCAGTTATGATATAACTGAATATCCCGACAGCACAAATACATATATAGGGCAAGTGGACAATGCAGAAGCACAGGTCAAACACTAACTATTTATTTTATCATTGAGTACGTTTCATTGACAGACCAGTTTCATTCGTGCCCATATAGACATCACACATGAATGAGCAATATTCTAGCTTTCCTTCATTTACTCTTCATCATGCTCTCTAATTTTCTATCAAACTGCAGTATCTCTTTTTTTTCTCTATTTCCCTGTGCCTCCCCCACTTTCTCTCTTTCTCCAGCAGGAACGGATGTGTAGCTCTAATCACTTTGCTCCCCACACCTGACGGCACACTATTAACTCTAGGTCTCTCTGGTGACCCTGCGGGTCGTTGCCCATCACATCAAGTTTTTATTAGGGAATTTTCCTCATCATTAGCTCTGGCCCAGACGCCCACCATTAATATTCATTCACACTTCCATCATCCTCTGTCTCGATCTTACTACAATCCATCTGAAATGCTGCAGCACATTCACCACCTATCATTAACAGAGCTCCATTCTACCATTGACAGTTGTTTGGGAAGACACACACATACCTTGACCTGTTAAATTTTTTTGTCTGTCGGTCTGTCTGTCTGTCTGTCTATCTATATATCTATATGTCTGTCTGTACATTTTAATATGCATAATGCACATTTGTATATTTACTTACAAATTCGAGTGTCAAGTGATTTACATATTTTATTAATCACTTTGGGCGAATCATTTCAAAGTCCCCTTGTAGTCAATTGTATACCTTAAAATTAATCTTTGATCACCAAAATGGCATATTAAATGTTTTTTTGACCCTGTGAATTTATGCCTTTAAATAGCTTGAATGTAACTCTACATCCTTGCTTCATTTAGTATATGCGGAACCATGAGTTTGTAAATTAGCCCCGCCTCCACTCACTCATAAAGGCTCATCCACAAGTCGATGTATCAGAATGGTAATGCATTTTATGTATCGCTCTCTACAACGTCAGTTACATAACAATAATTCATATGATTAGCCTTTTGCTTGACTACGTTATTTATCAAACAGCTAATAATGTGTTGCTAATGTTACACAAACCATGTTCCCGTTCGCCATCTCAGTGTCAGATAGCTGCCTTCTAAAATCAGCATCCTTAGAAACGCTTTGAACAACTTAGAACGTCAGTGGAGAAAGGCATATAGTTCATCATAACATTGTAATATACATCAAATACAAAATTCACTTGCTATATTGCTAAATGTATCAGATTTTTCATATCAACAGAAAAATATACCGGGATAACCTGGCTTCTCTCGAGACTACCCTGCTTTGCAGCAGTTAATGATATGCTAAAGCCCGCCTGCATTTTGACGTGATTGGTGACAAGGTAGTTTGTGACGTAAGAAACACAGGCGATTTCAAACTGCGTTTTTGAGACTGTCTTTTTTTTCACTGCAGCTTTAAGGAGAAAATACTCAGCAATGTTGCTGACTTATGAATTTGCCCATGGCATATTAAAAACACCCCATAGACATATAAACAACATTAAAAACTTGATTTTCACCACAGGGGGTCTTTAAAAGTATGGGATTAAAATCTGAACTGTTTAACAAATTGCTTATCTACGAAGGTAATTACAAAAACAGCAGTGCAGTAACTGTTGAACAAAAGCATTAACTACAGGCCAGACCAATAAGCCCCTCAGCTGGAAGAGACACACACACCCACGCACACGGACAGAGGTGATAAGACAGTCTCACACAGCGCCACTGGCCAACTCTTACTCTGATAACCCTCCTGCTCCAGGGGATGGTTGTCTAAACACACAGACCGTGGTGGTGAACAGAGGCCTCTACTAGCCACAGGCACCGCCAGCTATTTGTGGCTGTATGTGTATGCATTCCTCAGTGCAGTATTTTAAATAAAAAAACTATTAAAAATTACACACACAGACATATTACGCACACACACAAACATAAACAATTTTTTTAATACACAAAATATATTAATTACACTGTTAAAAGCCATAGTATTAGATTAATGTCAAGCTTTTAAATTTGAAATTAAATCTCAATTTAAATATGTACAAACAAACAATTTGTGCTGCCAATACACACAGCACAGATGTGCTGGATGAAGCAAAACTCTAATATTTGTATCTTCCAAGTGCCAAACAGCTTTAGTTCTTATGCCATTATCATTAGTTATGAATTAATTTTCCCAGACATGCTTGATCCAATTGTTCTCATACAATCCCCATAAACACTTCTCAACACGCAAACAAGCCTAGATGAATAAACACCAATGGAAATGTCTTGCTCTCAACTTGGCGGCCCTACAGAGCTGCCAAAGATCTGCTTTGTAAACAACAAAAATATTTAATTTGAGAGAGTGATGCTGAGCAAAATGAAATTAAAAGGAACTCATGCTAACTGTTAAATTACTCACAGCGTGCTAAATTACATTTGCTTTTCCATCGGAGAGATCAAACGGGAAAACTCCAGCACTCCAGCGCTAATTATTTACAGTCTTCACCTCCCTCCCATCCCAGGAGGCTTAATAAACACACTATTTCTCTCTCCCTCTCTCAAGTTTTTTCACACACTTGTTTATTTCTGTTTTTTTTTTTTTTAATTATTATATTCCTGTCATGATTCTGCCATCTAGTTATTGTTCTTTAATTCTTGAGGCAGGATCATGACAGAACCATGTTTTGTGTGCAAGCACATGGCCTTTGGTTTGGGCCATGTGCTTGTGTTGTCTCGTCCTCTGGCCCCGCCCCCTCGTTATCCTCGTTTTGTCATTGTTTCATCAGTGTCACCTGTGCCCTTGTGATTGTCTCCCTTATATAATCTCCTTGTGGTTGTTACTTGTTGCTTGTTCGTTTTGTATCCTGTCTGTGAGTAATCCAGTCTAGTGTATTGTCAAGTCAAGCTTATTGTCAGATTTGCTCTATGTTCATTATCAAGTTTGGCGTCTAGTTATAATCAAGTCTTGTCAGTGTTTGTTTTGCCTTGTCAATGTTCGTTTGCCCCCTTGTGGGTTTTTGTTTTCTGTTTATAAATAAAGCTGTGTTTAGAGAATACTGTCTGCGCTTGGGTTCGTATCGGAGACCGTGACAATTCCCCCACCTCTTTTCCCACAACTTCATAAACTCTGGCGTCGAGAGCCAAGACTGAGATTCGGATTGTAATCCTTGTGTACACTGGGGCTTCTTAAGAAAGGAGACCATATAAAGCAGGGTGGGCCCTGTGGGGGTGTTGCTGTGGCAGCGTCACCATGGGAGCAAGGGGTGAGTGACACGAATGGCTGTCACTGGGATTAATTAGCATGCTAAGTGGCGGAGGGGAGCACTAGGCAGCGGGTGTGAAGCAGAAGCCATCTGACATGCACACACACACACCCCAGAAGTGTGGATTTTCACCAAAGGTGGCGGCAGGGCAGATTGCAATCGCACCCCTGAGAAGTGATCTCACACATATACTCCTCTCTGAAGAACAAAATAAAAACAGAAAAGTTGTCTGCTCGATGTGCAGTTTAGAGGGTGAACAAAATTATTTCTAATAAGAGGCAGCCAAAAAGACATTTTTACTCCTTTTCTTTTTTTCCCCATTCTCCTCTATTGATTCCATTTTATTTTAATAGCAAAACTTTAAGCAACAATCTCAAAATTCAGCAGAAAATTAGCTATTTGCCATATTTCAAGGGATGCAGCCATGTAAAAAATTCTGGCAAATAACAGTAAGCTGATAATTATCTTAATGTTATGCCGATAACCAATAAATGGCCAATATTAACATTCCATACTACTGCGTCTAAATAAATATAAATCTACAAATCTACGCTACAAATTAATTTAGGCATCACATAATTATAATGTACAGTCGAAATTCATTTTGAGATGGCTTACAATACCATTTACCTGTGTTATCAAATTATTTGTATTTTTAAAGACTAAAGGAATAGGTCCCTATTCTGTCATCATTTACTCATCATTTACTCACTTTTTGTCCATATAATGGAAGCCAATGGTAACCAAAACTGTTTGGTTTGGAATGACATGAGTGTGAGTAAATTATAATTTTTGGCTGAAATCTCATTTTCCTTTAGATGAAAAAAAGTAATATAAATGTAAAAATGGGAGAAACGAGCATGCACTATTAAAGGCACACTATGCAGGAATTTCGTTTTTGTCAAACAGCGACCGCTAGAGTCGCTGTGGAGTACTTGTATTTAACGTTACTGTCGTAAATACCACTCACTCAGAGCGTCTCTGCACTCGCGGCCTGATACCCCTTTGAAGCTGTTATATTAAGGTACAAATTTTGCAGTGTGCCTGATTAAATAAGAGATCTAATACTAAAATGTGTTTTTGAACTCAAGCTGAGCGCTTGTGTCCGCTGCTATCAGTGTCATGGATACAGTGTTCTCTTGTGGCGGCGCGCGCGCAGTCGTCACTCGGACGCGCTCTTCAACCTATCGCCGTTGTGGAGACTCTCTATTCATTCCGGTGAAATCACAAAATAAAATGCACACAAACGTGTCCCTGCTTGATACAGACTGTAACCACTGATGAACATATTCAATTTTGATGAGAGAAAAAAAACTTAGAACCTGTAACATCTGACACGCTTTGCAAAAGATTACCACTAGAACATTAAAAAACTCAAACAAAACTTGCGGATCGATGCATTTATTTACGGGTTGAGCAGAGAGGCTCATTCTCTTTTCCTTTTCCTAGTCTCTTCCGACCACGTTTTCTTTGCTTTTTCCATCGTCGAGTATCACGTCTGAAATGCGCGCAAGTGTCTTCGTGCTTCATATGTTGTTGTTGATGTGTGTGACATCGTTGCCGTAAAGCATGTCGTGATTCTCACGAGATTTGTCGGGGGTTCTCCTCTCAAACTTGCATTGCTGGTTTATGCAATTGTGTTACAAACTGAACACAGCATAAATTCTAGTACATTCTATGTTCTAGACATTCTAAATGCACTGAGTATTCTAAAAATGGCTTTGGATTCTAGAACTCCAAATGAGTCTGACCCCTATGATCATAATCTCTACAATTAGAAAAGGGGTTGTGCCCCCCTGCTTGGGCCTGTGCCGTCATGTGACCTCAAAACAGCAGCTGAAAGACCCGGCCTATTGCACTTCAAAAAAGAGCGAGCTTCCGCCTGGCACCAGCTTTGAGCAGATAAGCCTAATTAAGAGATGGAGAGATGAGAGTGGTAGAGCAAAGCTCCTGCCAACATCAGTCTCTCTGCTCAGCCCATTAAAACTACAGAGCAGGACGAGGGAAACAAACACAATCAAAGCCCTGTTCCTGTGGATTTCCTGTCTAGAAATTGGCCGTAGGCATTATCTCAAGCTAGCACCGCATGCTCGCACTGGAACATGATCCAAAAGCTACAAAAGCAAACTTTCACCCGCATGCAACACCTGTTTGCGGTTAGTGTGTTCGGCAACGCTCCCCTCCCTTTGGGCTACTTTGTTTGGCTTTAAAGTTCTGTTTCTTAACATGATAACTAACATCATGCTAATTATCCCAAAGGTTTTTTTTTCTTTTTCTAAAAAAACAATCCCAAAGTTAATCAAAGATTTGACGGTGGATGTTTGCCAGTCTGCCCTTATTGAGTAAAACCGTAAGATGAAATGCTCATATCTCCAGACTAACCCCAGGGCTCTTGTTATCATATCGATCTGCCCGACAGGAAGTGGCCTTTAATCTCTGGGTTTCTAAAGTCCTACTAGATTAACATGGCGAACCGACAGAGAAGCAAACACAAAAAAAACCCGAATGGTTCTTTTTGGTGCACAAGCCAAGCAAAATCTTGTCTGTCAACGCCACATTTATTAGTCGAATTCTTCTCGAGCTAAAGCCCGCTTTGCTTTGGGAAGGAATTTGCGTGTCATGGCTTTCATGGTCAGCAGTTAGAGCCGTTAGTGAAGAAGTTATAGTTACAGCTCTTCAGAAACAGTAGCCCTGTCTGTTGGAGAGGGTCAGAGGATCGTGTTACTACTCCTCATGTGGTTTGGCTGTGTTATTCCAGGCCACCGGGTAAAGCCATGCGTGAATGTGTGCACGTGTGTGCGCGCTTGCTCTTTTCCATTAAAGCCTGACCTCTATTTCCATCCTGCAAATTCAGCATATGGTCCCCTGTAACTCTTTCTGACAAGCCTGATCTGGCTTTTTTCTCAGAGAGAGAGGGAGAAAATAGAAAATGAGACAAGGAGAGGCAAAAAAACCTGAAGTGTTTTGTCAGCCATAATTACTCTTCAATTATGTGGTCCAAACAAAGAATTAGGGGGCACTTTGTTGTTGGAGCAGACGCTCTTTGATCAGGCCCTGGTGGAATGTGTTTCGCATTAGGGGCCCGGTGCTGTGATGTATGTGTCCTGTCAGGTCCAGGATAACAGTAACAGGACCAGGGCAGGGTCACCCCCACCTGCTGAGGATCAGGTCAGAGGAGGTATTATATGTGACTGAGCTACAGCTGCTCCCCTGCCCCTTAACCTTTTGACGTGCTTCTTTTCACCATCACTGCCAGCCAAAGACCCCCAAGTGTGGTACAGCAGTCCATTTAAGGGTGTTTCTTTAACTTTGAGCCCTATATGTCCACTTTTATGTTTGTCGGAAAATACCAAAATTCGGATATGGATTATGTTTAAAGCAAAGAATAAAAATAAACCATTTCAATACTTAGCAGTGTAAACGTAAAATAAAAAATAAAAAAATAAATAAAAATAATTTAAACTTTTTAAAATGTGTAATGTTCCAGTTATGTCCACCCCATCCAAAAACTTCGCTCTTAATATTTTTTTTTTTAATCTATAAAATCATAATTAACAAATCTTAATTTTTACACAAAGGTTAGTGTTTATTATAAATAATTTATCCATGCCCATCATTTTTATATATATTTTTTTCTTTAATACAAAAATATAAACAACCTGTCACTTACATGAGAACACCTTACATTTCTTGTTCGAGAAGTTGTTTCATTTGGATTTAGTCCACAATAGGGATGAAAAGATTTACTGTTTATTTACTGTTTCATGCAATGCAATTTACTGTTTCATGGGCGCTTCACTGTAAATTTCGCTGTGTGCAGAATATTTTTTATTATGCATCATTTCCATTCAAAATGTAATTTAGTCAAATTTGTGATAATATTATTTGTGTATTATAAATAGATTTAAGATCCATACCATGATATATATCTGAAATTATTGTCATATAAGGTGGGAATTTCCATTGCTTTCAGAAAAAAGGAGCAAATCAAATAAACTATTTAAAGTATAAAAAGTGTGTTTTAAGAGAGTTTTACTTTATTCATGGCCAAGAGTGCCCGAAAAAAAAACACCCTTAGTCGTGGCTTAATGGTTAGAGAGTCAGACGGGTTTGAGTATGGGTTGCCATACTTGGCCTTCACTTAAAAGGGATCTCTCCACCTGAGCACATATTGAAGAGGGGCTTGAATGACAAAACGAACAGGTTTTTGAAAGCATTTGAGTGAAAGATTGAGAAAGAGAGAGGAAGCTACAGATGAACATAGACATGAGTTAAAGGGTTAGTTCACCCAAAAATGAAAATTAAGTCATTAATTACTCACCCCCATGCTGTACCAACCCCGTAAGACCTTCGTTCGTCTTCGGAACACACATGAAGATATTTTTGATTAAATGTGAGAGCTGGATCACTACCACACAGGCTGCCTAAGGGAATGAAACCTGACGGCCCAGAAAGTCATTAAAGAAAATGTTTAAATATTCCATGTCACAACAGTGGCTCAACTATAAGTTTATCAAGCGACGAGAATACTTTTTGTGCGAAAAAACAAACAAAAATAACG
Organism: Tiaroga cobitis; assembly: GCA_030578255.1. Taxonomy (NCBI): domain Eukaryota; kingdom Metazoa; phylum Chordata; class Actinopteri; order Cypriniformes; family Leuciscidae; genus Tiaroga; species Tiaroga cobitis. The sequence continues at coordinate 23,537,915 of CM060600.1, forward strand.
ACTTTATTCGACTATTCCTTTTCTTCCTTGTAGGCCTGAAACGAGACTTCAAGAGATTTCCACGACGCACGCGCGAGAACTTAACTGAAGTAGTTGAAGGAGATCGCAATTCTCGCGCATGCGTCGTGGAAATCTCTTGAAGTCTCGTTTCAGGCCTACAAGGAAGAGAATGAATAGTCGAATAAAGTCGTTATTTTTGTTTTATTTTCGCACAAAAAGTATTCTCGTCGCTTGATAAACTTATAGTTGAGCCACTGTTGTGACATGGAATATTTAAACATTTTCTTCATTGACTTTCTGGGCCGTCAAGTTTCGTTCCCTTAGGCAGCCTATGTAGCAGTGATGCACCTCTCAAATTTAATCAAAAATAACTTCATTTGTGTTCCGAAGACGAATGAAGGTCTTACGGGGTTGGTACAGCATGGGGGTGAGTAATTAATGACTTCATTTTCATTTTTGGGTGAACTAACCCTTTAAGATTTCAACCAGTCAACTTTATGATTCAAATTCTGTCACTTTATGGTCATAAATTACACAATATGTAATTTTTTTTTACTCAGACAAACCCACTTCGCCATTATGTAAGCCAGTTGTGATAGATTTGTCAAGAGCTAAACTCTTTTTTGTTGCACTAAAAACGTCCTGTGCATAACACACACTGTCAGAAACAGCATAAATGAGCTGAAATGTAAGATTCAACCCATTTTGTCTTTGTCAAACAGTTGATGTTATGTTTTAAACACTTCTGCAGAGTCTCAAGCAAGTCAGGGTCATTCTTCTGCCCGTCTTAAATCCCTCCATTCTCAGGAGAGCTTGGTAAACGCTGGCGGTGGCCCACGCTCCAGCCTGACAGCCATCTGCCGAGTCCCATCGGCCCACTGGCGAGTGATACAGAGCAGGCAGGCGATCTCTCCCAAGAGTGTCTACATGGCATGTGTAAAAGGGTTGTTCTGTGGCTTCGCTGAGAGCCCCTTGAGTCACTGTTTCGGGCTGGAGGCCCAGGGGAGGAGGGTGGTTGTTTGTGAGGCAGAGGGAGAGAGTGAGCCCACTCCAAAGCTGCCTCCTCAGGCTGTGGCCCTCTGGAGGGTCTCTGGAACGTCTTGGAGCCATCTGGGGAGAAGTGGAGCGTGGCAGAGAGCAGCTGGACCCTCTGAGCGCCTATTTAAGTACTGGCAGCCCTGAGGCACCATCAGTCACATCACAGAGACAGAGCAGGGACATGCAGAGAGGGGCAAGTAGGAAACAGACACCCTTAAAATATAATTGCCCACAAATCACCAGCCCATGCCCCCAATATGCCCTTTGCTCAGTCAAGAAAAATAGATTTTACTCTAATAAAATTAAGCCATAAAGACATGCCATATTATAAAACTTAAGCATTATAAAAAACTTGAGCAAAATATTAGCACAAAACAAAACAGTTCTTTGGCCTCATAAACACTCTTCTTCCAAACTCAAAAAAGCAACTGGCTCTGCAAAGAATGGCCACTGCCACATTAGCTATGTTTACATGCACCCAAATAAACCATTAGTAATCAGATTGATGGCTCAATCGGAATGAAAAGCCTTAATGTAAACACCCCAATCGATCCAATCGAGCTTGATTCGGATCGGACTGAAATGAGTGGAGAAAAAATAAATAAACAAAGCATGTAAATGCTTGAATACGAGTAGCTTCTCAATCGTACTGAACAATTCCTTGCACACGTGCAGTGGCGTGATACGTTGGTTGACCAGAGCCCTTTTATAATAAAAGTTTTTTTAGGGTTGATATAAACAGAACTTTCAGAATATGAAATCAGATTGGATTCATTCAGGTTGATGAAAAGTAGCATATGTAAACAAATACTGAGTGGTATAATTTGGCGGTCCGTCTCAACGCCTTATACAGTATCTGACATATAGACATGAGGAAAGTATGTGTGAAAAGGAATAGACTGTGTTGTTTATAACATCTCAGGAAGAACACCTCTGTGAAGCAGCTAAACGCAGAAATTACTGAAGCTTTAAATAAACCACCACACGTACTAACAACAAGCTGCGCCGTCTTATCACATCACCGTATCGTGCTTCCAACTGTCAGCATCCCAGCAGCATAATTATCCGAGCCTGTCAGCCCACACTTATATATATATATATTTTGTGCTTATTTTTGGGGTGTTTTTTGAGCATATCGGATGAAAGATGAATCTTGGGCATAAATCTCACAGCTGGCAACATTCGTCATGAGATTTCTTTGGCTGGAAATGTAAAAGTAACTGCAGACGGCAAATCATTAAACAAACACTGTGATGAGTGATTCCTCTGTTAGTAATCCGCGTTCTGGTCCAAATGGCTGACAGATGAGCTACCACATGCTAAACTTGTAATAAAATGTTTGAGAGATAATTGGGAAGGTCGTGGTAAGACTCTGGCTATCTGCTCCATCTAAATGTGAGAACCAAATGCTCTCTTTCTATTTCGCGCCGTCTCACGTTCACACACAAGCCCTCCAGTAAAAACACAAACACAAGCCTCTAAAAGACATAAAACTTAATAGGCACCATCCTCTCAGTGGTGCACTTGTCGATTGCTCGCTAAAGGCGGTGTAGGTGGTTTTCTCCTGCCATTCGGCTGTCTTGATGCTTTGTGTTCGTCCCAGGAGTCCATATTTATGAGGCTAGGGAGTCAGCGAGGGTGATGAGGGAAGATATTGCTGGAGAATGAAAGAAATGAGATTTCTATACCGAGAGAAAGAGAGAGGGAGAAAGCTCCTTGTCAGGAAGAGCATTAATTAAAGTGTTAAAGCTAAAAGAAGTATTGACTTCCTCTTTCGTTACCCCCCCCCCCCCCCTCACAAGCTCCCTACGGTACCGTCTTCTACTGCAGGCCTAGAGAGCTGACTGCAAGAAAAAGGCCCACCAAGACCAATTAAAGCCTTCAGCACCAGGCTGAGAGCAAGACAAATGGAGGCAGAGAGGCTCGATTACAAGAAACCTTTGTACCAATGTAAAGCAATTAGAGCGCTCTCAGGGGCCAGACTGCACGGTACCTATGTGTCATGGATCCGACATGCCGGCTAAACCTCCCAACAATCACTCTTTTCTGCTGCCTCGGCCCACTCAAATAGTCGTATTAGTGTCATATATCAGCTCACAGGCCAGCTATTGGTTTCAGCTGGGGCAGGAGAGAACGAGAGTAAATGAGATGGCTAAAGGAACGGCCAACCTTTGAACCTCCGTGACAGAAACAATATGTTGGAATCTACGCTCAGCCCTGAGGGATCTCCTATTTAGTCCGGCTAAAAATCACTGTTTGTTTTAGAGGTCAAAGGGTTCAAACTTGTCATGTTGATCCTTGCTCTTGTCTCTGATTAACTACTTGTCTACACTGCTAATAATAGTCTCTTATCAAGTTATTATATATTTAAATGTATTTTTACAAGTTTATTTTGGGGTTAGTATGATTATTATTATTTTTTACTTTTATTCAGCAAGTTGATAAAGTGACAGTAAAGATATTTATAACATTACAAAATATTTCTATTAATCAAAGGAATCCTGGAAAAAAGTACCACAATTTCCATAAAAATATTAGCACCACTGTTTTCAACTGTTAGAATAATTAGAAATTTTAAGATCTTAGATGCATCTTAGAAGGATCGTATGCCACTGAAATCTTTGCCATCACAGGAATAAATACAATTTTATATATATACTATATATATATATATATATATATATATATATATATATATATATATATATATATATATATATTCAAATAGAAAATAGTTATTTTAAATTGTGACAATATTTCAGAATATTATTGTTTTACTAATACACAAAATAAATATACTGTAAATATGAATAAAGTATAAAACCTTGATGGGAGACTTTTTAATCTCAGACTGAGATTATCAAAGTTGTATTGGCACAAATAAAAGTGGTGCAGCCTGTCAGGAGGAGGTCATAAGCACTGGTGGATAACAAAGTGTTTTTTATTGTAAAATTATGTTAATTAGTTCTATCTACAATTAACCGAGTGAAAATTCTCTCTGCGACCCGAGATTACGAAGTAATTTTGACAAATGGTAGCAGATCAGTAACGACCTTTTTCTTTTATGGCGAGGCAGTGGAGGCTGAGGTTATTTATTATGCCTTTTTAAGAAGCAGGTAGAAAAGAATAAATGTGATGCTGTCATAGTGTGTAATGGTCCCAGTAATGTCAGACTACAGACTGCATAATGATGATCTTTCTCATGTAAAACCTCACAAAAAGTCTCTCTTTCATTCTCATTCTTGCATTTAGCACCACAGTTTAAAAAAAAAAAAAGACAAAATACTTCTAAATGACAGCTTTTGTATAATGAGGGGTTGTAAAGAGCTCCGTTGCTCCATTTTAAGGATGTTCAGAAACAGACATACACATACATGCAGTGATAGATTGTCTTATCTTCCCATGTCACTATAAATCCAAACCTTCAAATTCAAACCTTGCCTTTTTCCTAAGTATGGGATTGAGGTGATTTCTCTGTCTCTAGAGTATCCAGATTTTCCTTGATTCTGGAAGATTTCCTTGATTTCTACCTGTTTTTCTACCATGTTTCAAAAGCTCCCATTTCTTACATCAGTCTAACAAAAACAATATCTCAAAGGAATCAATCCTCAAATTACAAGCCAAAAAAACAAAAAAACAAAAAAAAACAGGAATCTATGGCTCTGAAATGAGTTTAGGACTTGGCCCAGACATAAGGCAATGAAGTCAACCAAAATTACCCAGCAATCATGGCAAGCTCTCTGGATATTAGCCCACAGTAAATCAGACTGACGACGGAGATTTCCCTAACTGCAGAAATATGGGAGGCTGTCTCTCATTTTCTCTAGGTCTCAGTGTTATTTTCTCTCTCTCTCTCTCTCTCTCTCTCTCTCTCTCTCTCTCTCTCTCTCTCTCTCTCTCTCTCTATCTCTCCTCACAGTTTGGGTTTGATGGAGTCCCTTGGCATTGCTGGGTAAAAGCTTCAGCAGATGGCTAGATACTTGGCTCAGGAAGAGAGCCATACTTAATTTTTTTGGCAGAACTACAGGCATATGGCAAAAGTTCACGTCAAATGCTGCGCTTCACAGGCGGAGACCGTCTCCAAAAGATGGAGGAACACTAGGCAGAATGTTTTTCTCCTTTTCACCATTTAAAACTAAGATAAAACAGAAAGAGACGGAGGAGTTGTCAAAATAGCAGGCACTCTTGATTGATTTGATGCGGTGACTATGAATGTGTGTAATTCAGCAGGAGACCGGCCAACTCCACTCATTTCTCAGATAAACACAGCCACAATAACAGAGAGCGCGAAGATAAACATGGTTCTGCTTAAGATCAACTGCGCAATCCGCAGCGCAGAGGAGCCTGCCAAAACTGCACTGCCCTCAGCACTTACTAAAGCGAAGACAGTCAAGTCGGTGATCTTAGTAGGAGAGCACAGAAAACACAAGGCCTTTTGTCTCTGTCCAAAAGATTAGCTCCGAAGACATTTGTGGAGATTGGATACACATTTAGGATTTAAGGGATCATTTGCAGGATTCAAAATCAATAAAGGCATGGATTGTGGAGCCGCTGGAGCCACGAGCAGAGGAAAAATCAAATAAGAGGCTCTTATCCTCAGAACATCTCCTGCTGGCAAACACATGTGGAGATATGATTATTCTGCTGGTCAGATTGAGGTTTTCATTTTCTCAAATTCAGTTTAAAATTATGTCTGAAACTATGTCTTTAACTACATGGAGGGCAGGCAACCAAATGATTATGTGGGGGGATAAGTCATGAGACTACTGTTTTAGCTTGTAAACTGAAAATGTAAAAGAGCCGGAATGAAATATAGTGAAATTTGTCCAGCACCGTTTACACTACAGACAAAAGCGATACCTAAAAGAATCATGCGGTTTGTTGAGGAGAGGTGTTCTATTACTTTTCTAAGCTATGGCAACCACCCAAAAGACTCCCACAAGACATTTTCTTCAGAGGCAATGCAAAAAATATAAAGTTTTAATCATCCCTAGAAAATTAAATTAGTTCTTTTTTTTGTGTAGCACAAATTGTCACATACACGTTTGTTCTGATCATGCATAGAACAATTTTGGAGGGAAGGACAGAAAAAAACAATTCTTTCCGCATCAGACAACAATCACATGGCAATATCATTCTTTTCTCCTATAATTTATCCTCCCATCTAAAAGCTTGGCATTCTTGTAGCCAAGAAATGATCCCCTGTGAAATAAAAAGGGGCCTCTTTCAAATCCTGATGCAGAGAAACACTTTGCCTTGAAATAAATCACAAGGGAAGAAATCAGCCAGAATAACAGCAAAAAGAAAAAGCAATAAAAAAACCTCTATGCAGATGACAGATTATTATGTATGTATGCATGTATATGTATGTATATATACATGCACTACATACAAACATACATAAATAAACACACAAACATGCATGCAGTTTTTTAAACGGTAAAATAATTGTGTGTGTGAAAAGAAAGTGTGCATGAAATAAAACTCCCTGCACCAACAAAAATCGTGTTTTCCAAACCGTGCATGAAAGAGAGGCCAAGGACGTTGTATCCCAAGCGTTAGATTGGTTTCACATCAGATGATTAGCCTCATCCATGCTAATTACACTGAATGGAAACTAATTAGGAGGAACCACTCTTCAGCTAATGAGGATTTGGGGCATTTCTTAGGACATTATTTAGTGACGCACACATCCTCCCTTAAGCCAAACTACAACTAAAAAAAAGCTTTACACCGTTATTTAGTGCCATTTAACACCAACATATTCTGCGTTTCTAAAACTACAGCCAAAAACAATGCTTAAAGCTAATCGTTGATGCTAATTAAGTACTTGAATAAAAAACCTAATTGTTACTTTAAGTGTAAGAGAATATAACAGTTTATGTGATTGCATTTTTCTCTGAGAGTACTGGTCTTTTATACCGAGCAGTTAATGTTTTATTTGTTTTATTTTATTTGTAAATGACATCACTTTAAATTAACAGAGGTAATATGCACGAGGTGCTGTTCTTTATATGACCTTTGTGAATTTCATAACACACGTCCATTCTCTGCAAATTACAAGTCTAAAGATGAATGTGAAATGATCTTTAATTGGAAAGCACGCACACACATCAAACCTCTCTCCACCAGCTCCCGGGACCGCAATTAGACCCGCAACAGCAATCAAACCCAATGACAATACCCACAATCCCCCTCTGCGGACATGTTTTGCTAACCTCACTGAAGACCTTAGCAGAGGTCCACTTATTCTGTCAAAAGAGCCCCATGTCTAAAATCAAAACAACCCAATCAGCAGACACACTGGTTCTGCTGTCCCACTGATTAAACGCACGGTGTGTGTAGGAGAGAGAGGGGAAAAGAGCGTTGGGGAGAGTGCAATTTGCTAAATTACAAGTATTCTGAACATGTAAATATAGTTTAATTACAGCAATTAAAGAAGATTACTGGAGATTGGCAGATGGGGGATGTAATGCTCTTTTAATTAAAGTCTGAATATACTGTAACACAAACAGAATGTTAACCCCACTGAATGGAATGGGTAGTTAGACCCTGACAAATTGTATCCCCATGCCTCTCTCTGAAGACTTATAATTACCAGTGTTTAGAGGGAGAGCTCGCATGTGTGAGCGTGTGTACGTTTCTGTCAGGGTGAAAGAGACAGCGGTGGAAAATTGAAAACAGACTTATCTGGCTGCAATTGCCGACTCTAGGAATAGCAGATTGAATTAGGGTGACATCAGGAAAAACATTTTGACAACAGTTGATGTGGCATTAGAACCAATTAATTGGGATTTAGTGTGTGAGATCACTCTCTGTGAATTGGAAACAGTCTTTTGACACACATGAAAACCTTGGAAATGAGGGCTAACGAAAGTACGAGGCCTTGGCGGGGCTTCAAAGCACCAAGTAAGGGGAAGGGGGGAGAGAATCAAACTGACACACATTGAAGAAGTTCTAACCGATCTGGGGATGAAAGCGACTCCAGTAAAAATGGTCATAGATTACGGTGGTGGTTTTACAAGAGGTTTGCTCCTAAGTAAACTTTGTAATGCATAACAATCAGAGCTTTCTGAAACTCCATATGTGTCTAATGTGCAAGCCTTTACATAATCCAAACAGCTGCTATGTAAGTCTATACGTCTCTACATATGGAACACATCCAGTCCCATTGACCCACTCCTAACAACAAAACTAACATGTATAAACAGCATCAGGTGGCTTTTCCTACCAGCATGGCTTCAACACGCTTATGGGAAAGGCATTTCCACTGGATCTATACAACATAGTAGCAACATTTTATAAATTCATGTCAATAGTCTATTAGAAATTCTAACAGAAAGATCAATGACCCTCGCCCAGGGCCTCACAATAAAGATTGCCTTTGGAAAGCCATTTAAGGGCTTAATCTCTTCATCATGTGGTATTTGGAAGCCTAACTTTGTTCTTGTTAGGCAGATCAATTGCATTAATTTACAAAATGGGGGAAAATGTCACCTTTCATCCTTTAAGTCAGCAACGAGCGAGAGAGCTGCATTAACGAGTGTGACCGCTCCACTCCCTCATATTAGCACAGAGAGGTGTCATGGGAGACCTGACCTACAAATTTTAATTACAGCATGAAAAATGCAGGGCCGCCGATGAACAGTGATATCGAAAGTGCAACCAAAGAGCCGTCTGGGTGAGTTAACGGTTCCCCGTCTGGACTGGAATGAGAGACTATACGCACAAATAAGAGATCAAACACAAGACCAAGGAAACATAAGAACAGCAAATCAGGCCATCACATCTGACCAGGCCATGCACAAACCAAAATGTGTTGCTTACATGAAAAAGAAAAAACAATATTTTACACTTTCCACGTATCCATATTTCCCACATTTTTTAGCTAAAAAGTGCCAAAAAAGAGAAAGGCATACCTAACAATCAGAGCTTTCTGAAACTCCATACATGTAAAGGTACAGAAAGTCTTAAGGCTTTAACAAAAATAAATAAATAAATAATATAAAAATGAAAAAAAAAAATACACGTATAAAATTAAATAAATATGAATAATAATGTCAATTGTATATTTTAATCTTTTGATTGGCATAACATTTTTTTATTTTAAATAAAACATTCTACACTTTCCACATTTCCGTTTTCCCCACTTTCCCAATCATTTCCTGTCATCTGTCAGCTAAAGTTATCAGTAAATAGTGATTAAAAAGGCTAAAAATGTGACAAACTGTGGATATGTGTTTTTCTAAACCATGGCAAGAACTCAGCGTTTACTGACTGTGTTGCTCAGAGCTCTCCATCTCATGTTCATTTTAATGCAGACATAATGGTTTCTCATGGATCAGTGCACCAGCATTGTGCATCTTGTTGCTGTCGTGCATCGGAGAGGTTGGTTGTTTCTGTGAGATAATTAAAGCAACGTGAGGAGCAAGAACTCGCCACTTCTAGACCCACAAAGATTAATCGGGGGATTGTTCTCAAAGGCAAAACAATTTGTGTCAGATGTTGTTTGGGTTGACTAACATAGGGTTAACTGACACATATAATCTCTCATGACAACGACTGACTTCATCATTTTCTCTATGGAAGTATAGGAGACTGAGTGATGAATTTAGATACTCATTAATCATGCAAAAGCCCTTTGGTGTGGTCAAGAAGATGCATTGCCATAAAAGACCATGAACAAAAGGCCCATTTTTATGAACAGGAGATCAGGATCAGGATTCCATAATGATGTCACGTCCTTTCTGGACTGTTTGTTTCAACTGTGTTGAGTACTACATCTGATAAACAGTACCAGTGGTCACAAAAAACAAATAGAAATGGAAACAAACAAAATGAAACAAAACTTAGCAGAATGATAACATTAAGACCCAATGGGGCATGAAATAGTGAGTAATTGGGATCTGTTCAAAAAAGCATGCTTTCATTTGGGAGTAAGCAGATGGTTGAGATTAGTGGTTTTCAGTGGTGTAAAGTAACGAATTACAAATACTCTCGTTACTGTAATTGAGTAGTTTTTTTTAGGAATTGTACTTTTTTAAGTAGTTTAAAAACAGTGTACTTTTACTTTTACTTGAGTACATTTTAAGTGCTGTATCGGTACTTTTACTGCGCTATTTTCCCTGAACCTGCCGTCGCTACATTTATATTAATATTTATTTTTATAATAAGTCATCATGTGACTCCATGCGTGATTCCCGTCAAATCAAATCGCGCGCGGAAAACTTTCCATCAAACCAGCATCAACAGACTTCGAGACACCTGGCGCCAATTTATTTTGTTCACGAAGTGACTTTCGGAGTGGATCTTGAGCCTGGAGGAAGTTCATGCATTTGTGTCTTCATATAGGCAAAAAAACAGCGCAAGCGTCACACCTCACACGTGCTTCAGTGTGTGTGTGTGTGGTAAATGAAACTGCGCGTCGGCTGCACCATTCATTCACACAGAACATGCAGGATTCGTATTTAAATTGTCTTTGTGGTTTAATATTCACACTATATCGCGATTTGATTTCAAGTGTACTGAACTGCTTTCTATTTATTCCTCAAAAAATTTACAAATTCCGTGAAATTCCAAGTTATAAATTCCTTTTTTATGACTGGATTTTGTCAGCATTTTAGGGGGGGCGGGGGTCGTCCAAAACAATGGTAGGGGAAACGCTGTATTTTTAGTGCTAGCAGTCAAAAATAAAACTGTTGGAGAAATATTGAAATACTGTTTCTTTTTTTCTATGAATCTGTGATAAGAGTAAGCTACATTTTCAATTTGCAGGGTATAAGGTGGACTAACATTCATAGCATAATACTCACTACTCACTACTCTTGAGTACTTTTAAAAGGGCTACTTTTTACTCCTACTTTGAGTAGTTTTTAGGACCCGTACTTTTACTCTACTCTCACTACATTTTTTGACAAGTAACAGTACTTTTACTTGAGTATGCTTTTTCAGTACTCTTTCCACCACTGGTGGTTTTGAAGTTTAGCGTGCTGTGAGTTGCAAATAATAGAGCTTAGCTTTACCAAATTCAACACAGAAACCACAGACACTACATTCCCACACTTGACATCAATCAGGGTGTCCTGCCAGAAAAAGAGAAGCCACAAGACAGACTCGGCCTCATGATGGTTTAATCAAGACAGTCTTCAGGATAAATCAATTATATACTGTAGGTAACTAGAATTATAATTTTTTTTTTACAATATCTAGTGCTTGCCAAAAACTTTTGCCTCAATGCTAGGGTGCTCAGAGTGGTTTACAGCACTTTGATATGTGGTTACTAGGGTGTTCTAGGTGGTTGCTCAATGGATATTCTGGTCTCTCAGTTTAAGTATGAGATTTTTCTGTTATTTTTTTCATGTGCCAGATTGTAAGTTTTTCTAGTAATTTTCAAGTTTTCTTAAAGCTACACTGTGTGATTTTTACCCCCATCTAGCGGTGAAAAGGTATATGACCATCCAGAGAATATTAGTTTCTGTTCCTCTCAATTTCGATTTCGTTTTAACTCCTAAGGTGGCCAATGGAGTCCAAGATTAACATGGCTTCCAGTACGACCTCCTCGACACGGTGCCATCGAGTGTTAAAACGCGAAAGGCGAAGCTTGATGTCCCTCTTTGGCTAATGTACTTTCAAGATGGAGGGGCAACATGGCGACCGACATTAGAACCCCTTACCCGTATGTATTTTCAATGGCATATTATACACTCACGAGAATACTTTATTACTTGAACGAAGTAAATATACATTAATGAGCACATATATTTTTGAAAGAACTAAGTGTTTTTAGCTAAGAATAAACTAAAAAAGTTACACAGTGTAGCTTTAAGTAAAAGAGAGCATGACCTTCCTTGTGATACAAAAAAAAAAACAGTCAGACTGTTGATATATTGAATATCTACGTTTGTCATGATTTTTACAGTACATGAAAGTTTCAATAATTTGAATTTAAAAATATAATTAGATTAAAATTAGGCAAAAATGGCACCAGAGTAGGCAGCTTCTATTAGATTCAGTTCAAACTGTCCTTTTTAACTATTCGAAAATGTATACACTATTGTTCAAAGGTTTGAGGCCAGTAAGATTTATATTTTTAAAAGAAGCCTTTTAGGCTCACCAAGTCATTTATTTGAATAAAAAAATACAGTGAAATATTGTTACAATTTAAAACAACTCTTTTCTATTTAAATACATTTTTAGCATTTTCAGCATCATTACTCCTGTATTCAGTGTCACATGATGCTTCAGAAATCACACTAATATATTGTTTTGTTGCTCTCAAGAAATCTTTCTTATTATTATCTATGATGAAAACAGTTGTGCTGTTTAATATTTTTGTGGAAGCCATAATACATTGTTTTGTATATAACAATGGCAAAGTCTATACTGGCACTTTTGATGAATTATTGAGTATGTAGGTTAATATAAATGTTAAATTAAACTAAATTGCCCTCAGTTTCACAGACAAGGCTTACGTCTAGTCCCAGATTAAAATGTTTGAGCTGTTTTAACTGAAAGCAACTTGTACTGACATATCTTAAAATATGTTAGTGCCATTGTTTTGTCTCAAGATGCACACCAGCAATGTTTTGTTTTTCTCTAAGGCACGTTTATAAAAGCTATAGATGTCCTACTTAAACTAAGCCCTTTCATTGAAACCAGGCCTTTATGTGTTTAAAAAGAATGTTTGATTGAAATGGTTCCTATTATTGAGGGGGCAAAAAAAAAAAACCTTTAATGTTATTTCACAAATAATATAAAAACATCAAGATATATTATGAATACTGTTAAAAGCCTGAAATAATACAAAATATACTATAATTTTCCCCGAGGCCTACCTAGCACTTGTGGAGTAGTATTTATGGTCAACATTAAAGTTATTCAAATTTATGTGAAGTAATGCAAAGCTGCGCTAGTTTGGACAAAGCCTCATAACTCTGATGGCCTTATACCTTACCCAAAATTTCTCTTAATCTGCCTGTCTTTTGAGTGTGGGCTCACCCACTGTGAGAGTTTCATTTACTGTTCCGTTTTGCCTGCCCTCCCATTCCCTGCATTCTTTCTTCTACACTTTGTACTTTCCTTTTCAGTCTATTGTTTAGAAATGATGGGCAGATCACAGGTCTCCTTCAGTCATCAGTAGGTTAAAGAAACTAATAGCTTAAAGTCTTTAAATTGTCACGTAAGCCAGTGGCTTTTAGACAAATTGAAGAAAATGGGCCCCCTTTCCAGGCCCCCCCGCGGCAGAATGTGCGGGTGAGTACAAAAGAAGGCCCTTCAGGAGGGGGCGTGAAAGGAAAGGTAATGCATTGCGTAGGTCTGTAGAGCTGCACATCCAATACCACCTGCTATTAGCTTTCTTACTGCCATTACAGCTGTCGAGATGGAGGGCCTTGACACTTGGAAAAAAACAGATGGGAAGTTAGAGGGATATGTAAGAGCAACTAGAAGATTCAGCCCTTTCACCTCACTCCCCTCATGCTCTTACATCTGACTGTCAGTCAGCGAGGCAATTTGCCTCATATGGTTCAGAGACAGAGTGAGGAAGAAAAGCTATGAGGGATGCAGTTGGTGAACAATAAATGACATCTCTTGTCTCTCTCCCATCTCTGCGTCTTGATCGGTGTCTCATTATTTACATGGCTCTGAGGGAAGCCAACTCTAAAGGACAAATTCAGATGCTGAAGGATCATACTTTAAGCATCAACTGATGGGCTCTATCTGTAAACAAATGTAAAACAGCAACTGGCATCAAAAGTGTATCAATTTAAATTAGGGATGCACCAATATTAAATTCTGGCTGATATTATGATATGGCCGATAATCAATAAATGGCTGATTGTATATATTATAAATATATAAATCTATACAAACCTATAAAAACTAAAATCAATAATTTTAAATTCTACAAGTGAATTTAGGCATCACAACATTATATTATACGGTATGAAAAATGGATATTCATTTTGAGATTTGCTAAAGATTATATTTATTCATTCATTTGTGTTTTTATGTAGAAATAAGAGGAAATGAGCATGCAAAATTAAATGTTCAAAATTAGTTGACCATTATTGATCAATTTAAAAAAACTCTAACATCAGCTGATATTATACCCATAATTTAAATGCATTTAAAATGATTTATTATTAATAATAATAATAACTAGAATGTACATTTCCAGAAGAAAATGTGAAGTAGTGCTTGCAGTGGCAAAACTTGCCGCTCGGTTGCTAACGTGCGTTTAGCTAGTTTTTACCAAGATGCTAGCATGATTAGCATGTTGATAGCATTTTTTTAGCTAGATGCTAGCATGATTAGCATGTTGCTAACATGTTTTTAGCTAGATGCTAGCATGATTAGCATGTTGTTAGCATCATGCTAGCATTATCAGCATGTTGCTAGCATGTTTTAACGAAATGCTAGCATGATTAGCATGTTGCTAGCATTTTTGTAGTTAGATGCTAGCATTATTAGCATGTTTCTAACATCATGCTAGCATGATTAGCATGTTACTAGCATCATGTAGCATGATTATCAGGTAATTAGGATCATGCTAGCATTATTAGCATGTTGCTAGCATGTTTTAACTAAATGCTAGCATGTTTTAGTTAAATGCTAGCATGATTAGCATGTTGCTAGCTTTTTTGTAGCTAGATGCTAACATGATTAGCATGTTGCTAGCATCATGATAGCATGATTAGCATGTTGTTAGAATGATTAGCATGTTTGTAGAATGTTGCTAGCATCTTTGTAGCTGGATGCTAACATTGTTAGCATGTTTCTAGCATGATTAGCATGTTTATAGCTAGATGCTAGCATGATTAGCATGTTGCTAGCATGTTTGTAGATAGATGCTAATATGATTAGCATGTTTCTAACATGATTAGCATGTTGCTAGCATCATACTAACATGATTAGCATGTTGATCGCATCATGCTAGCAAGATTAGCATGTTGCTAGCATGATGCTAGCATGATAAGCATGTTCTTATCTAGATGCTAACATGATTAGCTTTTCTAGGCAGTTGCTAGGGTGTTCAGGGTGGTTGCTATGGTATTCTGGGTAGTTGTTATGGGAATTTTTTTAACCAATTATTTGCCCCTGGGGCGAACACCGTACTCCAGATCGCTTAGAAAAGTCACAGCACACCTCTCCTCAATAATCCGCACAATTTGACGCCTCACTCAGGGGTCTGTGATGTCGGCATGTATTTATTTACAGATAATTACTATGGAGTTTTTATATGGAGTTTTTATAGAGTTATTTAGTATGGCCTACGGTTGCTAGGGTGCTGTAACTGGTTGCTAGGGTGTGGCTATGAAGATTTTAGGCCATTACTTATTGGCTGCTTGATAAAATAAATCCTCTGAGGGAGAGAGAGAGGTCAGGCCCTCTCTCTGTAGCTGTGTCTGAAACCACTCACTCGTTTACTCATTCACTATCCCTTTATAGTGTATGGCATTTGAGTGCACTATATCTGCAAGGAGTGAACGAAATGAAGTGAGTGAATTCAGACACTGACGGTTACACTGTGCGTCGGAGAGCTGGAGCTGTCGCAGAAACGGCTTCGTCACACGTAGTGATAAAACTCCTTTTATCTTACGTTACTTACTTTATAAAATATTAACAACAATAACAATCATAATGACTTTATTTTGTAATTCGTGCCAGCTTTGTAGTTTCATCGATTGAAATTTTGTTAGAAACTCTCACGCTCGCGGTCGTTGAGCGCCCTCAGGCGACCGTTATGATTACATTCGAATGAACAGCACCTACAGATGATTAACAAATATTTTTAAATCATCCACTAAATTATCATCCCTTCCTTACAGTTTAACGAATTAACAGCAATGTCACAAATTATTAAAACACCTGGCTTATAGTAAAACACATTAAATTGAGTTAATGCCTAAATAATATATTTTAATTAAACAATATATACCTATATAATTTACTCTATTAATATCAGTTCATTTTAATTTTAACATTCATCTATATAATATTTTCTCAATATTTTAATGTTTTATTCAAGTAACGATTAATAAAAAAAAAGGTAGAAAAAAAAGCTGTTAGGTAATTTCTGATTTAAACTCACTCGCTCCCGCACTTTCACGTGCGCTCAGTCCTCTATGCATTGGATTCTGGGAAATAGTGCTTCAGCAAGTGTACATCGGATGTACACTCAAAATCAGAGAGGATTGTGGGTAAAAGTAGTGAACGAATGTAGGGAATGATGTCATTCACTCAGAATTCGGACACCACTACAAAATGGCCGACACCCTATATAGTGCACTATATAGTGGATAGGGAGCGATTTCAGACACAGCTTGTGTGTGTGAAAGTGACAGTTGGGATTTGAATTTCTGAACATTCCGCAATGTTAAGTCAATGGGACTTTTTTTGGCCGCTTTTTCGTCCGCTGTGCGAACATCGCACACCCGATCTCTTAGAAAAGTCATAGCACGCTTCTCCTCAATGAGCCGGTCGATTTGACGCCTCACTCAGGTGTGTGTGACAAAAGCTGCGGGAGGAGTAGCCGGGGGCGGATCTACAGGGTGGCAAAGGGTAGCAGCTGCCACCCCTGGGATACAGTCTTGCCACCCCTGTTGCCACCCCATTTATAAATCAGATAATATTTTTTAAGTATAATTTATGTTTATAGCCTACACGTTGAAGGCCAAGGAGACCCGTACCAAACTCCTCTCAAACAGAAATCGCCGATTTAAAATCCCCTCCCCCTCACAATGGTTTCACCCATAACCAGCACGGCAGCGCCCCCCGAAAAATTTCACCAGTCACGCTTTTTCAAAAAAAGTGACTAGCGACAAATCTAGCGACTTTCTTAGACAAAGCTCAGAAACCTCCAAATGTTGCCAGTACTATCCTGTGCGGTGAGCTCTTGCTTTCTCCCTGCCGTCGCTCTCCAGTCTGCATCTCCCCTATTCAGTGAATGGCTGAGAGGAGTTTCATGGACTTATCACTTATCTGCTTCTCTTTTGTTTTATATTTAAAGAATTTAGTTTGACCATTTTAATTTCCTTTTTTTTCTTGTGCTTATTACTTGTAATCACAGAGCTTTCATCCTGTTCCCGAACTCTCTGTCAATTCAGATATTTTTAACATACAAAATTTTGTCATTCACTATATCATAGCCACTTGTTCTACTGTCTGAAAAAAATAATATAGGAAATGAAAAAGCTTTATTGGACATATATATTATTAGGCTATATTATATGATATGATATTAAAATACACTATGTGAGCATTAATTTAGAGAGAAAAAACATTTTGTTAAAAACACATCTGAACACCACCAACGTCTTCAACCAGCAGAAATTTGGCAGACTTGGTACAAAACTGTCGGTTTATTGAAGACTGGTGTTTCATACAATGTATCAGTGCCATGACCAAACTTGCAAAAATCATGATCAACTAGAACATAAACAGTAACATTGTTAACAGCTGTTCATGGCTCTGCAGCATTGTTAGTTAAAAAAAAAAAACTTCTCATGGGAATACACAATAGTATGTATCTAGTCAAAGTATTTACATTTTACTAAGGATTAAGATTCAGTTGACATGGATAGATGAATTGGAATTGTACGACATGGTTTTAACCAACATGCTATTTTTACGTTTGACAAAACAGCTTTTTTTTTTTTTTTTATCTCCTGGGGAGCATACCCCCAAACCCCCCAAGCATTGCTTTTTCACAAAGTACAATTTAAGTATAGACTACACAGACTGTTGATAGTGATTACACAGAGAAAGGGTCCACAATTCACAAATTAAGACCCACACCATCCAAAAACCCAGCTACATCTCTGATTTGACTCCCACTCCGTGTAATGTAGTGTAGAGAACAAACCACATTCAATGAAAACCGTAGCATTTTAAATTATGAATAATGTCCATGGCCCCCCTCCTGAAACCTCATGCCACCCCTTTGCCACCCCAGGAAAAAATCTCTAGATCCGCCACTGGGAGTAGCGCGCCAAACTTTGTCCAGAATAAAAAGAAGAAGAATAATAAGTATGGAGAAGAACAATAGTGTTGCTTTGCAAGCACCACTAATAATAATAATTCATTACATTTATATAGCGCTTTTCTTGGCACTCAAAGTGCTTTACATAGAAGGGGGGATCTTCTCACCACCAATGTGCAGCATCCACCTGGATGATGCGACGGCAGCCATATTGCGCCAGAACGCCCACCACACACCAGCTTACTGGTGGAGAGGAGACATAGTGATGAAGCCAATTGGTATATATATATATAGGAGGCCATGATGTACAGAGGCCACTGGGCAAATTTGGCCAGGATGCCGGGGTTACACCCCTACTCTTTCGAAAGACATCCTGGGATTTTTTGTGACCACAGAGAGTCAGGACCTCGGTTTAACGTCTCATCCGAAGGAAGGATTTAGATTCATCGCACACTATGAATCTACGGTTTGATGAACGTTACACTGCAAGTTTTCAAAGCCAAAGTTTAGTACCATGTTTAGTGCATTTGTCATAAAAAGGAGTTATACTATACTATTGTTTTTGGTTATTCTCTTAAATGACGGCGTGGAACTCTACAAGGCATGGAGAGCTAGTAAAAGCCTAGTTTCAGGCTGTAAAATGCCTCATTTCCAAAGAAAAGCTAGAGCACATGACCCCTGAATTTTCCACATATGTGAATTCAGAGGTGATGTGGTCTAGCTTTTTTCTGGAAATGTGGCCTTGGCTAGGTCTGTCCCATAGCCACTCTATTTAGGTTTTTTTTTTTTTTTTTTGGGATCCAAAGTGTTCGGAAAAGAAAACCAGCAGAAAAGAAGCTAAATGGTCCCTTTTAATTTAGCACATACAGTATCACATCTCACACTGTGGAATTGAGCATTAAAGTTAATGGGAAAGAGATTGAAGGACTGCCTCATTAAACTGTGCTGATTCAGGCCTCAAACCAAGAGCCCAATAATGTCTGCAAATCTACATCAAACTTAACAGTTCCTTAGAGAAGCTGTATGAAAAGTCTTTGACCTCATCTGTAATGCTGAAAGCAGCCAAGTTGATCTCTCCTGCGACTGGCCATGAGATCTGTGCATTGCTGCTGCTGATGCCTTCCTGATTTACAGAGAGTATTGTTCTAATCTCAAGCACCTTACCACAAGGCCTCTAGAATAATGTGTCTGTATATAAATTTAATAGGGAACTGTGCTTGCGAGCACCTCTGGTGATCTCACAAACTGCTAACACCATCTAGGAGTGTTTTATATTCATAAGACTTCAATTCACCCAGCCAGGGAATATATTAATATGATAACCAGTCATTAATCAAACCGCACCACGTATTCAGAGCACATGGCCTGTGCTTATAACATCTAAGACTTCATTCCCATGGAGTTTCCTTTTTAATGATATCGTTTCCCAGTTTAAAATTCAATCCTTTTTAAAAGGACACTTTAAAGAGGAAATTTTTAGTGGCTTTTTAATGCAATTATGACCCAGCGTTTGAGCAGTGTGCAGCTGAGAGACGCCTGGCTTTCGACACCCCCCAGTCCTCAATGCTCCCTGCAGACTGCAGCTAATTGAATCGAAAGTTCAATCTTGCTGAATTAGTGGTGTGTATAAGAGAGACAATTTATCATGTCCAGTTAAGCAAAATGGATTTGAAAAACATTAAGAGGCACTGATTGGCTTCAGCACATCATTAGTTGGCTGTTTTGCTGCCGATATACATGATGAGAGAGAAAAAGACAGGAAAAGAAAGATGACAGACCAAAGCCAGCGAGACGGAGCTTAACTCAGGTAATTGACATGAGGGAAATGCTCAGTCATCTCTACTCATTAGAAACAACCGCTATGAAACATTGGAACAAGACTGATGATTAAAGCTAAATAGAGGTGCGGGAGAACTCTAAATACTGACTGACAACGGATTTGCTAACTTTGTTGGGTAATGCTCATAATATCTACCCAATTTCTTAACAATATTAGCTATAAATAACACTACATGACTTTTGCCCTTATTTTTGCCCCGATTTATAGTCTGGACGAAAATCAGAGCCAGTTTGCAGATCTGACATTGACAGATTTCACAAAAACATTGCATAGTGTATGCTCACTGATCTATATAAATGACTGAATTGCTCATGACGTCATCAAAAATTGGTATTGGCGTCATATTGGTATTCCCTTGTATTACCTCACATTCTATTGAATTAATAGGAAATCGTCTAATTTTAATGAGAAAACAGCACCTAATGAGTTTTATATCTGAAGTCTCCCTGTACATTATTACAACGCAAACGTCCTGAACATTTAAATGGTAATTTGTTTAAAGTCATGAATTTCCCCTGCTTATTAAAAATTACGTTCATCTTCATTACAGAAGCTAATATCAGATCAGCTGATGGATGAGACACCTCAGCATTTGTATTACAAAATATACATAATATCATAATATTTTTTTAAATCTGAATACAGATGTATGCTTTGTAAGGCATGCACATACAACTTAAATTCATGTAGTTATTCACTTACGTAAGGTTATGTAATTATGTTGTGTTACTGTATATAATTCAGTTTTTATTTGTACAGTAACTCTAAATGAAATACATCATGTATTTTGAATCAGATAATGACTTTAACATTGGTTAAATTAATAATTAGCTCAATAATATATGCAAAACACTTCATTCATATCAGTGGTGTAGTCTAGTTTTTTGTAGTGAGTATACTGTGATTTTAAAATGGTGTTGAAGAAAAAAAAATTCACTGTTTAAATTAAAACATGTATAAAAAAAACTTTGTGATATTCCTTTAAAATAATGTTTAAATAGATTTGTTTATTATTATTTTAAAAAGTACATCTTACTATGCAATTTCTTTCATAATTTCTTCGAGTTACTTTCTCTCTACAAACTTTTATTTTGGTGGGTTGTCATAAAGACATTTGAGTTTCTATGTTTTAATAAACTATTATTATTATTATTATTAGGCCTACTTGAATTATGCTCTACTGTGCAATAGTAATATATTTCTGTTATATTTTCTTCAAGTTATAGAAAACTTTTATTTTGACAGGTTGTCATCAAATACTTTAAAGTTTGTGAGTGTATATGATACTAATGAATGATGATAGTTTTATCAAATGAAATGGTAAAATTCTTGTGCAGTGACTCTCATAAAAGCTCTGCGATGAAGTTGAAATGTGTCCATGTCCTCATAGACGCTAAAAACACCACGAGTGTCACTTGCGCTTCAGTGTGGGTAGAGCACACATTGAGCGCTCATTGACAGAGACACACAGACATGCAGAGTTTATTTCAATAGCAGTCTTTTTGAGCTTTGATATTCATAGACACTAGTACATATCGAGATTTAATTCATTGTACATCCCTACTTTTGATTTATTCATTCAAAAATGGCCAAATTGCGTGACATTCCGCTTTGCAGCTAATTACATTTGTGACTGGATTCCGCGATTCGATCCGTGTCGCTGCGCAAACACAGACGGCGGGGTCAATTTATGAATGAAAGTTCTGTCACAAAACGATATTGTTGCGAATCCTCGCGCTTTTTTAAGTGGGTATGCGGAAATCCTTGACGTTTCCTAGTGGGTATACGGAAATCCTTGACGTTTCCTAGTGGGTATACGGAAATCCTTGACATTTTCTAGTGGGTATACGGCGTATACCTGCGTATCACGTAGACTACACCACTGATTCATATGGAAAGTGTCATGCTAGTACTGTCGTGCTTGTAAAAAAAAAACATAGAATATGAGCTGACCTGTGGCTTTTTAACGGTTAAACAGTAAAGACCTCCAAGTGGATGTTGGTCAACCAAAAGACATCAGGAAATAATATACACGCTTCACAACTTATTCAGAAAAATGACGATGACTGCATATGGATTTAAAGACATGAAGCTTTACTGCCGGAAGCTAGTTATTTTAGTCGATTAAGTTTTAAATATGGATATTTTTCTTACACGAATGCATCGCTTCACTTCAGAAGGCCTTTATTAACCCCGTAGAGCCGTGTCGAGCACTTTAATCATGAATAGATGCGCTTTAATGTACTTCTAAAGTCAAACAGCCATTCACTCCCATTATCAGGCTTGGAAGAGCCAGGACATTTTTTAAATAAGAAATACAGGTTTGAGTTCAACTCGCATCATTTCCTGATGCAGTTCCATCCACTCCTCAGCATCATTTCCTGTTCTCTCTCTACTGTGCCTATATACAAATTACAAAAAAGGCCAAATTTTTTTGGGGAAAATGCAATTAATTACAAAAGAACCTGAACAGTTAAACACAGCAAGATTTCAAAACAAGGAGGAAAGAAAAAAATAATCCACTGTAAAAAACCCTGGCACCAAAACAGTCCCTTGTTCCACACAAAAATAACACGCTCTCTGCCATGATGTCTTTCCCATCCCTTCAGCTAGCCGAGCATGTGAGGAAAACAGCACTCAAGAGGTATCCGTGGAAAAGGTAGAGCCCAGACGAGTGTTACTCAACGGCCCTTAAGAGAGACCGGGGTGGCATAGAGGAGCTGGCCTGACTCAATCCCACTGAATAAAACATCTAGCAACAATCCATAACGCGGCCATAGATAAATCTCTCCTTGCTCCCTCTGCCCTTGGTGAGAGATCTGTCTAGATTAGCTTGACATCAGGGCTATGGGGAGAAATGGTGTTTATCTGAACCCTAACAAGGGGGCTCTGAGACTTTAAGCAGTGAACTGGGATTCCTCAAGATGAAACACATTGCATGAAGAGATTGTGGCCTAGTCTGATGGATATACACTGGAAAAGAGAATGGAAAAGAGACTCCACGCGTGCATTATAAATAAAACCCTATGCATTTAAGGGATGGTTCACCCAAAATTCTGCATGACCATAAAATGAAAGTCAGTGTGGTTTAATGTTGTTTTGGGCCCCAATTACCTTCGTTGTATGGATAAAAACAATGGAAACATTTTTCAAAATATCTTCTTTTGTGTTCCACAGAAGAAAGTCACAGAATGGGCAGCTGTATTCTCAGGAGAGAGTCCAATCAGACTGTGAAGAGTTTCTTCTGAACTTCAACAGGCAATTAACACTGTGTCCATTACTGCCCTCAGGGGCTTACACAACCAGCCATGCAGTGAAAAGGCCGGGTGTTTAAGGCTCTAAGGTAGGGGAGAAGGGAATCTTTCAGGTCAAGGCCTGGGGAAGAAGTCTCATAAGAGAAGAATAAAAAAGGAAAGAGAGCCATTGGCTGCCACAGACCAAATGGAAAGCAGGTGCTATTTGTCACCCCGTGGGGATTTTCCCTTTCTTCTGTTTTTCACATAACTCAAGCATGGGTTTCAAAAGAAAAATACAGCTGAAAATTCGGAAAAGTGCGTCCCGGTCAGCTGTACAAGCGCATTCACAGAGTGCCTGTCCTTGGATGGCTCTCCCACCGCCCATGAGACGAGCCCTCTGGTCCTGTTTGTGTGTTACAGACACAGAATGTTTTCCTCCGACCAGATCGGTCACAACTCATAAATGTTTCAACGATGTTCTCGTCTTTCTTTGATCTGAGGGTAAGTTGAGAAGCGGTTGTTCACACTATGCAATGCAATCTGCACTTCCTCTATGGGGAGATCCCCTACAGCTTGACTTCCATGATATTATTCTTCTCTATCTCCCTCTACTTTTTTTAATGGGTCTTGGAAGTTTTATCGGGTTTCTTTATCCACTAAGTCTCCAATTACGTGGGATACTGAAAAAAAAAAACATTTAAGGGCGATGCAATTTGCAAAATGCAATTTGCTTGAACCTCCAAACCACCGGAAATGAGATCTGAGATCCCTAAGAGAGTAAACATTGTCTGGCATGTAATGGTCTGCTTTTCTGAATTGTGAAGTCTGCATTTTCTAACTGAAGTGAAATCTAGTACTTTGTGGTGTGAATATTGATTCAAGACTTCATAGGAGAGGAGTAAGGGAGAACTGAATAAAAGGAAATTAATGGGAATTAAACAAAGACTAATTTGCTACTTATGTCACATCCCTCCTTGTTGCTCAATATGTGTGCTGCCGATCCAGACATTTAAGACAATCTCTCTCAGCCACCCCATCTCTCCAGCAGAGATCATTATGCAGTGTCAACCCCCTGTTGACAAGTTTACCCGCTCGCTCTCTCTGCACAGATGCCGTGGCGGCTGCCGGCGGCGTGGAGCTCAGCTTGGTGCGAGCTCGGAGTGGAAAGATTCTGTCATGTCTCAGGAGAGTAGGGTAGTAGGGTTTATAGCTCAGCTGAAACTCATAAACAGAGCCCCCAGCTAGCTGAAAGCATGACAGCCTCTCGATCTTCGCCAGAAAAAGATAGGAGACCAGGTAGACGTGAAGCTTCAACTGAGACTGAACCACATCTAATCACCGTTAACATCAGCACTTTTTACAATCATGATTTAAAACACTGATGAGAGAACATTTTATTTCCAATTTCTCTTTCTGCTTATTGTATTTTGCATTCTCTATCCTGATTTATGTATGTGAAAAAAACCCAGCATAAATTGTATCTATAAAGCAACCAATAAAGCAACAGTAGAGCTTTGAATATGTGCTGCATGTGGCAACAGTTCCACTGGCCTTCGCATTAATTCCCTAAAAAACAACTTTTCATTGCTTTGCAACTATTCAAGGCCCAGACTTGGCAACCTCTCCAAAGCTTTCCATTTGAAACGGGTAAAGCGTTGCCAATCTGATGTTTAAAACTCCCCCTTGAGAAGACCCAGAGACTGTGAGGGGATCAATGCCACCGAGTCTTGGCACGCACAAAAGTCTCTGCTGCCCAGCTCTTCACAGGGCTGGACCTGGGGAAATGCAGTCTGTGTTGAGATCTGGCCAGATGGGGGGAATTAAAGAGGGGTTCTGTCTTTGGCAGAACTTCTTACATCAGTGCCTCATACAGACAGAAGCCTAAACCTTTTTAGAGAGGGAAACATTGCCTAAAATCTCAGATAAAGGCCAGTACATAGCACAGTTAACCAAACATATGTACAACTGATGCTTCTCTATCACAGTTTCATGCACATAAGATATGAAATTAAATTCTATAAAAGATTGTACCACCATCAACTTGGTAGTTGGCAATATGTGGATTGGTAAAACGTATGGGTCAGGATCTTTCTGAGCTATTTGGCCAACAGTTATGATAGTAACAGACTGCTGTTTTTTTTTTTTTTTTGAGAAGCCATGTTTCTCATGAACAGCTAACACTCTCCATTAAAGTTTCTTCAAAATATTCGTAAACATTGTGGCCGATAACGATATAAATGATTTGGTGCTGAAGAAACATTTCACATTATTATTAATGTTTAAAATAATTGTGCTGCTCAATATTTTTGTGGAAACTGCGATTTTTTCAGGTTTCTATGATGAATATAAAGTTTAAAAGAAAAGCATCTATTTGAGCTAGATTTTTTTTTGTTACAATGTAAAAGTCTTTACTGTCACTTTTGATTTAATGCATCTTTGCTGTTTAAAAGAATTAATATCTATTTAAAAATGGAACTGTAGTGTACATACTATTTGAGAATAGATCTATTATTCTATTGTCATGTGGTTTGGTTCCTCTCTCCCATTGTAATAAGGTATACTTTATCTATCATGCTTCACATGATCTATTTATCTGAAGCTAAACTTTGAGGAGAAGGAAAAAAAAAAAAACCCTCAAAGTGATAATTAACTAATAAATAGGAGAGATGTACAAGTCTGTTAGATGTTGCCTATGAAGTTGCCTCTTTCACCAGGGGATGAAGTCTGCCCAGCGTGATCATGGCACTTTGAAGAACATCAAAGTCCGAGGTAGCCTCTGGTTCCTGGCTCCTTCACACACACACACACACACACACACACACACACACACACACACACACACACACACACACACACACACACACACACACACACACACACACACACACACACACACTCACACACACTTGCCTGGTAACATATCCTTACTTTTGACACCTGGGAAAAAATCCTGTCCTCATTATCTGGTCTCCATGGTTACAGATGAGTGACAGACTGTGGGTACCATGGTCGACATACTGTAACAAGAATGGGGCCATCCCACAGAGAGTAGACATTATGTCATCATTTCATCTAATCATTGCCTTCCTGTTCCTCATATGGTACAAGCGTCCTTGTCTAACCTGACAAATCTTCCTTCCTTAGGCGGCTTATGCCAGTGTTGGTGACAATTCTATACAATATGCAATAAGTTTAACATATTTGTAAAAGTGTGTCCCGGTGCATCCCCTGTTGAAAACACTGCTCATACAGCTAAAATTCTTCTGAAACAAATGTAGTCAAACTTTACCAATTCTTGGTCGCTGAGAAGAAAAATTATGTTTAAAATTGTTGATTGGCTCTATAGTTTTCAAGATATGCTATTGGGTCAGTATACAGTAGGACCCCTGACTTGTGAAAGGCAGAGGATAAGTGAGCAATAAAGGGAAGGGATATACATTTAAACCAGAAAAGACTAAAATACATTTTTGACTGGATCTATGAATGAATCTATGACTAGGTATGGACAGTACTTGCTTTTTAGGCAAAACAATGAAAGATGCAATCTGAAGCTGGATATGCATCATACATGATATGAATTGCATCATGTTATTCCTAGAAATCATGGATGATGCGATCATAACCAAGCTTACATCACTCTGCTGAATAAATTGCCCTATCACCCGTCACACAGTGTCGTCCTCTCTTATTTGTC
The DNA here is from genome assembly GCA_030578255.1 of Tiaroga cobitis. Classification (NCBI taxonomy): domain Eukaryota; kingdom Metazoa; phylum Chordata; class Actinopteri; order Cypriniformes; family Leuciscidae; genus Tiaroga; species Tiaroga cobitis. Next base: position 23,564,704 of record CM060600.1, read on the forward strand.
AGTGTTTAGACAAAGTGAGCAGAGATGCCTCAAACTTGTGTGAACAGTGCAGATAACTTCAACTGGAGCCCATCAATGCATGAACACTATTGCTGGACAGTGACAAGAGATGCTAGATTTAATGAAGAGACGAGCCAACAAGCACAGAGTAGACACTCAATAAGACTACTGTAAGACACACAACTCTGTACATAAAAGTTTTTGCCGTTTGTTTCACAATAAATTTGATTTATATAACTCTTTTGCTGATTTTATTAAGGGTTACATAAACATGGCAGGTGATGGGTACTATATACAAAATATACATAGATATAAAATGTAAAAACTCAAATATCTTGGAAACTGTAGACAATCGTTTGTTTTAATTGTCATATGTGAATTCAGCACATTAAAATACATAATAAACAGAACATTTTATCTCTGAAGCAGACAGCTTCTAAACAAATTGTAGACCAGTGTAATAAGTGAATGATTTCATTTTTCTCACAGACAATGAACACTGTACAGTAGAGATTAAAAGATTTCCTTTGTGTTTCTAAGAGGTAAGCAAATTCTAACATGCAGAGATTTTTGCTATTGTTCATAGTGCCTATACCACAGAAATCCTGTATGTAGGTTAAGATGCCCACAATGCACAGCCTTACAGTTCTCCTAATCCACACACTTGGCATAGAGAATGAGATCCTGATCCAAGTGTGTACATGCACAACAAAATATGCTGGAAAGAGACAGAAAAAAATCTAAACACTAGCTAAGCTTCATTCAAACACATACAAACAAGCACATTTAAGTGTGTCTTTGAGCGCAGTACATGGCACAAGCAGAACCCTACGCATCTACAGGCGGGGAAGAAATATACTAAACAACACTACAGGTGAAACTCGAAAAATTAGAATATCGTGCAAAAGTTGATTTATTCCAGTAATTCAACTTAAAAGGTGAAACTAATTTATTATATAGACTCATTACATGCAAAGTGAGATATTCCAAGCCTTTATTTGTTATAATTTTGATGATTATGCCTTACAGCTTATGAAAACCCCAAATTCAAAATTAGAATATTGTGAAAAGGTTTTCATAACTGTAAGCCATAATCATCAAAATTATTAAAAAAAATGTACGAATACATTGAAAATGCCCCTAGCGGCCAATATCAAATAAAAGACAATGAATACATACATACAAACATACAATATACAAAACTAAGTTAAAAGATGTGTGTGTATATTGTATCTCTCTGCTCTTTATCATATGCGTCAATTACATACAGGTGAAGTTATGAACATTTGTTATGATTTATTATGACCCTAAATTAGGATATTACACAACACTCCATCTCATTATTTTACTCACAGCTCATGCTGTGCTTATGGGCCTACAGTGTCTCATGTAAACATCGCTGTGCTAACTGATGAGCTTCCTGTTAAATATATACAGCAATTTGTAATGAGATTTGATTATTTTTTTACTGAGATTGTCCAGGAGTGTGTGGAATACACATGGTCTGTTTTTTTTAGCTTAGAGATATGTTACAGTTTTTAATAATAACGATACCCATATGTTCTGACAAGGTACACTGACAAGCTAGCTAGCATGCTAGATTCTGAAACTGAAGGGTTCACTGCTCCCTATGTACTCATACTCAGTATTACATGTCAGAATGTATTTATCTAGAACACTCTGCAATGTCATACAGACAACACTTTACTCATGTAAATATAAATATACATACATAAACAAATATATATATATATATTTATATATACACAGTTCAAAAGTTTGGGGTTGGTAAAACTAAAGAATTTTCTTATGCCCACTAAAGCTGAATTCTTTTGATAAAAAATACAATAATAACAGTAATATTATGACATCTAATTAAAAAAAGAAAATTCTATCTAAATATATTTTAAAATGTAATTTATCCCTGTGATGCAAAGCACCACAAATTTCAACAATGAATTTTCAGCACCCACTACTCCAGACTTCAGTATCACATTCAGTGTAATTTCCTTCAGAAATTATTCCAATATGCTGATTTGCAGCTCAGTAAACAATTCTTATTATTATCAATGTTGAAAACAGTTATGCTCCTTCAAATGTTTTTCCAGGATTCTTTGATTAATAGAAGGCATCTTTTAAACATTATAAATGTCTTTACTCTCAAATTTGGTCCATTTAATGCTTCCTTGATGAATAAAAGTATTCATTTCTTCATTAAACAAAAAACAAAAAAACTATACAAATGTATGTATCTGGCTTTTCCCACCACATTGAAAATACAAAACATACAAAATGTTCCCTACCTCTACTATATTAAAAAAGTGCTACATAAGCGCAAGTGAAACAGTATGATGACACTACATTTGTGCAGTACTAAAGTGCAGGCTAGCAATGAGGTGCTCTAACAGAATTCAGTTTATTCCAGGTCAGGGGTCAGGGGGGATTCAAAATTATGTTTGTTCATCTCAACAGACTTTTGCTTGTTTTCACATACACAGCAGACACATCAGGCCACTAGCTTGGCAAAAATGACAGCTCTGACAATTTTTTCTCTCTCTCAGCATTACTCTGTCTACCTGACAACTTCTGCACTTATTTTTTTGCCAAACCAATTCTCTCTCATTCCACTGCAAAAGCCCCTCCTCTCCCTCTCACTCTCCCTCTCTCTCTCTCTCTCTGGAGGGGAGCAGGATCTCATTAGTAGCTGCAGGATAAAACGCTGTCCTCTCTATACAGGTTCAAGGTGATGGAAGATTAGACTGTTTGGCCCTGCCTCATCCTGAATGCAGCGCGCGTGTCTCTCTGCCCGTGAACACCAAATTACATTGAACCCGGGGAGTCTAACTCCATTAATTTTAAATGGAAGATTAATTTAACAATATGCAGCGGATATTTGTTACAAACCCATCATGTGAAAGTGACGTTTGGCAATAAATTTACGGGTGGCACACGCTGGCTCTGAAAGCCCCAGCAAAAATAAATCAGCAGGCGTCTCTAGCTCGTCGTTCTGTAATGTTAGACACACACGGTCAAACTAATGCACATTCATGCACACTCACACACGCCGATGCTTTAACACTCAAGCACACGCATACCAGCATGCAGCACCTCTATCTTGCAGAAACCACGGAAAACAACAAAAATACTTTCTATACAAAAATACTACACCTTAAACAGATTGAATTATTTCTACAATGAACAATCCTAGACATAATATTAGTCAGTCATAGATAAACAAAACATTTGCAACCCATTTTACTTCTCTAATGTGTCATATTTCTGTATATTCAAACTATTCAATATGCAAAAATAAAGGATGGGACTTGATTTTACTCATTAGGTCTTGATTGGGTCATGAAAAGTGGGCATTTCACACCAAAATGGAGCCTGAATTCCGGTCGATTCAACAGGAGAGACAACTACTCCTGTAAACACCTATTTTGTATTTGTATTTTGACTGAGACAATGCTTATTTACTTATATAAATGAAACACCACAACTAAAATCAATTGATTGAAGAACCAATTGATCACAACATTATGTAAACTATGAAAAAAATGTATTACATTACTAGTGTTTTAAAAGTTTTTACAAATTGCAAATGTAATATAATGTAAAAAAATAGAGGAAATGATCATGCACAATGAAATACAAAATCAACAGATACTGATCAATAATAATAATAATAAAAAACCTCTATTATTGGTAGATAACTGTTATGGCACCAATATGTGTGCATTCTAAATGACATAACTCCTATTCGACATTAAATTACTGCACTGCAAGATTCTAAAAAGGCCAACAGTAATCTAAAACATTGCCTGCATTTCTATTTAGTTATTCAGTCCCTCCAGGATTTCACGATTTTTTTCTGTGATTTTTGCGATCAAAATGACTGATTTTGTGGTGGTAATTTCCAGAAATTTGTGAAAAAATTTGCGATTTTTATATTTTATAGGACATCACATTTACCATAATAGTATTATGTCAGATGCACAATAGTCATACATGACACAAATCACAAGCAAAATGCATAAAGCTTGTTTATTTGGTCTAATCAAATTCTTATTTTAAAAATTGTGCGGTAGCCTATTGTTGTTGCTTGATTAACATTAACAACACTGACAACAGCAGGTAAATTAGGTTACTGTCACTTTAAGACCTACTACAGTAATGACAAACGTCCCAATCAGTTATTACTGATTGTTTTACGTAAAAACTTGCCAAGATGAAAATTTTGAAGTAATTGTAGCTATGTGTATTTGTTCAAGCGCTATAAAGAGAATTTAATATTCTAACTAGGCCGACAGGCGGTGACAGTCAGTCACACGCACACACACACACACACACACACACTTGCAGTCAGAGACAGACTGTCACTCGACTGGCTGAAATGAGTTCTCTTTCACGGTATACTGCGCTTTTAATAATTCTTTTTAGTACCATCAAGCATGTCATACTTTTTGTTATGTCATTCAATCATGTTAAACGCGTTAATAAGTTTACCCTACTGCCCAATGAAAACCTGGGCGCTTATGTGAGAGGGCAGGAGAGACGCATTTTCTTTCGCCATGTTTCTGACAGACCGCTCACAGACATCACGCGTGCGCAACATCTGTATCCACGTAAAAATGCATTGAAATTAACTAGATATTTTGTGATTATTTTGCGGTTAAATTAGGAATTATGCAGGATCGCAAAAAAATGCGACATTTTGTTGATTTTGCGTTGTATTCAGCGATCGCAGAATCTCGAAAAACTGGAGGGACTGCTTATTGGTTAACATCAATTTATTTGATTTTAAGGAAAGATTACAAAAACAAGCATGTGTTTTATGTCCAGTAATATTTGTAGCAACATTTTTATCTAATTATATTATACATGTACATAATTTTATAATATATATATGTATATTTTTTTTGTATAATCCTGACGAATTGTACACAATAAGAATTTAGAACAAATGTAAAGAACTTTTGTACCTAAGAACAGTTTTTTTCACAGCAAAGAATTCATAGATGAAAGTGGGCCATCCATTTCAGATCCACCATATTTGCTTCCTGGTGCCTCGCTGAGCACATTAAAGTGTGCCAAACGGGCTATGTGTGTGCATGCGGTGTGTAAGAGGGACGCCCATCAGGTCTCTGTGATAGGAACTTGGCAGAGCCAACATCCTATTGCTATTTCCAACCTAAACAACCACCATAACACACATAAGGCAATTTGCGACCCAGGGAGAGGGAGTGAAAAGAGAAACCAAGGTTATTAGTTAATCTTCACGAACAAGCAAAAGAGAACCTCCTTGAAAAACAAACACCCCCATAAACGCCCTGTGGCCCACTGTGCCCCCGCTGCCCTTATCCACCAGCGTCAAACGCCTCGACTCATCTTCGGGTCTCTTTAATGCAGGCTCTCTTCTGGGAGCACCCTGGCTAATTAGAGGAATTGATAAACCCTGCGCTTATTAACGAGCCAATATATTTTGAAGTCATTAAAGATAACCAAGGCAATAAGTTTGGCTTTAAGCGCCACTAGCTTTCACTGCCTTCATGTCACTAATTATAAGGATTGAAAGGGGGGGGGGGGGGGGGACGACTGACTGACTGAAGGAGATGGAAGAGAGAAAGTGAGACAGAGAAAAAGCAATTCCTGCCTACTCAACTGTAAACGACTGGTTATTGGAATCTTTAAAACAGGCAGCCAGGAGAAAATGACATTAGCAGCTCTCCCTTCTCCCTCCTACCAGTTAATGAAGAATTAGAGCTCCCATTTGGCGTATTATTGGGGTTCACAGGGGGTTAGGTCGTCAAGGGATGTGTTTGACAACGATGTTGATTTAGTGCTGGAGAAGCTCACGGCACCATGGCGGAACATCATTCAATCCTGTCACTAGCACTTATCTCCTTCATTCTCTTGGCAGCAAGAGAATCCGGGTCACCCTCCCGGCTCACAGTCCCTGTCTATGTCTATGCCACTTCCTTTAAGGTTTTGACAGCATGCTGAGGTTTATTTTCGTTCCCTATTAGTTTTGATCAACAGGACATGTTTTCATTCTATGCTGACTCTGAAGGCCTAACAGTGCAGTCTGTGATTGTTTTAGCGGAAATAACTCAATCTCAAGAACTGAAAAAAAAAAAAATATCAAATACAGTTTTGCATTTGAATATGGAAGAAGCAACAACAGAAATTTGGCAGGCAGTAATTTAATAGCATTTCCTGCATTACTAACACTAATGGATAGTCCCAAATTGAATCATATTTGTGTACAGATTTTTAGGGAAAATGGCCTGTCACTTTTAGAAAGTCGGAATTGTACTTTTAGAGGGAAAAAAAGACCTAAATAAATAAATGCTGCGTTCCAGCAATGACTGATGGATGGTGTATAAAATTTGACTCTGACTTGATCATTGTGCATCAACAAACAGCTAATCATATTTTCATACAGATGGGCTGGTATACTTTGGTTCCCCTGTCTATTTAGAACATGTGGTGAAGTACACATATATTGAACCCAAGGTGAACAGTAGTGATTTATGAATCTGGCTAATGGCATGAATGATGTCAGTGTTAAAACAAGAAAGATGCCATGCCACACTAAAAATGTCTTTGAAATTACATGTAACATTATATCAAACAAAGTGACATTCATTTTAAAGAAAGATTAAACAAACACAAAACATACATATATACATCCACTAAAAATGACCTTGAGCTCATTTGCTTGAAAATGGCGTGATTTTGTTTTAACCTGAATTATTTAATTCAGTAAATGTAGTACACTTTAAAGTGACCTACGCATCCAACATCTTTTTAAGGCCACTGTATGCACAAACCAATCTGTAGCAAACAAATAAGAAAGAGTTTCAATTAAATGTGCCATCAAATTCACAGGAAATTTTCATTTATTAACTGGTCACAACCTTGATCAGTTGGGAGACTAAATACAGTAAAACTGTTTTTGCAAAACTTTCACTCACATTATGTTGGTAAAGAGTCAACTGCTAATTGTCTCTCTCATTTTACTGTGCTTCAGTCACTGCCAATCTACAGTAATAGGCCCTAAGTGTGCCATTCTCAGTGTAGTAATTAATTAAGCTAATCAGAGGATCAGGGCTACTCTGACTGTACACACACGCTTTCACCGACGAGACGATTAAAGAGGACAACATAGGGCACTGTCAAGCCAAATGTAAGCACATCTCTGTGTTGTGTTTAACTCAACTTATTAATGCGATGTGAACAGCATGAGATGCAAGAATACAGATATTGATGCATTATTACACAAACAAAAATTATATATTATTAGCACTAATTAAAGCATTCAAAACAGTCTGTACTGTGGCTGAACAAGTGGGTTGGAAACAGATATAACAGTTATTGATGATAAGAAAATATTTCCTTTTTTTTGTACCCGTTTTCCCTCCACCTCCACAAATATCCCTCATTCCTGTTAAAGCTCTGCCTGTTCTAGAAATAGGTTGTTTCCTGTCACTTCGTATACCTTACACTGTTTGTCAATACATGGACTGGGCATTTGACAGCATGGAGATATTGGTCTACTGAAGGTGCCCATACTATTTTTTTTTCTCTTAAGTGAAACCATCTCCAAACTTAACTCAAAACCATAGAGAAAAACAACAACATAAAATATGAATATACAGTTGGGACATTTTGTAAAATGTAATAAAATCAAGAATCTGTGTTTTTTCTACATTTTTGTTCTTTTTTTTATGTGCGTGACCTTCAAGCCCTCAGATGGCATTGCATGAGAAACCATCACGCTATGTGTTAAATATAGCCACATGGACTCAGGAGTACTTTGGAAAACCGTTGTCACTTAACACAGTCTTCTGCTGCATTAAAGAAATGTAACTTGAATCTCTGCTATGCAAGGAGAAAGCTCTGTTCAATCCAGAGATGGCACTTAGTTCTCTGGACTCAAGCTCATCTCAGATGGTCTAAAAGACAGCGGAAATGTGTGCTGTGATCAGATGTATCAACGTTTCAGCTGTCTTTTTTGGGGGGGGGAGGACTGACTGACTGAGTTCTCAGTCACAAAGATGAAAATGACCATCAGTGACTGGTGCAAAAGCAAAAATCTGACATGGTATGGGGGTGCATCAGTGCGAAAGGTATGGGGGACTTGCATATGTGTGAAGGTAACATTTACGTGGAGGCATATATTGGGATTTTACAGAGACATACCGTATACTGCCATCAAGATGACATCTTTCCTGGGAAGCAAGACAATGCCAGGTCTCATTCTGCACATGCTAAAGTGGTATTCAAATGGCATACTGTGGTCCGGTTCCGGACCCCAGCTTGGTTCCATCCAGACCACAGGACATAATTGCGCCATTTTACAGTTTCTACAGTTTAAAGTGAACAGTAAGTCAAAACAAGAGTGGTTCAAACCACAAACACTCTAGGTTCATGGTAATGACCTTTCACGCTACATCCTCTAATATTTGTATCTAAAGGAAAAAGCGCTTCATTCAAGCCCTATCCGCTGATCCGCTTCTCTCTTCTGCTTAAGAGTGCCACATTAAGAGCTGCAGATAACACGGTTATTTTAACAACAGTAGCAGAAACATGATGAGCAGAAAGATAGATACTTTTGCTAAACCATTGCAGAAAATGAGAATGCAGTAAATAGGCCTACAATTATTTTGATCTATCATACAGATGACAGGTTTGTGACAAGTTAATGCATGGCACCTTTAGACGTTCACCCCCTGTATGTTTTCTCAGTCCCAAGGCCTTCTATGTGCCATACACGTACTGTAGTCTTAATGTAAAAGAGAGAAAAAAATAGCCTGACAAAACATCTGATTTAACCTTTTTATATTCATATCCAGTTGGGAGAATTTTTAAATTTTTTTTGGTAAATATTGGTAAATATTCTTAGACATCACTGTGTTGGCCCTCGGGGCACAAGATTCTCATCTTTGATGACTATGTAAGATTTGATGATATATTTAAATACTTTCATGAGTGTTTAAGGATTTTTTTGGGGGAGTTCTATGGCTGCCTCGATGGAAATGTATAACTGTTCCAAAATAAGTTTTGTCCGGACCTCCGCTGGGAAGGAAATATAGACACCAGACAGACCTCTTGGAACTTTACCTGAAGATATACCCCAGCTCTACACCATAGAAGGGATGTGCTTGACTGCCCGCCTGAAGTCCAGATCTGTCTCTTATTGAAAATGTATGGCCCAGCATGAAAAGGAGAATCAGACTGTCATGATTTTGCCATCATGTCTTTGATTTCTCTAGTCTTGTGGCAGGATCATGGGAGACCCATGTTTTGTGTACAAGCACATGGCCTTTTGCCTGGGCCATGTGCTTGTGTTGTCTCATTACGTACCCCGCCCCCTTGTTATCCTCGTCTTGTAATTATTGTCTAGTTAGTTTCACCTGTTCTTGTCATTAGTGTTTCCCTATATTATCCCCTTGTGTTTGCTGTCCTTGGTCGGTTCATTGTCAAACTCTGTCTATCATTGATCATTGTGTGTCTATCTTTATAGCACACTTCTGTGAGTACTTTGCCAATAATCCTGTTTAATGTAGTGTGAGTTTTTGTTATTAGTTCCTGCTTAGTCAAGTTCTAGTCAAGTCTTTATTTATTATGCAGTCTTAGTCTTGCTTGTTGCCTCTAGCCTTGTTTTGCCCCCTCGTGGGTTTTGTTTTCTCTGTTTTGTCTTCAATAAATTGTGTGTAGAGCATTCAGTCTGCTTTTGGGTTCGTCTATCTGCACCCTCATAACACAGACAACAATGACCACAGACTACTGAGCAGCTGTCTTGTATCAGGCGATATTGGGCAAAAATTCCACTTGCAAAACTTCAATAATTAGTATCCTCAATCCCCAAACACTTAAAAAGTGTAATTAAAAGGGAATGTGATGTAACACAGTGGTAAAAATGCCTCTGTCCCAACTTTTTTGTTGCAGTCATCAAAATCAAAATTTGTTTATATTAACTTTTGTTCAGATGGTCAGTGAAAACTTTGAAAATCGTTTCTTTGTACTTTTGTCAGAAGAGAATTAACAAATCACAGATTCTTGATTTTATTGCATTTTACAAAATGTCCTAACTTTTCTGGATATATGGGGTTGTATGTAAAAAAAATATATGTATTATAAAACATGAATATAATATTATAATAATATCTTGTTTCTTATGGGCGTCTACTTAAGACATCATCTCACTTCCAAAAAAAACGTCTTGACAAGCTAACCTCACAAAACAACTAGTAGCTTGTTTGGTGACGATAGTGGGCCATCGTGGATCATCCCTAATTTAGACGCACTAATGCTGTGTAGGGCCATCAGCTCCCAATTCCCCCTCAGGGTGAGCTGCTGTTGAAAGAGTACGCTCAAGTCGCAGAGAAAAGGAGGGTTTTCTTACCTGACATCCTCCTAAATCGCTACTTCATCGCTGGCCTCAAGGTTCCCCCACCTCTGGCTGAACGAGAGAGGCTGGTTCACCACCCGTTCCGGGACACGGTGGACTGCCTGTGTCGAAAGGAGCAGTAGTGTCCCTCCGTGTTGTCGCCACCAGCCAAGCTGCCCGTGATTCTGGAGGGTCGGGTCCTGGCTGTCGTTTCTCAAGGGGACCAGACCCACTCCACTTCTCCTGAGGTCTCATCCACACCCGTTGATCTTCGTGGCAAATGAGGGAGACGGACTTCGTGGGATTCTCCGTCGGAGTCATCCTCGACTGAGTCTGCGCTGCCTGAGACTGCCCTTCCTACTCAGGTCACCGACCCCATAGAGCTTCTCCGACCGGTTACTAGTCCGTCTACGATTTCCGCACCACGACCTAGGAAGAAGAGGAAGGGAGCCTCTCGTCCTTCATCTCTGCCTGTCCCAGAGCACGCTCCCACTGCTAGCGCTGTCCCAGTGCACGCTCCCACTGCAAGCGTTGTCCCTGAGCCCGTTTCGACTCAGGGTACTGTTACTGAACCAGCTGCTGAAGACTCGGTTCCCGAGCCTGCTGTCGTGAGCGCCACAGAGAGGGCCACGGCTGATTCGGCTGCTGAGGCCGTTTTGCGGTAATGTCAGCTGATCGGGAGTTGCCTATCGTCGTTGCTGCAAGAACATTGTCTGAGTATCTGTCGAGTTTAGCCAAGATCATGGAAGTTCCAACCAGAACTGGCATGTTGTCTTGTCCCGAGTCCACTGCGTCAGAGGGCGCTATTCTGAAGTCAGCTGCCGTGGGCGCCGTACCCCAGTCAGCTGCAGACGACGATCTCCCCGATTCAGAGACGTGGAGCGTTGGTACTGAGCCGTCTTCGGGGAGTTCAGTTCTTACTTCTGCTCCACAGTTACCCGCAGCATCCCCTGTCTTGTTTCCTGTTGTGTCGCCTCCTGTGTCCCCTATCAAGATTCCTGTCCCTCCGCTTGTTTCTGTTCCTGTGGCGGTTTCCACCCCTGTCAGGCTGCCTAGTGTTTCCCTTAGCACCCCTGTCATTTGCCAGTCTCGGGCTGTTTCGCCCAAGACCTCTCCTCGTGTGTCTCCGTCTAAGCCTGCCCAGAGTCCTCGTCCTCAGCCCTCATCCCGTGGACCCAAGACCCCCAGTCCTCCCATCCACCCTGGACCTCCCCCCATGAACTCTGTGTTTCCTCCACCTCCTCTGCCTTGTATGTTGTTTTTGATGTTTCATCCCAACCCTGTCATAGTTTTTTCATGTATGCCATTATTAGTGTTTTCCATGTTTTGTTGGTTTTTATCTATGTCACGGTCTGTCTTGTCTTGTGTTTAGTTTCCCTTTGAGGAGCGTCTGGAAGCCGCTCCTTAAGGTGGGGGTTCTGTCATGATTCTGCCATGTCTTTGATTTCTATAGTCTTGTGGGAGGATCATGGCAGACCCATGTTTTGTGTACAAGCACATGTCCTTTTGCTTGGGCCATGTGCTTGTGTTGTCTCGTTATGTACCCCGCCCCCTTGTTATCCCCGTCTTGTCATTATTGTCTAGTTAGTTTCACCTGTTCTTGTCATTAGTGTCTCCCTATATTATCCCCTTGTGTTTGCTGTCCTTGGTCAGTTCATTGTCAAACTCTGTCTATCATTGATCATCGTGTGTCTATCTTTATAGCACACTTCTGTAAATACTTTGTCAATAATCCAGTTTAATGTAGTGTGAGTTTTTGTTATTAGTTCCTGCTTAGTCAAGTTCTAGTCAAGTCTTTATTTATTATGTAGTCTTAGTCTTGCTTGTTGCCTCTAGCCTTGTTTTGCCCCCTCGTGGGTTTTGTTTTCTCTGTTTTGTCTTCAATAAATTGTGTGTAGAGCATTCAGTCTGCTTTTGGGTTCGTCTATCTGCACCCTCATAACACAGACAACAATGACCACAGACTACTGAGCAGCTGTCTTGTATCAGGCGATATTGGGCAAAAATTCCACTTGCAAAACTTCAATAATTAGTATCCTCAATCCCCAAACACTTAAAAAGTGTAATTAAAAGGGAATGTGATGTAACACAGTGGTAAAAATGCCTCTGTCCCAACTTTTTTGTTGCAGTCATCAAAATCAAAATTTGTTTATATTAACTTTTGTTCAGATGGTCAGTGAAAACTTTGAAAATCGTTTCTTTGTACTTTTGTCAGAAGAGAATTAACAAATCACAGATTCTTGATTTTATTGCATTTTACAAAATGTCCTAACTTTTCTGGATATATGGGGTTGTATGTAAATAAAATATATGTATTATAAAACATGAATATAATATTATAATAATATCTTGTTTCTTATGGGCGTCTACTTAAGACATCATCTCACTTCCAAAAAAAACGTCTTGACAAGCTAACCTCACAAAACAACTAGTAGCTTGTTTGGTGACGATAGTGGGCCATCGTGGATCATCCCTAATTTAGACGCACTAATGATGTGTAGGGCCATCAGCCCACGATTGGCCGATAAATTGTAGCTGACACCCCATCTCAACCTTGCCAAATCTCATCATCGCCAAATGAACAGAGTGAGAAGAACAGATAAAAGGACAGAGTGATGATGTGCAGCAGAGAGTGAGTTATCAGTTAATAATGACGTATGGTTTTCTGACATAGTGCTTAATTCAAGCTCAGATCTGTGGCTTGTCAAAAAGAACTTCAAATGTTATTTTCCAGACAACTGAAAAGGAAATTACGGCAGTTAGAAATAATTAGAAAACAGACAGCTTACAAATCAAATTATTAATAACTACAGTGACTGAAAGAAAAGGTGAATATGCATCAAATAGAGGGTTAGATTTGTCATGCACCACTTTGTCACTCACCAAACTCCCACATTTCCTGAGATGGTAATTAGGTTTAATTTGAAGCAGCAGTCAAAGACCACATCTATTTTTCATCGTCTTTTTTTAATTAAGAATGGCTGCAAGTAACATTTTCATCTAGTGTTAATTCAGTATTAATACAGAAATAAACATTCAAAATAAAATAAACTACATTATCAGCATTTGAGGACCACCAGCCCTGATTCTGATATCCATCCCGTCTGCCTCCTTTCCCTGCAAATTAAGCCCGTTTCAAAATGCCACAGCATCATTTTCTATGTTCAGGGGGAATATAAAGCATGCAGCGCTGCGCTCACAGCTTTGCCCTAACCAGGCCCCTAGAGATCCGCCGGATCTTCCTGCCCATCCATAACTGGATGACACCTTTGGGGACTGTTTCCCCTCTTCCTTAACCTCTCAGCTCATTACAGCTAGTCTCAACAGTGCTGCTCTAACCAGAGGCTTGTGCTTTACAAGCTATGCGCTTGCTCTCTCTCTCCAATCTAAATAGATGGTTCAGGGTGGTTAGATCAGTAGCAGGTAGAGCGTCAGCCTTGGGGAGTCAGAGTTGCTTTGCAGCGTAAGCCACTTTTTAATATATATTTAGCATTACACCTGGTGCACTTTAGCCACGGAAGCGGAATGGCTGCCCCTGTTTTGCAGGGAGGTGTTTGATGAAGCACCGTTGGGCCTTCACGGCTTGATGCCATTCACCCTGAAATGCGGGACTGCTACAGGGGCCTCCATTAAGCCCTGCACCTGTGTGCTCATGATCCAGATATGAGAGAAGCATCATGAAGATCCAGCAACTTCAAAGACTCAGGGAAAATGCTGAGGGGAGTAAAATGTAATGACTCCCTCTGCCTCTGGTTATGTGGTTTAGCGGATGGATCATGAACAAAACACACTTACATCAATAGGATTAAGAGGAGGAGGACCTGTTCATTGAGAAGAGCACAGAACTGAGAGGACAGTAACCGATCAATCTACAATGACTATATATAATCTAAAGCAATAATGATAATAATAATACTACAAGTCAATTTCACACGTCTAAAAGCACACCAAAAAACAAGTAATCAAAATATAGCGCTACTTTTGAAATATAATAAATATGATGCTTTTTTTGCTAACTTTGCGATTTTTGATTGGTCATGATATCTGCTATTAATTAATATCAGTGCACTTTTTTATTGTACAAAAAAAAAAATGGAGGAAATGTGTAAAATAGCTGCCTCAAAATAAGCTGCCTGCCTGGAGCCCTTAATGAAGTTTTATAAAATGGCAAAATAGTGCACTGACTCCTGCACACTCAAACTAAACTACAGTTCTCATTAACCCTTGGTAGGTCAAGAGAGGCAAGTTCAGGTTTCCTTCAACTTATTTGGCATTTCAAATGAACATTTCAGAACCTTCTTATGTTAACATCTCACTTGATTTCACCGGCACCCGGTTTTCTCCTGCTCTCACTCTCTGCTGGGGTCTGATTAGAAACATGCATGTTTTGCTAAGAGCACAGCAAAAGCTGTCATTATTTTCATGAGATCCAAACACCAAACCCAGACCTAATGAGCTTTAATAGAGGAAATGTTGGCTGTATATCTTTTAGACAAAAACAATACACTCACTAGAAACAATCACTTGCAAAAAAATTGCATAGGGAACATAGTGATATACTGTATGCACCTATAATTGTTCTTAATTTAATACTGTAAACAAAGACAGCAAATAATTCAACCATTCAAATTTAAATACTTGTATAATTAATAAGGAATTATGTAATTTTACATATAGGATTGTTATTTGTAGTTTTATATTTTTCTTGCATTTTTTTTTTCCACATCATTAGCTGTACATTAGGTTATGCAGTTTTATCCTACAAATAGCATTTTGAGCACTTCACAGTCTGCTTTGTTGCTGTGTGCAACAGCAATGAGCCTCAAGGTAATGTTTACGAATAACAATCTATGCTAATGCCTTCATTCAGGACTGATTTGAAGAATGGACTTGGTCATTGAGACTGGCAGCTACATGACAAACAGTGCATGGAAATGTCTGACTGACAAGCTGGATTTGACATGTTTCACCACCCTCTTATGAATAAATATGATTTATACGTACGGTCAAATATCTGGTAAAGGGTCACGCGGATCTGCAAACGAAACCATTATTATGGTGAATATCAAAGCTTTAATACTATAAACAAGCAAATAAAATGAGCAGATGAGTGACTTGTTATATAAAAGAGGATGAATAGGAAATGAGAAAGATGGTGGAAACCTCCGAGGACAGATCCGCTCTGATTTTTTACTCTTTGAGTGTTGTAAATTAAATTCCCTCGTCAAAGCTCTAATCATTCATGGCAGATGGAGTCTTGCGCTCCCCTTTTAGATCCAAGGGAATTCTAATGGTTATTGTTTCTGTTTAAATAGGAGATTATTGCATTTTAATAAGTCCTCTCTGGGATTTGTGACAACAATGCAGTTTTGTGAATTGCTACAGAAGGGTGTTAGTGTGAGCTGGGGAGAGATCGACTCACTGAATGTGACACGTTGACTACTGCACCCCAACACTCCACCCTCCATCGCCCCAACTTCCCCTTTTAAATGGGAACGGCTGCATACATATTTACCAGCGAATGAAGGATCCGCCACGGGGATAATAATTTCATCCGCCAGCGGGGAGGGGAGACTAACTGTGGATTTTCATTAAAATGACACATCTGTTCAGCAATTTCAGCAAAGTAATTCTGCTGAAAGTTTTATCGCCTAATTTTCATTATTCACTCCACTGGGCTGAATACAGGATTCATCTTGTCGAATTAACACATTCAACATGGCTTTCTTTCTTTTTTTAAACAGCAAAGAGAGACAGGAGGGGGAGCGATCAACAAATTGAATTGTCAGTGCACATGGATTAAAACATGATTTGTTAAATCAAAAACAGCAGCAGGAGCACAAAACTCAGACTCGAGAATGAAACTTGAAACGTCTTTACACATCATCACCCAAATCCCCAAGTTTGGTTTTTACTTTTCAGAACTGCTGGTTTGAAGTCACTGATGAGCGCAGGCATTGTAAAGGCTTTTTTAAAATGACGAAAAAGTTATGAAAACTTCCAGACCAAAGCTAAACCACTTAGAATTTAGGTTATGAACTATCAGTTTTTAAATTAGTTGAACGGTTTAAATTTTTATCATTAATTCAAATTAAATTAAATGAAAAATGAATGCTGTGGTTTGAATCCATCAATTTAAAAAATGAAATAAAATCAGTACCTTTAACATGTAAAATAATAATAATAGTAATTAATATAGCTGCAAGCAGCCATTACCGGGGCCAAGCGCAAGAAGCGGCAACAGATGCCATCATGGGTGGGAGTGGCAGACCAACTGCAGCAAGGAGCAATTTAAGACATTTTGAGAGAACTTTGGGCAAATGGCTAAAAAATCATATATACAGTAACTTTTAAGATAATTTAATGGTTTATCACTTTCGACAAATAGGTGGCGCAATTACGAAATTGATGTGATGTGGTCAGAGTGAGGTGACAATGACACGTATACAAAGTTTGGTGTCAAAACGTCAAGGCATTGCAGAGATAAAGACTTAAAAGTCCTTTTGGCATCCTACCTCAACTTTGCTGCTGCGCTACACGAAAACAGTTTTGTCTATCGACACAAAATCCATAACTTTTAGTCGGCAATGTCTGGAGATGATACGATTTGATTTTGGTGAAAATCGGACAAACGGTCTAGGAGGAGTTCGAAAAAGTAGCTTTTGAATGAAAATCAAGATGGTGGACAGGATGTTCGGCCAAATAAGAAAAACTTGGTATGTATGTTTTCGGCTTGACCCAAGGAATCTATTAAGACAAGTGGTATTTTAATAGGCAGATTTATTCAAAAGTTATGCGCCTTTTTGGAATTTTTTATATAACTTTTGACCACTTGGTGGCGCTGTTTCGAAACTTCTCAGACTCCTTCAGGGCATCTAACTGATGACCCATACCGAGTTTCGTAACAATTTGTTCATGCGTTCAAATGATACAGTATTTTAGCACATAATTCAAAATGGCCGACAGTCAAAATTGTCGATCTGGGAAAATTGGATATCAGTCGACTCATCATGACGCCCTGAATCTATCGAGACCACTTTTATGATTTTTGGACAAACCGTTCAGGAGTTATGAGCAAAAATAGCCATGTTTCATATCTCCGGACCAGTAGGTGGCGCTGCGCCGAAACGCAGCATGTAGCCTCAGGTCATACTTGTGATGACATGTACCAAGTTTGGTCTGAATTCAATTAAGCGTTGGGGAGATACAGCCTTACGTCTGTTTTCGCAAGCGCTACGTAAAATTAGTTTGCGCATTTATCGAAAACAGTTTGACGAATCGACTTGAATTCCATAACTTTTGTCAGCACTGCCTGGAGATGATCTGGTGCAATTTTGGTGAAAATCGGACAAACCGTCTAAGACGAGTTCGCAAAAGTAGGTTTTTTGGACAATTCAAAATAGCGGCCACATTTTTATGACGGAAAATGGCGTCATAGGGTGCGATCGAATCGTCATGAGCTCAGGAATCAGAGGAAAGAATTTGGTTGATAGGCCTTACGGTTCAAAAGTTATTAGCATAAAGATTTTGAAACTTTGGACAGGTGGTGGCGCTAGAGACAATGAGTTAAAGACACCAAAATTGGTGCAATTACTGTTGGGACTGTCCTCTATCAGAATGTCAAACCGGAACAACTTTCCCGGAAACGGTTCTATGGGCTGCCATAGACCCCCAGTCGGAAGAAGAAAAAGTAGGAATAATAATTAGAACCAGAACAGATACAATAGGTGCCTCCGCACCTTCGGTGCTTGGCCCCTAATAACAAAATAATATATATTAGCGCTGAACAGTACATGAGCACTGAATGGCTGCTGACGGCCTGGAGCTCACATCTCCAAAAGCGTCTAAACACATTTTCAATTAGGGACAATGTTTATATATAAAACAAATATTTGACATAAACTACTACATTCTCGCCTAAATAACAATAACAGTATTGTTTATAAAATGATAGTGGGTTTGCTCCTTTGCTCCATTGACGCTCGCTGTGAAAATGCTGCCAGTATAGATCCGGCAGAAACAAGCGGAGTGATAAAAATTGTGAAACTGTTTCCGTGTGATTATAGTAGAATATCGCACGGGCTCTCGGTCAATCAGATTCGAGAATCAGAACTAACTGTAAATATGAGGCTTTGATAGGCTCTTAGGTCGTCAGGTCAAAACCAGGATAACTACATAGCTTACCGTACACTCTTCTATATCTCCGCCCCACCCTCTTACCCACCTCCTCTTGTAACTGTTCTTAGCAATGTGTCTCCAGGAATGATCATCTTTCCACACAGATGTCCAGTGGAGCATGCAGCAAATTAGACACTGTGAGGGAAGATTGCAAAATGATACCCTTTTTCTTTCTCTCCCTCTCTGCCTCAGTAAATTTTATAAAAGTATACTTGAAACACAAGCTGTTACAAATGACCACTGATATGTTTTAGTGGCAAAAAAAAAACCTACCAGCCTAGAGAGCATTTTTAGGTGCTCCTGTCAATTCGTGGAGAGCAAATATGAGGTTGCCTAAGATACATTGTTCAGGCTAAAATATAAAGCAGAATGTATCTTTCAAGCATGTATTGTGAGCTCAATGAATATCATCCAAAATGGATGGATAACATTCTCTTTATTAAATGCGCGCTGCAACTACTGCATGTTGTCTGTTTCAAATGCTCAAGCTCTTTGAAGTTGTGTGGATTCTGATTGGCTGTTTTTATTGTTCATCAGCTGGAAAAGGTCATTCTGAAAACAATATTGTTCCTCTGTGCCATTATAGTTGTAGTGTGGACTTCAATATTCCCATAGAATTAGAACAATTATCAAAACTCTATCACACTTTATGTGAATGGCCCTTTATTTAGCACTGGAAAGTATCAATTTCAAAATAAGATCATCTAATTAAAAATGCACATTTCACACAAAAATTGTGTGTGCTATATTTAGCAACAAGCTAACATCAAAATGAATCAAATCAACAATTTAATCAAATCTCTTATGGAGTTTTGAGTCTCTACCACAGCAACATGCTAAAGTCAAATCTCTCAAGAGTGGTGTTATTTGTGCAAAGTATGTGAGTGAATTATAAGTTTACTTATGAGGTACGATGCTGTTTATATGAAACATAAACTCTTACTGAACCCAAAAAGTGGCCTCTTGTCTAGAATCATCCAAGTGAGAAATATTCATGTCTAGCCACAAATTGAGTTAGCATATGCAAGTAGCAAACATCTCCTTCCACTAACCACAATGATTCAGTCACCAAGTTTCAGAAAGGTCTCCAGGGTTCTTTCAACATGGGAAGTGAGTATCCAATATATTTTACAGCTTGACTCACCTCTGCTTCAGTGAAAAGATTACACCATTTTTTTTCCATCTCCAAAAGCTTCTAAAACCAGTTTTAGCCAGTTCACTTAGCAGAAAAATTTACCTTTCAGTGTAGTTACAACAATTTAAGCCTTCCCTCCTTTCATTAAGTTAAACATTACATCTAGATTTAGAAATTCCATGTCAAAACACAGAACACAACAGAACAGGACGTTATTATAGAAACGAGCAATGCTAGATGATGAATCGTAACAGTGTGCATTGAAACATCTTCGGGACCAATAATCAGATGGCAGTTGCTGCAATAATAAACTGTCCCTAAACAGTTCCTCCTACTCTCTTGAGGCCTGTAACCGTTATTGAATTTAATAAATCAAAATAGGTGATCTCTGTCAACTTGTGAGCTGTCTTCTGAGGGCTTCCTCAGAAATGGAGGATTAGCATTTTTCAGACAGCATATTATTCCCTTCGGCATTGTACAGCTAGTACTGTACAGTTCCAGATGGAGCATGATAGATATAGGCAAGGGAGTGACAGTTACCCACTCATGAGCATCCTAAAATAAAATCCAGGTATCCAGGTTAAAAATGAATGCAATAATGAAGGATTATCTTACAGTAGGTGCACCATAATTGGTGTTGGCGATTATGCTCCCATACAGATGATTTCTGCATGATAGCTTTAAATATTCATTATAAATGCATTATTATAATCTTGTCCATCACTAAACTAAAATGTGTCAACTTGGAAAACAGATAGAATGTAGGACTTTTGTACAAATTGTACAAAAATAAACAAGTGAAGTCCACAAGTGACCTGTATTGACAGATCTTGAGAGAAAATACTTAGTAAACAGGATTACACAAGTGGAAAAAGAACTGGAAATATTAATACATATCCATGAAAAATCCTTCATTGACGAAGGGACACTTTACTGAATAGCTGTGATATGCGATGGCTTGGTGGCAGGAATAAAATGAGGTGCAAAAGAAAATGGTTCCAGATTTATGCGTGGCGGCTGGAGAATTCAAATAGGCAGAGATAAAAAGGGTATTTTTCAGAAATACATATCTAAGCGAAAAAGGAGTCCTAAATGTGAAAATAATGTATATGATTTGTGCAGGGCGAGGATGTTCTCCATCCTCAGCGGAGGGCTTGTAGAGGCCCTATTTCACGGATTATGGGGTGAGTCTATGGAGAGAAGATCACCAAAGAATGACTCCCCGAGGGGCCTGGTGTGGACAGAGGAGAGAAGGAGAGAAGGAGAGAATTTTCCATCTCATAAATTTAACGGCAGGCAAATATTCTTTAATGCTTTCATACATAACGACTGTCTCCCTGCGAGTAGATAAAATTGCTATGTGTGTCATGATAACATAAAAAAAAATCATTTCCCATGAGAACATTGTGCCCAGAATAAAAAAAATATAAAAAAATATATATAGCTTTAATCATTTTAAAGAAAGTTTAAAAAAGTTATGCATACAATTCACAGCTACACCTAATAAATGAATGGCATTGCATAATATAACACAATTTATTTGTATTATGTATCCAAATAGTTTGTCAAAATTTTTAACAGTATATCTATTATTCTGAGGGATGCACCAATATTAAACCTTTAAGCCGATATTACAAGCTAATCATTATTTTCATCTTACGGCTTATTACTAATATATAGCCAATGTTGAAATTGTATAGTACTTTGTCAAAATAAATGTAAAATAAAACACAAAAAAATATTTTCTACTATTAAAAACATTTATATGCAACATTATAGTGTACAGTGAAAAAAGAAGAAAAAAAAGATATCTAAATGTAAAAATAAGGAACTGAGCATGCATAATTATACATTCAATAAAGACCATGGCCACATCATACAACACACAACACAACTAAATGTGCTGACCGAGTGAAATTGAGTGAACAGGGCATTTTTAATTAATTTGTCTTTGAAAACATTGCTCTTTCAAACAGGCAGAACAGAGTGACCTTTTCAGTGAATAATAATTAAATTGTACTGCTCTAACCGCTTATAATCTATGGCAGGCCCAGAACAGGCCCTGCACTCTCACTCTAATTGGCAACATAAATAATAGCGTGACGAGCGTCTACGTGAAGCTCTCCATCACAATGACCCGCTGACATTGCAGAGATGGGGTGTCTGAATTATCTTGGGGCGACGGACATCTGACAGGTGGTAAAAGGGCCTGCGATTTGACTGTAAATCACAAAAAGGCCTTGCTGACACACCGGAGCGGGAGGAGAGAAAGCGAGAATGATGAGATGGGGGCGGGCAGAAGCTGTTCTCCAATAGACACTGTAAATGAACCAGATTTATCTACAGGCTCAGAGCAAAGCCTTTAATTGCTTCTACTGGTTGCACATTTGTGAGGGACGCTGGAGACCTCACCTGGTGCACGGTAAATTGGGATTGAGCCTCCTAACCTGCAATTCAACCTGGAGGGATAAATGGGCTCAGCTTCCAATCCAATCAATTTGCTTAACTGCTTGTAATCCAATCAAGCACCCTGTCACACAAACAATATGCACACAGCTTGTTTCTCCACAGTGTATTAAACCTCCTGGGGCATTGAGCAACACATTGGCAGAAATCCCGAAACCTACCTGGCCCCCTGCTGCACCTATTATTGTCTAATTCACACCTTAGTGCAGGGCAAGCCAGGTGTGACTGGACTTGAGCACTGAAGCCCCAGTCAAGGAATTGTAACTGCAGAAACGCAGTCACAGGCTTTTAATCCCACCAGGTCAAAAAGGACATAGATCCCAGTTGTTGTTGTTTTATTAAAAATGTGTTATATTATTATTTTTTAAATTTTCAAATCATTTTAATTCTACTTCCTTATAAATTCAAATTGATTTATTTGTATTTATTTATTTTATTTCAAGCATACAATGAAAAAGTGTACAATATGTACAACACAAGACAATAATCAAAAGAACACTGATGATCAAACAAATAAATTGCAATTCTGAATCCTGTTACCTTCAATTCAAATTTAGCAACTGAATTTGAATTTTAAAGCCATTCTAAATTCAATTTAGAATGATGCACAACCCTGATAAGCTCTGAAAAGTATAAAACGTATAATTAAAGTAGTTTTTATATGACTTGTGAGCTATATTCCAAGCTACATCAAAACTTTTATAAAGTCAATAACGATCACCGTGAGACTACTTTTAAATGTATGTGCTTAGACTGAATTGTGCTCATCGTTATTAAATTAATTATATTATTGTTAAAAAAATATATTTCTTGCACAGTTTTTTGGCATCTATTCAATTTGAAATTTAGCTGATGGACTCTGGGCTTATGAACATTAATCCAGACATGAACCCACACACAGACACCTTCACACACTCCCCTGCTGTTTAAATAGTGCTGATCTTCTACAAAACAGGGAGTTCGGTAATCACTGCTCGTTTCGATTTGATTCACGACGGGGTTGGGGGGGCTGTATTACACCGCTCTGTGGGAACTATCTAATTCAGACCTCCACATAACTCTGACTAAAAATCAATAGACTACAGTCCAGCAAGAGACCAACGGAGATAGAGAGACACAAAGAATGAGGAAGAGAGAGAGAGAGTTGGGCTGACTGTAAAAGAGATGGGGGAAAGACAGACGATACTCTCTCTGGAACCCAGAAGCTATAATATCCATCCTTGGCGGTTCACTTGACATTTACTTGCCCTGCTTTTCTCTGCCTTCTAACTCCCGGCGTTGCGACTCTCATGGGTCTGTCGACCGGGTGAACAGATAACAAACCTGTCAGAGCGGGTTTAGGGAGAGGATAAATCTAGAGCCAGGATGAAGGATGATGGGTTCCAGAGGCCAACATGTTTGTATGTGTTACCATAAGAGGAGACTAAGAACATGTGTGACTGTATGTGTGCGTGTTGGCGACCATCAGGACTGACATATGACACCTTGGGAGAAAAGCCGCAGCGTATAAGCGGTCCTTGCATCTAATCTGAGGTCTAGTCTCGCCCCCCACACAAGTCTCTGTGCCTTACAGGAAGAGCTCACAAAAAGCCTTTCAACAGCCCACAGTCAGGTCAGAGCACCGGGGCGGAGGGATAAAGCGAGGGAAGGGAGAAAGACAGAGTTTGAGTGGTGTTAGTGAAAAAGACTGGGAGGTGTCTCTTTAAGGGCCTGATAACATTCTCTGTGATGGGCTCCCCAGGGTCTCTGAAATGTCACAGCTTTGAGGCCATAGGCTGTCATACCCGTAGACACCGGGGACTCTGGGACTGAGAGATATGCAATAGACCTGCCTCAGAGCCAAATTTGAGAACACAGCACTTCCACTTCACTCTCATGGTCAAATGTCCATCAAATCAAGCCTTAAAGGAATACCAGTGTTTGGTTTGGTTTACACAAACATTTATGTGCACCACAAACTCTCTTTTTTTACTCCATTCCTATTGCTACTAATAATTTCACTCCAATGACAATCAGACATTTACAACATTTGATCAGATAAATGTATTTGACAAAAAAATAATAATAATGATGACCATTTAAAATCTATTTAGTTTATGACAAAAAATATACTGTATTCATATTTATTTTAAATGGTACTACTGTCACAATAATAAGAATACTAAGCTGTTTGTGTCACAATGTCAACACAATTTACCAATTAAGGATGTGTTACAAACTGTTTATTGTGTTAGAGTAAAGCTAAAAATAGAATAAAAAAAAAAAAAAGTCTGGTCTTTAAGTGATTGACACAGGATTGATGACCTTCCTTTTAGGAGGACCGTGTTAAACAGTTTTGGTATACTGACTCGAATGTCCCTGTTCTACAATGGGAATGATGAAAACGTCCTTTGGAAGGTCTAAAAATTGCACATCAATTACCTGAAGCAGTGAGGCCTGTCTTATGTCCCAGCCAACATTTTATAAAACCAGAAAATGTCAATACTCAAATCACAAAGCATTACATCAAGGATATTTACAGGAGAAAAAAGAGAGAATATATAAGGATAACATTTGCTGTGACTAGAAAAGGGATGAGTGTTAGCACGCTCTGTGACGATGACAACAAATAGGCCGGGAGACATCTTTAAATCCTCTTGAAGAGCACATGAGCATGCCTCTCTGGGAGATTTGTGTGTTTATTAACGAGCAGCACACTGTGGTTTAATCAGTGCGGGGAGAATACTCTTACTTAAAAAAGGCTGCACGACATTTATACTCCTGAGTGCTTGTAGGATTTGCTAATAATGTGAGTTCAATTCAAAAATAAAATAAAGAAAACAAAGTGCAAAAACACAACAAAAGGAAACACTTCAAAAATATAGTCCAAACACAGTAGAATGCTTTAGTGTTAACAAACCAGGTGATGCTAACAAGGGGGTGGGTGCAAACTAGAAGTAGGCAAGAAAACAGAGCATACAAAAGACCGTGTTCTCATTTTCTGTCTGAAAGCCCCACCAGGACCACTGAAACTTGCTTGATTTCCCCAGTCCAATTATAGCTGTGCGCTCAGTTCTTCCAGAATAGCAGCACAGAGCTGAGGGACGGCGTCTGCGTAAGCGAAGAAAGGCTAATAGAGTCCCTGAAGCTAACTCCATTTCGCTGCTCCAGCTAATGGGCTGTGATATTTTCCCAAACTAACTGCTGCTGTGGCCTCTTAGAAGCTAATCTAGCCTTGTGCTTTGGAGGCCGGGCCACGCCACGCTCACCCTACCTCACTGTCCAAATCTCGTCTTCCCTGCCCTAAATCACATGACTGAGCCAGAAAGGAGAAGACTCAGCTCCCTGACTTACACATGCATGACGTGCCCAACCACCCTCATTCAGACTGTTTTGAGCAAAGGTTCCTTCTGGTGCCAACACACCCTATGATGCAATGCTGCCTTGAGCCATCCAAGGAGATTTTTAGATTTTATACCAGGCCTGAGAGACAGAAAGCGATAGGCACAGTTGTCGAAGGATTCTCTTTTAAAACCCCTATATAGCTCTCGGGTGGCTAATAGCATCCTGGATGCTGCGGTGGGTAGAAATGGGCAGACATAAATCCAGGAAGATGGCTCCCTGGTCAGCCATACAGCAGACAGCTCACCCCATTCCAGATGGTTGTGAGACAGAACGGTGGCATTACAGTCAGAGTTTGGGACTGCCCATTGACTACATATTAGAGACCATCATATTTTTGTAGTCTCAAATACACCACGGCCCATTTCAAAGCATTTAAATGAATCTGTCTCACAATGGCGGTATAATTGCTACTAAATCTTTTAATAAAACTGATTCGCGGACAATTCTGTCATGAAATTGCTACTTACCACTCTATAGGCAAGATCAACGGGTAGAGCCCTTCCAATTATTCATGGCATTCAAGACCCTAAAATGTTCAGAGCTGGTTATAGATACTGCAAAAATCATGTTGAGAGCAAAGCAATGGTAATTAAACGAGCACAGAAGAACGCAATTTCACATGATGAGATGTACTGTGTTCATTACACGCCCTCCATTCTAGTCTCATCACACATTTAGAGTAGAAAAGACATTCGCAAAACGGTCCATTTTTAACAGGCAGTTGCAAAGGTTAATTATTTTCCTAATTACATCCTAAAATTCCAAACATTTGTTTTTTCTCCCTAATTGACAAGAATAATAACTGTGAACTGCATTAGGGTTAATCTCAAGTCTGCTGTAAAAGGCGTGTGAGTGCCTCAATGCACAGAAAGTATAAAAAGCCATTATGGTTCCCACTGCGGCATCCTTTAAAATCACTTAAAAGCAGCGTACATTTCAATGCAGATAAGAGAGAAAAATCGCAATTATGCCCAATATCCTGTGGCTCTTGAAGCTGCACTTGAGACAATAAAGGTCAATAATTCTACACACATACCAGCAGAAAGAGCATAAGGGGAAGCATAACCTCAGTGCTAATCAATATTAATTCCTTTGCCTCTCTAATGACAAGGTGTAGTCAATGTCGGTCCAGACTCTCTCTCTTGGGTTCGAGCATGCTGGGCTTGTTCTGCAAGCACCTGTCTGCCCTTGTACCTGAGCTGTATTATGGGCGATTATCACACCTCGTCCCCCAGGCAGAAGGTCTTCATGCGTCTGCGGCATTGATCTCATTTGTTGAGGAGATAAGGCTGTAATTGGATGATGCCTGAAATCAGATGGAACTCCATGGCAAGACCAAGGCTAATTCCACTATCCCTGGCCTGCCTAAATAGCTAGGCCATGGCCACAACTACAGGGGGTTAATCCTGTCCAATCCCACCCCCAAGCCAGCTCATCACCATCTGGGCCACTGTCCACCTCTCTTCCTCCTGTTTGAGCCAGGCCTCCAAGCCATTGAGGCAAGAGAACAAGTGTACCCGACCACTCCAGACAAGAACCTGAGCCAAGACCCTAATTGTAAATGCATAATCTATTGAACTGTGATGCTGACTGTAGTGGCTGTCTGCAGGATAAATTACTACATAAATATTTAAGCTCACATGACATTGCCAAACAACCACAAACTCTGAGTTCCTACACAGTCTACTTCTCAAAGTAATTATTCTTGGAGGCAGGGTGGTAATGTTGTTAGTTTGTTTAACAAGAGACCCAAGGATGGCTTGAATAAACTCAGTATCTTAACGGTTTACTGATTTGCACACAATATTTTTCACCTTTAACATGAGTACATATTACTAGTGGTCGGGCAATATGCCGATATAAAGCCAATATTTCACACTAATTCATTTAAAAATAGTAAACAACAAGTCACATGCTGCCATAAAATTTATATTTTTACATAATTTTTACTGAATTAGAAATGAATGTAAAAAAATTAATCAAAATGAAAAAAATAATTTGAACTTAATAAAAAACACAAACCCGTACAATTAACAGATTTTTACTTTGTAATTGAAGAGGTCTTTTCCAAAACGCGATAAACGCCATTTTTAAAAAAAATGAGTTTGTAATGTCATGTTGCTGTGCACTGAACCTATTCACTGCTCCATCAACATTTCATGCCAAATCGCTACATTTCCTTGTTTAAAATGTACTACAAGATGCAGTTTCTTTCCAAAACGCGATAAGCGCCAAACCTATTTTTAGCCTAAACGCGATAAATCCTCTCGACTAATCAGAATTCGGTGAACGTTCTACGCAATCCAACAGGGTGGCGCTCTGAACAGAGGTTTGTTTATGTTCATTTATTCCTCAAAATGAGTGAGTTTTCTAATCGACTAGTAGTAGTTCATTTAAGTTTAATCACATATTTCTATTGATTTCATTATTTAAATATGGGAGAGAAACCATAATGACCATTTTTTTAATTGCCTATTCCGCATCTCACGCATAAAGCTTGCCACAAAGAACCGACAAAAGTAATGATTAGGCCTATGCATGAAACTTTTGAATTGTTTATTTTTTAATTAGTGTTTTCTGTCAGATATAGCTGAAAAGATAAAGTTGATATGCTGACTCGCCATCTTCGCAGTAGTGAACGCGCCTATAGAGAGAAATGCACACTTTGAATTAGCCTACATACGCAGAGAGTAGCCAATTTCTTTTCGTTTTTTATTGTTTTGTTTAAATGTAGACATTTCAAGCTTTTTATAGATATACTTCTCAGGATTGTGAGGCAAGTATCGCTGTGTTTCGGTTCATTTATGTGATGCTCTCCAGATCACGCGCGGGCGCTTCCGTGTCCTGATTATATGTCTGCTATATATTTGCTTATTTATTTATTATTAATCCAGTCAATTTGTTGATGAAACATTGATTAAAATGAAGATACAATTTATACAAAACGAAATTCACTTTAAAGCAAGGCTTTCTACTAAACAAAACTTAATAAGTGGTCAAAATCATGTCTGACCCATTCCAAATGTTTTCCGATATATTGGTCATCTTATGATCCTATCATACTCATCTCATGCGGTTCCCTTTTCATATAATCAACATAGATGAAATAAAAAAAATAACATTAGCCTATATTATTAAACATAAATATGAAACGTATGTTTAAGTTTTTTTTTAAACTTAGCCTATATGTAAGCGTCACGCCGCTCCGCTTTGTTCACATGCTGTGTAGCCTATACACGCATGTGTGTGTGTGTGTGTGTGTGGTGGAGGGGTGCCCATCACTACTTTTGAATATCGTTATCATTATTAAATATTTTTAATAATTTGTTTTTTTTTACGCATATGTAGTGGACAAATTGGTCCTACTTGTTACAGGTTTGACACTTTACTAAAAATGACTCTGAATGTATTACTAAATAACTTATTGAATAGCTATTGATATCATTACTATTTTCAGGTTCTGCACCAAATGACTTTTAGCCTAAATGTGTTACTAAATTTAATTTATAGTATGAGCCCCTGTTTATGTTACATGCTCTCGTTTTTTTTTTTAAAGACAAACCATACAGTTTTGGAAAAAATTGATGGATTTATAGCGTTTTGGAAAAAAAATAAATTAACTTTTAATTTATCATAAACAATATTGTTGTTTGATTTAATAATCATTGTTCAACATGTTCAGACTGAGCCAATAAAACATTTTAACAGGATAAATTGAATATTCACAAAATGTGTGGGTCTAGGTAAAAAATGTAATTTTCCTGAAAACTATTGAAATGGATTTATAGCGTTTTGGAAAAGACCTCTTCAATTCATTAACTATATAAAGAAGTTTGTTTTGTTAACACTTTACACTAGGGCTGGAACGATGCGTCGGCGTAATCCATCACGTCAATTATGCATGGTTTATGTTCATCCCTAATCCCATGTCATGTTTCACACAAAACAAAACTCTAAAGCAGATGCTAATGGCTAGTGCGGCGCTAAATACAAGCCTGCACATTTTCACCGCATTCAACGACAGTATCAAAAATGGCGATGTCCATAACATCAGGGAGTTTTATCCCAATTGACAGCGTGTTGTTAAACAAACGAGTCCAATGGAGGCATGAGTTCATCAGATATTTTAAACAACCAACAAGGACTTTAAATGCTCAGTAACCGAGTGCAGAGAGAACGTTTGAGTCACGCGCCTCACAGCTCCGGTGGATCTGAGGATGAACGCAAATAATTTCTACATCTCCTTGAGTAAACTAAATCCGTCATGATTATACAGTTAACATTGGCTCTCACAATTATGATGTGGCAGACAACTAGTTGTCCAATGCGGTCAGTTTATTCAGCGCGAGTTTGTCGGGAATGCGGTTGGGAGTCCTGAAAATGTGGGGGTGTCAGTTCAGTTACATTGGGTTGTTTTCGCAAAAAAACTAAACGCTGTATAAACGCAACAGTATTAAGCAGCACTGCCATACTATCCATTAGCATCTTTTTGTGTGATGACAGGGGATTAGGGATGAACATAAACAGTACATAATCGACGTAATCGATTATGACGACGCGTCATTCCAGTCCTACTTTACACTTATGTAGTGGCAATTTTAATGATATTCATTGATCTTTAGTTAAATATAGATGATTCAAAGAATGTCACATGTGTGTCTCTCACTTGTAGTGGGAAAGGATACTGTTTATGTACCTGGGGAGGCAGAAGAGGGAGACACTCCAGAGAACAGACGAACAAGGACCTCTGACCTAGATGTCAGAAGGCCATTTGGTGCAGGGGAGCTTAGTGGGCCAACTAGTGACGTCTATGGAAAACTACTGGGAGGAAGGCTCTGGGGGGAAGAAGGCCTTGAAACTAAGATAAAAGCTAGTTCAGTCTGTCTGGGGGGGTGTCACTCTTCTGCACAGGGTAACAACTGTGTATTAGACTGCTCCTATTCTTGCAAGAATAAATACTTCTATTTTATATAATTTGACTCTGAGTGTCTCTTACGCAGTGATGTTTGTTTGAGAATTTTTGCCACAACACTTATGTTCAATTTGTTAATTTTCTTTGAAGGTATAGTTCATCCAAAAATTACAATCCTGTCATCATTTTCTAACCCTCATGTCGTTCTAAACCTGTACGACTCTGTACGAAAAATCGATCATAACTTCGGCAAACTATGGAGTGCCGCAGGGATCTGTGTTAGGCCCTTTATTATTCTCAATATATATGCTGCCACTTGGTAATATTCTAAGGAAACATGGAATTAGTTTCCATTGTTATGCTGATGACACTCAAATATATATTTCATCACGGCCAGATGAATACGCTAAATTATCCAAATTGACAGATTGTGTTAAAGGTATAAAAGATTGGATGACGCGTAATTTTCTTTTATTAAATCCAGACAAGACAGAGGTAATACTTATCGGTTCTAAAAACCGTCCACAAAACCTTTCACAGCACGACTTTAACATAGTAGGATGCCCTGTTACTTTATCCGCTACAGTAAAAGACCTGGGTGTTACATTAGACTGTAACCTGTCTTTTGAAAAGCATATTTCATGTTACAAAAACAGCCTTTTTCCACCTTAGAAACATTGCTGAGCTACGTAATATGCTATCAGTCTCTGATGCAGAAAAGTTAGTTCATGCATTCATGACCTCGAGACTAGATTACTGTAATGCTTTATTAGCTGGTTGTCCTGCATCTTCAATAAACAAGCAACAGTTAGTCCAAAATGCAGCTGCTAGAGTTCTTACTAGATCAAGAAAATATGATCATATAACACCGATTTTATCATCTTCATTGGTTACCTATAAAGTTCCATATTAATTACAAAGTATTGCTTTTGACTTATAAAGCTCTAAATGGTTTAGCTCCAGTCTATTTAACGGATCTTCTATCGCCCTACAATCCATCGCGCTCTTTAAGATCACTAAATTCGAGGCTTCTGGTCATTCCTAGGATATCCAGATCCACCAAAGGAGGCAGAGCATTTTCACATTTAGCTCCGAAGCTCTGGAATAGCCTTCCTGATATTGTTCGTTGCTCAGACTCGCTCTCCCAGTTTAAAACTAGACTGAAGACGCATCTATTTAGCCAGGCATTCATATACATTTTTTAACTTACAGTAACTGTAAATTCGGCCTCTAGTTCATAAACGCCAGAGGAGAACTGGCCCCCGACTGAGCCTGGGTTCTCCCAAGGTTTTTTTTTTCTCCATTGGGTCATCTGATGGTGTGTTAGGACACCTTTAGGTCACTGGATGGAGTTTTTCGGTTCCTTGCCACTGTTGCCTTTGGCTTGCTCAGTTGGGGATTTTCAAATTAATTAACCAATCATACCATTGATCAGCTCTACCAAACTTGGATGTCTTTTTTCCAGTAATAAACAAACATTGTTAAGTTGTTTTGATTGATACTGTGAAGCTGCTTTGATACAATCTGAATTGTGAAAAGCGCTATATAAATATATTTGACTTGACTTGACGACTTTCTACTGCAGAACACAAAAGATGATATTTCTAGCTTCTGAATAAAATATAGCATAAAACAATTCTCACCGTTTCGTGGAATATACAGCAACAACATCCAGAACAATAGAACAATAGAAAAAACTGTAATGCAACGTATAACTTTGACTGCTCGGCATGTTTTGAGAGAAGTGAGATGAAGCAGTGTATCAGGTGAAAAGCAATAAGCTATACCCTGAAGATGAAAGCTTCACAAATCCTTTGATGACTCGGAGTTTGGTGCATAGTGCTGTTTTTGATCAGACTAACTGGAACGGAGGGAGTTTTGCAGAATGCAGTCATGGGTTTGATAAAGTGTCGAGAAACTCTGAGGCTCGTCTAAGAAATGTCTCGCTAAAAAAAAAAGCTTCATCTTAAGCTTGCGTGCCTTGTAAAAAAAAAAGAAGCTTTTAAGCCCAAAGACACTTACTGTGACGTGTCATTTCTAAAAACATAAACTCTCACTTAGAATGAACATTCTTGTGGCGTATTTTCATTTCCAGCAGTATAATGTACAATAATAAGCAAAATCATGGAGACCCCGCAGTGCACCCAGTTCTGGGAAGTGGAGAAATTCTTCATAACTGCGGCAGCAAGAATATTCCGGAGATAAAAATATCTATATAACTGTAAACTATTTTTCTCCCCATCCCTCTCGAACACTCAACTCAACAGTACCAGCGGGGCTAGAAGGTAATTCGACCGTCCAATTTAAACATGTCATGATTGAGCTGGAAAGAACAAACGGACATCAAAGAACAAACCTCGAGTCTGAGAGAAAGAGCAGCGTGCTGGCGGGAGGCTGAGAGAGGGACGAGAAACGAGTTCGATTCGCGTGTCATTACGACCACACCGCTGTGTTGCTATTCTGGATTCCTGGGGTTTGACATCTAGATTGCAGATGGATAAGTGTGCCTTAAAACCACATCCCCCATCAGGGAAAAGAAAATCATTTCTCATAACGGCATCTATTTACTGGCACGGCCTATCTCTCCCACAGGGCCCGAAACAAATGAAAATGTTATTTCTCTCCTCATGAACTCCCACCTTTTCTGTCTGCCTTTTTTCACTGCCAGCAATTTCATTCTCCCTCTAAATTTGAGTTAAGTCCATGACTAGGGGGAAATAATGTCTCTGGAATAATCTTTCCGAAACTATGATTCCAGGGGGCTGTGTTCCTCTTATATATTTATATACCCTCACATTTATTTACTCTGTTCTCAGGCTTTTTGCCTTGCGGTTTTGGAGGAAATTGCAGTGGCTTCTGATATGGAAGCGATGCGACATACGGAGGATCTCTCTGTAATCCCCTCAACCGCAGCGAGGCCTTGACGGGGACTGAACATGCCCTCTGCCAAACATTTAAACAGCCCTGATGTGGACAGAAAGCCGCGCACAACAGCGCCTGTCAGAGAGGCATTTCGAGCGCCACTCAGAGCTGATGCAAAGCACAATATTAGCTCAACCCATTGCAATGTTAAGCCTAGAATGACAAAATTGTAAGCATTGCAAAACAACCAGATAAAGGGTCTTTTTTGTGGTGAACACACATGATCAGACACGTTGAGCTGTGCTGCGCAAAAGGTCAACACAAGCTTGAATCCAGCTCACACCTCAATCCTTTTCCTCACACTTCTCAACATCCCTTCCTGCCAATCTCTGATGGTTCTCAACCACTGTCCAACACAATATTCAGGGCCCTCATATATGCTATAATATTTCAATATGTTCTGCTGTAATTATGATGAAGTTGCTTGCTTCAATCTTTGGATCAATGTCAATGTATTGGATTCATTAAAAACATTTATTTTTGTGATTACAGAAGTTCCATGTTCTTTAATAAAACATTAAAAGAGAGAAATATTCTATTCATACCTCAGATGTATGTGCTTTTTAGAATTTGAAGTTAGATTATTTTAATATAACTTAATTTAAATCATTTTTAAATCATCATTTTAAGTCATCTTGCATATTTGAAGTTTGCTGAGGCCTTCTGGTTGAGAACCACTGCTCTATGGCAACACAGTGTGATGTAAATTAACTGGAAATAAACAGAAAGGTGAAAAAAAAAAATAAACTAAGAAGTATGATGTAAAAAATAAACAAAGAGAGAAATATTTAAGATTAAGCACATTAATCAAAAGAGTTGCATTTTTTCACTTAAATTGTTATGCTATTTTATTTCCTTTTAAATATTGCACATGACAAAAATGCACAATAGAAGCCTTTTAACTATTGCCTTTGGACTTGTGGATCCCATGTCCGGTCAGGATTCAGACGTCAGCTCTGGGCAGGGTTTGAGGTGGATGTTTTAATAGCTTGTTCTTTACAGCACTCTTTAACACTCTGTGTGTACTCAGCCTCTTCCACCCAAGCATAAATCTCAACAGAACCATGACAGATAGTTCTGGAACCTTAGCTGGATCCAGAACACCCAGCAAGGATTTATGTTTCCCCAACCACCTGCGTGGCCTGACATGCCATTTAAACGGCTGCTGGAAGAAAATCAAAACCAAGAAACTACTTTACTTTTTCATTCCATCTCATGTTTTTTTTTTCATCCTTTGCATATGAGGAGGAAAACTTGTGGTTGTTACACTAAATCACAAAGGCAATAAAACTTTGCGATTTGTTACATATCACAAATTCTTTACATAACCACTTTAACAGAAATGAGATTTTCTTTATTTACACATTTCCTTTGATCATAAAGCTCTGTGCTTAGACTGAAGTCACGAAGAAAAGTTTGATTTTATTCTCAACAGACACGCTCTCTGATCTCGGTCTGACCAGATAGTGAATAACTGAAAAACACAGCACAGTTCATTAACTCAACGTCAGTGAGCACAACCCCACTGTGACGCCTGCAGTGTGTTAAAAGCCTCTTTGAATACAGTCTAATGGTTCGGAGTCCAGCGATATACCTTCTCACTGCAGCCCAGCAGACACATTCACACATTAAAATCCTTTGAGGGGACGAAACAGCGGGAAGGCCGTGCATGGAGATAATGGCCATTCAGACTGCAATATCCGATTGCCGTACAGAGCTGCAAAGCAAGGAAGGTGGTATTTGAAGGCTCAACTTTGTGTTTTTTATTAACACAACATTATGAAACTAATTAAATCTGTTTAATGCCTGCAAGATGGCACAACTGATCCTTCAAACAGGAAATTACAGATAGATAGTTTCGCTCTTTGGATGGGCTAGTCCAACTGTTTGGATTTAAAGCTGTTGAATATAGTCAATCCACACCACCTATGACCAATCAACTGAATTTCACAAATTGCTAAACATGTATATAATATATGATAAAATGTACACTGTAAAAATGATATGTCCAAGAAGTCATGGCAACATATGTTTTCAAAATAATTAAAACAAGATTCAACTAGACCAATTTTTTGCCCCGCTGATTATCCTTAAAAATTGAAGGCAGCAACTGAACTTAACTTTGGTTAAGTTGAAGCAGGTGGATTTGTTTTTATGTGCTTGGCTAACAGCTAATGAAAAGCCTACTATATAAATTACATATAACTGCATTATTTTGTAGATAAATTATTTATTGTGATTACTGACATTGGGAAGAAATTTACTTAATTATCTTTAATTCTGAATCATTAAGAATCTTATTTTTAACTGTTGTTTTCGTATGGTGTTGTTTTTCCAATCTATGTTCACACGCACGCACGCACGTACGCACACACACACACACACACACACACACACACACACACTATATATATATATTTATATAAACCTATTATTATGATCACATTTAAATGTATGCATTTAGTAGACGTTTTATCCAAAGCAACTTCATTTCCATTGCATCCATTTTTATTAGTTTATGCATTCCCTGGGAATCAAACCCATGACCTTGGGATTACTAGCACTACATTAATGTGTATTAAACATTTACTTTTACTAACTAAAAACATTATTTTAATACAATTTATCAGGACTCCACAACACACCAAACAACACCACCTACTGTACCGGTAACTGTGGTAAAATCATTCCCCATATTCTATGGCAGCCACAAGTCTATGTAGCGAATCCAGCACAATAGTGAGAGATTTGATTGGCAGTGCTGAACAGTTTCGGCCATGCTTTATGAGGAGAAATGGAGAGTAACCAGGCCTACAACCTCACAATACAAAACCTTTCCAACTTCTCCTCCCACTTTCTCTCATCCCCGGAGAACCTCACACAGCCTTTCCGTCAGCACCTGGGTCTGCTGAAGATACGGCAGCACTACTTGGCCAGGGCAAGTCTGTCTCTATCCATCATAAGGAAGGATCATTAAGGACTGAAAACACAAGTCGCCTCTGAGGAAGCCAAACAAGCGGAGGAAAAAAATGTCAGGAAGAGAAAGAAGTGTGGTATATTTACAACATAGGCTTAGGGAATAGGGTCATGGCAGCTCAGTTGAACACATACACACACACACACACACACACACACACAAACACACAGAGGCTCCAGGTCAGGGTGATTTGTAGGCCCGGGAGATGTGAGCTTGGGCTGGTGTTTATGAAAGCGACTGATGCCTGTATCCTGGTGGGAAAGGTTTCATTTATTTTAGCTCATAGTCATGGCAATGTATTTGACAACTTTTCTCAAGTGACGCTTGCTCCACAGAGGGTGAGGGGTGTCGAAGCATTCCCCCCATACGTTGTGTGTGTGTGTGTGTCGTACATAGAAGACACAGGCATGCTTTCTATACAGGCTCTGAGTCAAAAAATCTTTTCTTTTCCGCTCTCTTTCTCTGCCGCATTCTCGCACATTCTGAATATGGTACCCACATTGGTCTCTTATTGCTATGGCAACAAGCGATTTCTCTTGCTCCTTGGGCCCCGTGCTGTCATTATCCAATCAGAACAAGACCTTTGTTAAGATTCCCTCAGGCTCCACTTATTCAACTCACTATGATGAACTGACCTTAACACTAAAGGGAGACAGAGAGAGAACGACAGCAAGAGAGAGATTCCTCCAAGCTATCAGTCTTTATCTGGAAAAAATAAATAAATGAGGAAACGACTGGCATCTAAATGGCACTACAATCTGCACTCTGATCTGAAAAGAAGACAAAGAGAAAGAGACAACCCAGTCTCTGCAAGCACTTTTTGTCGGCTTCTCTCTCTCACTCCCTTCCTCCTACTGTCTGTGGGTGAAAAAAAGAGGGATTTGGAGAAAAATGTAACAAGGTTAGCTGGTGATTGACTGGATGCTGTTAAACTGGACTGGATTAATGGGTACTGTGCTGATAACTGGCTCTGTTTCAGACATTGTTAACCAGATCAAACAAAAATAATCAGACACGCAAAACAAATTAGACATAAGAGAAGAAAAATCTGACTCCTGAAAACGCACATGCTCCAACACACTGAGCAATGGAGGGTCATGTAAGTATTAAGTCAGTCTCTGATGTTCATTAGTCATTTCATGCTCAATGTTCTAGATAAAAAACAATCCAAATTAAACAAACAAAAAAGATTATAAATTTTAAATTGTACAATATATATTCAAAATTGTACAATATAAATAATATTTATAAAATTGTACAAAATTAAATGTATATAAAAAAATAATAATAATGTAATAAAATAAAGTGAAATCTGTGACAATGGAGAAAAAAAATTTTGTACATTCATTCTACTATTCTTACACAAGCCATGGTTGACTTGTCTCTCTAGTTAGAAAACTTGCACCTGATGCTTCAGAGCCTCAATATGATTGGTTCCCTACTTGATAGATAAGTGCTGACTGTATGTGTAGATATGTTCATTTGTGTTGTCTCTCTCCCATCGCCCATGATGGACAGTTAGCTGTTAGATAATGACAGCACAATACAGACAGGCTGTGATGAAAGCAGACCACCCTGTCACTGTGTGTCAAAATCTCTTGCCACATTCACACAAAAACAATCTCAGGTTCACCTCAATCCACACCTGCCAACAGTGGAGGAATTGAGGAAGATGTATGACAATAAAAATGTCTTAGTGTCCACGAGACTCAAGACGCATTTTCTTCAGCAAGCCTTTGATTTGGAGCAGTTCATTTAACTTACAACAGTGAAATTCAGATTATAGTTGATAATTCAATAAATTCAAGTACATTTTTACTCATATCTGGACTCTTGCTTAAATTAAAAATACAGTAAAAGTCCCCCTTGGAGGTATTGTACGGAGTTGTAGTAAGGTTGTTTTTGCAGACTGAGGTTTTGTTGACATTTTGTAACAAAATAAAAATTCTAGCAGTTGGGATTTGCTACATAGTACAGTATGTATACAAATAAAGTTGAAAATAATAACAGTATACACACACACACACACACACACACACACACACACACATATACATATATATATATATATATATATATTTATATATATATATATTAGGGGTGTAACGATACACGTATTCGTATTGAACCGTTCGATACGAGGCTTTCGGTTCGGTTTTCGTACGCATTTTTAAACCGAACGGTTCGTTGGACCATTTTTCCTGCCGACCAAATATTCGTTATTTCAAATGTAGGCGCATCGCGCGTGGCAAGCGTGCTCATAATGTAAGAGACGCTGGCGTGACCACAACCACAACATTACATCAAATGGCAAATGTAATGTAAGCGGAACGAAACTGAGCTACTCGTTATTGTGTGGTTGACGGACCGTTTATCAGACCAATTCAGCGCGAGCCGATCTTAATCAAGCAGCACTGTTACTATACAGCGAAATCCAGTAAAGAAAAAAATTGAATTCGCCAGTGAAGTAATAACATCGCTGCGAGATCTAGTGAGAAACATTCACATTTCTCATTAACGGATTAAACAGCGCTGACGTGGAAACCAGGAAGAAACATTGTGCCATGAATAAACTCTTCAGTGTCCACATGTCAGCAACATTCACCATGGATTTACTGTAGTAACACTAGTAACTGTGACCATGGGAGTTTGGCAGGAATAGTAGGCTATAATGCTTTCAAGTAACATTACGTCGGTTTTATCAAATGTTAATCTGAACTAAAATAAACCTTTGTTTATAACTACTACAATATTACATTTCATTTTGTTCAAGGTGCTGTTTTGTTTTATATGCTCCTAAGAAAAGTCAAGTATAGCTCCATCATTGCTCAAAGAAAAAAAAAAATCATACTTTATGATGTTAGTTTTAATAAAAATATAATTAAAAAAATTAAATCAAGGAAATTTCTCTGCCATTTCTTTCTTTTTGCTGTATCGAAAACGTACCGAACCGAACCGAACCGTGACACAAGTGTATCGTATCGAACCGATCCGTGAATTTTGTGAACCGTTACACCCCTAATATATATATATATATATATAATATATATATATATATATATATATATTCTTTTACGCGCTTGAACGGACAAAAACACATACAAATATGGCAAAATGCCCGCTTTGTTGAGAATCCTCGCAAGCACAGTCTTTAATGAGTTAAAGGGTTAGTTCACCCAAAAATGAAAATTATGTCATTAATGACTCACCCTCATGTCGTCCCAAGCCCGTAAGACCTCCGTTCATCGCCGGAACACAGTTTAAGATATTTTAGATTTAGTCCGAGAGCTTTCTGTCTGCAGCGTCTTACGTCAGCAGCGTCACTGAATGCGGCTTGACAACAGAACCGGAAGAGAATACAATGCTGAATAAAGTCGTAGTTTTTGTTATTTTTGGACCAAAATGTATTTTTGATGCTTCAAAAAATTCTAACTAACCCACTGATGTCACATGGACTACTTGTCTTTATTTCCTTTCTGGACAAGGACAGTATACCGTACATACATTTTCAATGGAGGGACAGAAAGCTCTCAAACTAAATCTAAAATATCTTAAACTGTGTTCCGAAGATGAACGGAGGTCTTACGGGCTTGGAACGACATGAGGGTGAGTCATTAATGACATAATGTTCATTTTTGGGTGAACTAACCCTTTAAAGTATTAAATGACCATAAAGAGTTGTGAGGCCATGGGATATGCGTCAGATCCACATCATGTGCTTCAGATCTTAAAGTGACAACAGCCTAATACACCTGCTGCTGTCTGTCATTAAGGACAATCAAAGAAAAAAAAAGAATAAAGAGAAAATCCCTCACTGCTCTAGACTGAATAACTTTTGTAGCTTTAATAAGGATTCATCTACATTTAGATTAAATAATTAAAATTAAATAATTAAAAAATACTGTCTTTATGTTGTTTTTATGTTTTTTCTACATTAATTTGGAGAATAACTGTGGAATTATTACAATACAAAAATATATTAAAAACATAATGTAAGGTGTGATTAATTGCAATTAACTACAGAAAAATGTGCTATTAATTAGTTTTTTTTTATTGACTGACAGCGCTAGTTAATATAAATATATCTAGTCCTTAAAGTAGTCCTTGAGCAGCCTAATAAGGGTGACTTTCACAAAAATCGTTATATATATATATATATATATATATATATATATATATATATATATATATATATATACAGTATATGTGAATGTTTTCTTTTTCTGATTCTTTTAAATCATTTGAAAGAAAGTTACACATTTAGCTTGTGGCTGTGCTAAAAGTGTGAACGTTAATGGTAAAAAATAGCTGTGGCATCTAAAGGAAGAGTGCTATCCATATAGATACGTGTATGTGTGTGTGTGTGTGTGTGGGTGTGTGTGTGTGTGTGTGTGTGTGTGTGTGTGTGTGTGTGTGTGTGTGTGTGCCGCGCTGGCCAGTTTCGACATAATAGCAAAGCAGAGAGGGACGAGTGGCAGGTTTATTGAGGTGCTGTCACCAGCCGTGTTTCAGGTCAGAGTGACTGACAGCTGATTTAGAGCAGTGCTGTTAAGCTATAAAGCAATCATAACCACTACTGTTCTTCAGACACACTCCGTATTCCTTTCCACATACACACAATGAACTGACAGTTATAAACACACTGTTATCCAGACAGGCAAAAATAACCTCCTCAAATGCTGGCACACTAGCACAAATGCACAAACAAATGCATTTTCTGCCACACACAGACACACATTCTACACTCCTGTTGAAACACTTTAACTCTTGCCATGATAATAAGCTAATTATAGGTGCGATGCAACTGCCATATCTAAATGCACGTCTCTAATAAGGAACATTTCAAATTAGAGAACGAGCGAGTGAGAGAAGAAGAGAGAGAGAGAGAGATCAGGAGTGACGAATGGAGACGGCAAAAGAACTACTAGATAATTGATGCGAGCAATTACAACTTCCATGTCGGAGCAAATTGGTCGGCATTTCTCAGCATGTAAGGGCCCCTGACCTCATTATAACAACTGTGTAGAAGAATAATCAAAATTAGCAGCGAGGTTTGAGGATCTGTGACAAACAGAGAGCGGAAAGTTTGACTCTAATGTAATCTGTTATGACTTCAGCCACCAGAGAGCAATATCCACAGGTCAAATCTTCAGAAGAAACATGACCTCTCCGCAAAACGCTGTGGACTCTTTCCACGTCCCGGCGAAATCAAATAATAACAGTAATCATTAAGAACAACATCTATATTATATGACATAAATCTGCTCCAGCAGCCATAATTACAGGGTGGAGATCGTTTTACCACATAGCGAAAGAATCCCCCAGCACAGGCAGAACTAATAATCTACAGCCACTAACCACGACGCTGGATTCAAATATGTTTAGTACAAAAAAGCAAGAGGGCTACAAATCCTTGCAAACCAATCAGAGATTTCCAAAGTGAACACACAGGGGACCATGAGAAACAATGATTGCATTTAGAGAACATTTATATGAAGTACTGGAAACACATACATAACTAAACTAGCTGCAATGTGTTTATAGTAAAGCTGCACAATTCTGGAGAAATTGAGAATCACTTTTTTTTTTTTAAATAGAGACCAAAATTATCTTACAATTTTACAAACTTAACAAAATAATGTCATTTATAAGTAATCTAGACACAATGTTAATTGCCACAATGTTACTCACCCAATGTATATTTGAATGTTCCGCTGTGATCTTACTTTTCAACAGTTTCATAGACATAGCCGAATTGATGTCATTTAGGAATACCATCGCATGGGTGTTTGAGATTGCGATTTATTAACTATTAATTGTGCAGCTCTATTTCACATGGATAGTTAAAAATTATTACACTGTCCTGTGAATTCACTGTGCTGAGGATTCATGTTAAAAATACAATTAACTACCTCTTCAAAGCTTGAATTCTGAATCTAAATTCTGATTCAGTCCCTTCAACCTCAAAATTAGGTTTGTCTCATCTATTCTGAATAGCACTGATGGGATGATTAACTTGTATTCTGTATCAAAACTGAATTATAAATCTGAATTCTACTCCTTCAACCAGAAAAATCAGGTTGTCTCGTCTATTCTGAATAGAACTGCTGACATAATGAATCTGAATTCTGTATATGGATTGTAAATGTAAATCTGAATTCTTCACTCTGAAATCTGCCGATTACACTCATCCACTCTGATATGTTGCCGACAACATTAGTCATGCAGATTCTGATCAGACATACGTGCATGTGTGTGTGTGTGTG
Source organism: Tiaroga cobitis (assembly GCA_030578255.1). Taxonomy (NCBI): domain Eukaryota; kingdom Metazoa; phylum Chordata; class Actinopteri; order Cypriniformes; family Leuciscidae; genus Tiaroga; species Tiaroga cobitis. The sequence goes on from CM060600.1 coordinate 23,607,340, forward strand.
TGTGTGTGTATGTATGAGTGTCGAGAGCACGTCTCTTTACACTACACACCCGACCCCCACACATGACAGACCACTAAACAGGCCAAACTGCCACCTGACCCTCAATGTAAATATTTCATTGCTCTGCCTCAGTTAAGACTGCACTGAATGATGAATGAGCAATAAAACGTGTTATCCAGAAATCCCAAAGTACAGTCTCTATGGCGACCAAAAAGCAGGTAATGTCATCGCTTTCTCTCAGCCTTTCGGTCTGTTTCACTGTCTGTCTGTGCCTCTCTGTGTCAGATTAGCAGGCTGTAATGAGAGTTAAAGAGTCGCTTTAGGGTGGTCCCTCGACAGGAGGGACACTGCAGTGACGATGATGTTAAATTAACTGTCATATTTAAGCCTTTTAGTTTGGTTTTGTTCGCTGCATGGACTGACCTCATTATCGTCTCCTACTTTGTCTCTCATCAGCAAGATGGTGACTGGTAGGCAAAGGCACCAAACGCTCAGGGGGCACGTACGGCCGTCCCCCATTCCTCTCGGCAAACACACACACACACACCAATAGAAAAGCATTAATGTGCTGTTTACTGGAATCCAGCGCCCTGTAATTGCCAATTTATTTGATAGGCAGCCGGATAATGATGGCATTTCACTCCTGCCGCAGAGACTAAACACATGTGTGTTTGATTCACCCTGTCTCTACCACACATCCCCTTCTCTCCTCTTCCCTTTGCCCTGGCCTCCAGCCACCCTGCCTGGGGAAACCGTGCCGCCATGCTGGCTTCAAACACGGCTGAAAGGGGACCCGGGGCTTCGGAGCAAATACAGCAAGCCTGCCAATTTATCCAAGGTTTGGGGTTACTGCTGGCGAGAACAAGGCTGATGCACCATTTGTAGCTTAATGAGCTGGCAGCGCATGGGGGCAGAGGCAGGGGGAGAGAGGGAGAGGGAAGAGAGAGGGTGAGAAAAAGGAGGAAAAGAAGGGGGGCGAGCAAGATGTCCTGTGTGACCTCTTTTGACCCCAGCTTCCTCTCTGTCAAGTGAAGATCAACACCAGGCTCTTTCTCTAGTTTTTTTCATCAGTGCAGTGGATAGGAGTAAGAGAGAGAAGACATCATTAGAACTCTGCCAAACAGTCTATAAAGAGCAAGAATTACTCCTCAAAACCCCAACTCAAGCTTACCCTCTTTTTTCATTTCACTTAAAGGAAAATTGTGTGCGTATGCAATCATGAATACATAAAAACAGTATATACAAAATAGGGGGTGGGGGCGGGTCTATTTGCAGTAGCCCTAAATCACTTGCACTGTTTGTAAAATTACAGATTTTTTTCTGGTCGCCTATGTGGATAAATTCACTATATGGAAGTAAAATAATGTCAAATGTTTTTGAAACAAAAAGCATGTTGAATTGCACCAATTGAAAAAAAATATGCATGCGTTAACCATGCTTGCATTTTAATCCATTGTATTTTTAAGGCTTGCATTTTTATGGGCTGAAATTCAACATGGTTGAATATTTAAGCTGTGAATATTTCAATTAAAAACATTTCAAACACATTTTCAATATTAAAAATTCAATAATCCATATTCACCTTTCATATTTCACTTCCAAAAATTTCAAACTGTTTAAAAATACAACCTATAATATTCAACAGGCAAATTTCGGTCCATTTTATTTCGCCTTGAAAATTCGCTTCCACAAATTCAGTGGTTCAAATTCGACAGTAAATTCAACGTCGACATCCAGGAACTGCAGGAAAAGCAGTAGATTACCGATCATAATCTCAATCTGCTGTAGTCGGCTTTACCAGCAGGGGGTGCACGCGCGTGTTGACAACCACCAAAGCAACAGGAGAGGCCTTCACAAAACGTCATTTGCTGAAATGGACAGAACGATGAGTACGAGTTATAATTTATGTGTTTGGAAAAGGTTGATTAAGACACAAAACACACGAGCGTTTACTCAAGTGTCTTATGAGACTTATTTTTACCCCCGTGCAAAGTAAGGTGATTTGTCCACTGCAAAACTAAATTCTCTCGCCGTTGGCATTGATATTAAGTTTTAGTAAAACAACTGTAATACACTGAGACAGAGTGAATTGTTTGTTTTAGTCACTATGACGGAATACTAAATTGATGGCTGGGTTTTACATGATGGCAAAGGCAATTTTATTTAAATATAGCATCATTAAATACAACCAAAGTACAATTATAAATTAAATTCAGCAATTATAAATTAAAAATTACATCTCTACCATGATATCTGGTCATCTCTGTGTTATAACGTGAATTGTCTCCCCCATTATCCAGGGCTGCGTACAGTAGGGGTATTTGTCATCTTATTTTATATCTTTTTGTCCATTTGGAGCGCGCGTCACTCACTCAGCGTCGCGCCTGCCACAAGATCTCTCCCTATTACAGTTGCCTGAGTCTCCGATTGACATTCTGAAGGAGATTGATTTTGACCACTCCATTACGTTTTGTTTTTTATAAAGCCTTTCTTTAAAGTGAATTTCGTTTTTAATAAATTGTATCTTAATTTCAATCAATGTTTGATCAACCAATTCCCTGGATTTAATACATAAGAAGCAAAGCAGACATATAGGCATAGACATAGCAATAAAATCATGAAATTTTTGCATTGCACATTTCTCACAGGCATGATAAATATATCAAGGTAGAAATGTCTAGCCTACTTTTAAACGAAACAATTCAAAACGAAAATAAATAGACTACTCTCAATGTAATCCGTATGAATTGAGCATTTCTCTCGGCGCGTTCACTACTCCGAAGATGGCTCCAATACGACGCGCGCTCCATTATGGACAAAAAGAGCGAATAAAATAAGATGACAAATAGATAGGCTACATAAGAGCAGGTCAGGATTGCACTGTCTGTTTGCACATGTGCATCAATCGGAGTGTCTGATAGATTAAAACAGTGAGAGATCGTGTGGCTGGCCCGACGCTTAGTAAGAGCCACGAGACGCGCTCCAATACGGGCAAAGGAGCGAATAAAATATACAATAAGATGAAAAAATGGTAAATAAGAGATGGATTGCACTTTATGTGCTCTCATTGGAGTGTCTGGTTCATGTAAACAGTGAGAGATCTTGTGGCAGGCGCGACGCTAATAGGTGACGTGACGCGCGCTCCAAATGGACAAAAAGATATAAAATAAGATGACAAATACCCCTACTGTACGCAGCCCTGGATAATGGGGGAGACAATTCACGTTATAACACAGAGATGACCAGATATCATGGTAGAGATGTAATTTTTAATTGCTGAATTTAATTTATAATTGTAATTGGGTTGTATTTATATTTAAATAAAATTGCCTTTGCCAAAACCCAGCCATCAATTTAGTATTCCGTCATAGTGACTAAAACAAACAATTCACTCTGTCTCAGTGTATTACAGTTGTTTTACTAAAACTTAATATCAATGCCAACGGCGAGAGAATTTAGTTTTGCAGTGGACAAATCACCTTACTTTGCACGGGGGTAAAAATAAGTCTCATAAGACACTTGAGTAAACGCTCGTCTGCTTTGTGTCTTAATCAACCTTTTCCAAACACATCAATTATAACTCGTACTCATCGTTCTGTCCATTTCAGCAAATGACGTTTTGTGAAGGCCTCTCCTGTTGCTTTGGTGCTTGTCAACACGCGCGTGCACCCCCTGCTGGTAAAGCCGACTACAGCAGATTGAGATTATGATCGGTAATCTACTGCTTTTCCTGCAGTTCCTGGATGTCGACGTTGAATTTACTGTCGAATTTGAACCACTGAATTTGTGGAAGCGAATTTTCAAGGCGAAAAAAAATGGACCGAAATTTGCCTGTTGAATATTATAGGTTGTATTTTTAAACAGTTTGAACATTTTGGAAGTGAAATATGAAAGGTGAATATGGATTATTGAATTTTTAATATTGAAAATGTTTTTGAAATGTTTTTAATTGAAATATTCACAGCTTAAATATTCAACCATGTTGAATTTCAGCCCATAAAAATGCAAGCTTTAAAAATACAATGGATTAAAATGCAAACATGGTTAACGCAATGCATATTTTTTTTCAATTGGTGCAATTCAACATGCTTTTTGTTTCAAAAACATTTGACATTATTTTACTTCCATATTACTACTTCAACCTACTGTTATAGTGAATAAATGTTTGCAGGAAGTTCCCACATTACAAGCGGGGAACTTGCGGGAATGAGTAAAATTATGCTCAATACCCGCAAACTAGCTCCGAAATTCAGGACCTGCTCTCCATCTCTGTTATCTAGTAACTCCATGCTGGTATGAAGTGGTTTTTATGGTGTGACTGTGAATAAGCTGCTTCCACCATCCTCTCAGGAATAGCTCTACTTTGAGAGTGACCCTGAGAAACTGCTCAAGCAAAAAATCTCCAGCACCTTTCAGCACCTCCTGTTTAGAATTCAAAGGGTTTCATAACATTCAGTAAACAGACAAATACACTAGCCAATGAACTTTGAGTAGACGGCATACTAATTTGATGAGAATGAAAATTCATTATTGACGGTGAATTCATAGCCTTACTATTATTCATGTCAAAATAAAAAAAATTTATGAGATCCTAAGAGGTGATCGCCTTATTATTTTGCTAATATTTAAAGTTATAATTATGATTATTAAATATAATAAAATAACTTGTGATTATGTCTCATTGACTTCATGAAATTTTACACAAAATAAATAAATAAATACTAATATATAATGTGTTCCTTTATTTATTTATCTGGTTCAACTTGCCGTTAACTTGAGTCTTAAAGGGAGAGTTCGGCCAAAAATAAAATAATTCTATCATTTTTATTCTAATCTTCATCTCTACTGGAGCTCATGTCTAGCCTGCATCTAGATTAAAACAAAACTTTTGAGTTCCACCATAGAATAACAGCATGCATGTTTGAAACAACATAAATGTTGTTTTTTGAGTGAACTATCCCTTAAAGACTTAAGTTAAAACCCATCATACACAACACATTCTGCATATCTTGGCGGGTTGTTTTTACCTGTCCAATAATCAAACTCAATCTTGTGTTTCACCTCTAACTTTATCTGTTTCCCCTATTCCACTTGCATTTCTTCTTTTCCTATCTCCCTTTCCCTCTCCTCACCCCCCTCTCACGCTTTATCTCTTTGGTTTTCCCTCTCTTCCCTGAAGAGGGGCTGCAGGTATCATTTCAATTTCTGATGTCAACATCAAATTACTTATTTCATTTCATGCCTGGCCAAGCATCCTATAGCTACACGCAGGAGTGGTCGCGCTCAACTCGTTCTGCCGTGTCTGTTCCGACGACTCGCCTCGCCCTCCAGCTGACAGCTCTAATTATGCCCCATATCTGATAGTGCCGGCACACACTCACAGACTCACATCTCCACTGCGGGAGCCAGAGCTTGAGGTTTGAAGAGGGCCAATGCCAGACTGCCTGAGCTTTCAAACGAGCCTCTGTATAAGATCCGTAAACAACGATAACATAACTTTCAGTGCAATGTAAGCTGTATAGACTGCCTTCACATGGTTGAATGCTGCTTCAAGAGGGTTAAATATGGCTGTGTTTGCGTGTAGGGATGCACTGATTCTGGCCAATGCCGATAAGCAGACGATTATTTTCATATGATGGCCGATAACCACAGAATGGCCAATATTTAAATTCTATACTATTTTGTCAAAAAAAAGAAGGTCTGTGTATATATATATATATATATATATATATATATATATATATATATATATATATATATACACACACACACATACACTAATTGTATATCTAGATTGTATATGACTGAATACACAAATAACAGTTCAAATGTAAAACGTCACGTTGAAATAGTACATTTGGAGTTTCAGTGCTTAATATATGTGCTTTGTGTTTTTACGGTACATCACTGATGTCCAAGCATGGTCACTGTTACATTTTTCACTGTGTTACTTTCTGTCGTCTCCACTTCTCTGGTATATAAGCACAGTCGCGCTTCAGCCTGAGTCTCCACTGTAGCTGCCAGCTGAGTAAATAGGATGTTCTTATCACCACCCGAGCACAAACACATACCAAAGCCTGCAGGCCTGGAGGGGCAGACAGCCTCCGCGCTATTCTACATGTACCTCACACACCCTGAGAACACAAGCACAGCACAGCACAGCACACACACACTGAGCTCAATAACAGTTCGGCTCTTAAAACACTCCTATTGTTCCTGTTGGCACAGGGCCTTGTCTAGACCAATGGAGTGGATAAGAGAAATTGTAAAATACTGTTTAAATATTGAACCTTGTTGTTTGTAAGAATGAGACAGATTAGAAAAGCCACCAACTGACAGATAAAAATCAGGTGTCAAGACCAGACCTACCTTAACTCTTTAACTTTTTTTTTGGTTGCTCAAACTTTCATGCAGCATCTACACACAATAGCAATGGTACAATTCTACACTAAATGCCAGTTCTGATACATTTTGCATTTTAGTTGTGACTGCTATAAATGCAGAGTTCCCACACAGATGGATTCACTGAAAAAAAGGAATTGTTAACAAATCAGACTTCACTATGGCTTGCAATCAAACTTTACACAAGCCATTTTTAGCTGATATTTTAGCTAAATTCTTTTTCCAGTCATGGAAAACAGAATAAAAAAAATCAACTCTAAATGATCATTATAAACTTTCAGGGGTGTTGACTGAGTGTGATTTCTTGTTAGTATGGTGAGTGCTGCACAGATTAGATTGGTCACTCACGTCTGTCAGTCTGTCTCTGGAGCTGCTCCGGATGGAGGGTTTGGATTCTCCACTGACGCTCTCACTGTCGCTGTCTTTGCAGTTGTTCTGGCCCGGCTTCAACTGGAAACCACAAAGACAGAAAAAAGAAACAATCAGATACAGCAAGAATAGAAAAGGCACTAAATTATTAAGTTATGTATCTAAAAAAAAAAAAAAAAAAAAAAAAAAAAAAAAAAAATGGAAACAGCTCTGGTAAAAGGTATAGCTATTGGATGTACACTACCATTTAAAAGAATCTTGTATGAACCAAGACTGCATTCATTTGATCAAAAACAGTGATATTGTGAAATAGTATTACAATTTAAAAGAACTTCTTCCAATTTTAATATCTTTTAAAATGTAATTTTTTTCTCTTATGGTAAAGCTGAATTTTCAGTATCATTACTCCAGTCTTCAGTGTCACATGACCCTTCAGAAATCATTCAACTATACTGATTTGTTGCTCAAGAAACATTTGTTATTATTATCAATTGCTTAATATTTTTTGTGGAAATCATAATACTTTTTTTCAGGATTATTTAATGAATGGCAAAAGAACAGCATTTTATTTAAATTGAGATATTTTGTAACATTATAAACAGTCACTTTTAATCAACTGAATGTTTCCTTGCTGAAAAAACTATTAATTTCTTTCAAAAAATAAAAAAATAATGAACGTAAACCGCAAATCTGACTGATCTTACTGTGCAAATCAGCCAAATACAAACTGACAACCATATTTTGCTGTTGTGTGAACATAGCCATTAGGATGAGTGAACATTTGGGAGATGCTAATTCGGATCGGGACATCTCTAGATTCTGTCATGATCCTTTCTTCAGGGTTCCCACACCTTGGTTAACTTCAAATTCAAGAACCTTTCAATGAATTTCCAGGTCCAATACCCTCAAATTCAAGGACTTAATGTGGGGACACATTTGTTGTGTTCAACAACAAACGCTGAGGGTGCCATCGTAGTAGTTTCGTGCATGCTTGAACGTCATGGCAAAGCTCACGCGGGAAACACTTAACATAACGCGTAAATCAAGCAAGCTAGTGTTCATAGGCCATGAAGTGTTGGCGAAATACACTTTCATCAGACCGGAGGGAATAATAAGGAATTTTTTCCAGAAAACTTCTTGCACAAAATAAATTCAAGCACTTTTAAAGACCTGTCTCTATGTGTGTTTATTTTCCAAAACTTTCCAGGGCCTTGAATTCTTTTTTTCAGATTCACAAACTTTCAAGGATTTCAAGGACCCGTGGGAGCCCTGTTTCATGTAATTTCATCACTTTCTCTATGAATACCGTGGCCACACCGGTCTCGAGTCCCACAGGAGCTCCAGAAGTATAAAAGGAAGAGTGACGACAGTGGAAAACGAGAGAGGACCAGGCCTGGACTTTGTGTTGTTGTTTTGTTTTAGTTTTTATGTTGCAGTCATCCATCAGAGGCTGACGCTTTTCATTTTGTTGTTTATGTTTATTTTGTAATTAAAGTTTTCCGATGAACGTTCGCTGGTTCCTGCCTCCTCCTTCCCTGAACTTAAATCTGGTTACAAATACATTGGCCAATGTTCCAAAATAATAAATTATGAACATTAAAATATAACCTATATTCATGCAGCGAGAATAGGACACCAAAAATGGAAACCCAAAATTCTTGTAAATCTGTTGAAAATATGGCACAGAGGGTTGAACATACTGAAACTGGGTTTTATCAAATAAAGAGCAACAAAAGAAATACAGTAGCAAAAATAAATAAACAGCAAAAGCGACTCTGACCACTGACATCTACACGGTTTTATCTGGAGAAGCCTGACTTCATATCAGACCTGTGAGAAAGAGAAATAAAAACCCACCAAACTACATCAAAAGCAGTTTTCCATTCAGTAAGCCACTCTCCCCAAGCAAGGACCAGAGATTCACAGCAGGTGTCCTTCAGCAGACGAGAAATCATAAAGAACAAGAGCAGAGTGTAGAGGAGAAGGACGAGGGGGAAAACGGGAGGAGGACATAAAATCCAAAAACATCTGAGCCCCAGTAAAGTCTGGAGAACAATGGCATACTCCTGGGACCCGGCAACTGTCATCAAGGTCTGCAATTTACGTCTTCTGAAGCTTCGCCATTCAGACGGGCTGTTTCCGTACCCCTCGCAATGCCAAAAACCCGCCGCATTCATCTCTCAGCACATGAAAACCCAGTTTTATGAGTCGAGATGAGCTGTAAATGGCTGCAGTGTCACTTAATGGAAAAAGCAGAGCAGGCCACGGCACACTGGGGGGTTGTTTGCCAAGATGGAGAGATAGAACGGCCACTCATTTGTTTTCCTATCTTTCTCTCCCAGACATTCCCTCTTTCTCTGTCTCACTCGCTCTTTCATACTTCCCCATCACGTAGGAGAATAAAAACAGATTCTTTGCGATAGTTCTTGACAAAGGCAGCGGGATGGGGGAGGGAAGAAGATGAGGGTTGGAGAATATCTCTTTTCACTGGTGCAGGCTGTGGGTTGTTAAAGGCGCACAGGCGGGATAAGGGACTGCGGGGAAGAGGGCCCTTGAGTAAAGCACATAATTAAAATGAAACTGTTCCCTTTCTGTAGCCATTAGCTATGTGAAAGGATCTCTCTCAGAGGGAGAAGCTCAGTGACTCCAGGCAGAGACGCTTGCTTCTACCAGCAGGCCACCGTGATAAGAGGCAGGCACTGCTCAGAGAGAGAAAGAGACTGAGTGAGAGTTGGCAGTAACAAAAAGGAGGACAAGGGACTGTAAAGTTTGAAGTTGAGGGAGGTCAACTAGGTGCATTTCTATGTACGTGTCGTGTTTTATTCCTGTTGAGAAGCATTGTGCTTCAAGGTCAAATACGGTCTTTATTTATGTAGTAGACATGAAAGAGTTAATGTTTTTGATTGTCACGTGATCCTGGTGGCGGGTCACGGGATTACGTGGGAATGTGAATATTAGTCACCTGTTCACTGATTAAGTTAGGTGAGAGGGGGTGAGCAGGGGCGATGTATTCTTTGTTGACCACTAAACTTTGTACCATCAAGAAACATCAGCCAGCAATAAAGAATTGCTAGTAAAAGATCATTTGCCTCATCGATGTTGTATTTATGCGTCACAAGTGCATAAGTCCCTGTCTTAGTCTCTCAGCGGTATCATCATTGAATTCAGTAGCCGCTATAATTTAGACTTCCTTAATCATTTCAATCCCACTTCTGATCTACAACGGCACTGGCCAAACCTCTTTCACATCACCGATGCTCAGAGAAAACATCAGTCCGAGAAAAGCAGACAGATTCAGCTGATAATCATCCATTGACTCATACGGTGGACTCTCAACAAACCTGAAAAAGACACTGTGAGATATGCTCTTCTCAACTGCTCTTTTAAGTTCAAGGGAAACTTAAAAAATGAGGGGGGAAAGGAATATATATCCAGCATTAAAAAAATATAAAATATAAATAAACGAATTCAATAATAATTTGGAAAATAATAAAAGGACAATGAATAGTAAATAACCAAATGAAAAAAGTAAATAAAATAATGTGTTATTGTATTTGAATCTATTGTAAAACTACTGGAATTAATATCAATTCCACATTTAGCTATTAAGCTTATCAGCCAATGAATCATAATATGGATAACATTCTGTGTAAGCCATTTGTTTTCATTAGACTTATTAAAAACATTTGTTTTAGGACAAGGTATATACTGTGAGTATTTTTGTACTTGTTTATTTGTATTTGTTTTTTTAACCAACACACAGCATTTTTGTAAACAAAAACTTGAAACAGCTGGTATTACTTTTCAAGAAGTGACTCTGGGCAGTGAGTCTGAAGACACTGGTTAAGAGTTCCGGATAAAAGTTTAAATAAACAAGTTTTAGTTCAGTATTGCCTAGTTCAGATGACAAGAAATTTATAATGGATACTGGCTGTAAAAATCCTGTACATATAGTAATGTGATTCATTATATGGCTCTATCAGCCTGAGGAAATGTTCAACATGCATGTGTCAACACCCCAAAAAAAAGTTGGAGATCATTTGCATACTGTGCAGGATATGCTACAGGAAGTTTCATACTGAGCGTTAAGCGTTGAATGTTCTGAAGAAGAAAAAAAACAACTCACAAATAAATGACTATGAGGAAGCACTAGGGGTGTAACGGTACACAAAAATCACGATTCGGTACGTACCTTGGTTTTAAAGTCACGGTTCGGTACGTTTTCGATACAGTAAAAAGTAAGAAATGCCAGAGAAATTTCCTATTTGTTAAAAGAAAAAATATTTTTTAAATAAGTGTGAGTTTTCCCACATCTTGAAACTTTCAGGTTTATAAATGGGTGTCATCTATGAAGGATGAACAAATAATGTTTTGGTCATCACATTAAAAATTAAGAGTTCAGATGCGAAAGCCATTTGAAATTTTCTTCTTAAATTATCATTTTTATCAAGCTTGTATATTTAAGTTCAGTAATTTCACTTAAATGGCAATGAAGATTACCTATTATTGTCATTTGAGTGAAATTACTGAACTTAAATATACAAGCTTCATAAAAATGATCATTCTAGAAGAAAATTTCAAATGGCACTTAGAGGCTTTTGCATCTGAACTCTTCATATATTTATTTATATATTATTTGAGTTTTGAAGTGCTGGAAAAAGATGTGTGAAGTACTTGAAAGCATTTCACTATTCCAGCCAAACTGGTTACAGTTATGGTGAATGTTGCTGGTCTGTGGACGTAAAGTATTACTAGTTCATTCACGGCACAATATTTCTCCTGGTGTCCACGTCAGCGCTGTTTGATCTTATAGAGATCTACAGTTAATAATGGAGAAATGTGAATGCTTCTCACTAGATCTCGCAGCGATGTTATTACTTCAGTGGCGAATTCAAATGTTTTCTTTACTGGATCTTAGCGCTGTGTAGTAACAGTGTCGCTTGATCGAGATCGGCTCGCACTGCACAGATGTTGCTGGTCCGAACTGATAAATGGTCTGTTAAGCACAATATAATGAGTAGCGCAGTTTCGTTCCGCTTTCATTACGCTTGCCATTTGATGTTGCGCACCGTTGTGGTGGTCGCACCAGCGCGAATTTTGTCGGCAGGAAAAATGGTCCAAGGAATCGTTCGGTTTGTATGCGCACCGAACCGGAAGCCTCGAACCGAAACGGTTCAATACGAATACATGTACCGTTACACCCCTAGGAAGCACTTGTATTTTTCTCCATTTAAGTAATGTAAATGTATGTATAAGGATGGTGCATATTTACTTACTCTGAGTTGAGTTAATAATCAAATATTAACACAGATATCGAAACCCAGATAAACTACCTTTAACCAGTTAAGCAGGTACATCTTTTACATGAGAAAACAAAAGCGATGTGGAGATTTGTTAGGTTTCCCTACTCAATTCCACTTAATGCCTCTTTCCTGAAGGCACGCGGGTCATTTCTTCGGAGTTCTCAAAGTAATTTTTGAAGAGATTTTATTAATAGAGGTGTTAAAGAAAAAAGTGCAATGCTGGAAGCCACGATAAATTACCATCATCAAAAAGTTCAGTGCAAATCGGGTTTCCACCCACAGTCGATAAATCAGAAAGCTGGAGCAGTCCTGTCTATAAACCTCTATGTCCACACATTGTTCATTACTCCACATTTACAGTTTAACAGGGCATCTCACTAACTCTAAAATTAGTCTGATGTCTAGACACATAAAGTGTGATATCTATTGTGTTCATTTTTATTGTTTCTATGCTCTTTCTGGTTTTGGCATATGATCGTTACCTACTACTGCTCGCTAGATTAACTGTCATAACAAACGTAATGCAGTTTCTTGTAAAAATGATCGTTCTTTGGAAAGCAAGCATCTCCCATATGTACACGCCTGTGAGTGTGTGTACATAATGATGTTGTTTATGAGTGTGTGTGTGTGTGTGCATACGGGCGTCTGTGGGTTTTCACAGTCTTGCTTGTGCAATCATAATGACGTTAATGAAGACTGACAGTTCCACCAGGTTGCACCATAAGGATAAACTCCTTTAACAACCCTGAGAGAAGAGCCTTGGTAAAGATTCCCCCTCCAGGAAGATAACAAACAGATGGTTTTCATATTCCAGCAACTAATTCCTCAACAATTAAAAACACAGTAAGACATTAGCATCTAATGAAACATTTAAACTACCAGTAAATGCATCTGCCATTAATTTCAACACAGTAAGTTCTTGTTTTGCCTCAATCTGTTCCCTGTTAGGGCTGATTTCTCCCTCCCCCTGTCTGAGTTTACTGAAGTATAGAATTAACAACTGTTTTCAATAAGCAGTCAGCATGATTCCCTGGCACAAAAGCCTCCACGCTATTAAAAATTAATTTATGCTGCCAAGGCTTTGATGTGAGGCAGTAATGGAAAGAGCTTCTCGTTTTGCCTTCCTCATAAAAAGGTCAAAGAGACCTGTGAGCGTTAACCCGGGTCTTGCGATCGCCCGCAAAAAGAAAGTCAGCCGTCAATGGTCATTTTATAGATAGCACAGTTTTAAAGCACTGTAATCACATTGCACTTAGCGAGTCCTTCTGAGAGAAACCCTCCATGAAGGAAGTTTGTTTCCAACGGGGCATATGGAGGCCAAGCGTAACAGCTTTTGACTGCATTATACTGATAGAAAGTCACATTAATTCACACTAGCTCTTTGTGAACAACTTCAGCAACAAGACTTTTTATTTTGAATTTACTGCGATTTCGCCCAGGCACCCGCACTGAAGCTATGCATCCATTACAAGCGCTGTTACAACAATCCATAAGTCTAAATGTATTTTATAGGGATTGTCTCAAAGACATAGCACACAATAGGTTTGAGTTTCCATATAACAGTTTTAATGGCCCTTTAAATTTGAAAGTGGGAGTGGTGGATTTCAATAGCACTACTGGAGAATGGTGCCTTAATCTGAAATAATACTGAAATACATTAAGAGCTTGCTTGTAAAAGCCATATTAGTTTATACTGAGATGGGAGCACTTGTAAAGAGGCAAGAGCTTAGATGAGCATCCTTTCAAAGTTATCAGCAGCGTGATGGTGGTATAAGGAGATGTTGTGTTTTGCTATGGATATTCGAAAGCAAAGAACCCATTGGAAGAACAAAACAGTACAGTTTCTGTAGAAATTCACTGACGGTTCCTCAGAGGTAGAAACAAAGCTCAAATAATGGGATAAGCATCCTTTGAAAGGCTCTGACTAGACTCTTAAAATGGCTTTTGAAGCTTTTACAGGATTATCGTTAGCACATGTAGTCAATTACTTCCTTTGCCCACTTGCTGAAAAGTGCTTGCCGGTGTTATGATAAAATTTTACAAGTCTATTGAACTATTCCCACAGGCTCGGCCCACAACCCGATGCAGTCAAACACAAAGACTGACTCCGCCACATTGGCCTTTTAAACGGCGCCGTTCGCAAACCCCAATACTCTTTTCATCTAAAACCCTACTTTGAACAGCTCGGCTGACCCTTCACCTCCAGTGGAAGCCCGAGGGATTCTGTTGCTATCGGCTTCTGTTCTTCCTTAGTTACGCACTACAGCAGCTGTGCAGCTTGACAGTAATAAAACCTGGAACAATTTACCAGCTTTTATTGTTCTTCTGCGGCGTTTCAGCACAGCTAACCTGTCCTCCAAGGAGCCGATAGAGAGAGTGAGAATCCCACTAGAGCGCCAATGAAAGAGGATCTCATTTACCTAAAAGCGCTTATAAATTTTTAATTTGCTTTAACAAGTAAATTAACAAGTCCCTCATTCGGGAAGTTTTATGGCTGCCTGCCACTGAGGGACAGCCATGAAAGTTTTATAGATAATCCACTAGTGTGCTTGGCTGCTTATAATAAATTGTCTATTTCCTGCTGCAGAGTCAAATCCCTCAGTTTCCAATGACTACACTTTAAATATCTCCCTCTCTGCTTTCTTTTCAGTGCAATATAACGCCTGTTTTAACACTGGAGCAGACGGCGGACCGTGGAGGGAGAATTATACAGTTACATGTGGAGGTGAGGAGGGTCTGGTCTATATGAGTCAACATTGGCTTTCATTCTGAAGACAATGCTTACCACTGTACCCACCATCTTCATACTGTTCTCCGTGATTGGCTGACAAGTTAAAGGGATAGATTACCCAAAAATTCTAATTCTGTCATCATTTATTCTAATGCCATTCCAATCCTTCATGATTTACTTTCTTCTGTGGAACACAAAAGAAGATATTTTGAAGAATGTTTCAAAAGAATTAAATATCTAATATCGAATGGCTCGATTGGATAAATAAAAATGTATTGTGAAATCATCATCATAATTAATACATTTTATTTAATCACTGATGGAAAATATGTGGTGGTGGTTGAGGAGATTCCCCCATATGTAAAGCGTTTTGAGTGCCGAGAAAAGCGCTATATAAATGTAATGAATTATTATACTTATTATTATTTGGTTTTATCACATTTTATCGATTTGATTTACCCATCAGCTGTGATGAAATAACTGTAGCACTCAACCTCTTATTTTGGGGGGCACAATTGATTGAAATAAAACTGAAATCACAATATGGCTGAGTGCGATTATCAAATCGAAGATAATCGAAGCTGCAATTTAAAAAAATGAATACATGCGCTGCATGTTTTAGAGTGAAACACGACACTGTGTTCTTTTACACATGAGCAGCTCATGATCCAGAGTTTTAAGTATCTCTGAAAAGGGATTGTAGTAAATACTTCTCCACACGAATTCATCTTTGCGTTTCCTTTGAGTTTGGGTCACTTATAAAGTGCATTTGGGAACACTTTTCTAGTTTTATAGAAAGTGAGATAGATAATCCACTAGTGTGCTTGGCTGCTTATAACATATTGTCCATTTCCTCCTGCAGAGTCAAGACCCTCAGTTTCCAATGACTACACTTTAAATATCTCCCTCTCTGCTTTCTTTTCAGTGCAATATATCAATATAAAAGGGAGAGTTATACTGTTACATGTGGAGGTGAGGAAGGTCTGTAATAATTATTATTTGTATTATTATTGTAGTCATATTGATATATAATTACATAAATAACATTTTGGACACAGTAAAAAAAAATCACATTTAAAATGTCTCTTTTTAGATCTTTGTGATTCAGAAGAATCACAATTCCCAACTCTCATGGCATATTGCTCTACAATACGTCTGTATATAGGTCACAACACACAGAGGTCTTGACTCTGTTCCCAATTAGTGAATTAAAAGGCCCTGCATGAGCTCCCTGGACCTCCATCTGAGCGTTCTGGTTTTCTGGCAGCCGGCAGTAGTTGGATACAGCTGTGAGCAGTTAACCTGAGTGAGCTTACCCCAACGACAACAGCGCTTGACAGAAGGATGCAGGGGCCATCATAGCTGGTGCGGCACGGCTGCAAATGTTCCGTCATTGCTTGGACAGCCACTGAGTCACCCCGCCAACCCGATCGGCCCCGCTATGACCTCCTCAGCTCTGAGGGCCAGGGCTCTTAACCGCCGCAGACAAGCTGCCTGTATCGCATCCGATCTAAAGTAACAGCCTGTCAACAGGGATCAGAGCTCGGGTCAGGCTAAAAGGCCTGCGTGGCTGTTTATTTAGGCTAATATTACGCCTGAGTACGTACTGCAGCGTGCTTCCACTCGCACATTGTCATGCTTAAACTAGACCACCCTGTCCTCGCAGAGACACTGGGTTATATTCGCCGCCTTTCTCCGTCAGAGCTCCAATCGACATCTACATTCCCCCAAAGCCTCAATTCTGTAGGTGACATCACATCTTAAATGTCAGCAGAAACTATTTTTGCAGGAATATTGCAGCTTTCATCAGCGTCTCTCGTTCCCCAAGGTGCGATTGCCATGGAAACACTGCGGGCCCCCCTCTTTGCGGTTGCTAAGCTCAAGTGACATGCAACGACCTTCAGTGACCTTGTCAGGAGCTGCTGTCGTGATCTTAACTGACGATTACCATTAGCTTTAACCTGCCTTTTATTCCACCTGTGTGAGAATGCAACGCTTTTAGGAAGCAAAAGAGAGGCTGTGTCTCTCAACAGAGGCCTGAGGGTAAATGAACCTTGAAGGAAGGGAAAAAAAGAGAGACAAAAGAGAGGTAGAGGTGGACACGGAGTAAAAACAGTGCAGAGTGCAGTTTAAACCTCATAACTCCCACAAAGAGCCACGTTTACTCACTTCAGCTGCTGCCTCGAAGGACAAACCTGAGGACGCATTTATATGGATATAAAACTTAGTGATGTACAATGACATTACAGACAAATCAATATGCTTTTAACATCCATCCTCTGCTTGTGCTCAGCACTACTCCAGTTCCACTCCTACAAATGGCTCTATAATGTGCTGCTCCTGCATACTGATATATGGGGACAATTCCCAGATTTAATAATGAACTGAAGAGCAGAGGAGGGAAGTGAGATATTACGAGCGACCGGAGACTTCAATTCTCTTAGATCATATCTGAACAGCTAGTCATGGAGCACAGAATGACAATAAAAGATGAGGTCGTCAGTCTGTGAACACCACACATGTACAGGACAGATACGACAAGTCAAGGAATCCGTTCACCTGACCCCGATTAGACCATTTATTGGGATGTGTTTACATAAGATGCGTTTTTACTATTCAAACTATCTAGCAAGTATAACACATAATCCTTTTAGCATACTAATTAAAGCACCATCATAAATCTCAAAACTGCATAAAATAAATAAATACATAAGATTAAATAATATAAATACAGATACAACAAGAAACTAATATAAAATAATCAAATAGTAGTGATGTCAATAGGTAAAACATTTACTAATTAATCACACATTTTTCTGTAATTAATCGCGATTAATCACACCTAACGTTAAAGGTGTGTGAGCATGAGTCGTGTGTGTCACACAGACAGGAGATTCACATGTAACGCTAGCCAAAGAATGTCGGAAAAGCGGCTGCTGCGTTAAATATTTATTTTCCGTTCAACTGAAAAAATTTAACACAAGCGTTAACACGTTAATTTTAATATTCAATATAGATAAAGACAAAACGAGGAAATAAGAATAAAATAAAAAATAAGGAAAAAGGGAAATTGAGAATAAATAAATAAATCTAGTCAGTTGGTGGACAATTAGATGACTATCTTGACCCATCCCTAACACAATGACACTCAAGAGATAAACACAACTTGGCTGATATGAAGCAAATGAACAAGGTCTTGGAAGCTAAGCAGATATTTCCCAGAATGCAGCTGATACATAGAGGGCAGACTGTCACAGAGAAGCCAGAGAATGTAAGCTAGCGGGCCAAGTGCTTATCACTACATAACATTTCATCAAAGAAATGTGTGTGCAATTAATTACATTCCCAGGCCTCTGCGATCCGGCTGTAGTTGTTACTCGGCTATCGGCTTTCAGGGCTCGCCATCTCACTAAGCCTCGCTCACGGTGCCAAGTCACATCCCCCAACACCAGCCAGCCTCAATAAAAGAGAACGAAAAAAAAATTCCCTCTCTTCTCAGCTTGCAGGGGCTCTCATTTCTCTTTTTTTTATTGCCATTTATTTTCCTCTAGGAATTCAATGCCAGTATATTGGCAAGCCTTCCAGTAGATGGAAGCAATGAAATTTAGCGCGGACACTTAACACCGGGTCAAGCCATGCGCGCGGCTCATGTGTGGCGGTAATATGATAAACAGGGGTATCTAGTGTGGTAGAGACCACTTTTATTTTTTGTCCGTCTGTCTATGATGAAAGTGACAGGGAGAATGTGCAGCACTGATGTGGAATGCTGTTTATTTTTTTGGGTTTCTAAATTTATACATTTTATATGGCCTATTTACTAGGGCTGGGTAAAAAATATCGATTTCTCGATATTAATCGATTCTCATTTTTACGAACCGATATCGATTCTTAAATCTCAAGAATCGATTAGTCATCTTGTTTTCATTTGATGATCGCGTAGAACATTGTATCGTGCATCCCATCCAATAAATCGAAATAATCTTTGTGCTTTGTGACTATTATTATGAAATAAAGTCTCGAATTTCGAATTAAGTCCATTTTCTTACGAAATTCAAAAACATAAATACCCTTTTGGCGCTGTGGCGTGAGATCGCTCTGGCTCAGCTCAAGAGAAGCAGCAGCACGGAGCGCACATGATCTCATTCTCCTCTTCCGCCTTAATAATACCAGTTACTCCGCCCTAATAATACCAGTTACAGCGCCAAATAAACATCAATGAGCATCTGAAAGTGTGTTAAAAGATAGAGTACAACTTCGAAATCCGTATCATGTAACGTGGTATCGCTCAATCAGTGTTTCATCCGTGGAAAGACGTCAGTTAAACAGCAAGTAAACAATGGCATGTAACGTCACATTTACCTCAGAAAAAAACATTAAACTTAGTAACTTAGTCAGTCAGTCAGCTAGAAAAAATAACTCTAGAGAGGAGAATTTTGCTAAATATATGCACCATATTACATATTCATTATAATTTTTAATGTTCTTCAATATTTAATGCATGTTTGAATACATCTGTCAAGTTTTTATGACAGCCACCATTTAAATGTTTATATTTCATATAACTTTCTTATTATAAAAATAAATAAGTGCAATTTAAGTGTTTGTATATCTCAAATCAGTTCCTTTTTACCTTCAAAATTGTAGGCTAATGAAGCCTAGTAGGCTACAACTGACCCCCATAGTTTACAGCATTAAGAGATTTGTTTTCCTTGAAAAAATTTGCCATGTATTGTAACTGATATCCAAAATAATCAATATTGAATCGAATGGAATCGTAATCGAAATCGAATCGAATTGCAAGCTTGTGAATCGAAATCGAATCGAATTGTGAAATGTGTGTCAATACCCAGCCCTACTATTTACATCTGTGGAGTGAGTGTCACCTTACAGCCCATGTAGACATGGAAAAATCTCTAACTGAGCATTAGCATGCTAAACAAACCAAGAGAAAATGACTAACAGAGACTTTAAGTGCTTCCACTCTATTATTACACAGACGACAAATAGAACACGACACAGCTTGAAACAAACTGGTGATTTATTACACAAGTCATGTTGCAAAAAAGTATCCTACTGCTGGCCTAGTGATTGGGAGCTGAATTTGTGAATCTTTTCAAATGATGTTTCCCTCCATCATTCCATCACAACATTTACATCTGCACCAATAATAGGATTTTTTTTTTTTTTTTTTTTTACAATAATCAGAGTAAGGACTTAATCACAGTAAGATTTTTACATGACACCAGCAAAACTCCGGTTTACATTAAATTTTCATTATTCAAATTATTCGCCAAGAAGTGTGGTTATTTTTATTGCCATTCTTCACATACCTCAAATCATAGCACAAATGATGAACTCACATACAGTAGGTGTGTTACTGGCCACTGTTTAAATCCACTTGCATCCATCCGTCAAATGCAAAAAAAAAACATTTCTATGGACGTATTGGACATTATTCGGCACTTATTAACCTAATATTAGGGTGCATATAAACACACTTAATGTCTTTGCACTAGTATAATATAAGGAGAAAAACATTTAGAAAACAACAGTATTGTGTGCCCTGAGTCAGACTATTAAACAGTTTGTCTGTTTAGGTCTAAACCCTTTTAACCCCTGCTGCTAACACTCGTTTGACTAACATAATAATATTCACAGTGCCATAAAACAAGACAACAGCAACTGATCTGATAGTAAATAATGGTGTTTGATGTGTAAAAGCACAGGTTAAGTACATATACCACTGATTTGAAAACATAAAACATATTCATACTACTAGCGGAAACTATGTAAGATGCTGCTATGATACCAAACGCCAATTATTTTTCTCTGGGTGCAAGGATGATATTAACCTCATTCGCATCGCATTTAACTTGTCATGTTACAGCTTTCCAAGTCAAAGAATGTTTAGTAGGTAACGACTACTAAATAAAGTAACAACTTCATTTTTAAAGATTGAACTGAATCATCAAAGTGGCCAAAACATGTGACCTTAACTTACACAGCCAAAGTTTAAGCAGCATTGAAAGTTAAGACATTTTGATAAAAGGTTATGAAAACAACACTAATGTCATGTGATTTTCTTTCCCGTCATTCTTCCATTGTTTAAACAAAAGATTACATTTAAAAACAATATCATATCATGATACTATTTATAAATCATGTGCGCGCAGATTCTGTGGTTTGTGCAGACTTTATCATGGGAAAACATGCATGATGTAAATTATGCATGAGGCCCTGATCTGTTTTAATGAAAAATTCTCTGAGCATTATACACACCATTAGTTTCTTCGGGTGTTGGTCTTCATTTTTCAGAGTTGCCTGTAAAGATAATGTATATAGCCTCCCTTCATGATGCCAAGGATCTGGGTGGGCCATTCTGGGAATGCGGGACACAGGTGATCAGTGTGCGTTTCGGAGTATAAGATTTACACTGTGTTTAAAATAGCTTCCTGGTCTCATAGACCTGTCACCGCCTACATCACATGGGAGAGAAAACCAGGGCTGGGGACAAACCGTCCCACCTGTGTCAGCCACAAATTACAGCATTCCCAGGTGAAGTTCTGGCCTCGGCCCCGTTTCTTCTTGCTTCATACTGATGCTGCTATTTCATGTCAAATTAATAATAATAGTGTGAAATTATAAACAGATTGATATTTTTTTATTTATTTTTTCAGCCTCTGGCACAAGTTCATCTTAAACAAGGCTGTTATCGTCCATCTTTTTAAGCGGCTTAAGGCTGTTTGACCTTCTCAGCCATGCACGACATCTCTCTGTTTGTGTTTAGGTCTGCACTTCCTTTAGCAAGTAATGGACTTCCTTCAGAGCATAAATCACAGTCATATGCTTTTTCCAATCTCATGTTTTCTCAGTTCACTCCATGCGTCTAGGCATGTTTTTCCTACACATACACACAATTTCAGAAATATATTTGAATTAGATTGTATTTATTGATTTATTTATTGTTTTAATTCGAAAGTTTTAGTAATTTTATCATGAGTTTTGTCATGTTTATTCGGGTTTTTTAAACATGTCTATACAGCTTTTTTTATTACGTTTTAGTTTATTTAGAGTTATTTTTGTACTTCACATTAAACTAAACGGAAATGAGAAATGTTGCCTTGGAAACTAGCTGATTATTCCTTACATATAATATGATTGTGTCTTATGTTTTTTATGTTTTTTCTTTACATGCTCTTAGGGCCACAAATGTCAACCAGAGGAAGGCAATTATGAGACTAAAATTACTTCCTTACTGTTATCAATCCACTCTGTGGGCCAGGGGACTGGTTAAAAGCCACCATGTAATGGGGCTCAGTTAGGACTTTTCTCCTGGGCCTCCGCCAAAGGCTGCTAACCTTGCTATTAAAGGCCTCGACAAGCTTTGTCAATGCAATCTTCTGAATGCTTTGAGTGACAAGCGATCGATACTCTCTACTCTCTGGGGTCATCGGTGGTGACAGAGCCCTAAGTAATAACACAACCCTGGCTGCCTCCTCCAACTTAAACGCTTCCCCTGACACAATATTTCTTTTTTGTCTCCGAGCTTGCGAGCTAAATTTCCGTGCCAATCGAAAAAGGGAGGATGGGAGGGAGGAGGTGGAGGAGGAGAGAAATGGAAGGAGGGTCTGACAAATGCCTGTATGTGTGTGTGCGTGCGGATTGATGCCGACCGGGGCGAGAGCGAGGCGCGGGGGAGGGAGGTGGGGGCGCGGAGAGCTCAGATAAATCGAAAATGACTGGCTGGCGAGTTGTAATCTGCCAGCGCCGAGCCCCCTGTAGCAACAAGCCAAATGAAAAAGCATGCTGACAGACCACAGAGATGGAGGGCCTGCGGTAGACTGCAGGAGGGAGGGAGGGAGGGAGAGCAGTGGAAAGGAGAAAGGAAGTGAAAGCCAAGCCAGAGATATTGCGAGGAAAAATGCTTGCTCTCGTGCTTGACAGAGAGTATGCCGCACTGTCATATATGATGAACCGCGTAATTTGTGTATTTGTGATTTCTACATAAAATGCAACAGAAATGATGTACAACAAGACTATAAAGGAAATTACATCTAAATGAAGGCGGTTAATCAGTTCGCCATTAAATATAAACTTCACCTGAACGCAAATAATTCATCTTATAAAATATGCTACTAGAGCTTTAATTGGGGTTACACACTCTAAATGCATCCATGAATTAAAAAATCTCCTATATGCTCATTTCTCACCTGCCGTCTCTGAGAAGCGCACAATTTAACACACTCGCACACACTCACACTCACACAAAGGCAGCTGTCCTGTCCTCTACCAGCAGGTGGAAAACATTCTGACATCGAACTCCGACACAAGAGCTCCACCTACAGCAAATTCTGCTCCACCCACACTGCACACTAATTCTTCTTTGTCTGAACATGGAGATCCACCCATCTAGAGGCTGCACATTTTGTATTTACTGCACAGAGGGATGTCAAATCTGACTCTGACCATTAATTGTAGATCATGGGGCCAAGATGAATGGGAATGTCACTCGCATTCCACCCACTTCTCACAATTTACTGTTTCCTCTCCACAAAACGACTGTGCTATAATAATAATAACGTTAAAATTGATTTCTTTCACACACACACACACACACACACACACACACACACACACACACACACACACACACACACACACACACACACACACACACACACACACACACACACACACACAGAGAGAGAGAATAAAATAATGCTGCAAAGAATGAAATATGAATTTAATAATAATAATAATAATAAATCATGTTTTATTACATATACAGTACAATAAATAAATATAAATATATATATATATATATATGAGTCATGTACGTTTTTTTTTATTATATATAGTACAATTAATAATTGTACAATTTTGTAAAATAAAGAAAACAAACAGGATACAGCTTTCTGGCGTCCCGGTTTCCATTCCGTGAAGCTTGTGGAGCACGTCACAAAAAGAAAAAATATATATATATATCTAAAAAAATAAATAAAAATGAAACTCGGATTTTTGATTGGTGAGCATAAGAGACTTCTTTCAACAAAAAATGTTTGCAATGTTTACAAACTTGTTACAGGTGTACTACATATATATACACACACACATACACACACACATATATATATATGAGAGAGAGAGATATGAGAGAGAGAGAGAGAGAGAGAGAGAGAGAGAGAGAGAGAGAGAGAGAGAGAGAGAGAGAGAGAGAGAGAGAGAGAGAGAGAGAGAGAGAGAGAGAGAGAGAGAAAAGAAACTTACAAAAACATAATATTTTATTCTTTGCAGACTTTCTTAGGCAGCTTTTTTTGTGTCATGCATGTTTCACATTCTGAGCTCCAGAAAAGTGAGAGCAGAATGAACTCCTCTTGCCTTTCTAAATCCAAAGACAGGCAACCAAGGGATTGTAGGATGCGCTGACCCCTAGCCTGCCAGTCTGCATATCCTCAGCTCACACTGCAAGGTCAGACTGACTAACCGGCCTCTGAGACTCACAGTCTTATCACTGACTCAATAACCTTGCCTGTAAAACAATACAAAACAGGCTCCAACACATCCCACACAAACAGAAGCATTACAAAATACACGCACACAAACACACCCAAGGAGCAAAAAACTCAAGGCTGTGAGCAATACTCAGACTACCACTGTTTCCATAATCTATTCACAAATTCATATGCATATCCAAACGCACTCTCTCTCTCTCTCTCTCTCTCTCTCTCTCTCTCTCTCTCTCTCTCTCTCTCTCTCTCTCTCTCTCTCTCTCTCTCTCTCTCTCTCTCACACACACACACAAATAATTCACTTTTTTCTTGAGGGGAGGAAGCTTTGCCTTGTCATTCAGAACCACTCCTTGCTATGGAAAGTAAAGAGATGGCAGGAGGGATGTAAGTGAGAAAGGGGCGAAACAGACAGAACAAATTCAGAGCAGGTGATGCCTCCCCACCAACCCCCACCCCCAATTTCAGGACCCCACGGCTTCCCGGCGGATTGTGTCAGAGAAAGCCATCTCCTTCCCAGCAGGCCGTCTATTCCCCTGCCTGGGCGCAACTTCCCCTCCTGCCGCCCCACTTCCTGGCTCCCCCCACTGAGCTATCTAGGAAATCACAGCCAATGGCAAATCATTTGTCTCTGCGGTGTGTTCACTAAGTGTTCGCTGCCCTGCAGAGGGACAGAGCAGGACGCGGGCACATTTCCTCTCAGTAAACACAGCAAATGAGTTTTGCAACCCTGTGAGCGGCAATTTGGTAAAGGAATACAAAGATGGGAAACGCACCAATCAAAACCCTTTTGTGAGTCTGCATGAGAAAATTAGGTTTTGCTGTCATTTGAGATGCCCAGATAACTTGACTTTGTCAAAAGAGCATTCAAATGTCTTTCCTTATCAACATGACACTTTGCAAACAAAAAACTCAAACACAGAATTTAACCCTCTGGGGACCAGAAACGCGCCGGCGCGTTTTGCCGTTTTTTTTTTTTTCACATAGCAGAAAAATAGACTTAAAATACTCTGTTGATTTTGATCGTACATATAAGTGTTATACATCATTCGATCCTGTTAAGTGTCTATTATTTTTCTGTATACTCACAATAAAAACAAAGTTTTGTGCTTTTTGTCAAATAAAGAAAAATAAACATGATGCGAGTTTTGCCTTCTCTCTGTCAGTGAAGTCCATTCTGAAACGCATCCGGAAATTAACTATAACTCCGCAAATACTTGTCATACAGGCACGAGAGATTTTTCTTTATGAAGCTTGAATTCTCTTCTTTTCAATGAAGTAATTTATATAAAAAACAAATATTCTCAGTTTATGTAATCTGTATGAAAAGAGAGTGCTGTCAGAATTTTTTCCCCCAGCTCATTACACTTCATTACGCGTTAATCTGACACGCCCACGGAGGACGCGCGCTATTCAAACGCAAATGTTGAGACAAGCCATGACAACGCCCACATCAGCCGTTCCACCGTGGCGGTAAAATGTGGGGTGTATTTGCCTTTGTATTTGCTGCCTTTGCCTATTGTAGTGCAGAGGCGCTACAATAATAGACTCTGAAAAGTGTTTGTTTATTCTTTCTAATGCGTAATCTGCCGCTGCGCCATTGAAAGCTGGTAGCAGATGAATTCAACAAGTGAAACGTAGTTAAAATAATTCATAATCACAATACTGAAATCAGGCTACTGAAATAAAATTGAATAAATAATTCAATCTCAGTGGTTAACGCAACAACACGAGCTTCAAGGAGCTTCAATCGACCCGAGATCGAATCTCAATGTAGCATGTAGCATACATGATGTTAACCGATGTTGGCCAACAGCGTTTATATTTTACCTTCTTGATGCTTAAATAGCTAACTGTTTATAACTGTTTGCTTATTTAAAGTCAAGAGTTTTGTTTAATTATCATTACAACATACATTTGCTACATTCCTGTAGAACCGCAGCCGCTGCACAAAGGACACAAACTGATGAAGGAAGATTGTCAGCCGATTGCATCAGAAAATGAAAATGAAGAAGCTCGTCTTTAGTCTGCTAAATTATTGTGTAATGTAAAAGAACACTAAAATTACTTAAGTTTGAAACCAAGTTCGAACATTTCAAGGTTTAAATAAAGTGTCGGGACAGTTTTTTTAAATTTAAAACAGGGTTGCATCGGGTTTAGAGTTTATTTCTTTTGCGATGCAAAATAAGAAACACTAGGCTAATCTTATTCTTGCGACATTTTAAATTTGTATTGCCAAAGAAATGACAGCTATATTAAACAATTAAAACAGTAGGCCTACAAAACGAAAATTGTCCAAAGCAACATAATTAAATTAAAAACATGCGTTTTTCTTTGCCTCTCTCGCGCTGGATCTCTTTTTAACACGTTTATTTAGTCTCCCTCGCTGCGCGCGCCGGGTCTCTCTCTAAATTAAACATTTCAGGGTAAAAACACATCATACAGCTGATAATACTGTATATGTCGCTGCGTTATCCGACACTCTCCATATGAAAGAGGAACATTAACACCTAGGCCTATTGTCCTGCGCGCACGATACAGCACCGAACTGTCCCTCCAACCCCCCACAGGCTATCGGAGTCTGAGGCTGACTTAACACAAAAAGAAGTCGCAATTCACACTTAAATCGCTATTCTAGACAGTGTTGATAATGAAGGAATTAAATGATTTAACTTACATGTAGCCTAGTGATATTTCTGTCATAAAAGTTTATTACTAAATATTTCATTATTTCAATAATTGATGAAATAAAACTGGTTTGGGCCAGCTTTTTCCAAGCAAAACTAAATATAATCTGAAAAAACGCATGTTAATTTGTTGTCATGAACAAAATGTTCAACTCAATATTAAATTCTACAGGGATCTTTGGATCCTTACAACCAGGCATGCATTTTAATTTTTTTATTATTCAAATAAATATCGAACCACGGTGCTTCGTGGTAATGCTGCTAAATTAAATAACATGTATAGAATAATTATGAACTTAAATGAAACAATATCGCAACATTTCGACAAATACATCATTTGATCTGTTTTTACATTTTAATTCAGGGCGATTTAGCCTGCTACATTTAATCAGAGCGAGATTTTCACCCTTGTCTTGTCATTTTCTCATTGGGAAGCGCTTACATAGGCTACATGTTTGAGTAGATCCTCTGTACCTCTCGTTTTCATATGGATTACATAATCAGATAACATTTATTAGCCTGAATATTTAGACATTTAAAGGCTTTAGACATCGCCGATTTATTATAGTGACTGAGCTGAAGTGGAGTTCGGTTCATTTTTGTGACGCGAAGTTCCCGGAGACAGAGACGACAGATAAACTTTTGTCGTTAGCAAAAGTTCGAATAAAACCCGACTTTAGAAAAATGCATAGGGCCACTCGGCGTGGTCTGCCAAAACACTTAGTTATAAACTTCAATATTTCATTCAAAATAATCTCAAAACGATTTGTGAAATTTTAAAATCCGTGCATGCATTAAGGCCACTTGAACTAATGAACAACTGAAAAGCTGGTTTTGATTTTATTGTTTGTCGTATAAACGTGCTTGTTGCATATCTCTATTTTATATTTGATATGGTCTATTGGTGAAGTAGCCTAGCATTGATTACTGTGGAGGGAGGGATGTGGGGATTCAAATAATTCAGCAGAAGCAGGGATGTTTAGACCAGAAGGAAATCCCCGTCC
This sequence comes from Tiaroga cobitis, assembly GCA_030578255.1. Lineage (NCBI taxonomy): Eukaryota > Metazoa > Chordata > Actinopteri > Cypriniformes > Leuciscidae > Tiaroga > Tiaroga cobitis. Next base: position 23,635,342 of record CM060600.1, read on the forward strand.
CCCCTGGCAAATCACACTTTACTTAAAACCATGTTTTTTAAAAACTCTAGGTTGTAGGGAATCAAAAAAAAAAAAAAATAATAATAGGCCTAATTAAAAAAAAAATATATATATAGGCTATATATTATTTACTTTTTTTACAGAACTGCTTTTGAAATTACGATTGGTAGCCTATTATTATACAGATGCAAAGTCGTTCTGTTGGATACTATTGTTCCTTAGTGTAAAATGGAAATGCATGGTAATTTTATTTTATAAATATAAGCAAAACACTGTATATATGGTGTAACAGAGTTTTAGAGCTAGACAAATCTCTCTGCATTAATAAATATAAAATTTACAAGACCATGTTTGATCGGGATTTGTACCCGTGTCATCTTGATGATCGAACTGTAAGTTCTACCGCTCGGCTATGAATTTTCTCACTGAGAAATGGCCAAACGTTTGTTTTTCACACGAGCGAGAAAACGTTTTGTCGTTAGCCTGTGAGTGTAGGCCTACTTTAGCCTACATGAATAAAAGTATACCTTTTACAGTTTTAAAAGATGATATCTTATCTGTATGACCAACAATTACGCAGTAAGTTCTTTTAGCTGTTATGAGAAAAATAAATTCAAATGAACGCGCCGCCGCGTTTGTCAAACTCTAATTCAACATGCCAGAATAAAGCCAGATTTTAGAATAATGCATAGCGCCACTCCGTGATGTGCCAAAATATCCTAATTATAAACTTCAATATTTCATTCAAAACCATCTCAAAACGCTTTGTGACATTTTAAAAAGCCGTGAGTGTATTAAGGCCACTGGAACCAGGATCGTAACTGAAACGCGCTGCATGTCTCAATACAGGAGCAGAAGCGCTGGTTCAGATTGTATTGTTTGTTGTTTAAACGTGCATGTTGCATATTTAAAAATATTTGTTTAAAAATAAATGTTTGTTGAAGGCTTATTTGCAAATTACCATAACTTGTAGAATTCCATCCTTACTGTTAATTGACATTAGCCCCACTTACGTTTTGATAAATGTCCCTTTGCGCTACCTGGCGGTCATTTCGCGAACGACTTTGAAATGCGACTGGTTTATTTTTATTGTATTGGTCTACTTTAAAAAAATAATACTTTAAGACATTTATGGGAAAAGACTTTTTTCTTTTCAAGATGTTTCCAACTGTAACTTCGAACCAATTCTGTAGAATGGCCCATATAGCATTTGACCAGGATTTGTTTCCAGGTATGACTAAAAATGTGCTTTTGGCTTTCATTTATATTTTGATTGTTTGTATATATATATATATATATATATATATATATATATATATATATATATATATATATATATATATATATATATATATATATATATATATGTGTGTGTGTGTGTGTGTGTGTGTGTATATATATATATATATATATATATATATAGGCTATATATATACAAGAAAGAATGCAATGACAATAAATATATATATTGTCCTTGCATTCTTTCTTGTGTGACACCCCTGAATGAAAGGCTCATTATTATGCAGGGTCACTGTCTGAGAACCACTTAATTATTCACGATAGGGGTTGGGCCGTTCCGCCCATCCGCATATTGTCTTGGCAAACAAAAAAATGTTTTTCACAATTTAAAACAATCTATTGTTTTATGTGAATGATTAGGAAGGATGATTTTCAGATCATTTTGAAGCAAAAACTCTAGGCGACAACGTCCATTAGTCAAAAGTCTTGTGGACACATATTTAGTATGTTTTTTGTGTCCTTATTTCAAAAACTTTATTTTTTAGTTTTTTCAATAACCACGCATAAACAATATTCTCTCAAAAAAAACAAACATGTACATACATGTTGCTCACACATTATGGTAGCCCTGTTTGTGCTAAATAGAGTGTAATTTCACCTGTGCCATTAATATGTTTATAAGCAACTGAAAAAAGCACAAATGTCAGAGCATGTCAAAACATCTCAAGGACCCCAAAAACACCTTGGTCCCCAGAGGGTTAAATTATGACACTTTCCTTTTGTCAGTTAAATGACAGTTTGTTTGACCTCTTCGGCAATGTGATTCCAGGATGAGTCTTGTAAAAACATCCTCCATATAGCAGTCAGGTAGATATCGGTGTTGAAAAATATGCACATTTATCTCACCTCCATCAATGGCACGTCTGTGAATCCATGCCTGAGAGATAAGCGAGGCTTAATTAAGCTTTGTTACATTAATGAGGGGTGAAAACAAACACATCATGCCTGTCTCTGGACCTTGGCCGAGGCTGATAAGATTGCCTGCCCTGCAAGTGACTGATATCAGCATGACACGCTGTGTAAACATCAGGGAAGAGGATACTGTGTGTGGGTGTGTGTATGGTTAAGAGTTATGCGTTTAAGATGTTTGGTGCTTGTATTCAGAGGCCTGAACCTCTTATCATATCGTCTCTGCACACTTACAGAGGTGTCTGTGATAAGCTGCAGTTGGCTGTGCTAAAAAATGATTTAGAGCTGCTCAAGATATCTCTTTTACTGCCTACGACAATTTATGATTTACTGCATTATTACACTATTTAGAAAATGGTGGTGGTGGTGGGTTGACACTACTAAAAGCCATTGAAATTTCTAAAAGAAAATGTGTGTATATATATATATATATATATATATATATATATATATATATATATATATATATATATATATATATATAAAGTGAGCTATATTAGGCTAACATTTTGTTTATTTGATTAAGTTTCAGCATAAAAGTGATTTCAGGGGTGCAAAAAATATAATTTTAATGTAAGATTATTATGAAGACTAATATTTGAATTTGAATTTATTGAAAGGATAGCCCCTTGAGATGTAACATCTCATAATAAATCACGCAATGACATTAGGGACATATTTTAAATAAAATAAAGAGGGTCCATGTAGATTTCACATCTATATTAACTCTAAATCAAAGAACATTATATCATATAATAAAATTGCAATATATCTGAATGACTATTAGAGATGAATAGAGAGTAAAATATGAACTTGATTTCCTCAATATTTTAAGGGAAAAAAACAATACAGCACATGCATACAACAACACACATGTGAGGAATACACACCACAGCCTCTGCCCTGGGCTTGCACAAGAAGAAAATGAAAGCCAATTGTTGTATGAATAATGCAGAAGCATGCAGAATGCAAATGCAGGACACACAGGATTTATTTTAAAGCCTAGAGCCACAAAGGGGGATTTAAAAAAAAAAGCAATTGAAGGAAATATGAGGTACAAACTCAAAGGTGCATGTGAGCTTTGAGAGGGGTGTGACATTTAACTTTCTTATGAGAAAAAAATGTCTGATCAGGGATACATTGAGTTGGTGTACGCACAATAATAATACTCTACTTTACAAGCTCTCCTTGTGATGTAATATTGATGCCATGAACACAGAGCATTAGAGAATCGATTCTGTTGATCCTGTCAAACTTGCTTCCATAAAAAGACAGCAAAATAATCGTCTGTAGTCTGTGTACATGGACATCGTGTACCTGTGAAGAGCGTGTTACGTCTCTGCTGACCTGCAGGTGGTGCTACATGATCACTGATCAGATCAGGGTGAGGCAGAGGAGGGTGAGGCAGGGTGGGATACAACACAAAAACAGAAACTCTCACGGAAAGGAGTATAACATATAATAAGAGAGCCTCCAGAGTTATTTGCATTCTCTTAGAGCATGCGTAGATATAAATGTGTCTGTGAGGCAGATAGAGAGACAGGGAGGAAGGGCGAGAGGTGAGGAGAGTACATGCAAGGTGTGACACTGCATAAGTGTTGTCCTTCAGGATAACATTCAAACCGGGGTCAACTATAAGGATTTTATTAGAGGTAGTTCAGACCAACATTTTTATTTGGAATGAACAATAAATAAATAAAAATTATATTATATTATATTAAACATATAATAAATTATAATTACATTATAACTATTTGTAAAATAAATATGTTTTTAAATATTTAATATTACAATATATTTATATTACACATTTATTAGAAATACTTATTAGATGTTTTAATTAGATTTTCAGCTGGAAATTACACAACTATACATTTAGTTAGAATTTGTTTCCAAAACAATCAGGTCACTTTTGCAATTTACACAAATCCTTACCAAATATGTCAAATGTCAAGTCAAATCAGGATAATATACAGTAGATGTGCCTTAAAACTAACATACACCACTAAAACCACACACACATATCTGATTAAAAGAATATAGAACTGAAGCATGGAGGAGTAATAAATCTAGATGATTCAGAATAAAAATGCTCCTTTTGCCAGAACAGACTTTGAAACCACGAAAAGATCCATTCTGAGTTCATTAGTGATATTAAATGAATGTAAAGATAAGAAGAGCAATCTTACAGTCCTTATTCTCTGCTTCCCTCTCTCCCCTTCCTCCCCCCGGTTCCTTGTATAGCTGCAGGCTAATTGGTCTGATTTTAGATAATTATTATTAAAAGCAGAGCAGCGTGGAGGCTTTGGCAGATCATTCCCCGCGGGGAGGGGTCTGCTTACACTGAGAGCGCCAATCGGCCCCGCATCACGCAAAGCATTTCCTTTGTTTTGCCCTGTGTTGCTGGAGCGTGTTACAAGAGAGAGAGACAGACAGACGGGGAGCTTGCACACACCGTTACACTTCAAAACAAACACAAACGAAGAACGAATGCGATGTGCGCACAACTGTACAGCACCACACACAGCATAAGTTGCTATATCACAGACAGACGCTTAGTCATCTGCTCTACAGAAATGCTCTCCAGGTTCTTAGTGTCCAAAACTTCAAAGCTTTATTTCAAGGACCACACACACAGACAGCTACTCACACACCAACATAATCTGTTCTCACATACACATGTGAAGGCTGCATCCAGGTTTTTTTACACTATCAAATATTTCAGGTCAGTAAGTCTTTTTGTGTCATTTATAATGTTACAAGAGCTGCTGTTCTTTTGAGCGTTCTATTCATCAAAGAATCAAAAAAAAAAAAAACATTTTTGTTTTCCACAAAAATATTAAGCAGCACAACTGTTTTCAACATTGATAATAATAAGAAATGTTTCTTGAGCACAAAATCAGCATATTAAAATGATTTCTGAAGGATCTTGTGAAAATTCAGTTTTGCCATCACAGGAATAATTTACATTTCAAAATATATTCAAATAGAAAAACGTGTTAAAAATTGTAATCGTTCACAGTATTACTATTTTACTGAATTTTTGATCAAATAAATGGAGCTCTGGTGAGCATAAGAGATGGCTTTCAAATCAGAATTGTGAGATATAAACTCGTTTTTTTCCCCTCAGAATTGCGAGTTTATATCCCGCAATTATGATTTTTTTTTTCTTCAGAATTGTGAGATATAAACTCCCAATTGGGATAAAAAAAGTCTGAATTTTGAGATAAAATGTAATAGGTTTAAATATTTCATGTTGTAACTGTGGGCTAATACATTATGCCCATACACTGCATATGTGAATATTATGTAGACCTAATTGTTTACATCAAATTCATGCTTTAATAGTAGACTAATCATCGCAGGTTTCATCAGTCTAGTCTGTCCGTTTATTGGCTTGAAACCATAATCGCCTGCGTTCAAATGCTGTCTTCGACGACGGTTTTTCTATAAAAATGAAGACTATATTTTTCTGCATTCCAATCCTGAAATCCCCCAAAAAAACAATAAGACATTTTTTTATCCAATTCCGTGGATCACTGTTACCACTGTTTTTCTGCTACCAAAATGTGTGCGCAACTGCAGTGAAGTAACTGTGAAGTCTACTCCCAAATGGTCTATAATGTCATACAATCGGACCTTGTTACATCAAACACATTTTATTCAGACTATACACTTGCATTTAAGCATTAGCAACTTATCACTTTAGCATTCATCAACTAAAATGTGTAATCTGCACATCGCTAGTGTCACCAAACGGAATGAAACCTTTTCTTACCAGTTTTCTATGACTGGAAATTTTGAAAATTCTTATCTGCAGTGCCAGTGATTGTGGTTGTGTACGAACACAAAAATCATCCAGGATGCATGTCACCAACTCACTAAAATGAGTATACCATGAGGTCATAGCATAGTACTTTATTTACTATGGCGTGGGATGCAATATTCAAATACTATATATGACCGTATGCGAACTGTGATTTACCCACTTACACAAACTCTAAGATAGATGAAGCATACGTTTCCATAGGTTGAACAGCACGTGCTATTCATTTTTGTAACCAAAGCAATCCTAATTACTAATTTTGGGAGTGGGGGTCTGTGCCAGTATTCATGGGATCTGTGCATTTTGGACCCCATTATTACAGCAAATCACATTACATTAACACAAAATGACTGCACACTACTGACAAACTGAAGAAAACTCTGATCCTGTAGACGATTAAACTGATTCCAAGAATTAAACTGAAAGAGAGCAGATAAAGACAGCACATGCATTATTTAAGCTATATCGAACTTCAGTTTTAAAGATGTGATAGAAACATTAAAAAACATTATGATGAGGCTGATTTTCCAAAAGTCATATAAATCTCATAAGACATCATTTATCAGTGAATCAAACTTCAGCTATACTAATCCTGAAAAGTTCATCAAGGAAAATGAGATGCCTGAGCAGTCTCATTTACAGATCTGAAAAATTGCAGAGTAGACTTCATACAGGGAGATAGAGGAAGCAGGTATTAGTTGAAAAATAAAGCAGATCCTTTGAGCCTATCTGTGTACATTTATCCTTATTTATCTGTAAATGCTCAGCTAGGTGTGAAAATAATATGGATAATTACATTCAGCGAAAAACTGGTCCTAGTAAAACATTAAATCGGCCTGCACTTTTCTTAAGACTTAGCCATGCACAACATTACAGCAGGTACTGTATTCACACACACACAGACACACACACACACAGACACACACACACAGACACACACACACACACACACACACACACACACACACACACACACACACACACACACACACACACACACAGTACAAGAGCCTGTGGGCAGAGGGTCCTCCTCAACCAGACTCTTCTTACTCTTCCTCTCTGGACATGAATAATGCATGAGAACATGTAAATACGTTATCTGGTGCATGCATTAATGATCACAGGAAGACTGAGGGTCTTTCAGCTCCCATGATTAATAAAACATGTAGACTCCGAAGACTGACACCCTTTAGTACTTTTTTTTTCCAAGTACACACACATAAAAAGAATTGATGTTGTATGTTAAGTAATTGCATATATGAGCGGGTCAATAGAGACGTCAGTGTGGTCTAGTGCTTCTCAAACTGTTGATTCACAAGTTGATTTGATAAATAAACAAATTCTAAACAAGTTAAAGGGGTTCTTCGCTGGAAAAAATGAGCTTTCAATAAAACTCAGCTGTCTATACAGTAAAATGTTAAAACGTTTTGAAATCTGTGCTACCTGACAAGAGAAAATGGAGAAAAAAGCTGTTGTCTTCCCTTTAGCCAAATAGGTAGAAAAACATCAACACACCCATAATGCACTCTACATCTCTACATGCTGCAGCAGAAAATCTGAATCGGTGGACTTTTGCTGATATATAAACATGAATTTCTCTGTCCAGGTAACAGACTACGAGTAAACATTGTACATATACTCCAGACATTGTAAAAAGCAGGTTGAAAATTGGTGGTTACACTTTAATTACAATCGAAAAAAAAAAGCACATTGAATTAACCAACCAATTAATTTGGCTGATTAATTTAATAAAGAAAGGAAACAGCAGTCTGGCAAAATAAAAAAATGGTATTAGTGAGGCTATTTCAAGATATAAGGTCTAAAATAAGGGTAATTTTACACTATGTATAAATTGCAAGCAATTGTCAGCATTGTTTTCTGTAGGAAATAGGGTTGTGACGTGTCATTTCTTTGTAACTGTTTGTGAAATTTACTAGCAATTTCTGATTGAAAATAGTTTCAAAGAAAAACCTACGCCGATTCTTTTTTCAAGGTGCATACAGAATCCATATTCTCTTCTGTCCATGTAATGTAATGTCCCTCTTACACGGTTTCCTCTATTCTCATTTTTCCACACGTACATCACAATAAAGTGACAGCTTTGCCTTGTCAGGACTTTTCTCCTCAGAGTTTAAGTCACCCAGGCACCCTGTCAATCAAAATGCCAGAGAGATGACAGCTTCTCCCATTCGCTATCGTGTTGCTGCGACGACAGGGTGACCTTTCATTGCCTCAGCAGCTGCCAGGCATCTTCCCCTCATCACATCGAGAGTCAGAGAGGAGGGGGGATGAAGGGGAAAAAAGGAAGGAGATGGGGAAAGAATAAAAACAGGAATGCTGCTCTTGTAAGAATAGGTCTGTTTTCTCTGTGCTCGCTCAGAGAATCCTGCACTTAAAACGTCTCCTGTGCAATCGCGAATCTCTCCTCTTCCCCAGCTAACAATTTTAGGTTATACGAACGTTTTCATAACGTTCCCATTAAGTTATAAAAGCGTTATTTCTGAATGTTCTAGGAACATTCAAAACGTCCAGTTATATAAATGTTGCATTAATGTTATTTCCTGGTTATAAGAACGTTAAGAAATAACAATTTTAGGTTATACTGGGCGCTATTCTATTCTACAATATTCACTAATGACAGTAATAGACCATCCTAAGTCAATTTACTGCAGTAATTCCTCTCTCAACCAGTAGAAAATGGTTTGAACACCTGATTATGCATGAAAAAAAAAAACCGTCATAAACCGGAAAACCGGCATAATTTTGAAAAAAAAAAACGTGATATAAATTTTTGGTCAAACCGCCCAGCACTACTACTAGGTTTTGAAAAACGGCCAGAAAGACTTGTTAAAATGGCTAAGAGTGCACTCTATAACCAATATTTTTACACCAGTTAGTGACGTCTGTTTCATAGATTAATAATTTTTTTAACGAGTTCTTTTGAATGACTGATCTGAAAAGTTGTTAATCACTTACATTTTTGGGGAGCAAGTAAGTGAGGTGGGTAACATGTTGGACTCAAACAAAAATATTTAAATCTACACAATTCACAGTAACCTCACTGTAATGAACTATCCAAATGAACGGATTCTCTAAAATGAATCTGATTTGTAGCAGGTGAGATCATGGCGCTTACAGTGTGACCCTTTTCAGACATGAAATCTGAAAAAAAAAAAAAAATCTGAAATCTGAAAATAATGTCTATTATTTCTGAAACAAGGCAAACTTATAGAAAGTGGGACATGAAAAGCATGTGAAAACAAAATGAAAAGAACAAATGCACAATTTGTTGAAGCAAACATTCTGAAGACATAACCCTGAATTGATGATAATGTAAATGAGTGTGAGTTTCTGTGGATGGGCGGGTGAAAATGTGCCATATACCTGAGATACACACACGCGCGCAAGAGGACAGCAGCATCTGGAGGCTGGAGAGGCATCACAGCACACGGGCTGTCCGCTTGCCTTGCTCAGAGAGTGGGAAAAAGCGTGAGGAAATCTGTTTCCTGTCATCACCCATCTTGTCAGTCTTGGTACAGACATCTTGCATCCCCTCGACCAGCTGTTTGCTGCTCACTCACACAGATGGCTGCTTCTCTTTGATACAAACTCTATCTCACTCTCTCTCTCTCTGTTCAACTTTCCCTTCATCTCTACATCTGACACTAACTTTCCTAAAGACTTACAGAATGTTATCTTCAAAAAAAGAAAAAAAAAGAACATTAGTGCTAGAACAAAGAGATCATCAATAAAGATGGCCAGCGTGAGAAAGAGCTAGAGATTAGGATTTGTCAATTCAGAAGCACCAAACAAATAAAGTAATGTTTTCAATGTATGCCACAACAGTGTGTATAATTTCAAAGCTTCAGTTATAATCAATTATTTGCAGTAATTAGTTTTTTGTTTGTTATTCGCCACACAGCTGAATAGAGACGTTTTTTTTTTTCATTATGTCATATGAAAAGGAAAAAGATACCTCAGTTTAACAGTGGCAACTAAAGGTACTTTAAACATCGAATTGCTCACAGTAGGTCACATAAAAAGAGAGCTTTTCTTTATTGTAACATTGTTCTGTGGAAATGCAGTGTGTGAATTTGACAGGTACACACATCACCTGCAAAAAAATAAGGCTGAAAGGGTAAAAAGTTCATAACATATAGGGACAACCAGGTCTTATTCCCTCTAAGTACATCCATAAAGAATTGGACTACACTGCTAACTCACAGATTTTTTTAGACTTGAATTAGACTCTATTAGATATAATTGGGTGGTTTAGCACTGAATAAGGAAACTGTCTCTAGCAGTGGTGCATGAAGAATTGCAAAAATGGACAGGGCATATTATAAACTTGATCAGACGTCTCATGAATATTAGTTCATATTAAATAAACATGACAGACTGACATATATAGACTGACAGACAGAAAGATTGCAGTGCTTAAAAGCTCTGAAAGAACAGTAGTTTTGGGGATCTGTCATCTATCCACTGCAATAACCCAAACACAGCTGATGAATTAGTCACAATGACACTGTTTGGGGCTCAAAGCCTATGTTTAGCCTTAGTCAAAAAGGGCCTTTAATGCCTGGTTCAGATTACACGATTTTTTGGTCTGTTACGATAGTCACTGTGTCAGATTACGCGATTTTGACTCCTAAAATCTTGTCGTGTCGTGGACAAGAAACATGTCAGACTACACGTTGCTTCCTGACCAGTCATCACGTGCCGTCTTTAAAGACGACGCGTGTGATGTCATCGAGAAGGCGAAACTAGTAGAGAGTGACTTTCGGAAACGAACGTAAACAAACAATGGATGAAGCGATGAGTGTTGGCTGTCCTGTGTTCAGAAAAACGTAAAAAAATAAAGAAAACCCGACAAAGGACACATTCCTGGATTGCTCGAAGAGGACAGTATGGGCTGTCAATCCTCCAAAGAGAACTTGAGGTAAAATATTGTTACTGTTGCCACAGCTCCATGAACCTTTCCTCCATGTCATAACTCCACCTAGTAGCACAATCGTCTCTCTTTCGTTTCGCCATTTTTGAAAGTTGTGTACGGAAAAGCTTCTGTGCTCCTATTGGTCAACCTCATACATGTGACGGAACCCGTCGTGGACGACCATTTAAAAAATTCAACATGCTAGTCTTTTTGTCGTGATGTCGTGAAACATCGCAGACGCGACGTAGGTTGTCGCCCACTATGACACACTATACGAGATGATACGATCGAATCTTGCGTCCCGACGCCCGTTGTCGTTTACAAATCCCCACGACACCATACGTCAAACGGATCGTGCCAAAATCGGGCTAAAATCGTGTAATCTGAACCAGGCATAAGACACATTGTACCACTTCAGACTCTAAGAATAAATAATTAAATATGGACTCTACAAAACTGCTGCATTTGAATCAATCTAAACCAATCACTTTTGAAGAGGAAATTAAATGAAAAGTATGTAATTAGTTGGTTTTATTAATCAATGAAAATAATCTTTTGTTGGAGCTATAAGAAATATGTATTCACAGGGTGTGGCCAAAAAATCCAAGCTACCACCCGGACAGAAAGACCACCCATCTCGATTAAACCAGCCTAACATGGCTTCCATCAACAGCAGAGCAATGAACTGGTCATAGAGCTGGGGTATAATAAAAGCAGCCCATAATCACTAAAATTATCTCTGCATGCTTCTCTGTGAGAGCCGTTTACAATTCACAATTTTCCAGCCCGCAACTAAAACAACAAAAGCATTCTGATGCAATTAAACCAAAACATAGTGCAGTGCACAACCCATGAGAAATTCACAATGTCTTATTTTCCCTGTTTGTTTTTATACTTGTTTAAAGAAGGGTGGATTGTTCCAGTCCTCTCTTTTGCATAAGGGAGCCTGTCTTTAGCCCACACATGTCAGAAGGGGGGTAAATCAGTGGCATTCTGGTCAACAGGGCTGAACCTGCGGCTCTAGAGTTACTCTGCTTTTAGAACAACACTTGGAACCCTGCCGTCAGTCAAACCTCTTTGATCTAGACAGTGAAATGGTAATGAGTGCATCCCATTCACAGCACACGTGCACTGGTCATCTCTTCCTCTTTACTACTAGTTATAGCATGAAATAAACATAAATGATCAGCAGAAAGAATGTTGAAAGAAACGGTACAACTTACTGAAATGTGTCATGTCTCGTGTAATGTATCTCGCTCAATCGGTGTTTCAGCCACATAAAGACGCCAATAAAACAGCTTGTTAAACAAAGCCATTCAATGTTTGTAGCTTGTTAGTTAGCTTGAAAAATATGTTAAATATGCAGTGTGAACTATATTACATATTCATTATATATGTATATAACCTGTTAGTGGTGTCTTCATTATTTAATGCATGTTTGAATAAATCTACCATAAAAAACAAGTTATTACAGCTACCATTTAAATGTTTATATTTCAACTATAAATTGGAGTGGAAACATCATTATATCATTACAAAGTTTATAAAAAAATGTCTTATGTGCAATTGAAATGTTTAAAAAAAGCTTGGTGTAACTTAGTTTTTATTTGAGTGTTGATTATTAAATTTGATTGATTCATTGATAATCAAAAAAAAACTATTTTTGGTGTCATTTTTGGGCTAAATGAAAACTTTAATTTTGGTTTTGTGTTTTGGAAGAAAAAAAATAGAAGGTTTTAAAGCCCACTTGCATGAAAATGGTTTAACAATTTTTAATTCCTCAAGTTTTCATTTTAGTTTTAGTATTAAAAAAAAACTAAATAAATAAACAAATAAAACATTGAACAAATACAACTGAAAGCACACATGGGGAAATAAAACCAAACTAAATTAAAAACTACTATAACCCTTCACCCCAATAACAGGCCTTTTTTCCCCTCATTTCAGATCTCAACAGTAAGTATGTGTGGACAATGTTGAGGAATCCAAAAGACAAGACGAATTTCTGAGAAGTTTCAACACCTGAAAGTACAGTATCAGCCTACTCTAACACACTGAACCCTCACATCTCTGCCTTGTTCAAAGCTCAATTAGTCATTCACTGGTCTGCTACCCACATTTCTCAGCTCATCTCTCTGTCCTCATCCGTTGCTCTGTTAATCAGCTGTGAAGTGAATATTTTTACTCTTCACCCTTGTTTCATGGCCTGATTTAAAAGCGTTCTCTCAATCTCTACTTTCACACACCAGGGAGCAGAGCAGTCAGGCGGTTGTCATGGTTCCCTTCTCTCATCCGCTCTCCTGTCCAGTGTATGAACTCCATCTCTCTTCCATTTCAAACCTTCTCTCTCCCTGTCTGTCTAGCACTCACACACACTGAGTTATGAGCACTGTTAGGTGCCGTGTTAAATTATAGCAGTTCACATGTCATACAGTATGAGCACACTTGGGCATTAGAATGAGAGGAGCACAGAAAGACAAGCACTGGAGGGAGAGAGGGGGGGGGGGGGGGGGGGGGGGGGGAGAAATACAGGCTTCACATAAAATGGACGGCCTGTGTGAATAACAGTGTCTTGAACAGAGCAATATGTGGCTGACACTTTAAAATAAAACGGTAAGCATACAGTATTTTTCACACACTCACAGGTCGCACTTTTCACAGTTCAGTGTCATGTCAGACAGATATTTCCACCCCTCAATATTCACACCTATTCACTTCGATTACAACTACCATGATTTGCAAAAGGGGCTTTTGCAACGGCTAGTTATAGGAACTCAATTATAGGAACTAGCCACCAGGGCGGTCCTCCGAGAACTAAATTTTCCCCTAGGGTAATTTTCCTGGTTGCATTCGCACCGCCAGAAGGAACTCTGAAGCGATGTAAGCCGGCCGACAGCAACGCCATTTAAGTGCGGCATTCAACAAAATCAACAACTGGAAGATGGAGGACGCTGTGATAGGAGCAGTGCTTTTTTTGTGCTGTGGGTTCGGTGATAACGAAGACGGAATGTAGACGTATAAGTTTTGCGATTGAAAAAGGGCAAAAAAAGGGCTAAGAGACAAAATCTCTTATGACAACTTGCAGGTGTGACAGGTAAATGTTGTAAACAATTGCTTTCTTTATCTTTATGTCTTAAATAGTTTGTGGAGTAAGTTTGCGTCACTGGTAGGTCCTATTGTGCTGGATTAGACACTTTAAGAAGGAGTTCATTTAGTCCCCCCAAAAGGCATCCCTATAACTAAAATCATTCTCAGTTCCTGCGGTGCGAACATGCCAAAAAGTACTTCTGCCAATAGTTATAGGAACTGTGAAACGTTTCTCTGGTGTAAACGCTCCTAATTATTAATTTTAGTTAGTTTACAAGGTAATCCATCAATCGAACAACTCTAAAGAAGAATTATTTATTTCATTTTATTTCATTTAATTTTATTTATTTAATACAAAATACCGCTAGGGATGGAACGAAGCATCGACGTAATCGATTACGTGGATTGCGTAAATGAGTCGATTTGCATGGAATACTTAGGCTCCTGGGGATGCTAAAGCCGTTATTACAAAAAATATGGGCTCGCCTACCTCAAAACGATGAGACAGCAACGCAAGTATTTGGACTATTACAGTGAATTTTTGCAAGATCACATTTCAGTCTCACTCATTCACTCACTCATCAATCCATAAATCAATCAATTAATAAAATGTAGGTATTTAATTGAGTATAAATTCTTGACATTTTACAAAATATAAGGTACAAAAATATTCCCCCCTAGAACAATCATGAGGGGACACAATTTCCTGTCCTAGTTCTCCAGCTTCTAGATTGCTCCTGGAACCTTTGTGTAGACAACTGAGCTCCTTAACCATTAGGTACCATCATCCATGTTTGACCTTCAGTCCACTGAAATGCATCAGGTCTGTGGGTAACTGGATCAAGTTCATATTTCACAGTGCTGATCATATGGACATGTGACCTTTGATAATGTTTTGCAAATTGCAATCTAAGAGATTTTATGAGCTACAATCCAATAACAGAATGACAGATGGACGGATGTTGTTTTTTTCCAATTGACCATTTAAGTAACTGCCAAAACATGCAAACCAGGTCTACATCTTATTTTTCCCAGTAACACCATCTATCAGTTTCTCTCCCTCTCTGAAGAATAGAATATCAGCCTCCATTAAAGTTTAACACAGCTGACAGGACAGAACAGGACAGGGGCATGACCTGATTCACACTCACACACACACACACACACACCCGCGCACACACACACACACACACACACACACACACACACACACACACACACACACACACACACACACACACACACACGCTCAGTCTCAGAAGAGTTCTGTTAATAGTGTCAATAGTGATGTCAAAGAAGCTCTTTCACATTACCGAGCAAATGTGGAGCATAAGGGCAGCTCTTAAAAGTGGAAAACGTGTTTAAATGAAAATTTAAACCTTGGCCCTTGGTGGCAGAGTCAAGCTCAATTAAATATTCAATGCTTCAAAACGCAGGCATGATTATAACTAAATGCATGAGAGGGATTTCAGACCATCACACACATACACAAACACTCAGCTATCAATATACCACCAGTACTGTTATCAACAGATCAATGCCAGGTTTAAGATTACAGGACCAGAGTGTCTCGGGAAGACAGAGGGCTGTGAACCTAGTTAAACCCCGGACCGAACACTGAACAAGGAAAAATCAGAGTTAAAATAGAAAAAGGCTACAGACTCTGTTCTGACTCACCTTTTCGTTATATTTGAACTTGACATAGAACCAGCTGGACTTAATCATGGTGTCGGCTGTTGGCCCGGAGCGTGTAGTGTGCCTGGGGGCAGCGGTACAGGTCAGACGGGGCGAGAGGTCCAGTATCAGAGCAAAATGCCAGAGGATGGAGATCTGAATGCAGTCGGTCTGCTTCACCAGAGCTCAATCCCTCTTGTCTGCTTGTGCTTCTTTCCGTCCTGCTCTCTACCTCGCTCTCTCTCCCTCTCTCGCTTTGCTTTCTGCTTGTGCCTCTCTCTCTCATTCTCTTGGCAGGATGTCAGCCCAGCTCTTCAAATACGTTTCAGCTGTGTTCATCGGCGATGGCACATGCCAGGGAGCCAGAGGATATTCAGCCTTTCTCTTTTCAGTCTCTCATTCCCACTCTATGCTTCCAACAATCTGTTTTCTGTCCTTTACGGTTTTATGACAGCTTGACAATCCTCTAAAAAAATATAAGACCAAAAGTCTCTGAATGATTCATTCGGTTTCTGCCATATTCCGCTACTGTACTTTTTTCCAGTCTATGTTTGGGCTTGTTTCCCCCCTAAGCCAGCCATATCATTCAAGGCAATATCACACTCTCATCCACTTTTTATCTTCTGGCATCTTCTACTTATCTGTCTTTCTCTCTGTGTCTTCTCTCAATTTCCACAGTTGTAACACTATAAACATACAATATTGACACATGTCTACCTGTAATGTTTTGGTGGGGTCCAAATGTCTTGAGACTACAATGAAAATCTGAGATTCAAAATCTAATGCAAACCTGAAAATACATAGATAAATAAATTTGGAAACAAAGAAACTTAAAAGTCAAATGAATAAAAAATATTTCAGAGTCTGCTCTATATATGTCATTAATCAAATAGGGAAATATATTACCCTTTTTAAGTGTCAGTTAATTTTTTTCCACTGAAGCACAAGATGCTTTCTCAAATCACACTGTATAAGATTATCATCAGGTTTTGCTCAACCCTGTATATTTAAATGAAGTAATTTGCTAAATAAAAGTGAATGATGTAATGTAACATTTTCCAGTAAAAGGCACAGATGCAGAGTTAATGTGCTGGTGTGACTCTGCTTTGTGTCGTATCCACATTTCTATACAGTATGTAAATTACCTCTGTTATGACTGACTAACCTCGTTGCCACCATCACCAAATTGCTGAATACTAAATAGTTCTGATATGTAAATGTGGATGGTCATTTGTTAATGCGCTCATGATTGTGACATCAATACCACTATTTCTAAATGACCTATTTTTGCAGCTTAGCTTTTATAAATACTCTGGATGAAAGGAAGTAGAGATGATAGATTGTGTCAACATAGTAAATCAAACTTGTATTTCCAAAAAAAAGAGAGCAAAGATTGTATGACCTGACCTCTTTAAGCTCCAGCTAGACTTGTGAACACATCTGGCAGATAATGTCTACACTTCTGATAGGCTTACACTCCAATCCACTTCACAACAAACATAAAGATAAACAAAACAAATCCAGACTGCAGGGTCACATGAATGATGAACCACGCCAGCAATGTGACTCAGCAACTGTGCCATTTGTTGGAAAAATGTTACGTCACATCATCCATATACTTAGCAAATGACTTCATTTAATTATATATACAGCAATTCTGTATGTCTATCCTGAAACAATCATCAAACCACAAAAACCTAAATACATGAACTACAAAACAAATAATCCAATCTTTTTTGTTTATGTGTGATTTCATTACTAAATTTAATTTTAAGTGAGCAGCAATTCACTGAAATATTTTATAAACACAAAGTTCCCACATCATGTTTAACTGTAATGAAGAAACTTTCGTATTTAAAACTAAACACAAACACACACACAGACACACATGCACAAGTGAGTACATACAATGTAATAATTATGTTTTTCCAACAGTGCATTTGAACCTAAACACATGCCAACCAGAATCAACAGAATGAACTAAATTTGGCAGATAACCATATCAATCTCACACATGCTGCCAAATCCCCTACTGCTTCAAATAAAAAAGCCAATCAAACATGTCTAACATTTATTTACAACTATTATAATGTTTTGAAGTGTCACAGAGTCACTATTTTCAGTGAAATCAACCAATGAATGGATAACGAAAAAGACCCAGTATACTAATCGCTAAATCAATTTCTAAAACCAGATTAAATTGCTAACCCCGCCCCAACCCCCTTCATATTTTTGTGGAAATAAGAAATGTAGTCTAGGGTCATCATCTGGAAATGTAGCAACAAACAGGGAGATATTAAAAGCAGATTTAGGACACCCACGGGCCCCAGGGCTGTTTTAGCTGTTGATCCATCCCATGCTGTGCACTGAGACCCATCGCCAGGGTAATACTTAGTGACAGTGCATCTGCATGCTCGCATCAACACCCACAAACACACACACGCTCCACTTCACTGTGCACCCCGTGGACAAAACACAAAAAGACAGAGAAAAACAGTAAATAAATAAGATTAGAGAGATGTTCTGGTGCCCATTAGAAAGAGACACACAAGCATCTGAGAACGAGAGAGAAATAAACAC
The DNA here is from genome assembly GCA_030578255.1 of Tiaroga cobitis. Lineage (NCBI taxonomy): Eukaryota > Metazoa > Chordata > Actinopteri > Cypriniformes > Leuciscidae > Tiaroga > Tiaroga cobitis. The sequence goes on from CM060600.1 coordinate 23,653,653, forward strand.
AGCAAGGACAAAATATTTCCACAAGAAGTGCCTGTTGTGTTCTAAGACTCTGAAAGCACTCATCTTGTTAACATAAAATATTATTGTTTTTTGTCCTGTCAACAGCTATTCTTGTCTTGTTAAACAGCATAAAGTTCATATTGATCTAATGCAAGCCTGAAATCAGTGACTGTGACGAACTGCAACAAGCTCATGCTTCAAAACAGCCACAATAACTTTACTTTTTCTTGATTTTCTGAAATAAAAAAGTTGAATGTACTATTGCTGCAAAAAAGTGACATTTGAAACCGCTATGACATAACTATGCTGGTGCACAGAGTACAACATTAAGTATTAATGGTACACTAATAAATGTTGGCCGATGCAGTAGTGGTTGTGGACTTTATACTGACACCTATTAGCATTGATGTAGCATTATAAAAGCAAAGGTTTCCGTTAAACAATGCTATTGTATGAACACCCTATTCACAACCAGCAGTAGTATTTGGTGTCAGGGGTCAGTAAGATTTTTTTAAAGAAATTAATACTTTTATTCATCAAGGATACAGTAAATTGATCAAAAGTGACATTAAAGACTTTTATATTATTATAAAAATATAAATAAATTTGTTTCCACTAAAATATTAAGCAACACGACTGTTTTTTTAACATTGATAATGAGAAATGTTTCTTGTGCCAGAAAATGGCATACTGCAATGTTTTCTGAAGGATTATGTGACACTGAAATTTTTTACAATATGACTGTGTACTTTTGATCAAATACAGGCAGACTTGTTGAGCATAAAGAGATTTCTTTCAAAAACCTTTAAAAATCTTACCAACCCCAAACCTTTAATCGGTAGGGTGAGTAGAATAAAACAGCTTTAGACCACTGATGTGAATGAAGTTTTAGAGCACTTAACGTAGTGTTCCTAAAAGAAAAAGATATTTACATTATTTTTAGTGCAAACTTTGAATAAGGTGGGAAAAAATACTCGCTTATAATGTACACCCGCTCAAAAACAAGTCAGTCATTCATTTTTAAGGCGGGCCATGCTATTCAATTGAAAATGCTAAAACTGTAGAATTCAAATACACTCTCAAGTGAGAAAACACAAACAGCGACTCTAGTAGAGGAAAGCAAAATGTCCACACTCTTGCAGAGACACACTGACAAACGCACATCCGCGCACAGCAATACACACATACAGTCCATAGTATCTTTTGTGCTGGAGGGTAAGCGCCTCAGGCTTAGCGGACCAGCAGGAAGCCACATCCTCAGCTGTGAGCTCACTGCCACAGCTCTGGGTGCCTGTGAGAGATAGTCTGCCTGACCCCCAAGGCCCTGCCCTGGGCATGTTAACAGAACGACGGGCCATCCCACCGCAGCTCCCCTGGTAATCCTGAGCTACACCCCTACAGCCCCTCTACGCTGAGAGAGAACCACAGACAAAAGACCACTTCCACATGCTTTTAGTGCTTCATTCAATCTTTTTTAAGATTTTATGTTTCAAATGAAAGAGAACTTACATTATGTAAATGAAAGGGAGGAAAAGGGTGAGAGAAAAGACAGAGAGAGAATACAAAGCGAAAAAAAAGTTGACAGTTGGTCATTAGATGTAGATCAGTCCGTTAATTTAATCAAAACCTATGACATTTTTCCATTCATGTCCGTAGCAGGGAGATAAGTTACATGCAAAGTTTAATACTTATAAAAGCACCGCCAACGTACAATTTGCATTTGAAACACTAACATTAGCATGGATTCTGATTAACGATGCACAAAAATTTCAGCAACCAAAATATTCTGCCGAAAATGTATTTTCGGTTTCGGATTAAACCTAAAGATCCATTTTGGAGGGCTGTCATCCTTTACTCGCCCTTCCAAACCCGCAAGACTTTCGTTCATCTTTGGATCTTTGGAACACAAATGAAGATCTTTTTAATGAAATCTGAGAGCTTTCTGTCCCTCCACTGTGAGCTACGCAACTGACACGTCGATGCTTCAAAAAGTTTATAAAGACATCCTAGAAGTAATCCATATTAATTGAGTGGTTTAGTCAAAATTTTCTTAAGAGACTCGATCGCTTTAAATGACGGACAGATTGAATTTAGGCTTTTATTCAAATAGTGTGATAAGGGTGATTAATTAATGAGGATGAGTAATTAATGACAGCATTTTCATTTTTGGGTGAACTATCCCCTCTTCTCGCAGAGCGCATGTTAAATGATCATCTTTTCTTCTTTCCTAGTACTTACAGCATGAAATAAACATAACTGAGTATCAGAATGTCTGCTCAAAAAAACAGTAAAAATTACTGCAATGTATCATGTCTAATCGCTCATTAGTAAAAAATAAATGTCGGTGCATCACTGGTTTTGACGTGGCAGATAAAAACATCAGAAATGTCCCTTTTAATCCAATGTTACCACCAGTGTCGGTCCACAAAACATCTCAACACAAAATAATCTTTCAGATGTACTGCACCCGCTATTACTGTGAGAACGACAAAATATTATGCCATACCAGTGTGAAGGAGATCTAATTCACAACAAGGCTAAGAAGGCCTTTCAAAAGACACCGAAGAACAAAATGTGCAGATCTTGGAGACTCTGTCCCATGATCCATAGGGATATGTTAAGCAAAGCTCTCAGAGAGGTTAGGCAAACGTTTGTCAGCTGTTACCAGTCGTTAGAGACGCACAACGGGTTTAATGTTCTGTGGGCTTTATGAACAGTGACATGTCTGCGTGTGGAGCTCATTTCTGCTCTCCAGGCAGCGGGAGACTTGGATGGAGATAAGACCGCCCTAGAGAGACAGAGATGAGGGAACAATTCCACCATCCAATGACTTTCAGACGTAGGGGCCACTGCCAAACCCTCTCCACAGATTGCGCTCTTCATTTGTCCTAACACGAAACGGGGCTCCACAGCCCAGGCTTCGCACGCACACCTCCCGCCCTCTGCTACAGCCCAGCTGGTGAGTCTTTAGCAAGCGAGGGATCAGATGAAAGAGAGGAAAGGGAGATAAACTAGTGTAATTGCTGGCAGATGACGAGAAGAACAATGGCCAAAGTGTAAAGTGGAGAGGACCTGAACCAGAAGAGGTAAGAGGGTTGCGTGTTTGCCACAGGTCTCGAAAACCACACAAACAAACTCCAACTCTGGAATAATAGTTCCTATGGGACTCAAACACACAAAAAACAAACATATAAGTAAGTATACAAAATGTAGGCTATTTAAAAATGTAAATATATAGAGTGTATATAGTTTGCTTCCATGTGTATGTGTCACTCAAGAGAATGAAACTAGGCTATGATGACATACAGTAAATACAAATATTTCCCTTGGCATTTACAACGGTGCAAATAAATGCATGATAAAAGCAATCTACATCGACATATTCCACATGGATATTTTTAATTTATATAAAACAATTAAACTAGAATTCATTTTGAGGAAGCTTGGGATTATTTTTTTAAAATATATTTATATCAAAATAAGATACGTTTACACAGAGAGAAAATAACTACCACATTTTTTAAGTAAAATCAACCACACAGTTATTATTCAAATTGAGAATATGATAGATAGTTAAAGTGCTATTTTAAAGGCTCCTAGTTTTGTTTTGGAGGTCTCCTACAATAGGATTACATGCATCCAAGGTAAAAAAAAATCACTGACCTTGGATGCAAAGTGGATTAGTATTCACAGCGCAGAGAGCAGCGTCTCAAGCGCAACTCAACCAGGCCTCGTCCCTTTTTGTGCATATACCTTGGGTGGGAATTATTTAAATGAGGAATATTGGGATGTGTATATTCCCAGAAGAAAACTCAAGACTACAATTGAGGTGTTTCAGGGAGTTCAGAAACAGTCCTTACTGATAAGAGAGAATACCTCTCTTTGGAGTGGACTTTATGGTTCTTTTTTTCATGGTTAAACAACATCATCACACACACAAAAAACAATGAAAATATAAAAGCACAATAGGTCCTCTTTAAATAATTTTACATTTCACATTAAAATTAAACTTCAGCTTCAGTGCATTTATGATTCTGTAAAATGAATGAATGGATTCAAACTATTCACAAGCCCCATAGCGAAAGAAAAATATTACAAGGCGCAGTCCCAATCAAGGCTATATTAACTTGAAAAGATGAAAATAGTGATAAAACAAACATAAAAAAAAAACATGCTCACCACTACACAACAAGGCAGTTTGTCTGTTCAGTCTAACCAATTTGAGCTAAAAGAGCTGGCAACTTGTAAAGCCTGTGGTCAAGTCCAAAAGTTCTGGATCAGATCCAGAGCCAAATAAATTACATGTAAAGTAACCAATTCACCGAGTGAACTGTCTGTCAATTGAGCCCAGAGACCAAGAAGCAAATGAGCAATAACAACAGTCGCCCTAAGAGAGTCAAAAGATAAAGATAACTTCAGTCAACTTTACGCTAAAACCACACAGCTCTTACAGCGCATCGACCCAGGCCACAATTTTGGCCTGCCCACATATTATGGGATTTGGTTGCCAGGGCTGAGTGCAAAGTAATACGTCTGCTGTCCAAAACTAGCTGAGGGGAGAAAAAGGGACTTACTGTGCAGAGTGGCCAAACCTAAAACAATATTTATAGATTCTGCATTAAAGCGCTGCACCAGGAAGAGGTCCATTTTAAGAACTTAATGCTAAACATAATATGAACTACAATTTTAAACTGCACATAGATCATGTTTAAGTGAAACTAATACATAATCATGTAATTGTAATTTCTCTAATTTTCTCTAATACATTTGCAAAAACAAAATTTACATCAATATTGCACAAAAATGCAACTAAGTAGGCCTAATATAAATAAGTGAAACTGTGGATCGGTAGTTTTCAAAATATTTCATCCAGTTTTCTTCTGCTTGAAGATCGGATTCATCACACCGTAATAGAGACAAAGCTGGTCATAAAGGTCTGTGCAGAGAACTTGTCTGGTTCTTATGGTCTTTGCTGAGGATCTGTGTCGATGGCTGTCGTGCCGTGCAATGTGGTCAAGGGCGTATTCCGAATGCCGCTTTTACACCCTTGAAGGGCACTTTGGGAAGGGGACGCCATTTGTAGGGGTGTTCCAAACAGAAGTGAAAAACTGACTCCTTTCACAAAGGGCCCTTCCACAAGTCTGTTAGCGAAGGGAACATGCGATGATCACTTCAAGGAAGTAATTTAATTGTTTATGCATGTGACCCAGGGGGACAAGTCCTCATAAATCATTTTAAATCTAGATATGGTGAGAGAGTTGGAGTTAAAGGTACGCAATTTGGGAGTGATTAGCAATAGCAAGCTAGCTTTGAAAGCATTAGATCCCGCCCTCCCTTCAGAGCGCTCTACAAATCCACGCCTCCTTCAAAACACAAGAACACACACAGTGTCTGCAAATGTCAAGATATACTACACACATTTTCATCATGCATTTCATATTAAGTTTAAAAAAGTTTCATAGGCAAGAAATGTGTTTAATGCTTTGTGTTTATTGCTTAACTTATAAAGTTAAAAGCAGATCGGAAACACACATATAAAGCATGTTTTAAAAACTTTAATTATAAATGAACATTTATTTGTATTGTATAACAGCAATCATAAGATATTCCTGTTGTCGCTGCCTAGCTTTGTCGTGGTAAATTTCATATAAAGGTAATGAGGAAATTACATGGTCTTTCATTGCTCCCCCCGCCAAGTGCATTTCAAGCATAGACTGTAAAAAAAGATGGACGACGCTTCGCTCTCTTCCATTGGTCAGAACTGAAGCCGTCAGTATCCCGATATGGCGCTGACATCTTGGAACTTGAGTCTGCGCAGTAGCGATTTCGGGACCAGACATGCGCAGTAGTGAGCAGGAAGTAAAGCCGCGAAATCAAGGCCCCATCCTCACTCTCGCAGAATCAATCGCAAGCACACACTCCTGCACTTTTTAAAATTAATTATAGAAATTTAGATTTTAAATTTAAAGCTTCAATCTCCTCAGTCCTCCGAAGATCCCGAAAAAAAGTCTGTTGGTGCTTCAGTGACTACTTCGCTCAGAGAACCTGTCAATCACAGCTGTCAATCATGACGTCACCACCACCGCATCAAATAACTAACTAAAAACAAACTTATTTTAAAAACAAACACTTGAAATTACATCAGCGTAATAAAAACTACAGTAAATGACAGAAACCATCTTTGGAAAAACGATATTTTAAGTAATTTAATTGTTTACTTGGTTGAATAACATGGGGAGGCGGGGTTTATGACCTATACTAGGACCAGCCACCGTGGGGCGATCGAGACGTTTTGGCTTCACTTTTTTTTAGGGCTTGTGCGGCACCCTTGATTTCAAGGCTTCATTATGACACACAAGTGCCACTTCAAGGCCCTTCGGAGTGAGTACGGCATAGTGAAGTGATGCTCATTTATGAATTGGAATTTGCCCAAGAAAAACCCTCTCTCAAGTCTCTATGATAATATAGTCTCTAAACATGGCTTGGGTCCCTCCTTCAATGCAGTCTATGGGAATTTGTGACTGTTTTAGTCCGTCGGTCTTAAGTAGGGATGTGAATTTCTGCCAAAAATGCCATTCGAAAATCGAGGAGCAAAAGTCGATTATCGTTAGAAAAAAAAAAAAAAAAACGCACACTCACAATAACAGAAAGGGTGGCCGATTTCATCTTCAGTGATGTGTCATCAAACAAACTGTTTATTATTCGAACAATTAACATGTTTTCGTCGTTTTTTTTAAAACATTTTTTTCTTCTAGTTAAAGGGATAGTTCGGCCAAAAATGATATTTAAACCATGCATTACTCACCCTCAAGCCGTTTGAGATGCATCTGTCAATCTTGTTTCAGACGAACACATTTTCAGTTATTTTAGAAAATGTCTTAGACCCTTCAGTGGATATAATGTGAAGCAATGGGGTCCACCTCCTTCAAGTCCCAAAATGTGAATACATCCTTCACAAAAGTAATCCATCCGGCTCCAGGGGGATAAACGAAGGCCTTCTGATGGTAATCCGTGCGGTTTTGTCCTAAAAATATACATATTTAAAACTTTATAAATGAAAATATCTGACTTCCGGCAACGATCGACGCGCGTTCACGGGTGATGGAAGTCGGCGTACGAGGTAAGACGTAGCCTAGGAACTGTTGTGACGTAGAACGAACGCGCCAGCGCAGCCAGAGAGCAGAGCAAAACAAAACACGAAAGCGCGTGAACGCACGCGCGTCGATCGTTGCCGGAAGTCAGATATTTTCATTTATAAAGTTTTAAATATGTATATTTTTACGACAAAACCGCACGGATTACCATCAGAAGGCCTTCGTTTATCCCCCTGGAGCCGGATGGATTACTTTTGTGAAGGATGTATTCACATTTTGGGACTTGAAGGAGGTGGACCCCATTGCTTCACATTATACCCACTGAAGGGTCTAAGACATTTTCTAAAATAACTGAAAATGTGTTCGTCTGAAACAAGATTGACAGATGCATCTCAAACGGCTTGAGGGTGAGTAATGCATGGTTTAAATATCATTTTTGGCCGAACTATCCCTTTAACATAGAAGAAAGAAATAATAAGCACGACAGTCCGTTCTTGCATCGCCAAACCAGATGCTCGTTAGATAAAAAAAGAATGTCATAATGATTTTATGCAAACCTACCTTGTTACTGCAAAAGCCTACTTTTTAAACAAATTAGTTTCAATCAAAACTATTCGTGTGCCACTGCGCAATACACACAAATACCGCAGGATGGCGGGTGTTCATTTCATAAACTGTGTACAATGGTGGTAGCTTATTTAATGTAGCCTATAAATGAATGTCTATGTCCAAAAAAACGGATAATGTCATCATACTTGTAGTGCTATCGTCGAGTAATAATCTGTTTGGTTGTAAAATGTATTATCTGACAGAAATGAACTCGAATGTATCGTCCTGTGGAATCATTCACTCACAGACATCATACGAAGATGTTCAACTAGATCTTGATCGCTGGCAAAAATATGATGCATGTGCAGATTTGCTTTCACTAGACTAAACTGTAGTAGATCCACAGCCACTTCATCCAACACTCTTGATGTTCTTAAATCTTCCTGTTACGACTCCGTGTCGAATGTGAATTGAAAGCGCTTCAGACGATTCAGTGCGCGGGGAACTGAAACAGATCATTCAAACTGATTCGCGAACCGATTTAGACAGATCTGCCAACTTGTTTGATGAAGTCTTTGAACAGAATCACCTCAAAAGAGTGATTCATTTGTGAATGGAGCATCGCTCATGTCCATAAAAAAGATACAGCGCGCTTGGAATAAACTACGCATTTAACAACACATTGCATTAAAATAAAGTCACGAGAGGAACCTCACCCAACGTAGTGAAGTAAATGTAGCCTAACAGTTACTTTGTTACTACCATGGACGATTCTACCATAGACAGTAAAGGTTATACCCACCTCTGTTGGGCGCAGAGTTAACGGTCACGACAATGCTCTTCTTCTGATGTTTGTTTACACTATGTATAAAACGCTGGTATCCTAGATCGCGCAGGAGGGGGTTTCATTCATGTTAGTGACACCTTGTGTCCCCGACAGGAAAATACTCTGCTGCGCGATCTGTGACAGTAGGCGCGCCGTCAATTATGTCACATTGGGATTGCGCGAAAATATAATGATATTCGAATAAGCAATTTTATGATCGAATTTCGAACGCAGTTCGACTATTCGAAGATCGCGACTCATCCCTAGTCTTAAGTTATGCAAGTTTCATATTTAGAGTTAGTGTGTCCAATAGTAGTAGACAACACTTAAAAGCAAATAACAAATTAATCTAGCAATCAATCACACTGCTAAATAATGCCTCCAAATGTTTCTTCTTTTAACACTTTTATCTTGGAGGAAGAAACAATCTTCAGCTGCTGCATTAAAAACCCCATCGTTCTGAGAGACAGAGTGCATGTCATTACAAGAGGCCTTAGCAATTGCAATCACTGCAAAACAGCCCGAACAGGGCAGGCCTCTATCACAGAGCGATCGATGCAGACCTGTGAACTACATGTGCTGCATCGACAGGGTGAATGCATCAGGGAGAGCGAAAGGAAGATGGAGGAAGGGGGATGGAGCAGGGAGGGATGCCATAGGCCGTGTGGGGGAGAGAGGTGCTAAAAAAGGTTGAAAGAGATGAAGAGGGAAAAAAAGTGCTACAGAGCTCTTGTGTCTATATGATACTTGCCCGGTCGCTCCAGTATAAACACCCTCGCTAAACCACACGTACACACACACTATACTCCAAGCTGTCAGGCTTCCTGTCTTTTTGAGGCACTTCTGACATGAGCATTGTTTAGCTGCAGGGAAGAGACTGTCTCTCGGGAAGAATAAGACACGGATATAGACTGTTCTCTGCACTCAACCAAGCATCGGTGGATATATGACAGAAGTCAACCAATTTGTAGAACTCACTAATACCAATTTTTATACACAAAACAGCATTTTTAAGTCAAGAATAGAGGTGCACAATGTTTGTTTGTTTTTAAACTAAGTAGCTGCTGTTCTCTCTGTGCACGAACACCAGCAGCAATAGCAGTCTGTGGCTGAGAGCCGACTAATTGGGAGAACTTATTTAAAGGCAGTCGTTACAGAGAGAGACTGCAGCCGCACCTTGCCTTCAAAGACTATGAAGACTGAGGGAGAGAAGAAAGAAAAGGGAATGGAATAAAGGAAAATAAGAATAGAGCGAGAGAAGGAACGAAAAAGTGGAAAAAAGCAAAAAATGAAGTGACAAACAGATAAAGAAAGAAAAAATAAAGAAAGGACAAATTAATTATGGAAGGAACAGGAGATGGATAGTTGGACTAGATAGATAGATAGATAGATAGATAGATAGATAGATAGATAGATAGATAGATAGATAGATAGATAGATAGATAGATAGATAGATAGATAGATAGATAGATAGATAGATAGATAGATAGATAGATAGATAGATAGATAGATAGATAGATAGATAGATAGATAGATAGATACCCTTTTCTAAAATCCTAAACAAAACTGCTGAATACATTCTTCACTCAGGACACCAGAGGGTGCCAAAGCATCATCTTTCTGTTTTACCACACTCATTTGTCCGCTCAATAAACAGGATCCTCTAATTCAGTTCAGCTGGAGGTCAAAGTGGAAGTATTAAACATCTGTTTGGAGATGTTTCTGTCTTTCCTGTCAACAGAACACTCAAGATAATGAAGATTTGTACACCTTTATGTCTGGCACTCCAGTCTAGTGTGTGTGTGTGAGTGTGTGTGTGTGTGTGTGTGTGTCCCTGCATGCACAAGTGTGTTTCTGCCCTTGTGTTTATTTTTTAGATACCACCAGCTGTACTTGTTGTATTCTCAGTTTAGGAGTTATTTTGGCAGTAAAACAGAACAATCCCTACACATCCCAGAGACAACTGAGAGTGAGACAGTATTGTAAACACGTTTAAGAGAGTTACAGCCAAGCAAGAAAAAAAAAATGGAAATAAATCAGAATCGATTGCGAGTGGCCAAAAGCTCTGACTGCCTGAGGGTGGCTGTAGGCAGCAAGTGTACAGAGAGAGATTAACACATGCTCTCCTCAAACCATCTTCAACAACCTGCTCCCATTGACACAAGATATGGCCTTTGAACTCTTAAAATACATATTTACAACTATTTGCATATTCATAATGACTTTCTATAGTCTAATATGCAATCATATGAAATGAAAGATTAATTATGTAATTAAGGATTTCATATTCATCAGTATGTGTTTATCTCTGAACCAAAAGTAGTTTTCACACTGCAGACTGCATGAAAAATGCGGAAAAATTCCATAAAAAAACGGAATGGTTATCCAGTCTGATTAAAAAAGGAGACAACTAAAATATGAAATGTATAATGAAATGTAAACCACTAAAGTATACAGGGACGTGCAACTGTAAATGAAATACACTATGACATAAACATTGGAGAAAACATTTAGTTCTCTACTCCACATTAATAAACAACCATCTCCCACAGGGTTATTTAGGATTCTATCTATTAACGTCATTTGTGGCATCTGTTCCTCTGTCACACTTCTGACAAATAGTTTACTCAGTTGACACGAATGTTAATGAAGCGCTGCAGTCATGTGGAGGAGGGACGGTGACACGTGCATGTGAGGCGGTCTGCTTTTAGCACCAGTCAGACGAGCGGTTTGCCGTTCCGTTCACCATCGCCGCTCTTTATCGGGGCTTGGCAGTCATGTGTTACCTTCATTTGAGCCTCTCAAAAGAAACAGTGACATAACTGAGAAGAGTTCCTCAAAATATTCCCATCTAATTTTACAGTTTTTGCATCTAATGGTGGTATTTGTATTACCTAGTAAATAGTGTGAGCCTCTAATGACAGGTGAAAAACAAATAAAACCCAAATAAAATACAGCAACAAATACTTCTTATCATTGAGTAATGATTTGGCTAGTTTTAAATCGGAATATGTCACTAGTGATGGGTCCATCATGAACGATCCGTCCATTATGAATTAATCTTCAATATGACTCGGGAACAACGAGTTGTCTCAGAGAGTGAGTTGTTCATTTTGTGTTGACCACGCATGCGCAACATCCTATAGGTCCTGAACAGGAAACAGAAATGATTAGTTCACCTCTCGAGTCTTTGGGTTCGGGTCCTAGTCGTTCGTTCATCCTGAGAGGCTATGCTGTCCGTAACGGAAAGAGAAATGATTAGTTCACCTCCAGAGTCGTTCGTTATTTTATCACGTGACGTGACAGCCATACTGGATACAGAAATTAGTTAATAACTCCCAAACTTCTTTGCAAACAAATGTGTAGTCAGTTTTTTTTTAACTCTTACTGTTATGTGATTCTTTTTTATCTCTTAAAATGTCACAGGAGGAACAAACGACTCAAACCCGAAGGCTCAAGAGGTGAACTAATCATTTCTGTATTCGGTACCAACTGCATATTTTTTTTTCTGGAATCTGATTGGTCCATGACAAATCAATCAAATGGTAACTTGAACTTGATTAGTTAGTTATGCCTGCTACAGACTGCGATTTCGGCAATCCTGTAAGATCATTACAAATCACACTGTACGACATGGATCTAATAAATTTGGGTATGACAAGTTGACTATCACTGGACATGTAGCCATGTCGCGTTGATCAATACACCATTTCATTTTGCATTTTTATTGGCTAGTCAGTAGACGTAGGTCGTAGCAGCAAACACACTGTGAGATGAAAATGCTACATTTCTGAGACTGTCAGTAAATTATCGCAGGCTATCTTTGGTTGCAAGACCGTGGGAATGGCCGTCTTTAAATCTCTCTCACTCTATGATGTAGGACCCCCGTTTAGGAGACAAGACAACAGAAATCACCACGATTGGCCATCTTTTGTCTGGGACAGCCCAAAATTGTACAATGTGTACCGAGCATTAATATAAGCACTCAAATTCAGATGTATTAATTAATGTATTATTATTATTGTATTATTAATGTTTTAATTTTATTATCATTGTTATTTTTTTATTATTGTATTTTTTCAATAATTTATTATTGTTTATGTATAAAGAGGGAGACCTAATCTGGTGGCAGTTGTACTATTGTTGACTTGTCAAATTCAGATGTAATGATTCAGTATTTTCAGTGATATATTATTATTATTGTTATTCATGAAATCATGAATAATAATGAATATCATGAAAATCATCATCATCAACAACTGGGCTGCTCATTGAGTAACTCAACTAGATGTATAACCTGTCCCAGTTGAACAAAGAACAGACACAGGCAGACAGAGAGATGTGGACTGTGGCTCAGTGGTGGTCATGTGGCCATAATTAGATTTTATTTATTAAATTCAATTCACTTTATGGTCAATTTGTTGAGCTATACCAGAACACACCCAGATCATTCATTCACTCTATTCCTCTCACACAGAAACCTTCACTAACAGATTCTGTTTCAACCTCCACTCATACAGTTTATTTTGCCACCTATTCATGTATGGTGTCTTTAGTACCTCCAAATTCAGCTGCACTTATGTAGGCCATAGTGAGAGCTTGCTTGCTTATTCATCCAGAATTTACTCAGCTAAAATTGCTCTTCACCACTGAGTGGAAACCAGTTTTTCTTGCCATAGTCCAGTTGATCTTATCATACTTAATGTCAGGATTTTAGTGTTGGGAACAGTTCCTTGATCATCACTAGTGTAGAATCTCTCCCGGGAGCTATTCAAAACGAGCAGAGAAAGGGCCTGAACCTCTGAACGGCTAACCTGCAGGAGGCCCTGTATTCAATGCAGACTGGAATTTATGTTTCTCTGTGTGCTATGCATATTGGACATGAAATATCACCCCATCTGTTCTTACCATAAAAGCTTTGTGCACTTCTCTCTTTCCACTACCTCCTCCTTCCTTTTTCATTCAGAACTTGCCCAGCATGCTTCTCCATCTCCCTCTCTGCTCCCAATCTCACATTGCCTCAAAGAACCCTTGCACAGGTACCTGATCAATAGTGTCTTTACAGGTCCACCTAAAACTGAACACCTCCTGGTGCTTTCACAGGTAAATGCCTGAGGGTGACTCAATTTACTTCATATGATTTCTAGCACTCCCTTATTTTTCAAAGATAAAAAGTAATACCGACTCGCAGTTCCAACGTCTCTGCTGGTTTTTGTTAAGCTTGGGGTTTCATCCAGAATGTTACATCATATACTAACCAGACAGAACACATAACCTAATCACTTGGCAGCACTGCCCATCATGAAATCTCATTGGTCCACAATATCCCTTCTCAAAATGTCCATTAACATTTTGAGAAGGGCCGTGCATTACAAGCAATTTGTGAGCTACTCACACATATTACTATACACGCATTACTTGAATGTGATCACATTCTTCTCCTATATTGTTCCAGTCAATTTTATGCTTCAAAAGCAATTCAACTATGAATATAGAGGTTATACAGAGGAATTACAGTCAAATCAGTTTGATCTTGAAGCAATACTCTGGAGAGGAGAGGGGAAATTATGTTATCATGGAGAATGTGTTGTGACTGAAGAGGACGGGCAGAACAGTCTTTAAAAATTATTTTCCATTTTCTTGACTGTGGTTATAATAACAGTGAAGGAAAGTGTGATAAGGTTGATTGCTTTCCATAAAACATCCCAAAAATGAGTTAAAAGACTATGAAATACACTTCCAGGTTTGATGAGATAAAGGTAATTTACATTTTAGGTGAATTATAAGGGAGGGACCTTTTGATAATATTCCGAGCTGACCTCGGTTGTCACTATAGGGTGTTGAGCATGGCCTAGGTTTCCACAAGAAGCCCACATAAACGTGAAGTTGGATTCTTAAACACTGGTCTTTAATTCCAGGCCAGATGTAACAGTTGATCCATGGAGAGCTGAATTCCATCTCTATGAGATGATCGAGACCATCGTTCTGGAAACCTTGGCCAGACCACTGGAAAAACAAACACAAACTCCAAGAACTACCAGCTTCTCCATTGACTCACATCTCCACTAAAGTTTCTAAGAATGCAAGCAATAAAAAAAGTATTATACAATATAATCCTGGAAAAATGTTTGGTTAACAACCCTTCCCTAAATATGGGAAGAATGCGAGAATTGAGCAGAAGAAAGGTAAGTCATGAAAACAAGCAAAACCTTAGGTATTTATAGACCTTATTTAACACTACAGAAAACAACATCTACAAATCACAGCTAAAGCCAAGTCAAGCTGTTTTTTTCCTTTTTTTTTTGTTACTGGTCAAAGGTGGTCTATCAGACCTAAACACTCGACCAAGATGGTCAATCAAGTCAAACCAGAGCCGATCCTGACCTCCCTGGGGCCCTAAGCAAAATTCTGGTAAGGGGCCCTCCTACCTGACCCATGAGCCATATAAACCATTTGCCATTGCCACAGTCACCTGACACCCCAGTGCTCCCACTACAATCCTCCCTCCTTTAACTAGTTCTAATGAAAATGTAATTCCTGATATCAGAAATATACATTTTTACTATAAAAAGTACATTCTTAATATCAAGAATTCACATTTTAAACAGTAGGTACAAATGTAATTATTGATATCAAAAATGCATCCTCTGAATGAATAAAAGCTAAAATGGGTTGCCATAGCATGTCACTGTATTTTAAATTATAAAAACAAAACTTGATACTTGATGGTTATCATTTACTGAGGGATGTGCATCCATATTGACCAGTGTGTCCAGCCAATCAAAATTTTAAATGCAATATAGCCTATAAGTCAATAGTCAATGTCAATGCATTGCTTTCCATCTGGCTTCATTGCAGAGTTGTAACTAAACTGACATTGGCTTGTTTTAAAAATATGTGCGCCTATAATGAGGAGTGCCATCATCACGGCCAAAAATTGTACTGGTCCCCACAGATGTTTTGCTGGAAAGTGCGCGTTTCATTTCGTGCACGCGCATATGAACACATGTTAACGCGCGACGCGGTTATCTTTTCCGAGTTGCAGTTTATAAACAAACATCGTTGCCCTTTGTCGTTTATCAAACGTAATAAATAGTTGTATTTCACTCTCACTTTTTTGTCAGACACAAAGTCACAGAACACAGCCTTGGAAGTGGGAGGCATTAGCAAGCAAGACACAGACAGAACAAAAGATGCACAGCCCAGCTGGGTTAGACAGACAGACAGACTACAGAGAGACGCACATCAACTTCACTTTACTGTTCTTTACTGACATCAAACTTGGAGAGTAGAGAACACAAGTCTACCTGATTGCTGTTCCCGAAATTCACTCTCATGGTGTTTTTTTCTCTCTTTTCCTGACCAGAAGGATAGTTCCGGTTAATTATCTCATTGATATTGTAAACTTTGATTAACGCGCTTTGACACGAGGGGGAGGCGGGGCCTTGAGTAATTTGCGGGGCCCTACGCAACTTGCGTAGTGAGCGTATAGGGAGGATCGGCTCTGATTCAAACATAGCTGATCAAATATCTAAACCAGCCTAAGCCTGCTCAGATGAGATATTGACCACAAACTGGCTGGTCACAAGCTAACAGTGATGGTTCCTGAATAATTATTGAAGAGTCAAAAAATGGTGTGCACATCCCAAACACCCAAATTGGGCTCAGGTGCAGGACAACTGAGTGAAATAAGCAAAATAAAGAAGTATGAAGTCCGCACACTGAAAAGTACTGCTCCAAAAAAAAAATATTAAAAGCAAAGCAACGTTTCGACCATCAGGTCTTCATCAGGCTGCCTGATGAAGACCTGATGGTCGAAACGTTGCTTTGCTTTTAATAATTATTAAGAATTAGAATTAAGAAAAAAGAATTAAGAAAATACTATTTCAGATTTTCTACTTGGATATTTCACATTTAACTCTTTCACTTTTTGTGAAATTTACTCACAATTTCTGAGTGAAAATTGATCTAGACCATTTTTTTCAGTGAAGCTTTTTACATTAGCTAAAAAATCTCTACAATGGTTAATTTACTCTGTTTGTGACTCAACAATATGGTGATGAAGGATCCTACATTGTTCTTTTAATAAGAAACTGTGTGTGTGTGTGTGTGTGTGTGTGTGTGTGTGTGTGTGCGCGCGCGTGTGTGTGTGTGTGTGTGTGTGTGTGTGTGTGTGTGTGTGTGTGTGTGTGTGTGTGTGTGTGTGTGTGTGTGTGTTTTACATTCGCTAAAAGTCTCTACAATTGTTAAGTGTAATTTACTTTGTCCTGTGCCTCAGCAAGATGGTGATTAAGGATCTGACATTGTTCTTCTTAAGAAGAAAGTGTGTGTGTGTGTGTCTCTTCCTGAAGGGCCATTAGTTTTTGATGTCAGCTAAGTGGGTAGGTTTGATTGGCATGCAGTTTTAGCAATGCTGCTCTTTAAGTGCTGTAGTGAGGTGCAATTAATACTGGCTCCACAAGTGATCCAACTGACAACAACTGTCTGAGGTATTACAATATGAACACGTAAACTGCTCTTGCTTAATTTCAGCAGATGGACTGCCCACCCTCAACTTGACGGACGGGCGGCAGGAGGGGTGTCTATTATCCTGTCTTTAGCCCAGTCACCACCGCAACAATGCTTAACAAGCTTGTCTGCGAGGTTAACGCTTCACCCAATCCTGTCAAGCCGAGACGTTGTAATACATGGCAAGTGGAAAAAGAGCTAATTCCATCCCTTCCATACAGAGAGAGAGAGAGAGAGAGAGAGAGAGAGAGATGACTAGATGAGCAAGGGGGAGAAATTAGAACCACACTGTGATAGGGGGGACATCATGGCCTAGTCTTGTCAAACAGCATTAAGACTCAGAGGAAAAGGAAACGCTGGGGGCTGACAGGAAGTAGCATTACCATTACATTAGCACCATTAACTGCCACACAAAGACAACATTAGGGCACATTTCTTTGCCAAAAAAATAAAGAAAAGAGAGAGAGATATATAAGAGGGTTGAATAACTTGTGATAGTGATAGCTCCTTATATTCAAATGGGCCCAGGACAAAACATTTTGATGCCAAGGATCCCCAAAAAGGGGGACCACCACATTGGCAGATCACACTATCTGGGTTCCGCTCACCAGCTCTGCGCAGTGAGAGAGAGCGGTCGAGCGAGGATGGTCAGCATTAAGGCATATGCTGTGATCAGCACCACTCATCTCCATGTGCTTCTCTTTGGGAGGTCGATGGGCGCAACATGCAAGACCCACAGAACGTTCTCGGTTTCAAGCTCGGTCTGGCTAACGAGGTTGTCTCAATGATTAAGACACGCAGCTGCAAGTGCGGAATAAGCTGAAATACTTGTGATACTGACGATGTACCATACAAAAAATTATACCAAATTTAATTTTCTTACTCAAAATAAACTTAGTGGGTGAAATGAACTGACTCATTCAAATAGCGAAAGCTGATACTAACAGAGACAGAAACATCACTATTTCTATTCACAACTCATAATATTAAAGGCACAGTGAAATCTGACATTTATTAAAATGAGTTTATGTAAAGATATTATTAAGTTCACTTACATTAAAAGTGTCATATTATTAAGCCTATAAACTGTTTAAAATGAAATTTACTTATACTGTAAGTCTAATGTGTAAGACTGAAAGAAACGACATACACTCCTTCCCCACATCCCCCACTCTTGCAGAGATCACCCACACTCACACAAGAATTTATGTGTTTAAGGTGAATGATTATTGTTTAGTATCATTTTAAAGGTCTCAGGGTGACTGGTAATAATGTCTCATTCCCAAAGAAGTAAAACAAAAGGTAATAAGGTTTTTAAGAGTTTAGGAATAACTGGCACACAAAGGAATGTGGTAGGCACTCCCAAATAGGGATGTCGCGGTTATGGAATTTCCCTTGCGGTAATGTGGCTCAATAGCGCGATATGCGGTATTACCGCCATTTATTTATTTAATTTATATGTATTTGTTGCTATATAAATAAAGTTTACGATGTGGACAAAAACGAGGACATTTTCAGTAACCAATGTAACCGAAACTAAACAGCGTCAATATGCGCATTGAAAGGCTTTCACTCAGCGCGCATATTGTTATGACAATGGACTTTGAGTGAGTCATTAAACCGTTCATTCAACGAACACATTCAAAAAAGCTGATTCATTAAAAGAGATGTAATGAAACAAGGTGTTAATTATTTTTAACTTTGAGTTCAACTTTTCAAGGCTCAGCTGAGCAGCAATGGGTAACGCTGAAGCTGATCTTAAATTAGAGACCAATATGGCATTGATTAAATGCGTGACTTGCTGATTTTATTTCCCTGCGGCTTCCTCGCGCTGTGGGATGCTGACCAGCGCTGCTGCTGACGAGCATTTATGGGAAATACCCGTGACGTGAACGTTAAAAGGATGATACGACAAATATTTCGCTTTCCTTTGACACGGCAACCTTTTCACGACTTCAAAGACAGACGCAGGTAATCGCACGCGCTCTGCCGATCTCTCTCATTCACTGTCTGTGTGAAGCCTCTGTAGGCTACACATCAAGAAGATAAACAGTCTTTTTATCATTATGAACTTGTTCAACATTCAATACACATGCATGAAGTTTAAAACAAGAAGGGTATAGCCTTATAAAAAAACGTGAATATCGCGGTTGTTGCGGTTACGTGCAATCCTCTGCGGTTGACTTGTCAGAAGCGCGGTACTACAATATTGCGGTTATCACGACAGCCCTACTCCCAAAGGTGTAAATTCATGAATGCTAATTTCCACTGTTCTTAGCAGATGGTCAACTTCTACCCCCAGTAACTATGGTGGGGGAAAACAGTACATTTCCACTAAACTCATGTTTTACATATCAAAAAAGGTCTGGCTATATAAGGAAAATGCAGTGAGAGCTCAGGGCTGTTTTCTGTACTCAGATTAGCCCGTGTGGTTGAGGGTCTAGCGACTCTCAGCTCACGTAGCCATACAATGTCGGGTAAAGGGTTTTCCTCTTTGTTCTAGAACATTTGATGGTTTGCATTGATTATCTTTCAATTGATTATGGACTTGTAATAATACATTTACCTGACATAATAAATTGTTATATTTGATTATTCTAACAGACTTTGACTTTATTTTCATTGGAGTTAAAAGGAATAGTCAAACATTAACGTATATTTAATGATGCACAGATATCATTGAAAAACCTTTTCATTTTATGGAGTCAGATGAAACGAGTTAATACATAAGATAAAATGTATTGCATTTAATTAAAAATCCCTTTGCCATGGGAAGAGACGGAACACGCGTGAGACCTTCACCTCTAATCGAGTACCGCCATTGGATCGATTTAGCAGGCCTTACAAATGTTTAATGTTAAATCCACTGAAAAATATTTATTATATGTAAACTTTCTCAATCAAAAAGTTAATATTGGACCATGTATTCAAGCCTCCTGCAGACATTCACTCTGATCAGAGCATTCTGGAATCAGACACTTAAGGTCTGAAATCTTTATAATAACGTTAATCAAACAACAAAAGACAAAGAGAAAATTCACTCGCGTTTCTTGACTGAATGACCTTAGTAAGTATAGTTGTATATTTTATTTATAATGTGCAGTGTTATTTTACATTTGATTACAGTTTCTGTACCTGAATACATGAAAATCTTAAAACACTGTTTATTTCAATCGTATCTTCAACTGAGACTGCATTGCTGTCAGTCACAGAAGCCCTGCGGATCGCAAAAGCTGCTTCCAAATCATCAGTTCTCATTCTACTGGACCTGTCTGCTGCTTTCGACACAGTGAATCATCAGATCCTCTTGTCCGCCCTCTCATCACTGGGCATCACTGGAACCTCCCTCAACTGGTTTGAGTCCCATCTCACAGGTAGGTCCTTCAAGGTCGCATGGAGAGGTGAGGTATTCAAAGCACATCAGCTGACCACAGGGGTTCCCCAGGGTTCAGTTCTTGGACCGCTCCTCTTCTCCATTTACACCACATCACTGGGACCCATCATACAGGCACATGGTTTCTCTTACCATTGCTATGCTGATGACACCCAACTCTACCTCTCATTTCAACCAGATGATCCCACAGTAGCTGTACGGATCTCAAGCTGTCTAGCGGACATCTCGGCGTGGATGAAGGAACATCACCTGCAGCTCAACCTGGCAAAGACTGAGCTTCTCGTCCTCCCTGCCAATCAGTCTCTACAGCACGACCTCACTATCCAGCTAGATTCTTCCTCAATCACCCCATCAAGGTCGGTCAGAAATCCTGGAGTAATCTTTGATGATCAGCTGACCTTCACTGACCACATAACAAAGACAACTCGATCATGCAGGTTTGCTATGCACAACATCAGGAAGATCAGACCTTTCCTAACTGAGGATGCAACACAACTTCTCGTCCAGGCCCTGGTCATTTCTAGGCTTGATTACTGCAATGCTCTTCTGGCTGGACTTCCATCATGTGCAACTAAACCTCTACAAATGATCCAGAATGCTGCAGCTCGTCTGGTCTTCAACGAGCCCAAAAGGGCCCACGTCACTCCTCTGTTCATCTCTCTGCACTGGCTACCACTCGCTGCTCGCATCAAGTTCAAGGTGTTGACACTTGCTTACAGATTGACCACAGGTTCAGCCCCCTCCTACTTCCACTCACTACTACAAGTGTACATCCCTACCAGAAGCCTACGATCGGTCAATGAGCGACGGCTCGTGGTACCATCACAGCGGGGCACAAAATCACTCTCCAGAACATTCTCATTCACGGTTCCATGCTGGTGGAATGATCTCCCCACCGTCATCCGGAATGCAGAATCCCTGACAGCATTCAAAAGGCAACTGAAAACTCATCTCTTCCGGGAGCACTTAACATAAAAAAAAAAAAAAAAATTAAAAAAAAAAAATCCTTTCCTTTAAATCCTCGCTTGCCTGGCTTATGCTACTCCGAGCTATGTCTGAACTTTGTATTTTGAGCACTTCTTGCGTTGTTTTTGCCTCTTCACGATGACTCGCTTGGTTTAGTCCTCAATTGTAAGTCGCTTTGGATAAAAGCGTCTGCTAAATGACTAAATGTAAATGTAAATGTATCTTTGTTTAGTTGTTATTTATTTGTGGCAATAAATTTATCAAATATAAATTTTTTATAAAATTTATAAATAAATAAATGTGAATAAAATCTAAGTTTTTTTTTTATTGCCTTATTGGAATCGAAATTAGGTATCGCCTAATTTAACATATAGCCACTCAAACATACTTCAGCCCTCAGGGCTGTGTGTAAATAAGAGGACATACTGATCAGGACAACATCGGCCCAGTGTCCTCTTCGGCAGTGTCACACTGTGTACATTTCTCACACAAACAACTGAACACAGCTCCCAGCGGCAAGGCCAGATAATGTGTGTTTGTGTCTGGCCAGATGGGCCTCTCAGCATGCCACTGCTGTCACACACACAACACTTCACATTCACACATACTGACTCATAAACACATGTCTTGCACACACACAACCTTCCAGGCAGATGACAACCATGCTAACCTCGTCTGAGCATGGGCCTGTGATTAGTGCATGAACGCAGACACCCACACGAGCTCTCTATGGTAGGACTAAGCAACACTGTCAATATTCAATATGTCAAACAGCCATTGTAACCAATTATACTGTAAATGTATAATGCAAGTATTAAAAAGTATAAATATGTTTTTTAAATGCTGTATTAAAAAAACAGTTTTTCCCAAAATTAACACAAGGTATAATATATAGTATTTATTTGTCAATTTGTCACATAACAGCACAACAGAAGATAACTTTCATTATCAAATCAAGAGACAGCTCAACACAACACTCTGATGTGAACCGTACATAGTTGTGACAGCTCTCATAATGAATATTTCTAAACATTCCTGCAGCCTCTAATTACCACTGGGTTATGAGAGAAGCAAGTTCATATATCTCTGTCATACATGCCTATAAGAGCTTGACAAAGAGGTGGATGTTTTCTTTTCCCTGGCTGCAGGGTTGTATCAGGAGAAGGCAATGCATCATGCGTCTGAGTCTGCTGCTGGGTTTATGTTTATATATGGCTGCTGTTTGTGGATCTGGGATTTACTGCAAACAGAGGAGAGTGCCTAGATAGCCCTGCCTGTGTGGCTGTGGTGTACCCTCCTACCTGAACATGTCTCTGCCTATCTGCACATGCACCACATCATAAATGTATGAATAAACTAAACAAATTCATTTCATTTTTTAAATATAAATATATCTATATACACTATAAAATGTACTTTATTCGTGTGATGGCAAAGATGAATTTTCATTTTCACCAGCCATTACTCGTCTTCACTGTCACATGATCCTTTAGAAATCAAAATGGTGTGGTGCTGCTTCATATTTGTATTTTCTAGATTATTGTAGCTCTAGATTAAATGTGAGCAATGCATTTACTCATCTGACTTGCACATAAACAGATTCAGTATTCCTCAAAATGAATAAAAACAGTGAAATGCAAACTTAGAATATTACGCAAACCTGCAATAATTAAATATGTTAAATAAAAGAAATATACTTTTATGTATTTAATCTCATGTATTATTATCAACCATTGTCTTTGCAGCTGACTTTTGATGATCCAATTCAACCTTACTAATAAGTAAAAATAACTTTAGATAAATATCGCATTTGTGTTTTTGTTTGTTTGTTTGTTTGTTTGTTTTTTGCTGAGAAGTGTTGAACTTTTTTCTCCAGCATCACAGTCATAGTTTTTGTCCATTCAAGCGCTGTCTGAAGCAGCTTTCTGTCCACATGAGTAGTGTGTGTGTCACACAGACAGAAGATAAGAGCAATCTGGCTACTCAATTTTTAAATTACCGGCCATTCAGAACTTCTACTAGCCAAAAAAAAAAGGGGGGAAAAAAAATAACCCAGATTAACTACGTCACAGATTAGACGAATTTTCCCAGCAAAGTGAGTAAACATAATAACAGACAGACAGACAGACAGACAGACAGACAGATAGATAGATAGATAGATAGATAGATAGATAGATAGATAGATAGATAGATAGATAGATAGATAGATAGATAGATACTAAGATAGACTCCAGCATCCCTACATAGAACAAGCGGTTTGGAAAATGGATGGATGGATAATCATGTTTCCCTGGCCGTATGTCATATGACTGCTCCTCTGGATCCTATCAGCCTTCCCCAGGGTCGCCCGCCAGATTCCCCGTTTTTCTAAATCAGTGCTCTTCACACAGGCACTGTAGTGGACAGCTGTTCAGGGCTCAGGAGAGGGCAGCCAAGGGTTCTGAAGCCAAGACTGTGAACAATATTTTGTGTGACAGCAATAAAAGGTGAGTCAGAGCTGTCAACTGAGTCAACTCACCAGGGAACATTGAGACCCATCTGCTAGAACTTCAAACCTACGTACACACACACACACACACACACACACACAGAGAGAGACACAGACACAACTTTCTCATTCACACAAAATACACACACAAGCAAACAATTAAATATGGGCTCCTCTGACCTAGAAAAAAAAACAGTAAGAAAACCAGATTTTAAAGTAGAAATAAAAATACAGTAGTATAAAACACATAGTTCTACAGTTCGTACATATATTTTGGCTAATTAAATATATTGATGTACTTAAGTGTAAGAATATTTTTTTGGAAGAAAATTATTATTTTATTTAGCAAGGACACAATCAACTGATCAAATATTACAGTATATACATATTGCAAAAGATTTTCCATTTCAAATAAATACTGTTCTTTTGAACATTCTAGGCTATTCATCAAAGAATCCTAAAAAAAAAAGTATGACACTGAAGACTGGAGTAATGATGCTGAAAATTCAACTTTGCCTTAAGGGGGAAAAAAACATTTAAAATTATATTTAAACAGAAAACTTATTTCAAATTGTAATAATTTAACATTACTGTTTTTACATATGTTTGATCAAATAAATGGAGCCTCAGTGAGCATAAGAGTCAAAAACATGAAAAAATCTCGACCTCAAACTTTTGAACTGTAGTGTACATACATACAGTACATACATAAACCGATTATGAAACTGTGGTTAACCAACCACATTGTTAAACAGAATAGGTATTAATCCATTGTTTACAAATCTATCATCAACTGTTTGCTAGAAACAAGTTGTATATATATCCATGAAACATTTGCATGTTTGATACATGCCCTAGCGGTCAAACTCACACCTGTGCAGCACAACATATGCAGCTGGACAGGAAAGTTGGGTGAGGGAGAAAGCGGATGAAACGGTGAAGAAAAGGAATTTAATTCCTCACCATCCAGCGTAACTCAAGTTTATGGCCATTGCCTTGGTGTTTGATAAAAGCTTAAAGTGTCCTAGCCATCACTTCCCTCAGCCTGCTCCATGAGAGATGGATTTGTCTGCTCTTAATTCAGCCATGGGCAGAAGAGCTCTCTCTCTCTCTCTCTCTCTCTCTCTCTCTCTAACAAGGACAAATGGTACCTGTACCCTTCCTGTCTACAGCTTCTAGTATCTATGGAGAAAAGTGTATGTATGCCTATGAAAATGTGTTTAAAGTAGCGATGCACCTTTATGAAAATTTTGGCCGATACCGATAACCGATAATTCTTTATATTTAAAAGCCGATGACCGAAATTTTAGCCGATAAATCTAAATCCGGAATTACAAAAACAAAAGTCTCATCATGTCCCAATCACACAATTATAATGATGTTCTCATTAAAATTTAGTGTAGCTTATGTGACAGACTTGCACAGCGCATGTTGCACTTAACTGTATTTTCTTTTTCAAAGTGATTCTAATCATTTCAAGCAATTCAAAAACATCATGGCGAACAGTGCGTATCTGAAGTGTCTCGGTTGAAGGAAATAATACATTATTTATCGGCTTTAATATATTGGCTGATACAGATATGGTAGCCAATATTGTGCATCCCAAGTTTAAAGATATATTTCACCAACCCCAAAAAAAGAAATTATGTCATAATTTACTGATCCTCATGTGGTTCCAAACCCACATGGCTGAGCATTTTGAAGAATGTACTAGCCACACCCAATAACAATGAATGGGAAAGCTTCAAAAAGGATTCAAATGCATCATAAAGGTATAAACTTCAAAAATGTTGACATCATACCTAGCTCTTCTTGGTGCATGTATGAGTGAATGAATCATTCTTTTGAGCCATAACTTTTCAATGAATCAGTTAGATGAATCGGTTCAATACAGTGATTCACAGCTCACCAGAGAGGAGGATTGTCAGCAAATAACAATTTTGGTGTTTATGTCACTGGCTTAAAATAAAAGTCTATGGGCCGCTTGTGTTTATTTGTGCTTAACATCCCCTAAATCAAACATATTTATACTGAAAAGAGTTGCCAGGACATCCTTAAAAACAAATTATATAATGTTCCATGTGAAGAAAAAAAATCATACTGGTCTTGGAACCACATTAGGGTGAGTAAATGATGACAGAATATTTTTGGGGTGAACTGTGCCTTAAAGCGTACATGAGTGTGTGTGTGTGTGTGTGTGTGTTCAATGTAGTGTGTGGCCATCTGATTGCTTGCTCTGTAGTGGCAATTCCTCTGTGTAAACATGCCATAAATACTCATTAGTAAAAACAAGAGGATGTCACAAACACACACAAATACAAAGAGCAAGAGAGCAGCACCTCGCAGCAACAATAACAAGAGTGACTAATTTAATTAGCACCATAAAACAAGTCCAAAAAAGCCAGAGCCCATCCGCTCCTCGTTCATCCTTAATGACAGAGTTAATCAGCAGTGCCTTTACACATCTAATCTTAGAGGACACAATCTCTATTATTCTCTCTCTCTGCTTTAGCACTTTTGTAAATCAGACCACACTTTTTTCATTGTGTAATGTCTGAAAGATCCAACAACCAGCCTGCCTGTAAAACCTAGTATCATATTAATTACCTCCTTCGATTAGATCGGTAATAAGTCTTACGCTGTGACAGAGACGGCTAATGATCATCGACAATTACTTGATTCAAATGAGCTCTGCCTTAATGGAGTCAGATTGGCTTCTGCTCTGTTCTCTTCTGTTGTTCCATCATTCTCAGTGAAGACACAGACATTATACACGGCTTTGAGAAATTAACATGACTGTAGGTTTGCGTTATCTCAGTACACAATCTAATCATGATTTAATTTGAAAACACACTGAAACAAAGCAGTGCCTTGAGGTAAACTATAATTAGGTGCAAAGGGAACAGACAAGCCCATCCAGAACAGGGTTATTATCTTTGACTACAAAAACTATTAAACCTATTTTTGATTACATAAATAAAGCTGAAATAAAATAAAATATAAATATTAGATGAAATGAAATAGAAATAAAATAAAATAAAATGAAGGGAAAAAATATAGAAATGTTAACACATATAGATAGATAGATAGATAGATAGATAGATAGATAGATAGATAGATAGATAGATAGATAGATAGATAGATAGATAGATAGATAGATAGATAGATAGATAGATAGATAGATAGATAGATAGATAGATAGATAGATAGATAGATAGATAGATAGATAGATTTTAATCATGATAAAACTATTGACTACTATTTATAATTTCGCAGCAGAAATAAACTTTATCCAACAGCTCCGTCTGACACCAATTCTACTCCAACCAAATGCTGAAGCTCATGCACTTGTGTGAAATCAATAGAATGCCTTTAATCTACCAACAAAATCTGCCAAATACATCAAGGCTCCCAGTTCCTGTTTGAACAGATCACAATCGTGATTTTTGGACACATGTAGCGAGCAAAAGTTAAACTCACAGGTTGCTGTTTCTTCTGCAGGTGTTTCTTCTTCTTGCTGTGTGTATGGGCCAGGCGAGGGTTGTTCTCCTGGTCTGAGTGGTGGTGCTGGTGTTTGTTGTGGTTGAGTCGGTCTTTGTGTAGGTCTATGTTCAGTCCGTTCGGCACTCGGCCGGGCTTCTTCTTGCGCAGCGGTCCTGCCTGGTTCTGCCTCCGCTCGTGGGGCTTCAGGGTCATGTCCTTCTAACAGAAAAAAAATTTGATATGAGTATAAAACATTTCTTGGGTTAAAGGCGACATGCAGTAAATTGAATCGTTTCCTTTCATAATAAATCTTATGATCCACAATTCATTAGTAGAGGTTACGCTAAAGAGAAAAAATATTTTAACAAAATGCAAGAACTTTTTAAGCCTATAAAATGGCTTTCCTGACTAAGGCTGCTGAGCGAAGACAAAATATTGTTCATTTTTAATAGTACTTTTTACAATCCAATCAAATGTAAATTAATAAAAAGTATTTCCTAAGAATTTAAAGTAAGAATTTAAAGAAATATACGTTTATTCAGCAAGGACACATTCAAGCGTCATCAAAAGCGACAGTAAAGCTATTTATAATGTTACAAACTATTTCTATTTTCAAATAAATGCTGTTCTTTTGCATTTCTATGTATCTAAGAATTCTGAAAAAAAGTGTTTTCCAAAAAAATTAAGCAGCATAACTGTTTCTTGAAATGTTTCTTGAGCAGCAAATTAGCATATTAGAATGATTTCTGAAGGATCATGTGACATTTAAGAAGTGAAGCTTGTTGAAAATTCAAATAGAAAACAGTTATTTTCAATAGAAATAATATTTCACAACATTATTGTATTTGTGATCAAATAAATGCCTTGGTGAGCATTTATGAACATTATGGAAATGAGTGTGATGTAAATGAAATGCACATGCTGTTTCATGTATTTAAGGACCATTAATAAACAGTATGAAGACTATTCCTGCTATAGACCGGAATATGCTGTTTGTGCTAAAAGACATTACACAACATAAGCATTGCACTCTCCAGTAGGCGTACGCTTGTCTACCTCCAGCAAACATTGTTCTGCCAAGCTGCTAAATAAAATAATCTTTACCCCACAGAAAAGCAAGTGTTCTGATAAAAGGAGTCTGAAGAACAGCAGAGGAAGCCGAGGCGCAGTGCTCCGGTCTGACACAGAACTTTCTCATCCACTGAGAACTCTAGACAGGAAGATCAATATTCAATATGACAAAGCTCGTCTCTGCAGGGGAGCTGTGTATCCCCACATATCTCTGCTTACAGAACGAATCAATTACATTATTATACTCCAGCTACAGAGAGATAGATACTTCTCGTGCTGAAAACTGTACACTACAGGAAGGAAAAGTGAGACATTCGATACAGTTCAGAGTAGGAACGCCTACTAGAAACAGCACAGTGACTTGGCAACTTGTAGCGGTGTCAGTGTGAACAGGGCTTAGCCTATATTTATAACATCTAATGCAAGATGAAAACAAAAGAATATATATAGGTATATGTATAATTATCATATTCAAATTATTTCTGAAAAATCATGTGACACTGAAGACTGGAGAAATGTTGCTGAAAATTCAGCTTTGCCATCACAGGAATAAATTACATTTTATGATGTATTCAAATAGAAAATTTGTTTTTTAAATTCTAATATTTCACAAAATTGCTAATTTACCGTATTTTTGATTAAATAAATGCAGCCTTGGTAAGCACAAATGACTTTTAAAAAACAGATTCACAAACTTTTGAACAGTGGTGTATCTGTGACATATTTTCTCACTAAACATTCCGTGAACAATTCTGAGTGATGAACCAAAGGAATCATTGAATCTGAGCTTTGAATCAATTCAATGAAGCTGACAGTTTGTATGATTCACAAAACTAATCTATTCCAATGTAATTTTTACTACTGTATTATAAGATAAGAAGGGATTGCAAAACTATTCAAATCACACATTCTTTAGGAATCGCAATGACAAAATAAAAAGTGCATTACAATCTTTGTCCAAAAAAATACAAGAGGGAGCAGACCAATTACAAAACAATGGGCAGCAGAGTGCTATGTTTAATGTAAAAATAATGATATCATGCCTCTCCACATGGTCAAAGTTTTCATATCTTACTTCAGAGGTGTAGAACACTGTCCTTTTTGTCTAATTTTCAAGAGCTTCACTAATATCCTTAAATGACAGCTCCTTTAATGCTCTTCATTTTAAGCTCTCTCTCTCTCTGTGTGTGTGTGTGTGTGTGTGTGTGTGTGTGTGTGTGTGTGTGTGTGTGTGTGTGTGTGTGTGTGTGTAAAATGTTAGTGTGTGATTAAAAATGAGTAATGGCTCTGACAAATGTTTCTTCTCTTAAAAAGCCTCCAGATTTATCAGCAAATGTCTGTATAGACCAGTCCAGTAAAATTACACATAAGCAAACACTGCTTATGTACAAAATTGTGTGTTTATTTTGCATCACTCCAAGCCCTTAGAAGATTAAATCCACCATTTCTCAAACGTAAAGAAATGTGTTGTTATGTATCTGATGCAAACCGTATGTACCGTGCAAGACGCAAACATTCTACTGTGCATGTGTGTGTGTGTGTGTGTGTGTGTGTGTGTGTGTTGTGTGTGTGTGTGTGTGTGTGTGTGTGTGCGTGTGCGTGTGTGTGCGTGTGTGTGTGCGTGTGTGTGCGTGTGTGTGCGTGTGTGTGCGTGTGTGTGTGTGTGTGTGTGAGCAGATACACCATCAGCCCTCATCCGCCAGCGGGGCTGATCCATCATGTTAAACTTATGTACTAAATCAGATTACATGCTTCAGAGACACATTACATGTTTAATAGCCTTGTTCATGTACTTGAAGTCAGAGACATCAAAAGAGCTCTCGGCTGAGCAGACGGAGCATGTCAGGACTGCAAGATACAACAGGCTGATAACCAGCCATCAACTCTTCAGCTCTGATAGAGCACTCTGGGTATTTGTGCTGAACGACAGCCTCTATTCATTCAATATCTCTCTATTCAGCGATCAGAATCATTCAGACTCGAAAAATCAAGCTGAGGTTGATTCATTTCAGCTGCTTGAGAGGAGAAGCTCTTCTTAAACAACATCTACGAGACTGGGGGTATGTTCAGTGTGTTAATGGGAAAACTCTAGTCCTATCAGTTAAACATGCAATTTAAAGTTGGCATGAAAAGGAAGTTGCGAATGGCTTCTTGAACAAGAAAAACTGTAGGGTGGGATTGTTAGGGGAAATTACTTTGATTAAAGATTAAGAGGGAGCATGAATTTAAAAAAAGTATGTGCACACAGATAAATCATTTATAATAAACCCTGCTATTCAATTAAAAAATAAGAATTGTCCGTTTTTTATTTCATGGTGACTTTAATGGGATCATGTGACAACATTGTAGTATAATACAATTTGAAACTAGGGCTGCACGATATTGAAAAAAAAAAGACATTGTGAAATTGTGAAGAAAAAAAAACAAATGTGTGAAAGGGAACGGAATTCCACTATGTGCGCACAGAAAACAGCGTGCGAGGTCTGAGTTCTCTTCCGTGTCTTCTTTTAAAATCGCTTGAAGGTTTAAACTGGGAGGACCTAAAATGTGCAAATGATAAACTTTCACTCTATGATGTTTAAACTTTGCAATTAATATGTGAATCACGTGCGTTTCAAACCGTGAGGCCTGGGCTGTGTTTCCCAAAACCATCGTAACTTAAGTAGCACTTGAAAATCTTCGTAGAACTACGAGTGCTCTGGCGTAATCGTAAATCCCCAAGTGCATCGTAAGAAGACTTTATGTGGTCACCTGCAGGACAACCGGCAGATTACACTTTTATCTAGATTTAACAGATTACACTGCAACGTGAGTATAATATAAGGTTTTGATTGTACTTTATTGTACACTTTGTTGTACTCGTGTTTAACTTTTGTTTAAATGAATAAACGAAATAATGAAAAAGGGAAGAAAAAAATAGAAACACACATTTAAATTAAATTAATGAACAAAAAAATCATAAAAGAAGTAATGTGGGAAATATGCTTTAAAGACTGGGCAAAATAGGGATGAATAAAAAAAAATCTGTCAATGACTTGCTGACGTGCACGGAAACCAGACATGTATTGGGCATTTCTTGGTTGGCCATGTGGTCCCATGCCATATTCGTCCTCCACCTCTTCATCTTCCTTCCTGTTAAGTAAGGGCACTCTCATCTGCACTGCAATGTTGTGCAGAATAGCTGTTACTATTATTACTGCACAGCACTTTTGTGGAGCAAACAAAAGACCACCGCCGGACTGGTGAATTGCCAGAAAGTGCATCTTCCACCTCCCTATTGTGCGTTCCACAATACTACGTGCAACACGGTGTGCCTTGTTGAAATTTGTCTCCCTGTTATTCATAGGATTAGCCATAGACCTGAAGAGATATGGCCTCAGTGGGTAACCACTGTCCCCAAGCAGCCTCCACTGTCCCTGTGAGTTTTGTGCCTCCTGACCCACAGGTGAATTGGTGAACATGAAGGAGTCGTGTGTGCTTCACCTTGCCACAATGTCTGTGATCAAACCCTTATGGTCACAGATCACCAGGCAGTTGATAGCTGCATAGCCTTTGCGGCATATATATACATGGCCATCCACAGATGGTGTAAGGATCGGGATCAAGGTACCATCGATCACTCCAATGACCTGTGGGATGTGATGATGTGTTAAAAATATACTGTTGTATTTCTGTGATGTCCTGTCTTGATGCTGGAAATTTAATGTGTTACGCAGCAAGTGGAAGTAATGCATTGGTGACCGCTTGAACAGCTCTTGAAACTGATGCCTTCCTTAGTCCAAGCCCATCACCAAGTACCTGGAGAAAACTGCCTGTTGCATAAAATCTCAAGGCTGATAGGAGTTGGACTTCAGGGGACAAGGCAAAATTTCTCCTGGTGGCATGCATCAGCTGAGGTCCAATACTATTTAGCAGTTGGGCTATTTGTCCTCTTGGCAGACGGTATCGCCTAATTATAGCCATGTCATCAAGGATATCCAAGGGGTTTTGATGCTGTCTGACGAAGGTATTTAAAGTCACCAATCTACGTTGTGGTCGTCTCTGTCTTTGTCTTTCTCTGGCCCTCAATTGAAGAACACGCTGTAGTGCAGCCATGATTTCCTCTGCAAGTCTAGTGAGGTGTAAACTCTATACTAAACCTAGCTTAATTGAAGGAACCATGTGAAGGTTATCAGGCTGTGATAATGTTCACATATCCCACTGCCTATCATCAATTTCAGTAATGACATTAGGCCCTACCTTGAAGAAAGTGAAGGTGTGGCATGCTTAGAAATTGCATAGATTACATCTTCCTTTTATCTATCCTCTGTTCATAATGATGAAAAGTGGTGCTTCTTATAAATATGTATACATAGAACATGTTTTTTTGTCTATACCTGTAGAAATGTATTGGCTAGATGAAGTACATACTGGACGTATATTTGTGCTATCTGTCACGCTAAATATATAGTATATGTATATAAAAATATATATAATACTTTATATATTAATAATATTGAAACTTAAATGCTTCTGTCTGAAAATAATCATCAACCATTAGCCATTTTCTTCAGAAACAGTTGGACGAACTCATAACAATTATTATAGTATTTCATATGGCCTTAGGCCTTGTGTGCATGGTTCATCAAACACATGGACATCAAAAAGATTGCATCTAGCTTTATTAATAAAAAACATTGCATAGTTTTATTCATTTGGGTTATTCAGTTCCCCACGAAATGCAAAAGACATTGTACAGTGGGATGAGTCATAACTTCATATAGAAATCATTTCACATTGCACAAGAAATTACTGAAATTTCATAAATCCTCATTGAACAATAAATCACATTACCTGTGTCTTCTGGCAAGATTATTGGCACAGAAATTGAGGGCCTTGCAAAACTCATCTCCTCTAGTGTAAGCCTCCTCTCTTCTAAGGCCAGCTTGGCCTTCTTGAGCTCAATGAGCTGATGTTGAAAGTTGTTGTCTCTCTCATTGGCTTCTTGAAGGCATTGCCTAATGTCTTTCAAGACATCTAGCTTCTCCCTCTCCACCTGCACTAGTCCTGACTACAGCTACAGACATTCTCAAACTGCTGAGGTGTTGTGGCTGCAGTCTGGACCACTGAAGATGGAGGCTTAGGCCTGGGAGGGTTGTTTGGAGGACTAGGAGATGGTAGGTGCTGGGAGATGGCAGATGAAACTGATGGTTCCTCTGAGCATGAAGGACCTGACTCAGGCTCAGGTTGAGTTATCCCTACTCCTCCATGGATGTCAATACCCCCACTAATGCCATCTGAAGCACTTGTGCCAAGAATTGACAAGGCCTTTTCTTCCTCTGCTGTGAGAAGGGGGGACTCATTGGTCCCACCACCTGTTTTTTTAATTGCAGTCCTCTGCAGTGCCTTCTTCCTTTTTGCCAGGCTTGCAAAATCCTGCCACTTCTTGCGGACCTCCTTCCCTGATCTTTGAACACCCCTGGTTGCAGTTAGTTTGGTAGCAATGTCCTCCCAGATGTTTTGTTTTTCCTTATTTGTATGGTGTCCTTTACATCTGTTAAAAATAACATCTTTGTTTCGCTCTATCTCCTCTAAAAGGACATTAATTTCATCTTTTTGAAAGGTATCTTTTCTTGATTTTTTTTTTGTTCAGCCACGCATTTAAAATTTAAACAGTCTTTGTGCAGTTTACAGACACTATTCAATAACATGATTAGAGCAAAGCACTTAAGAATAAATGACTTACCACATCAGCTGAATCCGTGCTCCTCGAATGAAACAGGTAACTGAGTTAACTTTTCCAGGAATTATTCCTCTGCGCAGCAAGACGAGATAAAGGTTAGCGCGTTCTGATGTGGGCGTTTTCATGGCTTGCCTCAACATTAACGTTTGAATAGCACGCGCTCTCAGTGGGCGTGGTCACATTAACACGTCATACGCTATTATTAGGTGAAAGGAAAAAGACCGACATCTCTCTCTTTTCATACAGATTACATCAACTGAGAATAGTTGCTTTTTTATATAAGTTACTTCATTTAAAAGAAGAGAATTTCAGCTTCATAAAGAGAAATCTTTCGTGTCTCTGTGACAAGTATTTATTGAGTTACAGTTCATTTTTCGGACACGTTTCAGAAAGATTTTTGCGGAGACAGTGTGAGCTGAAAGCGCACCCTGTTTATTTTATTTATTTTACAAAAACACAAGGTTTTGATGTTAATAAGAGTGTACACAAAAAAAAAGAAGACATTTAACAGTATTGAATGATGTGTAACACTTATATGTACGATCAAAATCAACAAAGTATTTTGAGTTTGTTTTGCACTGATAAGAAAAAAAGTGAGCAGATCACGCCGGCGTGATTTCCGACCCCAGAGGGTTAAGTAGCACGTAGAACGCGTTCTCGGTCATGTATAATTGCGGCGAGCGTTCGTAACCTTGCACATAGAGAGCGCTCTTAAGAGCTAAGATACATCGTTATCGGGAAACCCGGCCCAGGTCAGTACAGTACAACTATGATCCCTATACTTGACATCACACATCCTGTCATGTAACTATCACGGATGCACACATTTCAATATTGATGCTAAAACGATATATCGCACAGCCCTATTTGAAACTGATTATAATGGCGTACTGTTTAAAGTGATATTTAAAAAATAGTATGCAGTAGACAGTATATTCTGAACAGTAGTCTCTATCCCTTAAGTGGCTCAGTGGTTCATGTAGGTTGTCTACAAACCGGAAGGTTGGTGGTTCAATCCCCGGTTCCACCTGACCAAGTGTCGAGGTGTCCATGAGCAAGACACCTAACCCCAGCTGCCCCCGACGAGCTGGATGGCGCCTTGCATGGCTGACACCGCCGTCGGTTTATGAATGGGTGAATGCGAGGCAATATGTAAAGTGCTTTGGTGGCCATTGGGTCTGTGAAAGCGCTATATAAATGCAGTCCATTTACCATTTACCTTAAGCATCTGAGCCAAAAACTTATTTATCCTTCTTCTGTTTTTTTCAAAATACATCAGATTTTAATCAAAAAGATCATAAGAGCGTACAATAAGCAATGAGGGAGACTTTAGAGGAGGGTGGAATCTAGGGCGGTCTGGAAACTGTCTGGAATGACAGAAAAGCGCAAGAGATCATTTAGGATATGGAAACTGAGTTTGTCAAGCATAGTGAGCGTGAACCTGAATGGCTTTTCCACAGCAATCACTTCCATGATCACTAGCGCTCGAGTATGTGCTGAACCAGAGCCATAGTCTGGGACACATAATTCAACGGATGGGCCTAGTTTTGTGGGCTTTTCTTCTGCAGGAACTACAATGATCTTTCGACAACATGGCAAACTTCATTAATCCATCTGCAAGCACATCTGGCCCTAATATGCATCTTTCAGTGTGAATTAAGTATAACAACATGTGATGCTCTAAAGCTGGCAGAGGAAACACTAGAAGTTCACTCTGGGAAAACATCTGACGATATATTTGATTGGGTTTGCTCATCTAACTTGTCTAGTCTATCCTTGGAAAAAACATCAAGACTTCATTTGGTACAGATCTCTGTTCTATATTCTAGAAGAAAACAGCGGGGTTTTTTTTCTTTCAGTGCATTTTAGTATAAACTCTTCTCTTTATCTGTCTTTCTTTGCCAGTAGTATATAGCACATACTGATAAGCATGTATCATTGTAACATTCAGAGTGCAAAAAATGTTGAATAAAGAGAAAATATATTTTTTCATAATCTGCTTAATGTTAAGACAGAGTGTCATCAATTTCAGAGAATTGTTTGTATTTTTTTTTTTTTTTTTTTTTGCAATTTCCCAGGAGATTTAGCGAGGTAAACACTGGATACAAGAACAGCCCTGCATTTACCCACAAATACACATAGCACACAAGCTCCCTAGAGTTCACTTTGCTGCCTTGCTTTCTAGAAGTTCTTCTTTTGCTGTGGGGACTTAAAACACTTCCGTACTCTCACACACACATAACATCATTCAAAGGCAGCATGCAGCTTTCAAGTGCAAAGTAGGTTTTTACAGTCTACACAAGGTTTATCTTTCATCTGCTTCACCACGAAAATGTAATGATGTCTGAACAGAAAGGAAGACACATTCAGACAACATCCAAACGCACAGACTTGCCTTATCAGTTTTATAAGCCAAGTAGATTCTGAATGCACCTTTTTTGAATGCAAAAACATTACTTAAAGCTACACTGTGTGATGTTTACCCCCATCTAGCGGTGAAAAGGTATATGACCATCCAGTGAATATTAGTTTCTGTTCCTCTCAATTTCGATTTCGTTTTAACTCCTACGGTGGCCAATGTAGTCCAAGATTAATATGGCTTCCAGTACGACCTCCTCGACACGGTGCCATCGAGTGTTAAAACGCGAAAGGCGAAGCTTGATGTCCCTCTTTGGCTAATGTACTTTCAAGATGGAGCGGCAACATGGCGACCGACATTAGAACCCCTCACCCGTATGTATTTTCAATGGCATATTATACACTCACGAGAATACTTTATTACTTGAACGAAGTAAATATACATTAACCCTCTGGGGACCAGAAACGCGCCGGCGCGTTTTGCTCGTTTTTTTTCAAATTGCAGAAAAATAGACTTAAAGTACTACCATCATTTCTGTTCATATAGAGTTAAGAAATATGAGAAAATAATCTGTTAAATGTCTACTTTTTTATGTGCCCACATACAATCGAAATAAAATATTGTGCTTTTGTAAAATAAAGAAAATAAACAGGGTGTGCGTTCTGCCTCTCGGTCACCGTGAACTTTTTTTCTGGAGCACGTCTCTAATCTTCAACAAAACTCAGCAAATACTATTCACCCAGACATGAGCAATATATCTTTTAAATCATTTGAGTTTGTACTTTTAAATGATCCGATTCAAAACTAAAATTATTATTCTCCGTTTATGTCATCTATATAAAAAGAGAGACGTGTCAGCCCGTCTCATTATTGTTCTCTCAGCTGATTATCTCTGGTAATGTGACACGCCCACGGAGAGCACGCGCTATTCAAACGCAAATATATGAAGCAACACATTGAGACGCGTTAACGCCCATAAACTCTGAAAACACACTATATTTTTTAGTCAGATTAATCTACTGTCGTCTTGCGCGGCTATATGAGGAACAATACTGGGACATTTACCACTGGGTTTATTTTCACTTCGAGGATGAACAGATTCAGCTGAGAAGTAAGTGTTTTTTGCAAGTGCTTTGTTCTAATCGCGATATAGAATAACGTAGTGTCTGTAAACGGAAAAATAGCATACTGTTAAATGTGAATCATGTTTGTGTGTGTGTGTGTGTGTGTGTGTGTGAATGAATGAATGAATGAATGAACGCACAGATACGCACTGTTACAGACTAAATAACAGACAACATTTCGTTGACTCGTTTTGGATAAAGTTTTTACTCTAAAATAGACATCAAATAAGCTTTTTTTAGGAGTTTCTGCTCATATGTTAAATATATAGTATGTTTTGTCAATAAACTAATCAACTAAGATGTTATAGTGTTTGTTCAAGCTATATCAAAATAATGAATCCTCAACTTTGAAATATGTATGATCAAACTAAGACATTTATGGAGAAAGACAATTTTCTTTTCAAGATGTTTCCAACTCTAACTTTGAACTGAAATAAAACCATGTCTATATGGTGAAGGGTGTGTGATAGAAGTGTCCAGACGTATGCACCCTGTATTTTCCTTATATAAATCCAAACAATCTAAAAGCCATTCTTTTTTAAATCTCCTCATTCTTTGTGCAAGGCTCCTGTAATGATATGGCCTGATAGCACCTAATAGGGCCATTATGGGGAGGGTCTTTGTCTTTCTCAGGTGTGGAATGCCACACATATTAATGAGAGATCACGCCTCCTGCATAAAGCTTTCTCAAACAAAACACGTCATTAAAAATGTAAAAGACTTTATTGACTTATCTGAATGAGTAGTCAGGATGATTCTCACATTTTTTTGGAGCAAATATTCTAGGCTATGTGATACAATTTTCAAAAGTCTTGTGAAGAAATAATCAATATGTGTTTTGTGGTCTTATTTCAGCAACTTTCATTTTTATTTTTTTCAATAACCACGCATAAACATTATTCTATTAAAAATACAAACATGTACATACATGTTGCTCAGATCTCATGGTAGCCAAGTTTGTGCTATATAGAGTGAATTTACACCTTTGCCATTAACATGTTTATAAATAACTGAAAAAAGCACAAATGTCAGTGCATGTCAAAACATCCCAAGGGCCCCAAAAACACTCTGGTCCCCAGAGGGTTAATGAGCACATTTATTTTTGAAAGAACTAAGTGTTTTTAGCTAAGAATAAACTAAAAAAGTTACACAGTGTAGCTTTAACTCCACAGTTATCATGAACTAACAAAGAACAATATTTTTTTAAACATTTATTAAATATGGTTTATTTAAATATCTATTCTATTATTTTTAATAACAATACATATATGGGTAACAACACTGTACAATAAGTAGGGGTGTGACGGTTATTATATAACTGTGAGA
The DNA here is from genome assembly GCA_030578255.1 of Tiaroga cobitis. Classification (NCBI taxonomy): domain Eukaryota; kingdom Metazoa; phylum Chordata; class Actinopteri; order Cypriniformes; family Leuciscidae; genus Tiaroga; species Tiaroga cobitis. Next base: position 23,692,563 of record CM060600.1, read on the forward strand.
CTGTGATTTATTTAAAACAAAGCACGTTCATTGCAACGTTTTTTTTTTTTTGTTAAGGATTGGTTTACTGTGATTCATTTAATGGAAAGCACATTAACTTCTAGTTGTCTTGCTGTTAAAATAAACATAGAGCAAGTAGCTAATCAGTGTCTGCTCGTTTATTCAAACTAAGTTGTCCTATAACAGACGAACGTCGCATCATATTTGATATTATATTACATATATCATATTTGACTCACGTCATAACCGTCATTCCCGATTCTAAAACCGGCACACCCCTAACAATAAGGTTTCATTTGTTAACATTAACATGAACTAGCAATGAGCAATACTTCTACGGCATTTATTACTCTTTGTTAATGTTAATCTCAACATTTACTAAGATCGAAAATCATTTTAGGATCAAAAGTTGTATTTGTTAACAGTTAATGCACTATGAACTAACATGAAAATGTTTTATGATTTTTATTAACTAACATTAACAGAGGTTAATATACTGTATGCTGTTAGAATTACATTGCTCATTGTTAGTTCATGTTAGTAATTAGTAACTAATGTTAACAAATGAGACCTTATTGTAGTATTACCAAAGTTGTGTTATAAATTATGGACAAATAATATTCTAGTAGTCTATACTGTAATTAACATTAACATAGGTTAATAAATAATGTAAAAAATAATATTTAATCATCATTATCATTTAGAACATTATTTATATAATTAACTACTGAGTAAAAAGTAGGGGTGTGCACGAATATTCGAAATTTTGAATATTCAATCTGTAATTATTATTCGAAAAATAAAATACTATTCGAATTTTACTGCGTTGCTTTGCTGGCCGTAAATGCAGTGAATCCATGATAAATCCCAAGCACTAACTCGCAGTTATAATTAAATGCACTGGGTGGCGCTGTGGAGTGTGTTAACAAGTTGTGTGTATTTGATCACAAAATGTTGTCGTCTGCCTCGCGAAGTTTGGAATTACTATCTTACTAAATGATCTTACAAAATGGAATTACTTTTGATCAAATTAATTAATTTATCTGAGTTATAATATCATCACCACAATGAGAAATCACATGAAATCCAAACAGTCGAATGAGGAAAGACAGCTGTCCATCACTGCATCACGACTGCAGGTAAGCGTGATCTGAGATGATAACTTATCTAATAGCAAAATGATTTTGAGACATATACTTCCTTTAAGTTTCTTTGAGGGAGACCGGTTTAAGAACAGAAAACACAAAGTGCTGTTAGAAACTTAGAACACCTAGCCTGGTTAAAACCAGACCATTCTCAGTTGTAACTGAGTTAGGGTCTGGCAAAGCTTCATAGACCAATCATTTCCAAAGGGGCGTCACCAACGGACGTAGCTCAAATGCCTCTGGGCGTAATTGGATAGACCTAAAACCAATCAGAGCGATGAAGAAGATGACGTATGCAGAGCGACGTTCGTCTGTTATAGAACAACTTGCAGACACTGATTAGCTACTTGCTCTACGTTTATTTAAAATGAACAGCAAGATAACTGGAAGTGAATGTGCTTTCCATTAAATAAATCACACACAGTAAACAGAACCTTAACAAAAAAGAACTTCGCAATTTAGACGCACAAACTGGGTGCCGGTGCTGTGAGACGTACGGCTCGGGCAGATTCGGCTTGAAGTCGTTCATCCTCGGATGCCGCGCCGCGCTCGCGGTTACAAAAAACCCGTGCACACAGGCAAGCGAAATGGGGTCTTGCCGGTCTTGTGCACCGAACGCGTCATTTTTGCCCCGCACACCTTCGCGCTCGTGCGGACGCGTCGAGTATAAACAAGGCTTTACTCCGTGTCAGCGCGCGCTCTGATCGGTAAAGGGGCACAGACCTCTCCCGAATCATCTCCAGCAGTAGCAGCCTCCGATCGCACCACTAACTCCGCCTCTGTTTCCCTCGTAAGCTGATATTAGTATTTAAACATTCTCTATGATAAATGTTTGTGAAAAAATATTTTAATAACATGGTTTTGGCGGTTATAGAGTTCTAATGACGGTGTTCAACTATAACCGTCACACATAGTTCCACGGCGGCATCCATCTTTGTAAATGTAAAAAATCTGCTTCATCGTCGCTGTGCTGTCGTCATCGTGTAAAGCCCGCCCCAACGTTTCTGATTGGTGCCGCGATTTCGACGGATTGGAAATGGACTTCAATGAGCTCTTTGCCTGACTAACTTTCAGAGCAAATCTGCCGGAAGTTGTCTGGGTTGTGTCTCTGAAGCGTCTGTCAGCGCAGCGCCTTTTCTCACTCGAGCATAAATTGCTGGCGGCGCCCCTGCATGTGGATATTATTGTTTTTCTCAACATAAACGTCAAACAATTTAAACACGATAATCATATGCTGATATGATTGAGTGTGTGTACGTTCTGTACGATATCTGGCGCAGTCTGCTTTATTAGGCGTCTTTTTCCCTTCGCGCTGCTTGAGCATGTTTTAAATGCTTTTGTTTTTGTAATTTTTGTTTACACATAGGCCTACTGTTTAATGTTTTCAACTAAAAGAAAACTTTAACATATATTGTAAGCTTGTTGTGTATATTACCTATTTGTAAACTTGTTCAGAAATGGTGACAAAAACGTAAAAAAAAAAATTAAACTTAAAAAATTTAAATAAACGAATATTCGAATATTCGAATTATATGAGCCCGAATATTCGAATGCAATATTTTTGAAAAATGCCCATCCCTAGTAAAAAGATTTAAATTATTGTGTTATCTTGTCAAAAGGCTAGGAAAACAGTATGCGACAGACTACCAGTTCAATAACGTGCTGTTTCTCAAACCGTGATAATCATCTAGCGTACTTTTTCCTCTGCACTGCGCTGCTAAAACCTCCTCCTGATTCATTAGTTACACATACGAGGGCTGTGCACACTATCCTACAGATGCAGGGGATGCTGACGAGGCAACCAGGAAATCTCCCACTCCCTTTACCCAGCAGTAAATGAGAGAGACAGAAAGAGAACAGCATGGGAGACCTGCACTTCGATCCCATTCCGTGATTACACCCCTGTTCTACAGCAGAGCCACTCCAGGGATCAGTTCCCCTGCCAAGCGTAACTACACAGGCTTTTGTGAGATGGAGAGAGAGATTCTGTCCATGGCCTCTCTGTTTTATTAGTCTTATCTGTGGCCCTGAGGGAAGATATTACTTCTTTAGCAAAAATCAAAAACAAAGAAAGCACTAGCAGGAAAGCACACTACATAAATGGTTGCTTTGAGACGCCGCAAGAAGCAATAGGCTTTTGTGACCAAGCAAGCACCGATTTAGAAAACATAACACAGCAATTTAGTTCTATTTCAAAGATGGATGGAGGGGGTGAAATAGATGAAATGAGAAGGGAAAGGGACCTGTGCCCTCCACATGAGTGAGTAAACACCATACGTCCATCTGTCTTCCCACTGACTCCCTACACTGCAAAAACAAGTTTATCAAGTTTTTGTTTTGTTCGTCAGAAAATAAATGAATATTCTGGTGTAAATGGTATAAGAACAACACTCTTGAATTAAATGTATTTTTTTACTCCATCTGCAAACTTGTTTTAATCTTAATAAATTCTAGTAGATTTACACTAATAAGAAAATAAGACAGAAAAGACATTATCTGAAAACAAGTTTTAATATTTAATGCAAATTTCCTTAAAATGTTTATGTACACTGGAAAGAAAATATATTAAATTAGAAAAAGGGTATTTTAAATTGTAATAATATTTGACAAAGGTGCAGTTATACGGTAGTGCACAATGCATAAGAGACTTTCAAAAACATTAAATAAAAATCTTACCAATCCTAAACTTTTAAAAGTTAGTGTAGTCTATATGTCAATACTGTATACATGCAGTACATCTGAATGCTCTAGACCAGCCAAAACTTGTTTAAAACTTAATTTTAATAGAGTTGGATCACGCTTGCTGATGATTGATTAATCAAAGGCATTTGATTAGCAGCATCTGACTGCTACTTACCCTCTTAATTCCTTTGGAAGCAGTAAGGGTGCACTTAGTTTGTCACACATGACTTCTCCATTTTGACCTAGTTTTGTTAAATATATAATGACATTGTGTAATAGCCTATGTCATTTGTTACCAACATACCAAATTTGAAGATATGCCAAGGACCAGATGATTTTTTTATTATGTCCTGATACATAAAACCATAAAATTCAATAGACTGTCCTTTCTTTTTCACATGACTGTATATGTACACTATATATACTACATATATGCATATATGTAGTATAGTATAGCATATATACTGTATATGTAGTGTGCATATGTATATATTAACATTAAGCCACTCGAGGATGTGCATTACAGTGATTTTATCATGGGCTCTTGTGACTTATTGCTTTAGTAACAGCAGGGGGGAAGAAGCTGATAGCCTTCAAATGCAGGTTAAAAGAAATCAACTCCATTACAACAAAGGTTAACCACCCTCCACCATCCGGCACTCATCAAAGAGAGTATTTCATTAGCTCAACTCAATAAGCAATTCAAAGAACGATAAGAGCCGCTTTAAAGATGTATCTAATTAAAGGCCAGGCCAATCTAAGAGTGTGAATCCTTAGAGGCAAGGGGAAATAAAGACCCTATATGAACCGAAGAGGTCATGCATGGATGGCATGAAAGGCAAACATCTTGTTCTGAAATCAATCACCATGACAGGGAGGGGAGAGGGGCTTGTGCTTTGAAGCCCTCTGCCTCCATCCTCCAAAGTAATGGAGCTCAATCACTGACAGATGGAGGGAGCGGCGGGGGGAAGCGAGTGAACGCATAAACGAATGAACGAATGAAGCAGTCTGTGTCCGTGGGGGGGAAGTAGGTCATTCATGCTTGGGCAGTTTGTGCAGATTCACTGTAACAAAGCCGTTCCTGTAATAGCAGAGATCTGGGCTGAACCGTATTTTCTTCACATTCTCGAACATTTTAGAAATAGCTTCTTTTTTTTTTCTTCCAGGAGATGCATTACAGAAACATCCCAATCCAGAATCCTATCATATGTTTAGTAACCATGCCAATTTCATTTAGAACATCTGTGATCTTAACTTAGTGCCCCAATTGGGCTTTTTTAAAGGCTCCTCGTTTTGTTTTTGAGGTCTCCAACAATAGGTTTACATGTATCCAAGGTCATAAAACAATATACAATATAAACATAATATAGAGTGCAACATCACCTCTTTTCTCACAGTGTCTTAAATAATTCGATCAAGAATTATCTGCAAAGTCTTGGATGTGATTGTTTTACTGCTTACAGCGCATGTCGGAAGCCAAACTCCCATTACCACATCTGAATTTCAGCTCCGGAGGCTTCCTCGGCACTTGATTGACACGAACACAGTGACTCGGCACACAGTGACACGAACAGTAACAATGGAGTCGGTTTTACCATATCAATTCGAGTCTGAGTCCTCAGCCTTTAGCATTCACAGCGCAGAAAGCAGCGTCTTCTCAACATTCGACAACACAAACCAAACTCTTCCAGGCCTCAGCTTCAACTACAGTGTTTGTGGGCAGGTCAAGTTAGACATTGTACGCATGGAACCAATGAAGACAAAATGCTGCCATTATGCAAATTTCTAACAAACCTACAAAGGTTTGAGCAGGAAGTAACACTGGAATTACTGACGACTCATTTCAGGCAGTTCACCTCTTTCTTTTGGGAGACAATAACTCCATTTATCGAGCACTCTGATCTTTGCAACTTTGCAGACTTTTTACATTCACAAACAGCTTTATTACACACTACATGAAAGGTAACATCCAAAAAGTATAATGGGGCAATTTCAGACTTAACGGGATAGTACACCCAAAAATGTGCTCACCCTCATGTCGTTGCAAACATGTATGATCTGTTTCTTCTGTAAATTAGTCAATTTAAATTAGTAATACTGTAGCAAAACTAAACAAGCAGACTGGAGTCTCTAGAACCTGGTTGTTTTTGTACTAAATGATTAGCAAAATGCTCTACTGCTGTTGTAAGCAATATGATCACCGATAAGAAGTATCAAAGACCAACTCAAGAGCACATCAAAGGCCTCACAACAGGTTGCTTCGTGATACTTGCCTTTTATGTTATGAGAGGGCAAAGTCTTTTAATTAAATTCATGTGAGACAAAAGAATCAGTTGGTCCGAGAGCAACGTCTGGATTTAGCCCAGGCAATTAACATGATTATAATAGTCATTTAATTCCATGGGATAAAACACTTTTCCAACAGCTGGCTTCAGCCAGTTTTTCAACATCAGAATGAAAAATAAGAGAAAGCTCAAAAAGGGCTCTGGGGGTAATTATTAAAAATGTAATAGCTTTATAACTGATGAGTACAAAATGATATGAATAATTATTCACAGCTTTCATGTTTGATCCCCAACCTATATGCTACACACTGCAAGTAGTTCACATGAGGCCCATTCCAGTGTTTTACTGCCTTTAATCACAAAGCTTCATATAAAACAGTAATGTTAAGTTAAATTCAGTTAAATAGATCAAAAGAAAGTCCACACTATCACAGTCTATTATGATACCAAATCCAATATAACAACAATAAAGCCATTAGTTTCATTAGTATATTTTAATTAGTGGTCGACCGATATATTGCCAACCCCGATATATCAGCCGATATTTGGCATTTTTTTAAATATCAGCATCAGCCGATATGTTTTTCTGATTGGCCGATGTGTTGGAGAAGGGACTTTTATTTTGACGTCGCACCAGACTTTTATTTTGACGGGCGGCGCTGAGAACACCAGCGCCTGAGGCCCTGTCCCAAATGGTGCACTTCATGCGGACTTTCGGTCTCGTGGACTTAAATTGTGCGTGCTCGCCGAGTCTACGAGTCCATAGGCCGTCCAATTTAGCATTTTAACGCTCTGAAGTGTGCTCAGCAGCGCCCCCTTTGTACCCTTGAAGCGGTCTTCCGCGAAGCCCGCATAGATGCAGGCTCCACACACTTTAACTACCCAGGAATCCTTGCGAAAGGCCAATCAGACGACGGATGGGAGGAGATTTCGCTCACGGACAATTGTTAATATGGCTGAAAAGAAAATATTTAAGTGTAATTATCATTACGGTTTTTATGACAAGTTTATACAAACATTATGATCATCGAGCAGTGGTTGATGTCTCAAACATAGGCTAATAATAGCGAGCTGAATAATACGATCGCATTATGATTCATTAATATAAAGTATATATATCGACTTTATATCGGCCACCCAGCTCTCTAAGATATCGGCATCGGCCATCAAAAAAATAATATCGGTCGACCACTAATTTCAATATAGTGACATGGCTTCAGGTACACTCAGGGGCGTCGATTTCGGTGGGGACGGTGGGGACGCGTACCCACCAGATTTCGTGATGAGTCATTTTGTACCCACCACTTTTTTTTGGAAAACCTCGAGCTCAATTTAGCCGTTCTGCTGCTGCGCTGGCTACACGCTTCTCTGTTCATAACACTGCAACAACTGTAACATTGGGATACGTTCTAGGTTGGGGGAGGGGTGGGTGGCATGCCAAATGGAACTTGTTACTTTGATTTGAATTCCCCGTGTCGGAATCGCACATGATTGGGTGGTGCAGCTCAGCTGACGTGCCTGTTCACTTCACTTTTCTCCTGGCCACCTGACTGGACAATTTTATTCGTAGTGCTGCTGGCTGCCTGGATGAACATGTGGAGGAGGTAACGTATTCATTTATTCTTGACAATCAGTAAACTAATTTCTCGTAGTTTTGACCAAGAGCAGCTCGTAAGTAACAGTAAACAGTAAGCTTAGAGACTGTGCTAACTTGAGGGGAAGAGCAGCTAGCTGTAGTTAGCTTAGCTGACTCAGTTCGCAGCATTGTAGCATCTTCTGTGGAGCGTTATTTGAAGTTCAGACCACAGGAGTTCAAAACGATAGAAACGATATGCAACATAAACGATACAAAATTGGCCTACGATAGAAATTTTAATTATATTTCACTATCGCTATAATGCCTGTTGATGACGTAATCTACCCGCAAAATTTAAACCCACGCCCACGAGCTGCAACCGGCTGCAACGTATTCGTCTTCGTTATTTTGGATAAACATGGCTGAAAGCGAAATGGAGGAACTGTGGAAAAAGACTGGTGCATTTGTTTGCTATAGCATGACATATCTGATATTCCGATTGTCAAATATATGCAAGTGGATGTGTTTTGTTGTTTAAACTCCTTTATTTTTTAAATGAGCTGACACTGACAGCTTAGCATGGACAGTGAACGAGCGGGAACTACATAGTCTGCTGGGATGAGCCGAGGCAGAGAATTTCCGGCCAAGGTTCCGCATTTTAAGGGGGCTCCCGAGGGCTGATCATTCAAACAATCAGGAATGTTAATATAAAGACGCAGCAAATATCTCTGCATCCCAGACCCCCCTCTCTCGCTACGCGATCGCTGGCTAACGTCATGCTTTTACCGTCTCGCCTTTTTCAAACTGGAGCAGCGCTTACTCGCAGGTATGTAGACAAATTACAATGCATGATTTGATTTGTTAAACGTGAAAAGGACTTATCCGTCTAAACGCTCGCTCTCTAACGTAAACCTAGATATATATGTTCACTGTTGTTAGGCGCATATCCAAGTGTTTGTGCGGAGTGTGGACATGGAGGCGCCGACGCGATTACTTGCATTTTCCTATAAACAGTGGAAAGTTAAAACAATGTTTATTACTTAAGTTTTGCTGGTATTGTGGCTATAGTCTTGTGCATTTGTACACAACGGATCAGCTGTTTTAACTCTTCTCTTGCAATACATCATGTTAGCCTTGCCTTAGCCACCAACTTACTCAGCTAACTTAGTTACGGTTTGCGTTCGTACAGCAAGCATTGGTGGAGTCGGAGATGATCGTGGAGTAGTCAGTATCTTGTTTAATTATTGCTTGAATCTATTGCTGAATTCTGGAATAGTTGTGATGAGGATGATGATGGAGGCGGGGTGCTTTCAAGTTTTGGTCAAAATGGTGATACGATTGGATGGATGCAGTGTCAGATCATGGTGTGATCATCGTTCATCTGTGCGACACATATTTTTGCTTTTTCAATCTTGGCAAAATTGTAGTGCAGAACGCAGAAGTTGTGTTGTCAATTGGCGATTTTTTTTGGACAGTTTTCAGTTGTTATGAGGAGCAATATGAGAGAGAAATTTGGTAATCATTGTTTACATTAAACCACGTCATGTCATATTGTCAATGTTACTTATCTTATGAAGCAGAATAGTGGGTCATAGGCTACTCGTATGTCTAATGCTTTTTAAAAACCTAAGGCTTTCAAGTTCAACATAAAACGAGTCAGACATCATCACATGTTTGTATACATTTTTATTTATTTACATTAAGCGACAGTAACGTTACATCGTCTTTCAAAACATGATCTGCGCGAAAGAGAGAGAAAAAAATAATGTCATTCATTGTACCCAGCACTTTTGAAAATGCACTTCCGAATACGTCTCTGTCCCCAGCACATTTCAAACCAAACTGACGCCCATGGGTACACTACACTGCCATTCAAATGTTTGGAGTGGGTAAGATTATTTTAACGTCTCTTATGCTCACTGCTACATTTAATTGATTAAAATAGTCCAAACAAAAATATTGTGAACGATTATTACAATCTATCTAAAATAATGGCTTTAAAAAATGTTTAATACATTACTATGATGGCAAATATTTTGATAACAGCAGCCATTATTCCAGTCTTCAGTGTCACATGATCCTTCAGAGATCAGTCAATTATGCTGATTTGGTGCTCAAGAAACATTTCTTATTAATATCAGTGCTGAAAACTGTGCTGCTTAATATTTTTAAGAAAATTCAGGATTCTTTGATGTATAGAAAGTTCAAAACAATAGCATTTATTTGAAAATTAAATCTTTTGTAACATTATAAAGGTCTTCACTGTCAATTTTAATCATTTTAATGGATAAGTCCTGATTAAATGCATATACTTACTGACCCAAAACTTTAGTATCAGTAACTTTAGTAACAGTAGTATACATGGATCAATCTTGGGATATTTGTCTCCAGGTTACATCGTTATGCCTGTAGATGGCGACAACTGCATATCTTTATAAGTGAATGTGAAGTGAATCATTCATTTAATCGAGTGAGTCAATTAATCATTCACCCAATCGATTCGTTCAAAAACACTGGTTCTTACAATAAAATAAGTGACTGTACAATAGAACCCATTATAATCAATGATTCTGTCTACACTGGATGTGCGTGATGTGACACAACAAATCCCAACAGTAAACTAATGCTGCGTGCTATTGCTGACGTACTCCAAGCACACGTACTATGAAGGACAAATGTATTTGCAACGGTCGCTTTGTATAGACAGCCTCGAGCATCCGGTGTAGACACTAAATCAGTCACTCAAGCCATTTGTTTATAAACACTACTTTTAGGATATTGCTTAAATATTTACAGTAAGAAATAGTATATCATTTTTAATGCTTTGCTTTTTTGTACTATAGTAAAGCATTACATTGACAGCCCTAGTAGTGTGGTGCAGTCATTTGTTATGTAGTGTATGTAGGGTAAATGGGCTGTAGTATAGTGACAGTATACACTGAGCAAGTTTTATAGTAATGCAGCAGACAGTGTATTGTTCGTGAACATAGTGAGTGTTGTAGAGAGCATGTTAGTGGTGTAATCTAGTGCTGAGTAAGGCTGCTGTATGAACAATGTGCTCACTGAGGGCTCGTCCATTCACTGTGACACATGACCTGATTCTTCACCCACAGGCTAATTCACCCGCACACACTCACACACACACAGTGTTACAAAAGCTTCTAAAGAAGAGCTCTGCTCCCCACTTATTACACACTCTCTATCAGTTTACCCTTTTAACCTACAGCTTTCGCTCTCTTTCTCTCTAGCAGCAGTGGCTCATAGGCAGTAATCCACACTAACGCCTCAGGAGTGCTGAGGTTCATTACACATTCAAACACTCCACTAAAACACACTAGATCCTGCAATCCTTTTTAAGTTTGTGTGATTTTTATGCAGATGTCAAATCAATAGCTTAGACTAAAAAAAAAACAGCCCATCCATCAGCAAAGTGTACAATAATCTCCATCACTGGTTCATGGTCATTGTTTACTTTAACTGTTTTTCGCTTCTTATCCAGAGAAGTCGCAGTGTTTTGTCTAGATGCTGACATCTGGATGTGTTTCAAAACCTGGTGTTTTGGTCTCACAAGCTATGTTTCCATTAGCAGTCCATTCCATTTAATTCCATTTCATGCAAAATGTCAGATATTGCATGAAAAAACACTGAATGGAAACGCCAAGATGCGCATTAAAAATGGTCTCAATTGAGGTGGATAATTATCAGTTAAGATAATCTGATAAAAAGACACTCATAAACTATAAATAGATCCCTTGATGTGCAAAAAACAACAACAAAAAAAACAACCAGTGGAACAATTCCAATGCACAGCATCTGAAATGTTGGTTTGGTCATTCTGAAATCCCTGATAGTTACTCACAAAAATATAATAACCTCCCAAAACAGTCTCACACGATTGCACAGGAACACAAGATAACATGACAGAGTTTATTGTGTTTCATCAGCGAAAAAAGAGTCTGGCTTCCCCGATTGCAGCAACTTCCATTTTTATTACAGATATTTTGCACAAATTATCCAGGAAGTGATGATTTTGTTCTCTTGAACGAATGGCATGGAAACTGGAAAACTGGAAACTTTGGATGGAAACATAGCAACAGAAAGGTGTGAGTGTGCATAAGATGTCCAAAATGCTGTCTAGGGAGGCAGCTCATCTCAGTTTTGATTCACAACCCTCAACCCAATAAAAGCAAACTCATCACTTAGAACTTCAGCACTAAGACATACAGTACTTCTTATTTACTGACTACCCGCAATCCAGATGTTATACCTTATTTGTAGTATAGCACTGTGCCAAATAACAGTCATTATTTCAGTAAAAACAAGCATCCTTTCTATGTAAATTATTAGGTTTATGATAGATTGTGCCTCGTTCACCAAAGTCAGCAGCATTTGCTGTTGAAAGAACTTAGTAAAATGAATTTAATTATAAAGAGATGCATGCCTGAGTACATTTTCTATTGGTCATATAATCAAATGATAAAGAAGAGCATAATGACAGGATACACAGAGTAGAATAAACTACACTATTAGCAGGAGATATTCATTCATTGTGAATTCCCCCTCTGTCTTTCGCACTCTTTTAACACTTGTTTTTGAGTTCATGAGTTCAAGATCTTAACTGCTGCAGTTCTATTCTCCTATGTTTAGTCGATAACATCTAAAAAAACTGCAGGCTCTTACAAAAGAAGAGCAGTTAGTGCTAATATAACCTCAGTGTGCTAACATGCAAAACTTGCCTTTTGTTGTTGTACATTTCATTCAAAAACCCATTTTAGAAACAGTGAAAAAAACACATCACTCACAACCACACAAATATATGCCTGTACACCTTTTAGGTGACCTCATGCAAGTCCGCTAGGGATTCCATGGCTTGAGCACCTTGTGTCGATCAGGCAATGTTGCCTAGCAACAAGGTAGAGAAAGCAGATCATTAAATTTTGCTGATGAAGTCTAGCCAGCAACAGCCACAGAGCGAGAGATCTCATAGTCCATATTATCTTACACTGTGTCTTTCTCTAATTTATCTATACTCTGCTTTCTGCACAGTTCGGTTCCATTATATACACTTTTAGTTCTTTCTTTTACACCTGTGCTCCACTTGCTCTGGCAGTATTGTCATTTTCAAAACCATAAAAAAAATGTATCTGGCTCAATAATTTGTATAATGCTCTAAAATACTCATTTAAAGCTATGGTATACGATGTTAAAAATCGGTCGAGAAAGCCTGAGACGGTAGGGAAGTTTTAAAAAACTCATCCCGCCCCTCCACACACACACCCCTCCCCTCTGTGCTACCTGATCCCTGAGCTATGTCACGTTTGAGTTCACGTCAACGCAAGACTAGCAACACATGAAATGTTCTGCTAAGGTTTTGAGTAATTGTTATTGCAGCACACAGCGCATCTTGTTCAAATTCCGATCGGCTCGAACAGAAACCCGCTAGGCATACTGAAATATATTCAAGCACTTCAAGAAATATAATTACTTTGACCCGTGATAGGCGATGCTAAACGGCTAACATTGCCAATGCCGACCGGCAGCATGAGCAAGGTGTCAAACTGATAAAAAGCTATTTATGTAACACACGTCACAACATTAAAGTATAAATAAATGTTTACCTGCTCAACAAAAAGTCAGCCGTGTCAGCGTCGGTTTTCAGTCCCAGATCTCCCTGAAGCTTCCTCCAACGGTCAATGGTGGACCCCACATTTTTTATTTTATTTATCTCTGCTCTTTCCTCTACAGACTTTCTCTTTCGTCCAAAATGTACAGTAGGGTCAAGCAGGGGCCGCTTGCTGCTGTTGTTTATATTTTATCCATTGCTGATCTGACGCTACTTAGCTAACTACCATAGACTGTCTGTCAGCTGCTTGCACGCGTAAGGAGGGGGGCGGGGTCGGGTGCGGTTGGGTTGGGTTGGAGACGCGAGCGCCAGGCGGAGTTTCAAGTGGAGCTGGTGATTGGATGAGAGCAGTTGACCAATGTAAGCTGTCCGGCCGGACAGCTTACATTGGTCAACTTCTCTGCGGCTGTACAGCCAATAGACTGAATGGATTTTTTTCATTCTTTTTTCTATTCATATTGTTAGGATTGTACTATATAACCATAACCAGCATATAAACGAGGATATTAATAATGAACAATCTTTGAAATGGTATATCCTAGCTTTAAAGTCTGGAGACACTTAACTGAATTTATGATTGTCATGATCTTTAAAATATTTCTGAATTAAATGTGGAGATTTAAATTATTGAATACAGTGCCTACTAAAAATTTCTTTACAAAATTTAAAAAGTGAAAAAAGTGAAGAAGAAAGAAAACCAGAAGGTCCAAATTTGACTGTATATACTGTTCCAAAGGAAAAAAATCCAAACATGTTTAAGTAGGACAATTAACATAATAATAAAAATAATAATAATATATTTTACTCTTGATTATAATTTATTTATATTGTATTGAATGATTATAAAAATGCAACCAATTAATTCATTTTATGTAATATAAAAAATAATAATATAATGTAATTAAAAAAATATTTGTGGTATTTGAACTCACTTCCTGTCGAATGAAAAAGTAATATGCACAATGTCTAATTGGTAATGAATTCTGTAACAGATGCGGTGCACACGTTCAGACATGGGTGTAGGCTATTTATTTATAAATTTATTTATAAATATTCATAATTTATTTATAAATGTATTTTATTTATGATAAAATAAAACAAAATTCTGTATCAAAATTTATAGGCAAGAAAAGTAGTTTGTTTAGGCTGGGTTGTATGAATTATAAACCTGCGCACATATTTTAAAAAGCACATAACTATAGAATCAATTCTGAATGAGCATGTGAACGCCGTCAGCGTTAATCACAGGTTCGCGTTTAAAAGTCTGATCATTTCGACGGAGGTGAATCAATCAAAGTTAACTTTAGCTGGAAATAACATTATTTAAGAACCGCTATAATGCCAAAACAATCTGTTACCTTAAATTATATGTTTATCTCTGTAAAGCTGCTTTGAAACAATCCATTGTTAAAAGCGCTATATAAATGAAGATGACTTGTAGGCTATTTATCAAAATGCATGTTCTAAACTATGACTCTACCATCCAACTGTCAGTGTGACGTCAAAAGGTTCAAGATGTCACAAAGAACATGTTTCCATCCAGACATGCAGCCGCCCTGACTACAAGGCCTCCTCCTTGCAGACAGCTGGATCAAATCTCCTCTCAGTCCAACTGTTCCTTCAGTTCCAATTCTACGCTTCCAAAAGTCCAGCTGCATGCTAATGGACTGATGATTCTAGAACTGTATTAAGTACCATTTCACTCCATTCCCACTATACATACATAAACCACCTCAGACATACACAAACCCCAACCTTCCCGAGGGCCGCGACAAGCCACCTGCTCCAGTGCGGTCCTGAGGGGCCTTAAACTAACAATGTAATGCAAAGCCTCTCACTCTCCCTCTACACTAATTAGACCTGAATCGAGAGAATATCACACCAGTAAGAGAGGGCAGATTTAACACAAACATGCTCTGTAAATACCCTCATCTTACCTCAAGTGAGCTAATGAGATTTGAGAGATTCATACGGAAAATCTCACTGAATGCGCATTGCGCACAGACTCTGTGAAATCCTGGCATGAATGTGGTAAAGACATACGTCATGAGCCAAATTCTTCAACAACCAAAAAAACAGTTTTGACTGAAGTGGTCCAAACAATGAAACAAAACATTAAGCGCAGCTCAACACAAAAGAGATTAGATAAATACAAAGTGAAAGCTTTGGCTCTACTGCATTAAACATGCTGACAGACAGAGAACAGTCTTGTCCAAAACTGCATATCAAAGTGAATTGAAAATCAGACTTATTTTTACAACATCTGTCTCTAGTAGTTTTACCCTCAGACTCTCTTTTTTGTCTTTTCTGTGTCTAAGTGCTATTTGCTATCTTTCTAGCATCACTATTACAATCACACATACTTAAAATTAGGGATTTGAACAAACCCCAACATATGTATTAAAATTCAGTGTGTTATGTTCCGCACATAATATCCCATACCACGGACATGAATGAAACCTCAAATCATGTGGCTTGGTGAGGAGATGTGAGATATTACTTTACTACGCAAGCAAACATAACAATTGTTGCCTAACAAACAATAAAGCAGGTGAAAAAATCCCTTTGACTTTCATTGAAGATGGACTCACCCATCCATCCTTCCATCCATCCATCCATCCATCCATCCATCCATCCATCCATCCATCCATCCATCCATCTATCCATCTATCTATCTATCTATCTATCTATCTATCTATCTATCTATCTATCTATCTATTTAAAAAAATAATGTAATAGTTTTAAAATAGATTTGTAATTACTAATTTAATTAATTACATTTTAATAATTAATATTATATATATATATATATATCATCATCATAATTATGCTAATCATTCTAATCATAATTGTTGTAATGTAATTACATTAATATTTTAATCAATAACATTTTTAAATGCATTATTGTAATTAATTTTACTTAAGTTACTTAAGTATTTAATGGTAATTTCATCTTTAATATTACACTTTTTATGCTGATCAATACCATTACGATACCTTACCATTTAGTTTTGAATGGACTCAAAGTATATTTCCATCATTGATTTTACTAGGCATGGCAAAATACATATAAATCAATGTTGACTTTTAGAAGGTAGAATGTGGCCATGATATATATATAACAGCCTTTGCCTCAGAAAATATTTCCTGCAAAGGCTGCTCACATAGGTTTCAGAACAGAGCGAGCTGCACAATCAGAACACACTTCAGAACATGTCTTCCAAATATCAGCTGAAAAATAAAATAAAGCACTCACTGTCCTTCTTGAAATCTTGTGTGTGATCTCTCACACCAACTAAAGTACCAAAATAATGACGTATCAGATTTTGCATGCGTTTGGAAAAGTGTCAAACACACATCTGCAGTCACTGACAAGTCAATAACGGCTAATGAGAGGTTTAGAGAGGTTGTGAGTGGCATAAACACACACACACACGCACACACACACGGTCATTCATGTAAAAGGGTTATTATTTGGCTAATTAAAGTGTGCTAGTTATTGTTTGATTAGGCTTTAGTTCCACAATTAACATTCAGGTAATATCTATAATCACACTTCTCTTCCACACATCATGTGGAAGTAAACAAACAGCATGTTGTGTTTACACGGCACGGCTGAGAGACGTTTGTGAAGCACGTTCAACAGAAACAAGCAGTTGTTATGCCGTAAAGTCAGCCTTCCGTGACAAAAACAAACCCATCTAACCTTTCTCTCGCTCCCTGAAGAGCACTGTCTGATTAATACGTTTCCAGACAACCTCCTTCATGTCTCTCCGTTTCTCTCTCTCTCCAGTCCACCAGAGCAATTATGGCTCTTAACAGCACTAGATGAACTTCACAGTGAAGTAATCTGCAAGCGGCTAATTGGCTCCCGTCTAGTGGAGAGTGGCCTTCTTCTGTTGAAGTTGCTCCTTTAGATGGTTGTAATAGACCATCTGTCTCTTCCATTAGAAACGCAGACCCGCATGTTTGCCTAAGTGTGAAACTGCCATTATGAGTCATTAAAACAGCAACCGACACCAATCAAAACAAGAGTTCTTGTAAGGATCACCTGTTATATGCAAGTTGATAGTCAAGCCTGAACTGATGCAATATAGAAGGAGACTAGTCATGTTCACAAAGAAGAATATATAAACCTGAAAAATGTTGCATGAGACGGACGTAAACAAAATAGGTTTAAATCCTCCTAAGAGCAAAAAATGCTTGCTGCTGACTGACTCCAGAGTCCAGACAGCGGTCTTTGGTTGCGGACACTAAAAATAAGACCTAAAGAAATTGGTGCACACAAAACGCAGCCTGAGATATTTATGAAGGAGTGCTCTAAAAATGACTAGCAAGGTATGAACAGAAAAAGGGATAGACTATGCTATAGAATCATAGCTGTAGGCTACGTTGTTCTTTGCTAGCGGTCAAACAAACTGAATGACAGACTGGAAACTGCTACCATGTCACCGGGAATCAATTAAAAACCAGTGAAGTGTTATATTTTTTCCCACTCTCTCTCACACATACACACGTGTTGTACACTTATTTTTGTGAGGGAAGGGCACCAATTGCAGTTCTGACTCTCTTGGTGGTCTAAGCTAGTGGTTCCCAACCTAATTCTCTTATTTAGGGATTTTGAAGCATCATGTGACACTGAAGACTGGAGTAATGATGCTGAAAATTCAGATTTACCGTCACAGGAATAAATTACATTTTTTAAATATATGAAATCAGATAACAATTTTTTAAATTTCACAAATGTACTGTTTTTACGGAATTTTTGATCAAATGAATGGCAATGTAGGTGAACATAAGAGACTTAAAAACCTCTTTTGGCATTAAAAAACTACAGTCAGGATGTACGAAAGACACGCAGTGGAAAATTTGCGATGAAAAGGCGTGGACAGTTATTTTTGTGGCTGACCTTATTACATATGCATTTGTAGGAGTTTCCCTTTCAGAGGCTAAATTATGGGAGGAGAGTATTTAAATGGATCACGCAAGGTGATTTACTAAGGATTGCACTCGTCAATGCACAGGTGTTTGCGTCATTATTTACCGCCCAGAAAAAGCACATCTTGAACCAGACGCTACCTGGTAGGTTGTGTTGGTCATTATGGAAATGATCCGGCTGCATCTGTGTTCTTTCATTTGCGTGTCGTCACTAGATCACAAGCAGAACTTTCCACTCCCATCGGTGCTTTTTTGGAATTGCACTCTCAAGCTACGCTAATTTGCCCTGTTTAGTAAATCCGTCCCCTAGTGTGTAAATGATGTGTATAATTTTGGTTATTAAGTATCATATTAAATTACATCCTTTTTAATCTTTACTGGAAACTGAAGCACAACCGAATGGGAAAAAAATGCCTTGAGTGTCTTGACACATTTTTCAAACATCAAAGTTCTCAAAAGTGGCTAAAAATCTGCTAAAATCATAAACAGTTTAAGTAAAGGACACTCAAGTTTCTTTATTGGCATCTATGGTTGAAGAGCCTTTAACATCCATGGAAACTTTCCATTCCACAAAAGGTTCATTATAGTGAAAAAAGGTTCTTTATATTTTTAAAGACATTCTTTACACTATGTTTTTTCTTTAAAGAACTGTTTGTTCACTGTTCTTTGGGAAACCAAAAATGGTTCTTCTATGCTATGGCATCCCTGAGACAAACCCCTTTTGGAGATTCTTCAGGTAAGTATTTCTTCAGTTTCTGGTATATTAGTGTAGGATGTGTTAGTCTAGTGATACAGTCTTTGTTGAGCTTGTTAGGGGACTTGGTTTCAAATCCCATCTTAATATGTGAGAGTAAAAACACTCTCTCACAGACACCATTATTGAATTTTTTCAGGGGTTCTGTCCAGGCACCTGATTACACACCACAGCACCTGCATCGCTGTACGTCATGCAGTACACCTGCAGTATAGAAAGAGTCTTCCTGGGAGTGGGAAATCTGGGCCACGGCTCAGCAGCAAATGGCCATAAATGTTGCACAAATGAACCCTTTTCTCGAGAACGTGACCAAATATAGTGCACCGCATTAGTATACGTTTATGTTAGTTATTGAATTCCTATAGAATTACATCAAGGGAGGGGCCTAAGGGATATCTATGGGCCAAAATCTAGGGCCCAAAATATCATAGAGACTTGGGGAAGGACTCATTTTAACTTATGCCAGAAAGCAACGACCTAGCAACCAGCCAGCCCAGAACATGATTCTTTATTATTATAAAAACATATCATAATATTATTAATAATAATATAACAACAATATTAATGTTAGTTTGTTAATAGTAATTTGCTATTATTATTTTCACTTTTAAAAAAATTACATTGTTCACATTCACTAAAAGCAACACATCTAAAAAGCCTCAGCGCTGCTGTGAGAATGGGCATAACAGTCTGAAAAAAAATCTATAATTGCCAACATTACAGGAATAAAATCAACTTTAATTGACTTAATCAGTTTTTTAAACCAGTCTGGTGCACGGCTTCCTACACCAGCTCTCTACAAGCCAATCGTTTTGATTCACATCTGAAAATGTTAATTGAGTTGTTTTCTAAATTAGGTTTTTTAAAGGGCCTTTATATGCAACACAAGCAATTAGAACAATGATTATCCAGCCCTGATCCTCAGATCCCAGACCGACCCCCGTCTCTCTGCGGCCACCCTCCTCTTTCTCCGGCTGTTAACTAAAATAGAGGATAATTAGGTAGGATAGGGATGGGATGGCAAGAGGTGTCATTAGAGGAGACAAACTCTCTGCACAATGATAAAGGGGGGTAATGGAAGCCTTCCTCATGTAATCAGAGCAGACAGATAAAGAACACTTCAGAAAATGAACTGATTTTATTTAATTACAGTGTAAACGTATGGTAGAAAAAATGAAAATGAAACTAAACCTATTGTTAAACTGACAGCCCTAATTACATTATCCCATAAAATCCTCTTTCACCTTCTCATATGAAGACGGTATGAGTAGAAACATTCAGAACTATATTGGGAATGTATTCTGCAATATATTAATAGCTCTGATCTCTTCACTTTGTCTTTTCCCTGAGCACTTTGTCTCTCTTTGCAGGGTCAGCGTTAATGCGTTCACTGTTCCTCCCTGTTCCCTCTGCACTTGACATCTTTATAGCATCTGTCTCTCAACACTGAACAAAGAGATTGAATTGAAAAGCGTCTGAGAGTTTTCTATAGTTAACGACCATTTAATGTACAGAAACCAATTGGTCGGTTGGTGTTAAAATCACAACTCTGACACAGTCGTTGTGTGGATATATTGTTAATTATTGCTGGAGTGAGTCATTCCTTCCTTATGATTTAATGTCACAGAGTGAATCGCAATACATTTCAAGTTAATAAAATAAATACATTTTAAAATAAATTTCATCGCCATATATCTTCCACACAGCAACACAACATAATCTACCAGTGACTAAAAAAGATTGACCCAAACATGAACTGAAACATTGTATATCATTGTAACAGCAAAATAATGCAGTGTTTTTAATGACAATTGTCTTTAAAGCTGCAGTCCGTAGCTTTTTTTGGGTTAAAAATTATCCAAAATACATATTTGAGAAAATACACAACCAGCCAGTGTTCAAAACTATCTGCTTGCCTTAGCTCGATTCAAAGCGGTGAGCTTGTAATAATGTGTTTAATTCCAGTGGTATTCACCCGCTGTAAAATGCAAAAGACTTCGTTCAGACTTCGGAGTGGCAACAGAAAAAAAGAGACTGTGACCCATGCGAAAACAAGGATAATATCGGAAGGACATTACATGTAGTCACGCAATGCGTATGTTGTTAACATTAACAATTTGAGAACAAAGTATAATTTGTACGGTTTTGCGTGATATGATACGAGGGTGTTGAAGTACAACTCACGTAAAGTTGATAATTCCGCGAAAAACTGCAATTGCAGATTTCGAACAGAGATGGCGACAAAGAGGAAAAACGCCGGACTACAGCTTTAATAATTTAAGATACAGTATACTCATTTTTAGTTGTGAATAGAAAAACATTTGTAGATAATCACGGCATCAGCATTCAGACAAAAAAACTCTGGACAGAAATGTTACTTTGAACACAGTTTGAAAGTCCAGTACAATCCAATAACACACATTTGACTACAATGTAAGCAATTTCAAGCCAGTCTCCAGGTTGAAAAAGCTTTTTAAAAAGATATGCAATATACTGTATATTCACACAACCACGCACACATACCAAAAAAAAACTTCAGTTTTGAATCCCTGTAAATGGATTCCTCTTCAATTAGCATCACTAATGAAATACTACAGATGAGGAAAATATCATTAATGCCAGACACAAGCGATCTCATTCTTCATTACATGACACACTTTCCCTCTCTCGGGACTGTTAATAAACTAAATCAATTATTCTGACAGATTACACACACTCACTCTCTGCAACACACACGGCAAAGCCTGAATCCAAGCCAAGCTGGGAGGAATTCCAGGAATGTACAGGAAAGCGAGAGACAGAGCGAGAAAGAGAGTGAGCGAGAAAGAGAGTGAGCAAGAAAGACAGACAAACAAACAGACAGACAGACCACCTGACAAGCAACAGATGTTTGCCATTTTACTGCTGCTCTTACTTGATCATTTTCTTACTTTATTCCTTTATTATTTAAATAAATATTTTGCACACATATTTTGTATTTTAATATAATTAATGTCTCACCTGGTTCTGAGTTGGCAATATAAATTTACAGTTACTTCTTGTCATGCTAATGTTTCACACTGAAACAGAGAGAGAGAGAGAGAGAGAGAGAGAGAGAGAGAGAGAGAGAGAGAGAGAGAGAGAGAGAGAGAGAGAGAGAGAGAGAGAGAGAGAGAGAGAGAGAGAGAGAGAGAAAGTGCTATTTGGCTTTCAGAGTAAAAAACAACAACAACAGGGTTTTCATTTCATTTCTGTTTGCCAAGAATACTGATCAGAACAATGTTCATTTCAGTGTGATATTGTTTCAAGTCTCACTCTCTCGCTCAATATCTGTACAAGTGTTTATTCAACTATGGGCACTTTTAGCCCTGTGAAGTTTTAAGATATTAAACTCCTTTAAAACATGCTTTTCTCACTCTCAGGGTGTGTTCACGCTTAGTAGGTTCGGTTCGATATAACTCTGGAGCGATTGCTCTGTTAATGCCGCTCATTTGAATAAGTGTGAACACTGCCATCCGAATCATTGTGATGTATTTAATATCAATATATTATTCTTTATTCAGTTCTATGCAACAGAATCAGATTTAAAAGATTTATTTTTTAACAATTATCCAAATAATGTGTAGTCCTACAAAGCTATTATTATCAGAGCATGTGATCGGAGCGGAGTGCGGATCGAATCAGTGAACACTACAGCATAGACATGATAAATACATAGACGCCCTATTGGTCGCTGGAGCGTACGTCAACGGCGCCGCCATATTGGGGATGGGAACTTTCCCATACCTCTCATACCGGGAATTGACAAAAATGTCTGTTTTGTGCGCTGCTTGGGCCTGTACATATCGCCACACTATTGAAAACAGCTTTCGAGGAATTACCTTTCACAAGCAAGACTGAACGTTTGTTTTTGGTTGTATTTGGTCATGATGTAATTAGTAATAGTAACGTTCAGAGGATAAATAAAAAAATACTACTCTTATTGTGTCACGAAATGTAGTTTTAATAGTTTTTCAGTCGACAATGTAGTTGTTTAAAGCTCAAATATGTGGTTTGTTTATAAAGATAGCGCCTATTTAAAAATTTGATCTGACGTTTTCGGAGTTGATCACCGGGCGCCCAGCGCTCGTCTACCCCGCCTAGAACAGCCGTACCTCGGCCAGTGCTTCTGACGTTTGCCGCTGGCTCGGATGTCTCTAGTCTAGTGGTTAAACGTGAGATATAATTCGTCTTGTGTATATCTAACAGGCGATCTTTGGTCTCATTAATCTATAAATGGTTCCCTGGTAAATCGTTTTGGCTGAGGGCAAAGTGAAGTTTCATAACTTTATATTTAGGCTATATTAACGTTGTATCCTGCTGTATGTTTGACTGAAGCTACTTCTGTTATAATGGCTATTTAATGATCAATAAAACTGAAATTTAACAAAAAGAGTTCAATATTAAATATAAGTCACTATTTAACTTAGGCCTATTTTTTATTGTGTATATTCTGTAATTGATATTTATTATTCTATTGCTATTATTATAGTATTATTAATAAACTATATGCTATTATCAATATTTTTATGATTCTATTATTGTACTTATGATATTATATAATTATACTATTCATTACTATTTTATTTGCTGTATACTATTTGTTTATTTTATTGACTAAACTATTTACTATTACTTCTCATTTTATGTTATATTTACTATTTGCACTGCACTGTAGTTGTACCATAACATTAGTTAGCTATCTTTGTTATTGCTAAAATCTGGTCAATCACAAAAAAATTCTTTTTCCACAATAAGAAAACTTAAATTAAATCTCAGTATGGGGGTCTTTACCATTCTTATCCAAGAATAAAAAGCCAGATGCATGACAAGCCTGAGCTTTGACCATCGAGATTTTAAATAACTAGAGATGGAACTTTTTGTACACCACATACAAACCACTGAAATCGGTTGATAAATGTAAAAACAGTTTGTTTTTAACCAGAAAAAACGCAGCTCACCGTTTACTTGCATTAGATTACAGTGCAGTCTTGCCCTCCCCAAAATGGCGGACCCGTTGACGTATCGCAGCAACGTTCCAAAGCGGCTAATAGGGCGTCTATGTATTTATTATGTCTATGCTCTACAGGCGGCTTCGGTTCGGTAACGCAGGAAGAGACACTCAGTCAGCACGCAGTCTCGGACGGGAACCAGCAAGTTTTCAGCGTTTGTGCCCATAGATATCCATAATAAAGGCTAGATGTCTTACGGAAGAGTCTCTATCGTCATCACCGGCGGCCATCTTGTCACAGGCTAGCTTTCTGGCGGGCTATGTGGTACTGATGTATGGTGAGAACTAGGGCTGTCGCGGTGAAGGAATTTCCCTTGCGGTAATTTTGAGTGGCTCAATAGCGCGATATGCGGTATTACCGCCATTTATTTATTTATATTTATTTGTTGCTATATAAATACGTGTTATGATGTGGTCAGCATACACAAAAACAATGTAACCGAAACTAAACGGCGTTTCTGTGCATTGAAAGGCTGTCCCTCAGCGCGCACATTGTTACGCCAACGGACTGTCTTTGAGTGAGTCATTAAACCGTTCATTCAACAAAAACGTTCAAAAAGCTGATTCCTTAAATGATAGATGTAATGAAACAAGGTGTTAATTATTTTTTTAACTTTGAGCGCCACTTTTCAAGGCTCAGCTGGCCAGCAATGCTTCACTTTTGGGCAAAGCTGAAGCAATGCTTCACTTAATAAACCAATGGCATTGATTCAATGCGTGACTCGCCCGGCGGCAGGTAATCCTGTTTGATTCAAATCTGCCCACGACTAGACTCTGCAGCCTCTTATTGTTTCCACACACTCAATGCAACTCAACACATTATTAATATTTTTTTTCTCGCTGCTCCTGCACTTCCGCTTTTATTAGTTTATTTCCACTGAAGATCCTCCACACCTTTCTTCTGATTGGCTCCTGCATTTTTATATATATAATTAAACTGTGTGGTTCATCCCGAATCCGTCACAGAGGGTAGCGTCATTTTACCAGCACAGCTATACACACCACGTTACAGCACAGACAGAAACAAGTCTACTACTACATAGAAATTCCATATCAGCTCCTTATTTGAGTGGACTTTACTTTTCCGATGAGTATGAGTGGTACATGAGTGGAGCGTTCACATGGGCTGTGAGTGGGGAAAGAAAAAACTTTATTTTTTTGGTCCAAACCAAAAGAACCAAGAGAACCAAACTACAAGTGTGGAGTATTTTACTATGTTTGAAGTATTTTATTTGAGACTATAAAACAGACAACTACTAAACAAAAACCACCCGAAAACTCACAGAGATCATTATTTATCAGCATTAAACAAAGGTTTTAAATATGCAAACTAAGTTCCCTGATACTAAAAAATTATTTACACTAACAGTAAAAAACCTCAGTGAGTTATAAGGACGTCATCCTCTACTATGACTGTCTAACAAAGAGCCATTATGTCTGGTCTATCAGGACAATTGCACATTCCAACACACCACAAATACACAGACCAAAGCATGGACACACGCATATCCTAACAGTTTCATCCTCCACACCTACCAGCTTAAACAAACTTGGAATTTTATTGTTTGAGAATGGAGAGAAATGAGCATCAGGAACTTTAGCACACCATAAAAATGTTCAGTTTGACAGAAATCAATACAGAAATCTTGTTCAACTTCTCTGCTGGAATATGTCCCACCCACACTCGGTGTGATCAACGTACAGTGCGGCTCCTCGGCAACCGGAGCTGATGTTGTCAGTCAGCAGATGATCAGAGAGAATTCTGCTGGATGTGTTTATGTGTGCAGCAGTGTGAGGAAAAGAGCCCGGGGCCGTTCACACTGCACTGAAGAGCTCAGAGCTTAGGAGACCGCTCAAAATAAACAGAGGGTGAGATGGGCACCTCCGTTAGTCTGTTAGCTCTCACTGGCAACAGGGTTGAAGATATGGCCCTTCAAGGCATGTTTGAGTATTCTTTTGATTCCTGCTAAACTCACAAACATGCATATGTTCAATACCAAACCCAGGGGTGTAAATATAAACACTTAATCACAGTAAATAAATATCAGCTTTTATTGGTTTGCTGTGCTTGAGGCAAAACATTTTCACATTAAACAGGTTAATCGTGTGGTTTAAAAATCTGACAGCGGTGGGATTTGACATAATCAGCAGTTTTGAGAGGAAAAATTTTGGTTTGTTTAGCACACAAAGTTCTCATTTGGCCATTTATGGTGATTTTGCATCCTTGGAATCTCCAGTCCCAATCGTAATTGCATCGTGATGGAAAAAATATGAGATGGGAGGAATTTATTTAAATGTAAATTTTTTCATTCTCTCAAAAGTTTTGTTTTCCCCGAGAAACTTTGCATTCGCTCGCATAACCTTTGCGTTTCCTTCCAAAACGCAAAGTTTCTAAGGGGTCAAAGTTTCAAAGTTTCTAAGGGGTTTCTAAACAAACCTTTTGAGAGAATGCAAAAGACTTGAAATAAATGGTTCCACCATGTCCATGTCTCTTTAGGGGCTCCGTACATGAAATTCGGGGCAGCAATTCCTTGTATTTGTATGGTGGCTTCATTATTATTCTTTATGATTAAGTTTGCAGGTCCCCTATTAGCATTGGGTTTAAAACCCCTTAAATGTCACCGGCCCACCGATAGGCCCACAGCCATTACATATTTAAAACAGTAATATCCAATACCAAACCTAAACTAATCTTGACAAACTATATCATTTGAAAGCTTACAATCTCCATTTTTTTTAGATATCAACCTAAAATTTGAAACACAACATTTTCAGATTAAACGTTAAAACCAAAATATTGCCAAATAGAAGCTTTTACATTTTGCTTTGAAACCAAATCTTCCCCCATCGCCTTGTCAGTCAGCTAGCCTCACTCTCCTCACATGATAAATGAAATCTCCTGCTGGTGATCTGTGCTGCGACTCTCGTTCGACTGCATTGAGCAGACACGTTAGGCTTTTAATTGTAATGTCTGTTCTCTAATTGAACTAAATTATTTTTATTACTATAAAAAAATTCAAAACGACTCACAATGTGTTATATATATAACTTGAACATTGTGGTGCTAATCTGGTCAGTGAGAGTTTGAATCCAGCTCACATCATCTCCCAATATCATTCCACATCCACACATCATTTCCAGTCTTCTCTCTACTATTGCAA
Organism: Tiaroga cobitis; assembly: GCA_030578255.1. Classification (NCBI taxonomy): domain Eukaryota; kingdom Metazoa; phylum Chordata; class Actinopteri; order Cypriniformes; family Leuciscidae; genus Tiaroga; species Tiaroga cobitis. The sequence goes on from CM060600.1 coordinate 23,719,756, forward strand.
CTATGAATGAAAGAGGCATACAGGTAAAAAAATATATATATATGAAAGGAGAATAGTGCTAGAAATCATAGCTAACAATTGTATTCATAGAAGGCCCGTCTCAGATGCTGTCAACATACAGATGGTGCGCAGTGTTTAACAGGGACTTTGTAAGCCGCTCTCATCTGCAGTCTCTCACAATGGCAAAGCACAGCAGCTCAATAGGATCAAAGCTTGCAGTCAGAACAGCCCAGATAAAGCCACTCTGACTGTCAGAAGACTGTAAGCTCTCGCTTTCTCCCTCAGAGAGCATCAGAGAGAGCACACACTGACTCCATATTCCCTCAGCTCCAACTCTCCTTACTTTCTCTCGCTCTCTCTCTCTCCTTTTAAACAGCTCTTAATGTCTCACTACCCTCCTCAAACCTCCCTTAGTCCCAGCTCAGCAGTTTAGCTGAGCCACTCTTTCAAAGTGTCTGTCTGTGTGTGTGTGTGTGTGTGTTTGTGTGTGTGTGTGTGCGTGTGTGTGTGTGTGTGTGTTCATTTCTGCTGTATAACACACAGTTGCTGTATAAGCAGCTGATGAGAGCAATATGCAAGGACACACACCTCAAATATGAAATATTGTAATTAGTAAAGGGTGGCTTGATCTAATTGGACTAAACTAAATATAATTTTTTTTAAATACAACATTGATGTAAATATGTGATGTATTCAGTCCAAAAGTGTTCAGGAAAAAAAGTAATTTGCATTCTTTGCATGGTGGAATTTAATTCTCAACTATGAAATATTGTGTTTTTGTACAACCATTTAATAAGAAAACTAAAAGACAACAGCAAAAACATGTTAAATACACGCTTAAAGTGTGGGGAAAGTTGTTATATTTAATAAATGCAGATTTTTTGCCTAAGTTAATGATTTAGCATCATTCCAGAGTCTGAAATTGGTACCTGGTACCAATCCAACCCTAAATGAGACTTAATAAAACGAGCAAGCTCTAAAATAACGAACATGTAAATATCCAAAAACGTACACATGCACAGTCACTTACACACTGTACACACACATGCACAAACTCTCATTACTCACATACAGCGCTGGTACAGAGCCAGAGATGCTCACTCCGACATCCTAAACTAATGAGCCGAGCGAAAAATCCTCACATTCTTTATATTACTCATGCAAACTCAGATGTGTAATAAACACTATCTGAATAGTCAAGCTTTTAATAAACTCAGCTTCAACCACTGGTATTTTCCCCAAGTTTGCTATGCATTAAACTTAGCAGTCCAAAAATAAATACCCACAGTATCTCTGCTGTTTAATAACAGCTTATCACTTCTCTATGAATGGCTCGTAAACCCTTCAAACGCTCAAAGTCAAGAGCTCAATCTCCTCTGAAGGGAATTTAACACATTTATGGACTGAAGAGAGACACGTTCAGCTCCACTGACAGGCAAATAGAAAGCTTAACACTGAAGGAAATCAATCTGCTCTGCTGGAAGCTTCACAATATATCACAGAACGAGAAAGCACACCGCCAGAGACAGAACTACAGCATGAGAGATCAAATATAAGAATCAAGAAACAAAACTTGAAGCAACTGAGAGATAAAGAGATGATGAACAAAGTGAAGAGAGTTAAAGCACTGACAACGATACGGTACCTGCACTACAGCTGCCAGACAACAGTCAAAATCTGATCAAATGATGTGACAGTCGATAAGTGTTAGAAAAGTACTTTGGCAGATGCCAAAACATTCTCCACATTATAATCAGTCATCGTCCTCCACAGCTCACTATATGCTACCTCATTCAATACGTCTCAACTTGAAACATCACACCTTTTCACTTTTGCAGTTTCAAGTGGTAGAGGGACTGAAAAAAAGGCTTTGTTAATTCTCATTTGTGAGAATAGCCTTTGTGACTTCTTTTTTTTTGTAACATACAAACACCAAACTTTTGAACTACCAGAACAGACCTGAAACTCACCAGAAACACTGTTATAAATTACATCACCCAAACGTAAAATCTTATCCAACAACTTACTCTTCAAAATCTCACATGGCACAACATTAAATACAATCTAAACTGCATTCTAAATTTCTGTGCCTCACTTTTCATTTATCCTCTGGGTAGACAGTGACTGCAACAACTCCTGGTGCACCATTAGAATTCAGAAGCTGAACAACAAATCAAAATGTTGAATTTTAATATAGAAATCCTCCATGAGCTTGAAACTACAAGTACCTTCATGCTGAATCACACAGCTCAGAACAGCTCAGTCTGCAATACATTGAGATCAACTGATTGAGTGGACATATATCATCAGCACCATAAGTGCCTTTACCTATTCTGAAAATAATCTGTGCTACAAATATCTCAAATGATGTATGTCATCATGATGTATGTCTCTTCTCCACCTTTTCCATTGTCTGTGTGTGTATTTGTAGTAGTCTGTAGTGCACATAAAAGAGCAATGCCTGTATGTTCTAATGTATGTTCTGCTCCCTTTCCATGACCAAGCCAACACCTCATTAATCATCCCAAAGCTCGGACGCCCGCAACCCCTCCTCTACTCTCCCTCCTTCTAAAGAAATATGCAGACAGATGGAAAGAAGCAGGTCATAATTTCATTTCACAGCAAGTTACACCATGACATAGTTATCAATATTATTATTTGAAAGGACAAAGGATTTATCATGAATTCAGAGTCTGGAAATTATATTTGAACTATAGTTGAACATGGATTGAGAGAAATTGGACATATACCTGGATCAATATCCTTTGTTTTACAAGGAACAACATCACACATACACAGATTGCACAAAGACTCAGTGCAATTTTCACTCAGGAAATAATAATATAATATAATAAGGTAACACTTTATTTTAAGGTGACGTAGTTACATGCTACTACATTTACATAGTATAGTAATAACAGTAAATTATGCATAATTACAAGTAAATAACCCTAAACCAAACCCTAACTGTAACTCTATAGTAAGTATGTGTAGTTAATTAGTACTCAGTACTTATCTGAGTAATTACAATAGTGTACCCATATAAAATAATATAATATATTACTTTTTTTATAAATTATTATTTGTTGATATTTCAAATGAATCCTTAGTTACTGTTCACTGACTTTAGATTTAAATTTATATTTACAATATTAAAAAAACACATTTAAAAAAAGAAATACCGTATATACCCGAATATAAGACGACCCTGAATATAAGACGACCCCCCCATTTTCCAGACTTATTTTGGGGGAAATATCTGGTTTTCAACAGAAAATAATTTTAAGAGCAAATTTCCGAGGCGTTGTTCCAAATGCCTCGCATCACCTGTGCCTCGTGTAGAGGCCCGCTCGTCGGCGGAGACCGGCACTCACATATGCGCTTCCTGATTGGCCATGACTGCGGCAGCCCTGAGTGCGACGGGATGAATTTAACCACCCTGCGGGGTCGTCTGGCCGTTTTCAACGACGATCCGGCTCCCGCTCTCTCTCTCTCTCCCTCTGCTCGACCCGCACAAGAAAAAGCGCTGTTCACAGAGGATGCCAGAGCGGACGGAGACAAGCGAGCAGAGCTGTTCACATAGCATTCTGCTGGGGTGTCACAACAAAGAAATAGAAGAGAGGATGGGAAAGCAGGCAGAGTGATTACCACAGGGTAAAGAGGGTGACTGGAGGAGGAGAAGGAAGATGGGAGAGGTAAGAGATTGAAAAATCAAGGATGGAAACAGAGCAAGGGAGGAAGAATGAGGCAAAGCGGCATGCAAGAGGCAGGAGGGAGATAAAATAAAGACAAGATGGAAAGAGAAAGAGAGAGCAGAATTTCCCCCTCAGTCTTTCTGTTATCAGGCTCTGGTCGAGCGAGTGATCATTCTGTATAGGAGATGGAAAAGAAGGATGAGAGAGGACATGAGCAGAGAGAGTGATGAGGCCTGGAGTGAAATAGAGGAGAAAGAGGGATGGGGAGGGAGAGTCTCTCCTCTCTCCCCTGAGATCTGTCCAATCTCTCACAGGGTTATCATGATTATCTGCCCCAGATTGCTGCCTCCACCTGTTTTGTCCGTAAGAACCGGGCCATCTCTACTCAAGTTGCCCTGAAAAGGCTTTTTTTTAAAGCCTCAATTCAAGTTTAGCTCAATTTGTTATCACAGTCCTCATGAAAAAAACTTTTATACATAGAAATGAATGATACTTTTCCCACAAATCAACTACATCAACCACATAAACACTCTAAATAGGAGATATAATGTACTGATAACTGAGAGGATGGGTGTGTGTCGCTGGCAGGGGGGGGGGGGGGGGTCAGACTGTGGGTATTTGTGTGTATAAGTATGTAAAGGTTCTTCTGACACTATGGTGGATTTTTAATTTACAGTACTGCGCAAAAGTCTTAGGCACATTACTATTTTCACCTAAAATTGCGATTTGAAAATAAATTTTCAAACATTCCTTTTACCATTAACTGTAATAATACAGTGAGATTTTTGTACACAAGGAGTCTAACAGCCAGTCTGCTCCACATGGAGATCTGATCTCACCATCATCGAGAAAAACGTAGACTAAATCCAGAAGAACCGTGGCAACGTCTTCAAGACACTTGAAGAAAGTGACCTGCAAAGCTATGCAACCCTCTACGCACACCTTGGCAATAGAATCGCCATTGGCTAGTACATTTTTTTGTTACTCACTGCTGGGTTCATGAATGTTAATCACGTTGTCAGCGTTCGGTCTGATTTACTGAAATTAAAACAAGGATGAGTGCCATCCAATGAGATTGCCGTGTGCGCACTAGTTCCGCCCACTACCGGAGAAACCAGCATGTCATCTGCTTGTTCTTAAAAGCTGAAGAATTCCAGATGAACTCCTTTATTTTCACAAAAAACTACAAACAAGAATATTGTTTACATGTCGCACATCGATTTTGTGTGGTATGTAAGACTCTCGCTCTCTCTCTCTTTGCATGTGTGAGAGAAACGCGACGGCGAGTTGTGCGCCTTCACACTATAGTTTACGGTACGTCAAATACAGGGACACTGAGCTGAATTTGAAATAGTACAGATCGCTTGACGGAGAGCGAAACTGTCGAGCGCTCAGTCAGTGTTCAGCGAGTGAAAATGTATCTATGCTAAACTTATAATTGGCATCTAACACACACTGGCGAGTAAAATCTAAGAATTTATTATCCAATGGCCTTCTGATAGTGAGGATGCTTTAAAAAAAATCAGAAATAGATTTTATTTATTAAATAACTCCTATTAACTAAATCAAATCAATATTTGGTGTGACCACCCTTTGCGTTTAAAACAGTTTTTGTCCTAGGTACACTTGCACATAGTTCCCTTTCGAGAGGTCTCTCCTTTTGCGTAAGTAGCTTACGCTATGGGAAAACTCCTTTTCTCGAGAAATATTGAAGTCTTTATGTAAAACGCATTGCAGCTGCACAGCATACAGCAATGAGCAAGGCAACTCGGCCATTGGCTGTGCTGCGGCAACTGCACGAACCTATGACGGGGCGACTCTGAACCCGCTTCCAATGAGCGTGCTTCGAGCCCGCCAAGATGGGCGTGGCCAAGGGCTATATATTGGGCGCCCCGTCGTCTGAGTTCTTTAGATTTAATCTCCTTCAGCAAAGACCTTCTCTTCGCTGGATCCTCCGGATTTCTTGGAGTCTTTTCGCCGCCGCCGTCGACAAGCCTACAGCAGGACTGCTTCGAGGACGCCGGCGCCTTCAGCCGCCTTCGACCGCCTTCTGCTAAGCCATCCGGCGCGCATCATCTAATATCCTTTTACAAAGATAGAAACTACAGTGTTCGCCTCCGCGACACTTCTAAAAGAGCAAATTAACTGGGCGTTGTTTCAAATGCCTTCCTGCGCCTCGTGTCGAGGCCCTCTTCAGGACGGGGATCGTCACATCATTTGCACCCGCTGCTTGGGACCGGACCACGCAGAGGCTGCCCTTACTCGAGGCGGATGTCCCGAGTGTGACGCCCTGGGCCTCACCGAGCTGCGCGCTCGCTTCGCCGTTTTCACCGCGAAAGAGCCCACCTCCACCGTGCTACCATCCCCTCTGGTCGAGCCGCGCAAGAAAAAGCGCCGCTGACAGAGGCCGCCAGAGCACGTGGTTTGCAGTGACGTCACGCCAGGCCAATACCCGCGTGCTTCACCACCACCCGAAGACTCCCCGCCGCCAGTCCAGTTCACACAGGCGGACCAGCACCCCTACAGCGGAGCGATGGGTCTCGTCTCGTTTGGCGCGTCAGGGGATGACGACGAAAAGGATGACAGCCTTTCCTCCGAGGCTGCATCCGACGTCTGGCCGGGCTCGTCCTTCGACCCCGCGCCATCGACATTAGCGGGTACAAGCGTGGGCTCCAGCATGGATTCGGAAATCATCCGCATCCTGTCTAAGGCCGTGGAAGACCTCGGGCTCGATTGGTCTTCCCCAGAAGAACCCGCCCGCAGCCGACTGGACGAGTGATTCCTGCTGGGGCGCCGACAGGCCCCTCGGCAAAGGCCCTCCCCTTTCTTCCCGGAGGTTCACGACGAACTCACGAAGTCGTGGAAAGCCCCACACTCCGCTCGCCTGAAGCCTTCTTTTTCTTTGTCACTCTCCTCTGTGGACGGCGCGAAAGAAAGAGGCTATGAGGGGACTCCGCCCCTCGAGGAGGCTGTGGCCAATCACCTGTGTCCACCCTCCAACGCTGGATGGAAAGCCAAAGCTTCTCATCCCTCGAAGCCTTGCCGGTCTACTTCAGCTCTCGCCGGTCGCGCATACGCCGCCGCCGGCCAAGCTGCATCAGCGCTTCACTCTATGGCTGTACTCCAAGTGTTTCAAGCTAAACTTCTCCGCAGTATGGACGAGTCTGGACCTGATCCTGAGGCATTCAAGGACCTGCGCAGCGCCGCCGACATAGCGCTGCGAGCCACAAAAGCCACCGCCCAATCCATCGGCCGTGCTATGGCTAACCTAACTGTCCTTGAGCACCATCTGTGGCTAACGCTAACAGAGATGAAGGATGCAGATAAGGCGTCATTCCTCGACGCGCCTATCTCCCAAAGTGGCCTGATCGGACCAGCGATGAAGGAGTTCGCTGAGCGCTTCACCGAAGCCCGTAAGGATTCGCAGGCTATGCGTCACTTCCTGCCCAAGCGATCTAGCTCATCACAGAGCCGCCAAAGGCCGCCTCAGCAGCAGCGAGCTAAGACGGCGCCTCCCGTCTCTCAGCCCAGACCTGAAACTGATTTTCGACGCCGCTCGCGCTCTGCCAACAGGAAGCAACCGCCCGAGCGACGGGGACCTCGGCCCAAGATTGTGCTGAACCCAGAGCCTCGTAAGTCCTCCTAGCTACAGGGAGAAAAAGGGAGAGCGCGTGTCTCGCAAAAGCCGGGCCGTTCTCTCCAAAACGTTTAAAACATTACCCAGTCCCCTTACAGGCGGCTGGAAATGTCTGTATAGCAGCCAATGTGCCAGCCGCACAGCTCGCCCACCTGCAAACAAACGCCGTTTTTACGGCGACACACAGAAATCACGAAAAGAGCCAATTTCTGCCTGTGTCATTAAAGGGTCACGTGCCCACACCAAAGTGCGCATTCCCACACATCAAAACTGTCAAAGCAGTGCCAAATGCTTTCCCAGCTCAGGCTGGACGTTCCACAAATGTAGATTGTGTGCCAACTGTCACGTATGCACCACTACACATAAGCACTGTTCCCACAGCGGGAAATTCTATAAGAGTAGCGCGTGTGCCCGCTGTTATGCACGCACCCCAACTCACAAACACTGTTTATATGGCCAAAAACCTCCCGCCACGAGCGGGAAGTTTTATGGAAGTGGCGCACGTGCCTACCACAGTCTATGCACCCCCACCCATAAGCGCTGTCCATACAATCTTAAATATTTCCCCATCTCACACTGTGAGCATTACGGCGAGCGTGCCTGTAATCTCACACGCACCCCTGCACTCGGCATTCAACAAAGCTGCTCAGCGCGCGCCTGCGCCTCTGAGAGCTGTATGCTCGGGAGCCATGCGTCACGCCCCCAGCCAGCTTTCAGCCCATAGCTGTGCGAGCGAAAGCATGGGAAAATATCCCAGGCATGCCGAAATGGGTTTTGAACATAATAAAACACGGTTACTCGCTTCAATTCGCTCACAGACCGCCCCGCTTCACAGCGGTGGTCGAGATGAAAGTGAGAAAAGAGTTTTCACATGTTCTACGCACCGAGGTGCTTAAACTGATAGAGAAAGGCGCTATAGAAACAGTCCCTCCCTCTATGAGCGAGGCAGGTTTTTACAGTCGCTATTTTCTCGTCCCGAAGAAGGATGGTGGTCTCCGCCCCATTCTAGAACTCAGACATCTGAACAAAGCTTTAATGACTCGCTCGTTCAGAATGTTAACAACCAAGCATATCCTCGCGCAAGTTCGCCCGGGGGATTGGTTTCTATCAGTGGATCTGAAAGACGCTTACTTTCACATTCCGATAGCGCCTCATCACAGGCCTTATCTGAGATTCGCTTTCGAGGGACAGTCATACCAGTACACAGTACTACCATTCGGCCTGTCACTGGCACCCCGTACATTCACGAATATGTATGGATGCAGCAATTTCCCCCCTGAAACAGCGGGGAGTGCGAATACTAAATTATCTCGACGATTGGTTAGTCCTAGCACAATCAGAGAGCCAGTTAGTGACACACAGGTCTTGGATTATCAGTCATCTGGAATGCCTGGATCTAAGAGTCAATTTGGCAAAGAGCATGCTATCCCCCAGCCAGAATATTTCTTTTCTGGGAATAGTGCTAGACTCTCATCAGAGCGCGCGCTCACTATCCGGCGCCTTGCAACATCGTTCAGAGCGGGCGCGCGCGCCCCCGTCAAGTGATTTCAAAGGATGCTCGGTCTCATGGCCTCGGCATCAGCTGTACTCCAGCTAGGTTTGTTGCATATGCGTCCTCTCCAACGCTGGCTCAAAAGCCGTGTCCCCACTCACGCGTGGCGCTCGGGCCATTTTTTAATCAGAGCAAATCACGGCTGCATAAGAGCCCTGACGCCCTGGAAAGCTGTCGACTGGTATGAGTCCGGCGTGAGCTTGGGCGTGAACACAAGGAGGAAAATGATCACGACAGATGCCTCCAAAATAGGTTGGGGGGCCCTTTACGAGGGCAGGCCTGTCTCCGGCTTGTGGTCGAACCCGGAGAAACGCCTACATATAAACTGTCTGGAATTGAAAGCGGTCGCTTTGGCTCTCAGAGCCCTGCTACCGTACCTGAAGGACGAGCACGTTCTAGTCCGAACTGACAACATGACGGTAGTCTCGTACATAAATCGTCAGGGCGGACTCAGATCGAGCTCCCTGCACTCGATGGCCAGGGAGCTCCTCCTATGGTCCCAGCGCAACCTGCGCTCGCTGAGAGCAGCGCATGTGCCAGGTGTTCTGAACCAGGGAGCGGACATGCTGTCCAGAGACAAAATTCTCCCAGGGGAATGGTCTCTCCACCCCCTGAAGATTCAGTGGTTATGGCAAACCTTTGGCAGAGCAGAGGTCGACCTCTTTGCCTCCAAGGAAAATGCGCACTGCCCTCTCTTCTTTTCAAAGACCACAGACGCGCTCGCCCAAATCTGGCCGAGCCGCCCGCTGTATGCCTTCCCTCCGGTCGCGATGCTACCTCAGGTCATCAGTCGGTTCAGGGAGGAGAAATGTGCAGTGCTCCTGGTAGCCCCACTCTGGAAGAACCAGACGTGGTTTCCAGAACTGATGCAGATGATGCAATCTGCTCCATGGCCGATTCCGCTGAGGATGGACCTCCTCAGGCAGGCCAACGGGATGATCCTCCATCCCCGCCCCGATCTGTGGGCCCTCCATGCATGGCCCCTCAACGGGTTCCCGGGAACCTCCCCAGTGGAGTGTTGAGAACCATCACTGAGGCGCGAGCGCCCTCTACAAGGCGCTTATATGCCCAGAAATGGAAGGTGTTCAGTGACTGGTGCAAATCCAGGAACCTGAACCCTGAGACATGCGAAGTACCGAGTGTGCTCGTTTTCTTACAAGAGCTGTTGGAGGTAGGACGCACCCCCTCCACGCTCAAAGTATATGTGGCTGCCATAGCGGCATCACACGACCCTATAGAAGGACGCACACTAGGGAAAAACTACCTAGTTTTTCGTTTCCTGAGGGGCGTCAGGAGGATAAATCCCCCACGCCCCCCCTCAGTGCCGATCTGGGACCTGGCCACGGTCCTGGACGCACTAAAAAGTGCCCCGTTCGAACCCCTCCGAACTATGCACCTTAAACAGCTCTCGCTCAAAACTGCTCTCTTGCTGGCTCTCACCTCGGTCAAGAGAGTGGGCGACCTGCACGCGCTGTCATCAAGCGCTACCTGCCTGGAGTTTGGACCTAACGACAGCAGAGTTGTCCTCAGGCCAAAACACGGGTATATTCCTAAGGTGCTCTCTACACCCTTCAGAGCACAGGTGATATCTTTGGCCGCGCTATCGTCTCCAGCAGACGAAAGCGACGCTAATTTACTCTGCCCGGTCAGGGCGCTCAGAGTATATTTGGAACGTTCTGCCCTGTTCAGACAGACAGAGCAATTGTTCGTATGCTTTGGCGGCCGCACCAAGGGTCTCGCTGTTTCAAAGCAGAGAATATCGCGCTGGATAGTTGATGCTATAGCGCTGGCTTATGAAGCCAAGGGCCTTCAGTGCCCCTTGGGCATCAGAGCTCACTCTACGAGAGGTATGGCCTCCTCGTGGGCGTGGTCGAGTGGGGTACCCATTCAAGATATTTGTGCGGCAGCAGGCTGGGCCTCACCGTCAACATTTATCAGGTTTTATAACCTACAGGTCCCCTCATTGCACTCCAACATACTGTCGGTCTAACTATGCATAGGCTGGAGTGTGTACATGCTGAGCATTGTCTCCTCCCTTATAGGATCCGTCTCTGACTGACTTAGAGATTTTTCATGCATGTCAGTACATAAAAATGTGCTTGTGTGTTTCTCTGGACGCCCATTGGGCCGTTCCACATTGTCCCTTATAAAGCCCGCCTTCGGCCGGCTCGCTGGATAATTGCTTTGCTTAAAGGCTCAGGCATCTGCCTCCGGCTTAATAGAGCGAAGTCAGCACGCAGGGCGTTTTACATGGTGTTCCCATAGCGTAAGCTACTTACGCAATAGGAGAGACCTCTCGAAAGGGAACGACTCGGTTACTAACGTAACCTCGGTTCCCTGAGAGGAGGGAACGAGTATTGCGTAAGCTGCCGTGCTTGTGCTTGGTCAGTTCGCTTCAGTCGATTGAACCTAAAGAACTTAGACGACGGGGCGCCCAATATATAGCCCTTGGCCACGCCCATCTTGGCGGGCTCTGACGCGCGCGGGCGCGAAGCACGCTCATTGGAAGCGGGTTCAGAGTCGCCCCGTCATAGGTTCGTGCAGTTGCCGCAGCACAGCCAATCACCGAGTTGCCTCGCTCATTGCTGTATGCTGTGCAGCTGCAATGCGTTTTACATAAAGACTTCAATACTTCTCGAGAAAAGGAGTTTTCCCATAGCGTAAGCTACTTACGCAATACTCGTTCCCTCCTCTCAGGGAACCGAGGTTACGTGAGTAACCGAGTCGTTTTTCAGGTAGCTTTGCAGGTACATTTCTTCAAGCGTCTTGGAGAAGTTCCCACAGTTCTTCTGAGGAGGATCCTTTTTCATGCCTCTAAATCCATTATTTTGGTATTCATAATAGTAAGCTTTAATAAAACACAACATTTCCATTTGGAGAAAAACATCAGTTCAATCTTTCTTAACAGAAGTTCAGTGAGTTTTCAGATCCTAATGTATACTTGTTTGTACATATTACTTGACCATTACTACCATTCATACACATGTCTTTGTGCACATTAACACAGAAATCATTATAATTCAGTAAGTTTATTATATTTTCTTTCTCACTTACAGTATATTTAGAATATACAGTATATACTAGGGCTGTCAGTTAAACGCGTTATTAACGGCGTTAACGCAAACCCATTTTAGCGGCGTAAATTTTTTTATCGCGCAATTTTTGGCCTAGCAAACTTTGTAGTTTTTTTCACATGCTTTTGCCATAGGATGCGACATGCGCGGCGCTGCGCTATGAAACCATTTCAATGACTTGTGCAGCATGAGGACGTTTTGTTGCTTCGTTGACCAAAGCTAGACCGGAAACAAAACAACAGGCACGCCGCACACACTTGTTTGGGCTTGCGAGCCGGCCGAATAGTTGGTTAACGTTACGTTTTGAGTGGATGACGAGCGCGAGACGTCGAAATGGATGCCAATGAGATTCTGAATGGAAAGTTTACTTTAAAAAAGTTGCCAAATGGTTCCATTGAAAAGACCAAAGTGATCTGTGTGTTTTGTCGTTGTGAACTGAGCTATCATCATCGCAGCACGTCCAGTCTGAAATACCACTTAATGGCCAAGCGCGCGCACACACACACACACACACACAGCTGATGCGAATTCTCCGCCCCCTCGTCAATATCAGGACCTCGTCAGTATTTCCTTCACCCTTTTATTGATGGACAGTGTTACATTGTGTGAGAGATTATTTGCTCCAAGTGAGAATGTTAGTGTGAAATTGAACACAGTATATGCCAATGTTGTTTTCAATTAAAAACATTTGCACAAAGCAAGCCGATCCACTTTTCCATGTTGATAAGAGTATTAAAATGAGAAAAAAATAATGGGACAAAAAGAAATCAAGAGACATTTAGAATAGATAAAAATGTGCGATTAATCGCGAGTTAACTATGACATTAATGCGACTAATCACGATTAAATATTTTAATCGTTTGACAGCACTATATACATAAAAAAAGAAAATACACCCTTTTGAATTTTATGGTTTTACGTATCAGAACACAATAGAAGTCATCTGGTCATTAGCAGGTCTTAAAATTAGGTAAGTATAACCCCAGATGAACAACAACACAATGACAAATTACACTGTGTCATTATTTATTTGATCAAATAAAGCCAAAATGGAGAAGCCGTGTGTGACAAACTAAGTACACCCTACTGCTTGTAGAACCACCTTTAGCAGCAATAACTTGAAGTAATAATGTTCTATGACAAAAAAATTTGGCTGGAATTCATTGGACAAAATCAACGAGACTGCAAATACATGATTTAAAACAAATACAGACATAAATATGAGAGAGAGAGATTTCACACAAATAAAACTGCATATTTATTTTACCATCACAACTCTTCTGCTTGAGTTTTACAGTTTGTTCAAGGAGTTATTTACCCCCAAAATGATAACTTGGCACAAAAACTTGAATTGAGCAGAAGTGCAGATGAGATTTAAGAGGTTGGCAGAGGGGAAGATTTACAGTTTATAGCGACTTCAATGAGTGGGACTGGGAGAGTGACTGGGACTGGGACAATGAGTCTAGATTAGAAATGTTCTCATGAATTAACTTTTCCACCTCAATATTAATTATCAAGACATTGAGGGCAATAAAGTTAATGACAGGTTTGTGAAAACAACCACATCTATCCACCTTCCACACACATAAACAAATATGCAACCACACACAGACCAAAAAAAATCAATAAAAACATAAACACTGCACAGTGTGCGCACACTCACAAATGCAAAAGCTGAACAGGTTTATGAGCTTTTAACGATCAAAGCAGCAATTATTGCACATTTCCACTTCTGGCTTACTTTCAGAAACATGGAAAGAAAAAGATAAAGTGTGTGTGTCCAGACGGCTGGTGACGAGACAAGAAAACTCTGTCCTTGAGAGTGTGTGAAGTGAATACTGAGGAGGCACTGCCAGCGGACACTTAGCTTTTCTCTCGCTCTCTTTCTTAAGAAAGATAAAGTGAAAACTCTTCATACAAACAAAGCGACTATTCCTGGCATAGTTAAAATGTGATTGAATCATAAAACACAAACACAATCAAAGGGCCACAGCGCACACAGCAGAAGTGCCACATCTCCCAGAGGCCTCTAGGAACTGAGTGTTTGCTGCACCACTTAGCAGTCAAACAGCAAGGAAATCAGATTTGCTGACAATAGCTTGGAGAAAAGCAGGGTTTGATATATCTGTGACTGGTCTTATCTTCAAATATCTCTCCTCAATCTGGCTGTTTTTTTAGCCGGTATTAACATTCGTCTCAGGTGATATGAACACAAGCAGTCGGCCGCGACCGATTGCTGTTCGCACCTGCTATTAACATGCATCTCCTGTGACCACTTGAGATCAGATGTGACAACATACATCAATTTTACATCATGTGTCTCAGGATGTGAACATCAGGCCATTTAAAGTTTTCTGGGTCACATCAGGTCTCATTAGTGTCTAAAACTAGGGCTGCATAATATATCAAGATAAAATTGATATCGTGATATGGCTTAGGTCAACTGTCAAATCGCACAGGCTGCAAATTTATTCCATATGTATAATTGTATATGTATATATGCGCTACTGGTTTCAGAGTAAAGCGGTTTCCGACTGTATGCGTTTAAATTAACACAGCTTCACGCTTCATTTTGAAACTGGCAGCACATATTTTTATTTGCCAGCAACCCATCAAAATAAAAGTTTAATGGTTTACCGTTTGGAAATGAAGAAATTAGGATGTAAATATTAGTATTTTAATTTTACAGTAAAATAAAATTATTTTATTACTCTTTTTTAAAGTACAGTGGTATTATTACAATACATTTCTTATTTTGTTTCATATTTTTTATTTCATAATAATAACAATAAAAAAAACAGTGGGAATGTGGCATTTGCAAACTCAAGTGGAAAGTTGTTGTATTTTTAAACCATGGTTACTAACTAAAAGTTTCTAAAAGAGGTTTGGGAACGTAAACAAGTATGAACACTAAATGCTCATTCTTTTAGATGCACTTCCCTCCAGAAAAATCACCCCACTAACTCTAGAATGATATAGTTATTAAAGTCATCTGGTGAAAATTCCTGTATCTTTTGACCACCTCGAATGTGTTTCCAAAAAGACACTGTTTGTGTCTGTCTGTATTAAGCACTTCTTGCGATTGAATCATCTAAGATGGATGTCAAAGTGTCCCAACTTCTTGTATCTACTCTTATAAACCTTTCCAAACCTATTTAATTGGTCACTTTCTCTGTCTCCAGTACAGGTTTGCATTCTGATCAGGATCCAGGGACTTAAATAACTGTCACAGGCACTACAGCAGCCCTCTAATCAGACAGCATGTTCTTTATTCCTAAGTGACACACTGCAATGACAGATCGACTGGCGTGGTGATGAATATCGATGCAAAGTGCCATTCATTATGAGATTTTTGGGATCTCTCCATCTTGGCAAAGACCAGAGCCCTCAGCGTCAGTCATTCGCCAATGAGTTCTGATGGAAGCCAAAATAGACCGAGCGAAAACGCTGACAGCAACAAGATGGTTTCAATGGGTTTATGACCCAGATCTGTATGGCTGACACTAATGATTGTCATTTATTTACCCTGCTGGTGAGAGAAGACGCCATGTCTCACAAGACTTGCATATCAACAGGAATTTATTTTGTCACTTTTCTCCCAATAATTTCCCATCTGTTCTATAAAATAAAATTTTTAAAATGAAATATTTAATAAAATAAAATACTCTTATCCTTGACTAATATGACTGTTGTGATAATCTTTTCGTCATCATTGTGATGTATATCTGAGTGAAACGGCTTCTCATACAAGAAAAAAAAATGTAGGGTGGCACTTGATTTTTTTCCGTCAGGAATTAATTGGATGGTTGTGGTTTCCTGTTGCTGTGATTTCATGTTATTGACAGGTTGTCCCGCCCTCACGCCAGTGAACACGTCATCAGAGAAGAGAAGAGATGTTGTTGTAAGAGGTTATTTTGATTAAAGATTACGAGGACATACAAATAAAAAAATAATGATGTGCACAGATAAATTATGTATAATAATTACTGCAATATTCTAGAAAAAAAAGATTTGTCAATTTTGATTTCATGGTGACTTTAAGCAGTTTCTTTTTCAAATATAGGAATTTGGGAAAATAATAAAATTATTAGGCAAGGTCACATTGTACAATTAAATGTCATTAAATTGGTGTCAATAGCAATATAAAGGTGTGTTAGTAAAAAAAAATGAATTAGAATGTAAATAAACTGCAATTACAGTTTAAATTACATTGTGCCTATCAAGAGGGCACTTACAGCATTTAAGTGAATATTCTCATAAGCAATAAAGGCAATGTAAGCACATCAGACTGTGAGGTTTAGATGAAGCAGCAGGAGGAAAACTGCAAACATAATCATCATCCACAGTCATTATCAGTTCATTATATGCTGATAGTGTGCTGCACTTATGAACCCATAAGGATCCATTTAGAATTTACTCTTTACACTTCTTACACACACCTCACACTAGACACACTTGAAAACTATATATCTTCAAAAATCAAGAGCGGGGATTTAACAGGGATGAATTTAAAGATACATCCTTACCGAGGGGGTTTTACAAGCTCCAGCCTAAAAAACAGCTTGTTCCTACAAATCCTACACGTTTTATTCCAACATAAATACAGCCCCCTCATCAAACCAAAAGTCTCTCTCTCTTTGGTAATACAGGGAGAGGATAGAGGTGATAAAAAAGGACCACTCTTTTACTTCTGACAGAGTTTCATTTATCTTATGATGAATGGCTGCCCTGCTGAGCCTGTTTCCTCTGTGGCGCACATTTCGCGCAAAAGAACATCTAAAATTGGAGAAAAACAATAAGAAGAGAAAATAATAAACATGTTGAGGATGAAGGAAGTGGGATGTAGTGAAATGTTGAGAGGAGGAGGCTCAATTAAATTACCAGCATTTTGAGAGAACTTCACCAGGTATTTCATGATAGGTGACAAGATGACCAGATTTCTAGACTCTTCCACATATAATAATAGTTATTATTTCCATACAGCACATGTCAAAAGTTTGGAAACATTCCAATGTTTTAAATAATGTTTAAAAAGTCTCTTATGCTTACCAAGGCTGCATTTATTGAATCAAAAATACAGTAAAAAACACAATATTGTGAAATATTATTACCATTTAAAATAATTGTTTTCTATTTTTATCAATTAATAATTTTTCTGTGATCAAAGTAGAATTTTCAGCATCATTACTCCAGTCTTCAGTGTCACATGATCCTTCAGAAATCATTCTAATATGCTGATTTGCTGCACATTAAACATCTATTAATATTATTACTATTGATGTCGAAAATAGTTTTTACTACTTAACATTTTTGTTTGATAGGCCAAAGCAGTCAATATAAACTATACGGTATATATGATAGCATCAGATTCTATTGTGAGTCATGATCTGAACTAGAAAACTACAAAAGCCAGGAAACACAACCTACTTCATCATCTGAGAGAAATAATGGGCTTCTCAAAAAGGGCAAAAGAAAAGAAGCAGGTCCGTAAATCTGTGAAAATTCTGCTGCAAATCACAGTTGAACTGCAACATACAGCCTATCCCTCGGAGATCATGTACAGTATAATAAACTATATCCTATTGTATAATGTACTGCACAAACACAAACTGTCCTTGTATAGTTTTCATTGTATGGGCCTTTTCAAAAGCTTTATTCAGCAGCAACAGCATACTGTATCCATCTAGCCATTTGCCGGTAAACTCAACAAAAGCAAATGACCTTGGACATGGAGCAGCCAACAAACTAACAATTACCACTACCAGCTTTTTACACTAAGTTGGTGAATGGCGACCCTTAACTAGTCTAGACTAAATAATTCACAAAGAACACATTCTTGAATTCTGTCTGTATTTTTTTTAAATTAACGTAATGTAACATTCTCATTTTCCACTAGATATTTTCCTCTACATCTCATTGGCAATTTCGATGTCGGCACGCTCTGCAGCAGCTGACCACTAAGGAGCGAAAGTACAGTGACGTGTCATAACTGCCAGATTCAAACTGTGCTTTCATGCTATGGTTGGTGCTCAGCCCTTGTCATATATCACAACTATGCAGTGTTTTTAACCACATAATGTTTATTTTAGGTTTCAGACATTTAAATTGATATAATTTGGAAGCAGCAATAATAATTCATTCAAATATTTTTGCCGACATGTTTTATTCATGTCAGATACGCAGTGTATACTATAAAGTTGACTCTATTCTTCTCCCAGTTCACCGGCCACTTACTTTCATGTATTTCGGGAGAAACTGATGAATTCACGCGCTGTAATAAATCCAACAGACAGGAATCTCTGAACTGCGGCCCAAACAAACATGGCGGCGCCCATCTCACGTTACAGCTCCAGATCATTTATAAAGGTTTTTAATCAACAGAACAAACTCACTTACACGTATTTGAGAATCGGAATAGAAGATAGTTCATGACATGGTAAGCAAGTTTGTTAATATTTCGAAATAATTGCGATACATCAGCCATACAGCGCTATTTTGGCTGTGGTGAATCACGTGCCAAGCATGACGCGTCACCATGGAAACGTGGAGGGGGGGGGGGGGGGGTGTGGGGGGGGGGGGGTTGATTGCGATGCCGGCTCATGATCGTGATGTCTGTCAGCCATCGCAATGGACGATGTCATCGTCTATCAGGCCAACCCTAGCTAGTGGACACATGCCAAATGAATTTGAGCCAGCTGATTCTATTTAGCAATACAAAGGCCACTGAACAGTTTACTTTACATATATTTAGAGGGTTGTGACTAAGAACACGAAGTAGCTGACAAGGACATGTGTCCTCAGCCACATTCAGTGACTTGCCTTGTATTTTTCTATTCCCATTGAAACTCAAGAGATATCAAATCACTGACTATGAAAGACTGTTTTACATTTCAAACAACAATCTGTTCTAGAGTGTCGACCCAAATGCTCTTGTGTCCTCTTGTGCGGCGCTTGAACTGACTCGTGATGCACGAAAGAAGAAAAAAAAAACCTTCACCTCATCTCTCGGTTACCCTCCATGTTCTCCCTCCAGCAAGCCCAGTCAGCTGAACCCAGCACAATAAAAGTCCTCAGTGACTGTAAACCATACCGTTTGCCTCTCAGCCTAAAGCAGCCTGGGATGAAACATGAGCGGCATGCATACACAGGCAGAGAAACAGAGCTCCATCTGTGAGAGTGGCTCTGGGCAGAGGGTGCCCTTTCTGAGATCACATTCTCATTTGAAAATCTTGACCTTAACAAGGGATCAGAAGAGAAAGTGCAAAAACGCTTTTTAGGCATCAATGCAACATTGGTAATACTAAAAAATTAACTCTGAGAAACAAATAATTGAATTGGCTTGGCATAAACAAGGATTTTTTGTGTCTTATGGAGCTTGAATGGTTTAATAGCACTTGACTGAATGATAGCTTATTCATATAATGTAGTGCAGCCAAAGGATGACAGAAAAAACGGAAGCTGTTAAATTGCATTAAATATTTTAAAACGGTAAGCTGAAAAAAATTAAATCGCTAAATTAACACGTTATATGTGTGTGTGTGTGTGTGTGTGTGTGTGTGTTTATATAACATTTATAATTATGATGGGTATGGAAGTAAAATAATGTCAAATGTTTTTGAAACAAAAAGCATGTTGAATTGCACCAATTGAAAAAAAATATGCATGCGTTAACCATGCTTGCATTTTAATCCATTGTATTTTTAAGGCTTGCATTTTTATGGGCTGAAATTCAACATGGTTGAATATTTAAGCTGTGAATATTTCAATTAAAAACATTTCAAACACATTTTCAATATTAAAAATTCAATACTCCATATTCACCTTTCATATTTCACTTTAGAGGCACCGATAGTTGATTGGTGGAACTATCGTTATCGGCACAA
Source organism: Tiaroga cobitis (assembly GCA_030578255.1). Lineage (NCBI taxonomy): Eukaryota > Metazoa > Chordata > Actinopteri > Cypriniformes > Leuciscidae > Tiaroga > Tiaroga cobitis. The sequence continues at coordinate 23,739,597 of CM060600.1, forward strand.
ATCCACACCGGTAGTTTTTCCGGGTTGCGTCCATTGCTGGAGCGGCTGAGAAGTGCGCGCGGTCATTACACAGCACGAGAGCGCTGGGAAGAGACTGCTGGCATTATACAGAGCGAGAGCGGCCTCTAGAGGACAAATAACAAACTATCACTGGCTGAGTTGTTTACGTTAACACGTGAGGTAGCGCGCAGCACGGAGAGAACACGCAGCACAGAGAGCGCTGACATTTCAGACGCGCATTTAAAACACCGACAGCGAAACGGTATGAATACAGAGCACTAAAGTACATATTGCCATATCATTATAAAGTAATTCATTTGTTGACTAGATGCTGCATCAGCAGAGAAAGAACAGTAGTTTGCCGTCGAGGCTGTGAGGACTCTAACATTACCTCAGTCAAGCGGTTTATAACAATTGTGACAAAAACACACGCAGACCTGACCCAAATGTTTTATGGCGCAATTGTTACCATCTATTTGCATTATTTTATATCCGGCTGGTCACTTTTATGTATTCATTAGCCGACGAAATTGCATAAAATTAGTGACGTGATTGCTTTCTCAACATTGATGTTCATGCAGCCGACAGAAACAAACAAATCAGAAACGCGTTCGATTTAAGATCTTTTTAATTACAATACATCTTGTTATTTTGATTAGGTAATCATCAGGTGTTCTAAAATAGAAGCAAATAAAGTGAGAGGCTATATTACATATACATAATACAGGTCTTTATTACATTTTAATGGCCATCTTTAAGCATGGCTCTTTGGAATTATATGAAATGGTAACACTTTACAATAAGATTCCATTTTTAGCATTAACTAAGGTTAATACAAGTTGTAGAAGTTTTAATTCTTATTTGATCTGTTATTATCTTAGTTAATGTACTATGAACATGAATGATAAAGGTACAATTGTATTGCTCATATTAATACATGCTGTAAAAACGTATATTGCATAATGCATATAGTTCATGAAAGCTAGCTAATACATCCTTGTTTACAAATGGGACTTGCAAAGTGTTACCTGTGAAATGTATGTATGTTTCTAGGTTATAGCTAACGAAACCTGTAATATTTTAATGTTTAAATTATTTTCTGTATAGAGTTTTAATATATTCATATTTATATATTTATTTAATTTAGCACATTTCAGTTCAGCACCGTTTTATTGTGAGTGTTATGTTTGTTTTTAATCCAGTATCCATTTAAAAAAATATCGGTTGAATTATCGGTTATCGGCATGTATGGTCAAACCTAAATATCGGTATCGGTAAAATCCACTATCGGTCGACCTCTATTTCACTTCCAAAATTTTCAAACTGTTTAAAAATACAACCTATAATATTCAACAGGCAAATTTCGGTCCATTTTATTTCGCCTTGAAAATTCGCTTCCACAAATTCAGTGATTCAAATTCGACAGTAAATTCAACGTCGACATCCAGGAACTGCAGGAAAAGCAGTAGATTACCGATCATAATCTCAATCTGCTGTAGTCGGCTTTACCAGCAGGGGGTGCACGCGCGTGTTGACAAGCACCAAAGCAACAGGAGAGGCCTTCACAAAACTTCATTTGCTGAAATGGACAGAACGATGAGTACGAGTTATAATTTATATGTGTATGGAAAAGGTTGATTAAGACACAAAACACACGAGCGTTTACTCAAGTGTCTTATGAGACTTATTTTTACCCCCGTGCAAAGTAAGGTGATTTGTCCACTGCAAAACTAAATTCTCTCGCCGTTGGCATTGATATTAAGTTTTAGTAAAACAACTGTAATACACTGAGACAGAGTGAATTGTTTGTTTTAGTCACTATGACGGAATACTAAATTGATGGCTGGGTTTTGGCAAAGGCAATTTTATTTAGGCTAAATGTAGCATCATTAAATACAACCCAATTACAATTATAAATTAAATTCAGCAATTAAAAATTACATCTCTACCATGATATCTGGCATCTCTGTGTTATAACGTGAATTGCCAACCGCCATTATCCAGGGCTGCGTACAGTAGGGGTATTTGTCATCTTATTTTATATCTTTTTGTCCATTTGGAGCGCGCGTCACGTCACCTATTAGCGTCGCGCCTGCCACAAGATCTCTCACTGTTTACATGAACCAGACACTCCGATGAGAGCACATAAAGTGCAATCCATCTCTTATTTACCATTTTCATCTTATCGTAGGCTATATTTTATTCGCTCCTTTGCCCGTATTGGAGCGCGTCTCGTGGCTCTTACTAAGCGTCGGGCCAGCCACACGATCTCACTATTTTAATCTACCAGACACTCCGATTGATGCACATGTGCAAACAGACAGTGCAATCCTGACCTGCTCTTATTTAGCCTATCTATTTGTCATCTTATTTTATTCGCTCTTTTTGTCCATAATGGAGCGCGCGTCGTATTGGAGCCATCTTCGCAGTAGTGAACGCGCCGAGAGAAATGCTCAATTCATACGGATTACATTGAGAGTAGTCTATTTATTTTCGTTTTGAATTGTTTCGTTTAAAAGTAGGCTAGACATTTCTACCTTGATGTATTTATCATGCCTGTCAGAAATGTGCAATGCAAAAATTTCATGATTTTATTGCTATGCCTATATATCTGCTTTGCTTCTTAAATCCAGGGAATTGGTTGATCAAACATTGATTGAAATTAAGATACAATTTATTAAAAACGAAATTCACTTTAAAGAAAGGCTTTCTAAAAAACAAAACGTAATGGAGTGGTCAAAATCATTCTCCTTCAGAATGTCAATCGGAGACTCAGGCAACTGTAATAGGGAGAGATCTTGTGGCTGGCGCGCCACGAAACGCGCTCTATGGGACAAACGAGCAAATAAAATATAAGATAAGATGGCAGAAGGGTAACTAAGAGCAGGATTACATTGGCTTTGTGTTTTCGTGCATCAATCGGAGTGTCTGATAGATTAAAACAGTGAGAGATCGTGTGGCTGGCCCGACGCTTAGTAAGAGCCACGAGACGCGCAAAGGAGCGAATAAAATATACGATAAGATGAAAAAATGGTAAATAAGAGATGGATTGCACTTTATGTGCTCTCATCGGAGTGTCTGGTTCATGTAAACAGTGAGAGATCTTGTGGCAGGCGCGACGCTAATAGGTGACGTGACGCGCGCTCCAAATGGACAAAAAGATATAAAATAAGATGACAAATACCCCTACTGTACGCAGCCCTGGATAATAGCGGAGACAATTCACGTTATAACACAGAGATTACCAGATATCATGGTAGAGATGTAATTTTTAATTTATAATTGCTGAATTTAATTTATAATTGTAATTTGGTTGTATTTAATGATGCTATATTTAAATAAAATTGCCTTTGCCATCATGTAAAACCCAGCCATCAATTTAGTATTCCGTCATAGTGACTAAAACAAACAATTCACTCTGTCTCAGTGTATTACAGTTGTTTTACTAAAACTTAATATCAATGCCAACGGCGAGAGAATTTAGTTTTGCAGTGGACAAATCACCTTACTTTGCACGGGGGTAAAAATAAGTCTCATAAGACACTTGAGTAAACGCTCGTGTGTTTTGTGTCTTAATCAACCTTTTCCAAACACATAAATTATAACTCGTACTCATCGTTCTGTCCATTTCAGCAAATGAAGTTTTGTGAAGGCCTCTCCTGTTGCTTTGGTGCTTGTCAACACGCGCGTGCACCCCCTGCTGGTAAAGCCGACTACAGCAGATTGAGATTATGATCGGTAATCTACTGCTTTTCCTGCAGTTCCTGGATGTCGACGTTGAATTTACTGTCGAATCTGAACCACTGAATTTGTGGAAGCGAATTTTCAAGGCGAAATAAAATGGACCGAAATTTGCCTGTTGAATATTATAGGTTGTATTTTTAAACAGTTTGAAAATGTTGGAAGTGAAATATGAAAGGTGAATATGGATTATTTAATTTTTAATATTGAAAATGTGTTTGAAATGTTTTTAATTGAAATATTCACAGCTTAAATATTCAACCATGTTGAATTTCAGCCCATAAAAATGCAAGCCTTAAAAATACAATGGATTAAAATACAAGCATGGTTAACGCAATGCATATTTTTTTTCAATTGGTGCAATTCAACATGCTTTTTGTTTCAAAAACATTTGACATTATTTTACTTCCATAGATGGGTGACGAAAAATATTTAACTTATTTTAATATCTTTAACATCTATTTTAATATAATATGCATACATATTCAGAACTTAATACTAAAGTTAGTCATAACAAAAGTGTTCGATGTGTCTCAAAAGCATGTGCGCTAACCAGTAGACCACAATGGCATCACATACCAACTTAGACATAATTACAAACACTTAGTCGAATTGTAATTTATACATTTACACCGACGGCCACCAATTTGTTTGAAATAGCGGGAAATTATTCCTAGCTGGGGAGAATGAGCTCTCAGCATTGCAAGTAATTGCACGTTATGACATAATAAGCCTGTGTCAACCACTGCAAAAAAAAAAAAAAAAAAAAAAAACGAGGCCACACTGAGTGGGTAATGGAGACAAACAGCAGTGTTCTCCTCTCTACTCAGCCTGTCCCTAAGGACTCATCTGACAGGGCAAATAAAGTCAGTGTCGTTCTTTGCTCAGTGTTTCACACATTCAATTTTCTTTATCGCTTTACAGAAACTCTCTCAATCGCGCAACCTTTAAGAGCATCACAATGCAAACAACTTGGAAATATATATACATATATACGTATTTCCTCCCCTCCTCCTGTCACAAATCACTCCAGGCAGTGATTCAATTAATTTCCCAAATCCAATCAGTCTTGGGCCAGTCTGGAATAAGCACAGACCTCCAGGGAAGCATTTCCTTAGCGTTTTATAGCAATCCTTTCAATTAAGTTGAGATTATTACCTGGAGGTGATTAAAAGGTGATTCGATTAACCCAGCCCCCATTAACTGAGGTTGAGGGGTGTGCCCTGAATGCGTTTCCCATCCTGCCGCGGACTGCATGTGAGATTGTTTATTTGCACTAAATGATGCACATGAGATCCATCCACATATGTCTAAATTATTCCATCTATATGCTCATGGACAACATATTCTCAATGGTCCATCAATATAAATCAAAAACTGAATCCCAGTATGCATTCTAGCCAATATAGTATGCCAGATTAGTGCATCCGCAATCATGAAGCAGATACTGAATAGTACATTTGAGTGTGCAAATCTTATATCGTTTGGGGTCAACAAGATTTTTTTAATTAATACTTTTATTATTGAAGTAAAGATGTATAATGTTACAATAGATTTCTATTTTAGATAAAATAGTGTTTTTAAACTTTATATTCATCAAATTTAAAAAAATATATATTAAGTAGCACAATTGTTTTCAACATTGATAATAATAATAAATGTTTCTTACACACCAAATTTTTTTATATATTTATATTTTAAAATATATTAAATTAGAAAATGGTTATTTTAAATTGTAATTATATTTCCCAATACTACTCTTTTTACTGCATTTTTATCAAATAAAATTAGCCTTGGTGAGCATAAGACACTTCTTTCAAAAAAAAAATATATATATATATATATAAACGTAATGATCCCAAATGTACGAACAGTAATGTATACATCTATTCATATAAATCACCAGAAGTCATCTGAATTGGGATACAGTCAAAAAATAAAGATGGGCTTGGTGATGAGCCTCCAAGATCCTGATTTAATTACACACACTCGACAATCAAACATATTCTTACAAAATAAATCGCCATGATTTGTCATTTCAGCAGGCTAAAACTCCACACCGCAGAGCCTAATATGAATTTGGCACAACGACAGTTTTCCAGTCCGAGTTGAAATGATTAAACACTAATGGAGGAGAAAAACAGGGGAAGTTGATATCGACTACCACTGAGCGCATTCATTAATTTGCCTTTTCATTCATTTCCAAAAACTTTATTTGTTCATCTGTTGTCCCCATTTGTAAAACTCACACAAAAGTCACAAAGTCTCATAAAAATTAAAAAGTTCTTTAAATTGCGAAGAATTACACAGAAAGTAAGTAAAGAGCGGTCCTTTTATAATCACTGAAGCTGTCGGTCAGTTCAATATGATACTATAGAAGAACAATGGTACATTTAATTATATACTTAGAATATACTTATATACTTAGTAGATGAATACTTAATTTTTCCCAATAATAATTAGTTTTTGCTCAATACTGTTGTTAAAAGTTAATTTTATCTGGATCTCAACTCAGGCTCAGTGTTTTACTGTCAAATGTGCATTTCCAAGAAATAAACATGTAATATTATTACTAACTGCACTTATTAACGCAAAACAGTAGTAATTTAACCCTCTGATTATCTTCATTTAGGGTGTACACTTGTTATCTTTGGGGTCTCCAGGGACCCCAGACAATAACATTGCATTTTGTAACAGTATAATATATATTTTTTTTACAAATGTAATTTTACTCTGTTTATTAATGTTTTTACTCAACATTTGTGCAGTTTTTGGAGGATTTTTGATATTTTTTAAATTTCTAAAAAATAAAAAATAAATATTTAAATAAATAGGTTTTTTACAAAAAACAGCATTTTATGTAAAATTCACTTTATAAAGGACCCAGATTTCTAACTTTCATTTATGGGGATAACATGGATAATTGTACATGATTTAATGTAAGACTTTTGCCCTTTTTTTGGAAAATGCAGTTTTAAAATAAAAAAATTCACTTTAACCACTATATTGCTATAGAGCTCCATTATTTGCTATTTGCTGTTTGATTAACCAAAATACATCTTTTCACAAGTTGGATTCAGTTGGATTGAGTTGGATTCATTTATAAATATTTTAAAATCAAAATTATAAAAAAGAATTATATACTTTTGGTCAAAGTTTAGCATATTTTGTATTGAAAAAAGTTCTTCAATAATGTTACTTTATGATTAGAATCAAACCTGAACAAGATGTTACAAAGAGAAATGTTGGAGTCTTTAGATTTTATCATTTATTTCAATTATCTGTTTTTATCTGTGTGTGTGTGTGTGTGTGTGTGTGTGTGTGTGTGTGTGTGTGTGTGTGTGTGTGTGTGTGTGTGTGTGTATTTTCGTTGTGTCAGTGTCACCAATTTATATTTGTGGTGGTTCTGAATTTTATTTGACAAATTATAAGACTTTTTTATAGCCGTACAAATGTATTCCTGTGTGTGTGTGTGTGTGTGTGTGTGTGTGTGTGTGTGTGTGTGTGTGTGTGTGTGTGTGTGTGTATTTTCGTTGTGTCAGTGTCACCAATTTATATTTGTGGTGGTTCTGCATTTTATTTGACAAATTATAAGACTTTTTTTTTATAGCATTACAAATGTATTCCTGTGTGTATGTGTGGTTGTGTGTGTGTGTGTGTGTGTGTGTGTGTGTGGTGTGCATGATAATTTTGCATTGTGGATGTTTTTTACATTATTGGAAGTGTGCCATTTCATTTCTGTCCATGTGATCTGCGTTGTTTCTGATTTTGATGATGAATATTATATATTTACTATGCGGGGTCTCCAGGGACCCCGAAGACAACAAGTGTGACTATTTTTTTCACGCCAACATAATAACAGATATCATTCCAAATTATTATTTTTTTTGTAGATCTATGAAGTGTTAAGAGCTGTAGAAAGTTTCATACCATTTGGACAAAGAGAACATTTTTTTTAATTTGACCAAAAGTCATTTGCGGGTTAAAAAGACCCCAAAGATAACCAGAGGGTTAATGATTAAAATCTCTTTAAGATAAAAAAGGTATTTGGATGTGTTGTTAAAAATGAGCAAGTTGTTGAACAAGCACTTCTGGCAAGTGTTTGCAAAAAACTGCAAGAAGACGGATGCATCTCTGCAACCGCACCAGGAGGTGTGGGCTTGAACAATTTTCAGGTAATATAAACAACCCAACAGTGAATTGACAATGAAGAGTGTGGTTTTGGCTGTTTTTTCCTGGATTCAAAAACCCAAACATGATTCTAGATATAGAGGAACATCCAGGGATGAACGAATTACCTTTCAAAGACGTTTGAATCCAAGGCTAAAACCTTTTTGCATTCAGAACAGGTTGAAATATTACTTGAGGCCGCAAAACTATCTGTTGAGGGACATTCACCTTGACGCTGAGCAAACAGAACCAAAAGACCGCCTCTTCAAGCCCCTGAAGGCACACCATGCTTCTGATTACGCATAGATTAGAGGCACGAGGCGGAATGCTTGTGGCGAGCCGTGGCTGAACTTCACACGCTCAGGATGGCTCCATTCATCAAGGCTGTCGTGCAGGCTAGCACTGTGTGCTTGGCAAACAACACGTCATTAAAGCCGACAGCTGCTAACTCATACATAACTCAGCCGTTAGCCTAGCATAGCGCCTCCCGCCTCTCAAACAGTGATTTAGGAGCTGCTGAATCCACACATCAATATCAATTACAGATGCTAAAAGGTGTGTTTAGGGGAGCCCTGAGGTACACCGGGTGAAGGCAGAGTAATGTGCGAGAACTTTATAACGGTGAAAGCTAACAGACTGCCACTCGGCAGTGCTGATGAATCTGGAGAGGTTGTACATTTTCTTTTTTACATTAAATGTACATATGAAATGAAAAAATATCTTATTTTTTTTCCAGTTTAAAATGTTAAATTAATAAGTATTTGCATCACAGACTCTTGTTTTGACAACCCAGTCAGTTAGCATTAGATGCAAAAATATACAACTTAATGGGTAAGACAAAGCTTGAAAGTGAGAAATACAACAAATTACTAATGATCCAACTAACCATAAAAAGGAAATGAAGTATTTGGACTTGTTTTATGTATTCGTTTTTTATGACATTGTCTGAAGCTACCTAGCAGGGCCAACTAGCAGAGACTAACTGCATTATTCAGATTTCGAAGCATTCTATGTTTCTAAACAAACCTAGCTACGTATATCAAAGTACATCCATTCATCATTTACCCCATAATATGGCTAATACTAAACAAATATTTGGCCTAGAGTTTGTTATGTGTTGGGCTGCTAAATCACACTTTTGCTGTTTTACATTTACAAGAACTTGCACACACAAAACTTAAAAAAATCATAAATTTTCCAATTCAGCCCATATTATGTTGATAAATTAATGGGTAGTAATACATTGATGGGACTTATTCAGATCATGGTAATAATAATTGATTTAAGTGTTTGCTTTTCAGGACACTTTTGCGGAAAAGTACTGCGTTGAGTTGCCACTTAAACTAAGTAGTGACATATTTTGTCTTTCATATTGTGACGTACATAAGAGTGTAACAGATTATCGAAAAACGTAAAAATATAGGGCGGAGACTTGGTGCTATTAATAAGTTGTTGTCACTTAAAAGTTAAAAGTGAATGTGAGATTGGAGTCGATTGCAGCGGAGCGGGATACAGTTCGGCATACATTGGCATGACATTTCAATCAAATATAACAAGGTCTAAACAATTTTTTAAAATGAAGCGAATACATGAAAGAATTACTTCACAATAAGATCTATAACACACTATAACATCTATAATGAATTTTCATTTGTCAATTATGGGTCCTGAAGCAAAATCATAAGAGAAGAGAACCATTGGCCAAAGGCAAAAAATAGCCTACATACACAATCACACATACAGTACACACAAACAACAACACAAAACACACAACAGCTCTCTACTGATCAAACATAGGCATACTGGAATTCCTGGCATTTGTATCCGTGTAATCCATTCTCCATTCCCTAACCTTGTAGAAACCCTCTCTCCTCATAGATAAACCTATTCTGGTGTCTCATTCTCAGGAAACACTGCTGAAAGTACATTTTCTCAGAGAAAGGGAGGGAAAAAAAGACAGAGAACCTTAATCAGAATTCTCAGCACAGCGGCACAGAGCCATTTCTGTGAGAGTAAACTGCAAGACAAGTCAATCTGTTAGATGCACTCAATCTTTTTTAAGATGCCTCAACTAAATGCACTTCAGTAAAACTCATAAATCAATTGCAGGCATAGAGCCATGAGTGGGCAATTCAGTGCCGGCGGGGGTGACGGCGTAATCAGGCTCCTAGAAAATATTCTTCTGGTGTGTGCGCAAGTATTTCTGTGAATCATTTACCTCCTCACCCCGAGTCACACCGACATACACAAACACGCGTGCATTCATGTATGGGATGCACAAGTATAGTTTTCTAATGGTGGTGATTTAATTAGCATGCTGACAGCGTAAAAACCCGGTACAAAACATTGTAATACCTTATGTTATGTTTAAATTTTTTATCTTCAAAGCATCATGGCTACTGTCACATATACGTTCTGATGGACCTTTATGGTCATCAGTATATCGGAAACACTGCTTTATGGTGCTCTGCAGAAATATTTCTGGTAGTGACAGTGTTCTTCCAGGCTGTAGGCAATCTAACAAGCCCCGGCAGCCAGCGCCCTGATTAGGCAGTACAGATCTGCTTGCCAAGACAACTGCATTTCCCTTGCAAAGCAGCTCTCCGCAGGCCAGATGAAAGAGCGAAGGATGACAAGAAACACATTCAACATCTCCTGCTTTCAGGCTCCTGCTTCGGTAGGTTTGACATTCACAATGTCGACTTTAAAGACGCACAAGAGGCAGAAAACAGAGCAACGCATACTTGAAAGACAGTAATATACTAGTAATATACAGTATTAATATACTATTAAGTATTTTACAACCCGAGATGTAGGCTGCTACACCACCTTTTTTTTTGGTTTTAAACTCATTCATTTCCAAAATAGTTGAAAAGAATCCAGAACAGTGAGATGTCCACAGAGTGCCGACGTAATGGATGAAATCACCCATTCAAATTTGAATGATGACTCACATCTACAAATTAAAAATAAATCAAATAAATACAAATAAAATACAAAGCAAAGCTAAACTAAAATCCATTCTTTTAAAATGCTACAAGTGAACTTAGGCACCACAACATAACATACAGTATTACAGGGGTCCAGACTGTGATATATATATATATAAAAATGACATACACTTTCATTATTTTATCATGATTTATAGAGAGTCAGGTGGACACTTGGTGTTGATCCTTGCCAAAAAAAAGTCTGACTTTTCGAGAGTACCATTACAATTTAACTTAGTGCAAGACTAGGTTTAGTCAAATCTTTATAACTCAAAACAAACAATTCCACCAAAATTCCCATAAATAGTAAAATGTATGCCCAAAACATTTAGTTCATGAAAGAGTTTCTTACTCATTCCAAATCAATTACCTGAGCTTAGCTGAGAGCTAATTACCTGTGGGAGACCTAGGATAAATCTTTAACCTAATTGAAGTTGAGACCTGGGATTAGCAGTTTATTTCTGAATACTGAACATCAGCATTTGCAAATGACTCAATGACAGCATTTCAGCTTTCCATAATTTACATTATCTTTGGCCCTGCCTTGTTTTCACTGCTTTCACCATTTATGTGCTATCAAATGCATTTATTTTTTGTTGTTGCCGTTTCAATTTTCAAATAAACGCTCACAACGATTCACACACACACACTAGAAGACTATCAACAAAAACGGTGTTCCACAATCTCTTAATTCTCCCGCAGTAAATATTTTCGTAGCATGTGGATGCTTCCAGCAGCAATGAATATTGTTAATTAGCAGCGATAAATGATCCAGTGACAGAGCGATGAGAAGATGTGACAGGCCGCGTCTCCAGTGTGGCTGAGAGCCAGAAGACAACACACAGAGTGGGGCTTCACCAGAAACCTGTTCCCCCTCCCCATAACTACTACACCCACACACATGCTGGATTATCTCTCTCACACATCAAACGTAGACAAGCAGAGACTAAGCAAGTACAATCAAAATTAATACTCACTGGTAAGTATGACACATCACAGCAGTGCAATACTTTATCAAAAAAATCTATTTGTATGTAAATTGAGAGAATACATGGAATCTTTGTAACTTAAAAATCCACTGTACCGCAGGACTGTAGATGAAATGCAAAAACACAAAAACATTCAAATAAATTATATTGCTGATAATCTACCATTCCAGTAACCAGATTAGAGTAGGTCACTCAAGAACTGGATCAGTAACATTTGTGAATGAATGATTTAGACAAGTTTTGTGAAATGAAATGCATCAAACTGATCAAAATTAAAACGCAAGACATTTACAATGTTACAAAAGGTTTCTATTTCAAATCAATGCAGTTTTGAACATTCTACAAAGAATCTTGAAAAAAACTGTATCAAGGTTTCCACAAAAATATTAAGCAGCAAAAACTGTTTTCAACATTGATAAGAAGAAGAAATTAAATTTCATGAGCACCAAATCAGCATATTAGAATGATTTCTGAAGGATCATGTGACACTGAAGACTGGAGTAATGATGCTGAAAATTCAGCTTCACAGGATTAAATTATTTTTTTTGAAATATATTGAAACGTAATATTGACATATATTGTTCTTTTGAATTGTAATAATATATCACATTACTGTCTTTACTGTTTTATAATCAAATAAATGCTGCATTGGCAAACAGAAGAGACTGACCCCAAACATTTGAGTGGTCTTGGTGTGGTCTTGAGAACAATAAAGCAAAAACACCATGATCTGACTTCTCCACTGTCGAGTTATTGGACAGTTTCTTATTTTTAAGGTTAAAATGCAGTGTAAATATACATTTAATGCTGGGATTATGTTACACTAGAGCTGCATGATTCTGGATAAATTGAGAATCACGATTTTATCCGCAATCAATTTAAAATGTTTAATTAACTAGATTTTTTTTTTTAGTCGGTTTGAATAAATGATTCACTGACTCATGAAGACTTCACTTGTTTCATTACTGGATGAATCAGTATGTTTCAACAAATCTCCTATATGAATGATTCAATGACAAATTAATTTTTTAACAGTCACTGAGTCAATTTACTATCAAAAGGTGATTTACTTCATTTTGATCACTACTGTAGACATCAGTGTTCATATCCGAACTATAAACTTTTATCCCAGTACTTCTGTTATAATTATTATTATAACACAGAAATAATGATACTGTGTTGAAAAGACTGTTTGTGAATCTGTTTCCTTTGACATCTGCTTTCTCTGGGTCAGGGGTCAGCGCGGACGCAGATTTGAATGGTCGCTGTGATCATACTTGTCAAAGGTCAGACATCGCCGAAACATTGTCTTTCATGAATAAGATCGACTGGGTGTTTGAATCTAGATTAAGATTTTTTTTAAGGTTAATTGTGCAGCTCTACGTTCTCCTTACATCTAAGGATACGTAAGGGATTACGCTGAGGTTTTGGTTAAAATGAGGACTAAGATTTTAATCTAACTACCCACTAAGCCAAGCTCGATTCAAAAAGATCCACATCCAACAGGGAGTAGAGAACATCTCAGACGCTAAATGGTTTATCAACTAGGATTTACGCTACTTTGTATTTCCTAATCGTAGCATCTCCATCTAATGCAGTCTTTCAGAAATAGAAAAAAAAAAAAAAAGAAAAAACTGTCAGGCATTAAATTGAATTTTGTACCACCTAAAAGAATCAAAGCGTTCGCCTTTTATCCATTCGAAACAATACATCAAAGTCACGTCAAATCCTTCCCTAGGTTTCCCGTTTTCACAGAGGTTAAAATTACACCTGGAAATGGAGATGTTCAATTATTCAGCAGAGGCAGGGACAGCTTTCAGCTCTCTAATCAGAACTGAGCCTAAACCAGTGAAGCAGGCTTTACCCAGCACACAGAGCAGAAGCTGTCATTTCCTCTCCTCCTCCTCCTCCTCTCATTCTCTGCTCACATTGAGGAGAGAGGCATTAAAATAGTGCAGTAATATTATGCATTGCTCCATGCAGACGCTGATGCAATCAATGTTCTATTTCATATGAATCCCCCTGGGTGAGGAACGATGGGGGTGAGAGAGACGGCAAGTAAAACAGAGAGAGAAAGATCCACAGAGATGCAGAGAACGCGACTGAGCCAGCAGTATTTCTCCATGCAGAGATTCTCGGTGCTGTGGTCACGGGCCCGTGGGAGCAGAACAGTGCAGGCCTGCAGCTGATGGGCCGCTGACAGCAAGGCATTTTCCCACTCTGTTTACACAAGCTGCCAAAGCACTGTGCTATAAAACCACACTGTGCACTGCCAAAAAAGCCGCTAGCTGATCTGGGAACATTCTACAAACTAATCTTTTAATTAAACTCCATTGCAGTGTTTCCCCTACCATTGGGTTTGGGGGGGGGGGGGGTATGTGATGGGGGGGAGGGTGACCCGTCCTCCCTGAAAGAATGACAAAAATATATTACAAAACAAAAAAACGGACGCGCGAGCTACATACTTTAGCGGCTATGATTTTTCAGATGCCGAAAACACGGATGGAATCGCGGAATCCAGTCATAAAAACGAAATTTTACTGTACCACGCGGAATTTCACGGAATTTGTAAATGTTTTGATGAATAAATAAAAAGCAGTTCAGTACACTCGAAATCAAACCGCGATATAGACTAGTGTGTGAATATTAAACTGCAAAAAGACAATTTAAATACGAATCCTGCATGTTTTGTGTGAATGAATGGGGCAGACGACACGCAGTTTCATTTACCTCACACACACTGAAGTGTGTGACGCTCGCGCTGTTTTTTGCCTATATGAGGACACAAAATAATACATGACCTTCATCTTCAGACTCTAGACCCACTCTGACATGAATGGCAAAATGACAATAAACTTAAAGCTGCAGTCCGTAGCTTTTTTTGGGTTAAAAATTATCCAAAATACATATTTGAATACATAACCAGCCAGTGTTCAAAACTATCTGCTTGCCGTAACTCGATTCAAAGCGGTAAGCTTGTAATAATGTGTTTAATTTCAGTGGTACTGGTGGATTTCCGCGGGAGATTCGAGCATGTCTTTGCGTCACATCTGTACACATAAAGAAGGAGTCTCGGCTAGTAGGCTGTATTGCGTGTGAGGATGCTGGAGGTGGAGATTTATAGCCTTTTCTCACAGCACTTGATATAATTAAACTTATCAATTTGATTGTGGATCCAGAAAGGTTTAAACGACAATCACCAGTGACAACAGATTCACCCGCTGTAAAATGCAAAAGACTTCGTTCGGACTTCGGAGTGGCAACAGAGACTGTGACCCATGCGAAAACAAGGATACATATCGGAAGGACATTACATGTAGTCACGCAATGCTTGCTTACGTTGTTAACATTAACAATTTGAGAACAAAGTATAATTTGTACGGTTTTGCGTGATATGATAACTTATAAGCGATTGTTAGATTTAATCAGCGCGATTTACTGCAATGTCAGAACCGGAACAAAGGTGGATGTTTCTTACTAGTTCAGATGACATTTTCCGGTGAAAATTATTATGTTGGTCATACTTCCAGTTCCAAAAAGAATAATCTGTGATTCTGAATGCCAGTATCCACACCGGCGCGGTGACTGACAGCTGCACACTCTCCTCAAACATTGTGTTCATCCGCGCTGTGCCGTGTCGAGGGTGTTGAAGTACATCTCACGTAAAGTTGATAACTCCGCGAAAAACTGCAATTGCAGACTTCGAACAGAGATGGCGACAAAGAGGAAAAACGCCGGACTACAGCTTTAAAGGACTAGTTCACCCAAATATTTGCCTAAAATGGTGCCTATAGTAGGATTTTTGGATAGTAATGACTTCACTGGTTCTTTAATGATTTGTAAGCAAACATCATGGTATCAGACGTTTGATCTAATAAATGTGAAAAAAATTAACATTTAATTTTGTAATTTGTAAAAATGTATTTAATTCTTTATATTAAAATTATATTAAATATATTAAAAAGTTTAAATAAAAAATTATACAGGTTTGGAATGATTATTATTTATATTTTTTGGGGGGTGAACTATCCCCTTAAAAGAAATTGTAGCAGAGCAGTTAAAGAATGCATTTACATTTATGTACATTTTAACCAAAAATCCACTAAAATCAATTATTATCAGCTATACCCCATCAGAACCAACAGCAAATATTTGCAATTCATTCACAAAAATTCTACATGCTCATTTACTAAATATTTACACTAATTTACACTTTACATTTTTTGCCACCAATAAAATTGTTTTTACATATTTAATCCATTCTGTAGATCTTAATGAATCCATTGTGTAGAATTTTTCTTTCTTTCACAAAAAAACTAACAAAAAAAGTGTGCATATTACATATACAGTAAGCCTGATAACTTGACAAAGCTAAATCAATCTGATGTCGAAAAAAATGACAGAAGAAACCTGATCCTAGATCAGCACTTCCTCACTGTGACAGGAAGAGTAATTCACTCAGGTGTGAATGAGTTATTAATTCGGGTACAATGATAAGAGCACAAAGACGCAAACTAACAAGTAAAAAGAAAAGCATTTGAACAATAGGACAAGAAAGACAACGAAAAGAGAACTGTCTTATCATATCACATGCCCCAAGAGATCTCAGCTTTAGATCTGCCCAGTAAACCGCAGTGCCACTCTCATTTACGGCAGACCAGCGTGATGAGCAAAGCTATTCCCAGAACACAGATGCCAGAGGCTGAACAGTCTTTCACGCACAGTCCGTCTGAGGGATTCACTACTTCAGTTGGCTCACATTTATAACAACGTTTGGTTGTGGGAAGGCCTACGGAGATCCCTGGTAGAAGATATACTATTTCTATTAGCAAGTGTCATAAAGATGTCATGGGATAGACCTCAGATTGATTGCATTTGTTGCAGAGAGAAAGAGAGAGAGAAAGAGAAATGTTTTTGTGTTATCGTTCTAAACACAAACCATTAAATTAGAAATCCAAACCTACACACGTACAGTGCTTCAACACTCACTCCAGTCAAACAAAACAGTGTGGGTGTATCTATTGGCTCTGAGAGATGCATGAATGCCAAAGAAGGTCTTAAATATAAATCCAACCCATGGTTCACTGTTATTTGGCTTGCCACACATTATCCTACAGGAAACGGGTGCTAAATCATTATTCTGCTTATTTAAACATAAATTGAATTGAACACATCTACATTACACTTTTACATTATTACAGCTCCTCTCTCCCCTGTCTGGTTGAACGCTTTGTTTTTGATGAAGCCCCTCCTTCCGAAATACGAAATGTGCTGTGATTGGTTATCTGGCCCAGTGCGTTGTGATTGGCAGTGCCTAGCGCGTGTTCGGGAAATGTCACGCCCCTTCATAACCACAAGCTCTACTCTGATGTAAATATTAACGATGGCGTCAATTTCAAATCATTTCGAGCTCAATTCAGACCCTGACAATGTTAACGAACAAGAGGATTGTGCTGAAAGGATTTCAATCACGGACTTTGCAAGCACGGATCATAGCAACTACATAAAGCTTATAATTGGAACTGTTAATGGAAAACACAACTACAAATAATAACACATACTTACAAGTTGTGATCCATAAACAACAGATTGTCCCGACAAAATGGAAAGGCTATGTCTTTCAGGAGAAGCTTTTGTGCTTGCATTGTACTCTCTTCTGGAAGCTGTTCTCCGTAAAATGTGCCGTACACAGACAAACGTTGAGGTTATAATGTTCAGGAACAGTGTTAAAAATTTTTCCGGACAAACTTTTTCCGGGCAGTAAAAAACAGCGACAACAACTCTTCCTCTTCTCTTAAGCAGCCCAACATGGCCTCACCCCCTTTGTTGCGTGTTCCAGAGGGCAGGGTTTATGTAAATTTTAGGATCCGTGATGTCAGCAACCCGGGACAAAGCTCAATGTAGTCACTACCAACCATTTGTTGTAGTCCTTAAAAAGTGATTTCTGTCAAATAAAATGTCTCCCTTTACATTGAACTTTGAGCGTCGTAACTTTGCAGATGTTGTTTATGCTCAAACAGTAAAATTACACACTTACTAAAGTTAAAATCAGTGAAATCATAATCAAGGACCCCTTTAAGTGTCCAAATATTTTTGGGGCCACTATGACAGAAAAGATTATATGGGATATTCTTCTGCAAAACTGACAGAGAAAAGCTGAAATGTATGACTTAAGTTGTCTTAAATGATTTATGGCTCTTTCAAATCTCATTCAAAATTGAGGGCATATTTTTGGTCATCTGTAATAAGCACTTTGAATTCAGCCGTATATATTTCCTCACCTGATCCCCATTGAGTTTAGTTCCAGACTTCATCTGAGGTTTCTAAAACAGCTCATTTTTCATGAATAGCAAAGCCGCCGCTGATGCTCTAAATCCACAGAAGTTCTCTTTTGAACCCTGTCAGAATGGATTTTAGGTGTTGGTTAATGTCGTTTGTGTGAGACTCTTGGGTTCTCCTGAACATCTTTGTCAGCGGCTGCTGATCCTCCTCTCGCTGCGGTAAAGACTTTTATGCTCAATACTTAATAACAGCTTGTGCTGTCATCTCCACGGTTAGCATCTGATCTCAGCACAGCTGCGGGCTCTCTCTCTCCGCCTGCTGACACCTCACCAGCACCATCCTCACGTCACGCCTCCCTGAAAGCGCAATGTTGTGACATATGTACGTTGTACGCTGAACACACTTCAATAGTGTTTAACTAAAGCAATAAGCCTAAAGAAGAGCTGTGGTATAAACTAAATGGGGTGTTGTGAGGTGGAAACCCCACTTCAATGTGTTAAAAATCACTGAAACGGCATGATTTTACAGAAATGTAAAGGCCAACAATTTTCAATCAATAATAATCGATAAACGACAAAATAAAACACTAAAACCTAAAATGGTTCCATGGCATCAAAGATAAATGTGTAAAATAAGCATGCACAATTAATTCATCTATTTTTGGGCTGAAGCAAAAAAATTCAAACAAAATCTCTAATATTGGCAGATAACCGATGGTCAATTAAATTGACTGTGTTCATTAGCCGAACTGTAGAAGTATGTTTGACACAATAACATGGGAAACAGTTGATGTGAGGTGTGCAAATAATGCTTCAAACATTAATCAAACAAATGCTTTACCTAATCATAACTACCTGTTTAACACTGGAAAATGTTGATGTATAAAAGTAGCTATAACTTTTATTCTGAAAGGCCTACATGGGAGGAAGGGTGTGAAAAGAATCTAAAAAGAAGAAGAATAACACAGCTCAAGTAAATAAACACCTCATTTAAGAGCAAGCCTGAACAAAATCCAACCTATTGCCGCCTCAGAGAAATCAATATGACATACCAAAGTCGTGTTAAATGCACAGCATGACAAAAACACACAGGAAGAAAGACAGAGCCATAAAGAGGTCTAATCTGTGCTTTGCCAAAAAAAAATCTCAATGAATAGAGGGATAAGACTTTCACAGTCTTACATCATGACCTTACCTAGAGACTGATGACTGAAAGCAACACTATGAATTCAGCAAGGTTGAATTGGCATTCAGTAATTACAGTGATGATGACAAAATGCTTTCACACAACAAAACAGCTCTTAGATATTTAACAAAAGTATTTTCATTGCAAAAAGAACAGAGATTAATCATTTCAGCAATTACGCATGTATGGTCAGATCATTTCAATCTATTCAAGAGTCACATAAAAGTATATTGATTAATGATACAAACGAGCTTGAAATGATCTGGGAAATGTTTGCAGGTGTCCGCTCGGATAGGCAGCCTGCCAAGCAACTCTGATTCAATACCATGAATCATGCTCACAATCCCATACCGACTACAGATAAATCAAAACAGGGAGTGAGACTGGAGACGGTCAGATCTTTATTAAATAAACATTAAAAGAGCGAATATGCCGTCTTCAGAGTAAAGAGAACGGAGAACAAAATGTGTGTGTGTTTACACGAGATGGAGGCAAATATTGAAAGAGCCGGAATAAAATGGCATTGTGAATGCAGAACACTGTGGATAATGCGTTTTCCCACAGTAATTTAATTCTCCATCAAACTTTACAAACGGAGTCTATTTATGTGGTATACACACAAATCTAACCTAAAAATCTTAACACAGGTCTTAACCATGGTTCGTTTGGTCTGCTCGTTTCAACTGGTCTGTTGTTTATATTTCCACTCGTCTTCCCTAGAGGCCTCCTCCATGTGTCCTCCTACATTAAGTATGAGCGTGTTAACACTTCCCACTGAATCCATCACTGTCAAACTGAAGATGGAGCGGGTGTGTTTTATAATGCGAGTAAACTTCATTATGGCCTCGCTTGAAAAAAATAAATGCGTAAGTGTGTTTAGTAAATGCTCCCAGGCCTCTGCCGGCACACTTGAGAGTTAGAAAAACAGATTGATTTAATGCGAGGGTGTCAATCACAGCACATTTTGTTGTCGAGTGTATTAGACACAGACACACGACTAGTGTATTAGACTCAAGCTCATGGATGAAAATTGAAATGGAAAAGCCAAAACTTACAATATACACTTATTTATAGGATTGCCACAATACTTAAATTTAAGTAACCTAATCAATAGACTGATTCTTTGTAAAGATTGAACTGAAATGAGTTGATTTGTGACTTGATATATTTTTTGAAAGACATAATTTCATATTTTCGACATTTTTGATTTCACATTGCACTTAGTTTATTGCAAATGCCTTTTCAAAAGACTACAATCAAAAATTGTATATATTTTATATAAAATTCAACCCGCCAAAGTGGCTAGTATGAGTGACTGCGTTAAACGCCACTGCTAAAGGATTTGGCAGGTGTTAGTGTCAAGCCTTGATAATAAAATAAATTAATACGTTTCTTGAGCACCAAATCAGAAAATTAGAATGATTTCTGAGGGATCATGTGACATTGAAGACTGGAGTAATGATCCTGAAAATTCAGCTTTGCCACCAACCACAGGAAAAAAGTCCATTTTAAAATGTATTAAAATAGAAAACATTGAATTTAAATTGTAATAGTATACTGTTTTTAATGTATTTTTTGGATCAAATCAATGCAGCCTTGGTGAGCAAGTAGTCTGTCAAGCAAGCATAGGTCTAAAAGCAACAATTGTATGGTATCCACTATCTATACCCACATCAGGTACATAATAGCTTGTGAATCCAGTGTAGATTGCTGTGACAAAGACAGCTGAAAATAACTCCTTATGATCAGTGCAGGCTTTAACCTCAGCTAGATACATTTGACCTCACACTGCAAACTCTTCCTCCTACAGAGCGCTGAACTCGAGCCGAAAAGGAAAAAACAGATCTGATGGAACAAATAAGGCTGTCACATGTCACAAGGAGCCATATAGCAGAGACAGAGTGAGTTTGTGTGCCTCTAAATGATAGTGGACCTCATTTCTTGAACTCTGATTTCAGTAGTTTGTCTCTTCTAGGGCTGTCACTTTTGTGAAAAAATCCTGTTCGATTTTTGAGACGTAAGTGTCATCGATTTTCCCTGTCTAAAGACGTTTCCATTTTCATCACCAAATATAGGCAAATCCACGGACACCTAACAGGCATTAGGACGAGCGTAAAGAGGGCGCTTGAGACGCGCACAAGTCAGCAATATTTCTGATGATTTATTGGCGTGAAGTTTCGTGCAAAATGACAAACAGGAGCGCATTATTCAGGGATTGAGATTAACACCCTCCGGCCCGCCAAATGAGGGTAAAAATTAACTTTGGCGGGTAACGCTGTCAAATCACGAGCCGATCTGGCGTGTTTCTATGTTTACTCACTTTCTTTGCTGTGGAAGTTCATGTAAGCCAAATCTGCGCGGATTTAGCGCAAATACGCAACTCGTGAGTCCTCATGATATATTAAATACAGCGTATAGTGCAGAATCTGTGCATTTCTGGCTTACTTGAACACACACGTCACTACGCAACAAATAACGGCGCGCTTGTTCACTTCCATTGAAGTAATAGCGAATATTAAAAAGCATTTGGTTAACAGAAAAGACATTGTTATTTTCCAACATCCTACATGTTCTGTGTACTGTATTGATCTGTCCACCTAAAACACATTTTTGGTAAAAAACAAAACAAAAAAAGGGCCGTTAAAATCGATTCCCTATTTTCGTTTTCGATACTTGTGTTGGTTGGTCCGATCGATTGTGCAATCGATTTTCGAACGTAAAGTGACAGCCCTAGTCTCATCTATAGCCCTCTTACCTACAAACTAATGACCTGCATTCACCAGCCATCCAAAAGCACACGCACTCCTCTTGTTACATATCAACCTGTACCTGTACAAACCATTAGGCAAAGCACATAAATGCACAAAGATCCCCTTGAAACAAGCCCTTCAATATCTGGAATCAGTGCAATCAATTTAAATTTGTAACTTGGAATACATGACTAGTTTTTAGTGTCCATAATTAGATGCACAGAACACCAGATCTGACAAAGATATGGTGTAAATTCAGTCTAGAAACTGTTTTTATTAACATAACCTGTTTTTATTAACATAACCTAATTAACATATTTTATTAACATAACTTTATTATCATTAACATTATCTAACATCATATGTCCTTGAAGTTTATATTATTTCAATTAAATTAACTTTATTCAATTTTAATTAAATACATTCAAACAAAAATTTCATTTTAATAGAAATTAAACTACTACTTTAAAAAAAGTGTATAGTGCATATATCCCATTTGATCCAAATCATTCGGGACTGAAAACACCAGTGAGAGCCAACAGGAGGTCAGGGAGGAGTTCCAGAGCTCTAAAGCGGAGGTTCTGCTGACAGACAGACAGCCTGAAGGCAAGCCTGGCATGCTGTGACATGGTAGAAAAAAAATCACTTAAGAGATTTCAGTGGAGCAAACACCCAAACATTGGAGTGGGGAATTGGTGTGTGCCAAAATATGCAAATACGGAAGAAAACCATGACAATCTATTTGCATTAAGCCTAATTAGAATGATCAAGGAGGACAACAAAACAAAACAGTTGTATATCCATATTATAAAGAGTTAATCTATAGATTTGAACTTTCTATTGTAGCCTAGATCTAGTTGGAAATAGACAAACCATAAGTGAGGTTTGCTGTTAAGAGAGTGGAAAAAAAATGCATATTAACAATTAATTAATTACTACAACAATTAATTACTGGTAGTAAGTAGATGTAATATACAGGGTGAAAACTAGGGTGATGAAGGAGCAGGTAATATAAAGTTAGATGAATGATGTATGTATGAAAATGCTGTAATACATCCTATTACATTTCAGGCTCCTTTTCTGCTCTCAGACAGTCACACATAAAAACACACTCACACATCCGCATATCTCTAGTCACAGCACTACATCACTTCTGTCATCTCAAATGACTCCAAAATGTTCCTCAGTTCTGCGATTCAATTAGCACATAAAACATCTTGCCAAGCCAAATTAGAAACAAGGCTTCCTCATTACTCTCCCACCAAGCACAAACTCACTGGGCCTCTAAACTGCTCCTCATGCATAATTCAGCAGCCACAAATATGGCATTTAGGCAGGATGGCTGTTATGCATCGAACAGCAAGGGTCGGCTACAAACAGGAGGCTAAATGCGAAACGCTAATTCAGAAATGAGTCAGAGAAAATAGACGCGAAAACGCACAACTAACATGTTCACAGCAGTGGTTTTGGTTTTTCTGTCCAAAAGAAGCTCTGGTGATGCCTTTGGATCCTGACTAGATTTGCATTTCCTGAAGAAAATACCAGTGCAAGTCAATTTAAGATTTTTTTTAAACTTCCAGTCATTAATTTTGTCCTTATTAAATCGTGTACATTTACATGAGATTAAGACTCCAGAATCAGTAGTTCAAAGAAACCTGTTATATTTTACATAGGGCACCATTTTGAGATCACATGACCAGCTGAATACTACTTATCTCTGTCTATATTATTGGGCACTTTCCCTCACGGACTAGAATAGATTAATAATGGTTGACTAAAAGTGTATTTCTACACAATGTGCAAATGAACTACGAGAGCCCTGTTTGTGAATACATGCCCTTGTATTGTCCTCCTGTGTCTGCAGACATTGGCTGGACTTGCTCTTGACCCCAAACACTTCCGCTGACCAGCAAGCTGTTCCACACACACCTAATCAGTCACTTCAGGGAAAACAAAAGAGACTTGGAATGGAATTACACATTCTTCTCATGTGCCAACAGTGACAACCTTAACAATTACTTGGCATGTGTTCGAGTTAACTTATTTACAGGCTAAAGTTTAGTTACAATGAAGGTGGCTTTTCAAGTGGTAGTTGGAGAGATTTTGAGTCCTTGGCCACAAATTCTACTTATAATTCAGATTAAAATGTGTTTACACTGAGCAAAAAGAACAATCTGCATTCTATTCCTCATTTTTAATTTTTAATTATGAATTTGAACAAGCCCTAATTGTAAGTATTAAACTTAAGCATGTAACTCTTCCCACCGTATTTCATGCATCATATAAAGTAGAGAAAAACCAACAGGCTGCAAAAGTAAATCTAACATCTGGGCTCCTTGATCACAATCATGCAATTTCCCAGTCAATGCAGCCAGAACACAAATAGAAAATAAATACAATCTGGGGCTGTACATCTAAATCTGCAATGTAATTAAAATGATAAAATTGAAATGATAAATTCTGGGATATCTATAACCATAATTTATTGGAGGCGGGTGAACTGATGGAAAAAGTCCATTTTTTTTTTGTTTAGGCTTTTATGAATTTAGACACTCAGACGCACAGAAATTAGATTCATGGTTTAACACCGCTTTGAGTAACACAAACTCTGTGGTTTGAAGATCTTGATGAATAGTTACAGGATATAAAATCAAGCCAAATGGCGTTCCTGCATATGGCGTGTAGTAGGGAGGAAAAAAATAGCTCTATCCGGCCAACAACAACATACAACCCAAAAGAAGGAAATTACAATATGGGAAGGGACATTCATTATACAAAACAGGGTGCCATTTGTGTCCCTCATATAAATAACTGTAAAAATTACTTTATAAATGAATAACCAATGCCAATTTTTACTATGTAGACATTTATCTAAACACATTTTTTTTTAACCTTTTCCTCTTACAAGGTAGGTTGCCTTTTGTCTTGTTCACCAACTTAACCATTCTGTATTAATTATATATTTTGTTGAAGATGTATTATTAAAAATGGTAACACTTTATTTTAAGGTGCTTGTAATAAGCAGTAATAACAGTTAATAAGACACTTATAAGACCTTATAAGATGCATATAAGCATTAACTACTTCATATAAGGGTTAATTAAAGGTCCAGGCCCTGAAGAGATCAGGGAAACTACTCCCTCTTGGGAAGGTCAATATTTAAGTGACTGGGAGTTTGTGTTACCATTTATGTTTGTTCGGCTGTTCTAAAAAGTGCAATGTATTGATACTTGAGAAATGTATAATTTAATTGAATTTATTTATTATCATTAGTTAATGCTTATATGCATCTTATAAGGTCTTAAAAGTGTCTTATTAACTGTTAATTACTGCTTATTACAACCACCTTAAAATAAAGTGTTACCTTAAAAATTCCAGGTTGTTACTAATGAGTACCGTTAAGCATATTTGCTCCTTTTAAAGCAATAAACAAGACCATAAATAAAAAAGAACTGTCATTATGACATCATCTATTGAAGAAGTGAACTCTTCAAGGAAAAGGAAAATGCTGTGTCCGAAATCGCATACTGTCTAGTAGTAGGTACTACATTTGTTTTGAAACTGACTTCACCACCGTTGTTTTATATAGTATGAATGTGTGTAATATGAAATTCAGATGTACTACATTCACCATGTTGTCATTGTCATGTGACCTACGGAGTCAGTTGTGTTGCTTAATTTCCAATTGCAAACCAAATTGCGCACTTCAAAATCTCACCGGAAGTAGTAGGTAATCCGGGTACTTTCGCCTTCTGTTTTATGGATACTATGAATTCGGATATACTACTCAGCTCACATACTGTTTTTTTTGTCTATTATATAGTATGGAAGTGGGGATATTCGGATGCAGCGAAAGTCTCATTTTGTCAGTAGGGAACAACATTAAAATGTCAATCTTGTTGTTACCATGATTTTGTACAGTAAACAACTGATTATTAAAACTGAAAGTCTATAGAAATGTAGTATTAATTCTCTAAGAGGCAAGGTCATGAGCACAAGGCTTTGTAATGCCAAATTAAACTCTTAAACTGTCAACCAACTCTATTATCTTTCTGAAGTCCCAACAGATATCAAAATGTATTACAAACATTTTTTTGTCTAATAGAATGATTAAAGTCAACAATTTGTAATATTTAGTACTTTACAAATCACCTTATCAAACTTTCTCATGGGTACCTGTTTTCGCAGAATGAACCACTAGAAGGACATTTCAGAGAAAAGGAGAGAAAGAAAGAAAGCAAGCTCCCCTCCACTTGTCCTGTCTCGACCTGACTTTGTCTTGCATAAAGAAAGATCAAGTTGCTTTTGGGTGTGTGCGTGTGAATCAGAGGATGAAACGTGTGAGAGGAAGGGTATGAGAAGAGGAAGAGGGCTCTGTCACAGTCTCTAACACAAACCTGCTTTGGAACTGCAATGAGATCACTTGCTGCCAGATGTTGGCAGGCAGAGAGCCAGAAGTTTTAACTTCATCCAGGTCTCTGTGAGCCTTCAAGCCCTCACAGCCCTGCTGTTGACTAGCTTTCACAAACACGTTACTTACATTCTATTCCTCCACACAAGAGAAAAGAGATAATGAATGAGTGGTGTCCCACTAGCTAACTCACAGACATGCCAGATGTATTATTATAAACCTACTTAGACAAGCCAGTTATATTTGAATAAAAATTGAATTTCCCTAAGCATTAGCTATTTGAGTTTGAGCAGCATATGATATACTCTTTGCAGACTAGCATTTGCAGCTAGAAGCATATGGGATAGACTTCGGGCACTTAACACCGCTATTTGATACATTATTTACGCCTACACCAAAACGCCGAGCGTATGCTTTCTGAGCGTGTTTCCGCAAAGGCAACCATTACTAGTAATATTGCTCATATTGGAATTGGTAATCTTAAAGGAATAGTTTGGGCATACAAGTTCAAGTTTTGGGCACATTTACCATTGTTTTGCTAATTTTCGTGGGCAAAATCCAGTCATTTCAATAGGAATCTGTGCAAACGGGAGTTTTTGTGAAGATTAAAAATATTCCCTACGCAGCGTTTGAATTGGTCACATAAATATATAAAAGGCAAAAATCTTAGCCAATTAGTTAACAATGTGTGTGTTAACACGATTTTAAAGTGGAAAAAAACGCTTACTAGCCTTATATCCAATTTTTTTTAAAACTCTGTCACCATGACAACACAACCCCTAAACTCTAAAATGACTGTAAAAATGATTTAAAGTAACACGTTTTAACATAATAATTAATTTAAGTGCTTTAATTTTTAGCTCCATATTTCTTAAGTGCCTCTCCTTAACCTTGATTTCTGTTTTTGTTTTAAAGTAAATAAATGTGGTAATCGTATGTCACCAATGCTGTCAAATGAGCTTAACTTGTATTAAACTTCCTTTAAGTATTAGACTTCAGTATACAGCAACACTGCTTAGGAAACATGGAAAAAACATTTTTTGGGGTTAACTCCTAAATTGTGGTGGTGGTTTTTCTTTTCAGAAGCACAGGTTGTTAACAGACACTAGAGACACCAGTGAGGCCAATACACACAATTTAATTTCAAAACTGTTAACATCTTAAACGTTTTTGTCGTTTTTAATTAAAAGCTACGAAGGCATCAGTGCATATCAGTGAACAGATGTTGGGAGAGTTTGGAGGGAATGCTGAGTGCTGACTCTTTCTCTTTCTCTCTCTCTCTCTCACACACACACACACACACACACACACTGCACTATCCCCTCTGCACAACCTCACAGGGTCATTAATGATATTCTTGCCACACCATTTAAACATGAGAGCAAACATTTACTGTGGTTAACAGCCCTTTTGCAACACCCCAGCTATTACCACAGCTGCTGCTGCTGCTATAAAGTGTGAGAGTGTCATGGCACCTGGAAATAACCATAAAACAATGATTTACATATGTTTGTCTGTATGTACAAGTCAATATTCATGCGTGTGGCAGACGTCACACCTGGATTTTTCAATAGTAAAATTACATGTGCAGCTGTTGCACCGATACTTGTGCCAGCACTGGATTAAAGCTCTTACAACAATTAACCTTCGTCACATGTACTTGTCTCACCATTTAACAAATTACCAGTCACAACCATGCACATCTTTGTATTTCATTTTTCTTTTTACAAGTACACAGAGTTATTTTCTTTTTTGAAATGCCTCTAAAGATCAATTAAATGTCAGGTCATGGCTAATATCATCAGAGATTGGATGATTGCTTTTAATGGAGCCAAAATGAGAGAAAAAGCGTTCGAACAACACTGCCATTTCGAACTATTTTAATCATGCAATAAGCAGACAACTCCTGCTGGGCACCCAAAGATTATTCAGTATTGATGTCAGCTTGATATTTAGTTTAATTGTAGACATATGTGCATTGGGTATGTGCATTAGTTTTAGACAATTAACTGAGTTCTGGGTCTACAAACAACGCTCATTTATTTTAAAATTTGAGACTTTTTCACATCAATGACACATGGTGATGACTTTGAATTCGATTCAGAATTTTAAATGTATGCTACGTCCGAATTTGCATACTATTTATTGTAAATAGCATTAGAGATTAGATGTAGCCAGCAGCTCTATATCATATTCCGTTATAACAACAAATCAACAGTGCCTAATGCCTATAACTTCCTTTTTTCTGCATTTTTTAAGTTTGCATAAGTTTATGCTATTTGGGATGATTGTCTTTTCACAAACTGCTACGGTACTTTTTAAATGTATAAGTTAACAATCAATAATTAATTTCAAAGACAATAATTAATCATTAAGGTTAGGAATTTGGCTGATTGCTAATGCTTATAATGCAGTACACAAAGCAGCGTACCACCAAGACACAATTTTACAACGTGATTTGATATTGCCAATTATCATTGTGGTGAGCAGGACGAGGCCGAGGGCCGTGAGAGAGCGGCGCGAGGCCGGTTGATAATGAGCGACACCTGTGAGACGCACCGGTCTCGTATCTCTCACGAAGGAGCGGAAGCAGCAAAAAGCAGGAGCGACGACAGTGAAGACTGAGAGAGGAACAGGCCTGGTTTTATGTTGTGTTTTGTTTCTGTTTTGTGTGGCCAGCAGTCGTCCATGAGGGGCTGCTGGCTAATACTTTCATTTTTGTATTTGTTTATCTATTTATTAAAATCTTTAAATGTTTGCCGGTTCCCACTTCCTCCTTCCCATAACATCTGAACCTCGTTACAATCATCATACTATTTTAAGTTATTATAGTAATCATAAACACATTGGTATTTAGTGCCAACAGTTTAACAGTTTACAGCACTTTGTTATTCGACCACTGATTAATCTACAGTAGTGATGCGCGGGTCGGCTTTTTTTCCAACCCGCGGGTCCCGCTTTTATGAAATTATTTGGCCCGCCCCACACCACTGTATCTATTTTTACAACCCGCCCCGGCCCGCACCCACGGCCGTTAAATAGACATACTAGGCATTGTAATGTAAATGAAAACAGACTTTATTTCAGCCTAAAAAGTGCTTGGAAACATCGCCCTGTAAACTGGCAACAACAGACGATTATGAATATGAACCATAAATCAGGTCATATTAATAAGATAATAATAAACATTTTCAACATTTACAAAGCAGCGTTTGTATTCATCTAATAGGCTAAACTATTTGTTATTTCTTAGACCCCCCACAAATATGTCTTGACATGCTGGAAGTGCCGTTTTGTGGCTCTCCTGTTTGTATATTTTTCACACGAGTTGCACTTCACATATAGCCGATACTGTCTCCTGCTGCAACTATTTCTGAGAACCGGGGTCCGCGGGTTATGAGACGACCCGCGCATCACTAATCTACAATATGGCAGCTAACGAATTGAAAGTCTTGCACATTCACAGAAAATAGCTTTCCTCTGCATTGCAAAAAAGGTGGATATACTAATGCATAAAGAAAATATATATAACATTGAATTTTACAATCACCAGCACTAGGACTCAGCCTTACAGTAATTCCACATAGCTGATCCTCAATTGCTCTCAGCATGTTCTGTATCTTTATTAATAAATGATTTTTTGCACAAGAGCTTCACTTGCAATCCCATATCATGCATTAATAACCCTACAACAGCAAAAGTATTGCTATACATTTGACTTGTGATCCAAAAGGGACGCTGTCTAAGTAGGAGTCTAAAGGAATGTAAAAGCGTAACTACAGCATGATGATCCATCGGCTGCTTTTAGCATGCCTTGAAGTGACAGGACTGTATATTTGATGTGTCAGTCATGGCTCCTGCAGCACTGTATTAATGCATATCACACATCATATTCTGACAGTTTCAAATTAATATCGGCTGTCACTGCCATTAGTAGATATAAGCGCTGTTAGGGAGGAAATTAATTGAAGTGACAGATATCATGTATAGAAATATTCAGAACCTGCCTTGAAAATCACCAGCAATTTTTGACACTAAAGAAATTTGTGTTTTATGCATTTTACAAGCAGTTTTCTTTCTTTGTTCCGACATCGTTATTGACCGACTTTGTGTGTGTTTTTAACTAGTTGCAGACATGCAACATCAATAGATTCAGCGCAACAATATTCTTCTCAATGAAGAGTATAATCAATTTCTCTATCTGTCTCTCTCTCTTCATCTTTCGATTTATCTGTTTCAAACAGCAAAGAGACATCTACAGCTCAGAAAATCTATAGCCCGCCGTCTCACAATTCTGCCAAGAAGACATTTCTGTAGTGCTTTTGACACGATTACATCACAATAGACAAAATAAACACTTTTTGCATTTCCTCATATATACCAGGCAATTCACTTGCACATTGTCAACGAGAAGCTGAAGTGTGTCATTTTTGGCATGTTAACAAACTTCCTGCTATCCTTTCTGCTTAATTTGTAGAGACAACTATAAGTAAAACATTTGTAGGTTTGTTTCACTTCCAACTTACACACAGCTTTAAAGATGGAATATCATACTATTCCAGGTTCAAGTTAAGCTCAATCAACAGAAGGAAAAATAGATTACAGTAATCCACTTAAAATGAAATGGGCAACTTTTTACTATGTTAATATACTTAGCTTCAATAGTACAGCCACGAGATGTAGACAAAATGCATGTTAATATTAACATGTATAATCCGGCAACAGGGGTGCACGTTCACAAGAGAGATGAGGTCCAGCGGAAGGGTGACCTCTGATCCGACATATGACGTAGATATAGTGTAAGCTTAGGTGAGAACTGACGAATGCGGAAGCACAGAAGATAGAGCAAAACAAAACGCCGGTCATCATGAATTAGAAGTCTTAAACTAAAAGTTTTAAACAAAAATGCAGGAAGATTTCGATATAATTGAAGAGGGGTCGGGTCAGAGGTCACCTTTCCGCAGGAACTCGATGCACGTCCAGCTGTTGCCGGAAGCTAGTGATTATAGTTTATAAAGTTTCAAATATGGATATTTTTCACTTCAGAAGGTGTTTATTAACCCACTGAAGTCGTATGAATTACTTTTATGATGGATGGATGGATGTACTTTATGTAGCTTCAAAAACTCGGGACACTTTCATGTCATTACAAAGCTGGAAGAGCCCGGATATTATTCAATATAACTCTGATTGTGTTAGGCTGAAAGAAGAAAGTCATATACACCCAGGATGACTTGAGGGTGAGAAATTATGGGACAATTTCCATTTTGGGGTGAACTATTCCTTTAATGCCTTTTATCCAAAACAATTTACATTATGAAGACGATTTACACTTACTGCAACACATTTACCTGACCATAACCTTTCATTAATGCATAACACTGAGAGTTCACTCACATTTCAAATGAATTACAAGTTGTAAGGATGCTTTTTGTCTTGCTGTGGCATTAGGCGATAGACGAAAGATGTGCCCCTCTGGGCCTCATGCCAACCCCTCCTCCGGCCATGACCTAATTTCCACTTTCAACTATCCACTGCCTGGCACGATGGGTCCCCGCTCTGTCTTTTCCATGTCTCTTTCTGAAATGCTAATCTTTTTTTTTTTTTTTAAACTCCATTTAAGTTATTGCAGGCTGTGTAAATATTTGTAAATGATAAAAGCTCGGTCTGAAATCATTAACATGCGACTCATCAATTTAGCTAAAGAGGAGAACACAATGGAGTTGAAAACACAATAAGAAACATTAGATGTGTTCGCATTAAGATCAGAAAAGCTATTTTGATAGCCAGCTGAAAGAGAAAAACCATTGTGTAGAACAAATGCTTTGTTTTGCGTCAGGCACGTGCTAAAACATTAGTATTATTTACATTGACTTAACCATTTTCTTACGAGTGGATCAATGGAGTGGGGAACGCAGGCAGGGTGACTGCTGTTCTCAATCAAATGAGCTTGAAGCTTTACAACACAATGATCACATAAAGTGGTTTAAGGGCACCAGTGGTGCAGGCATTAAGTAATATTGAATTGGGGATGCAGAGGCGGGCAAGGGGGAGGAGGTTGAAACGATTACGTGGCAACTTTGTGCTCAGGGACCAAGGGGGAGGAGGTTTGTTGAGGCGGCCCGAGCCTGATGATTTAGTAATTTCTCAAAGTGGTGTAACACACTGCCTCTCAGGCCTGTCGTTCCAGCACTAAGCAGCATTAATAAACACCCGGTCGCTGATGGCTCACTCCTATATGAGCGAGTCTGACCACTGGAGTGGAACGAGTTGGATTTCAATGTGTCATTTGGGAATATCTGTACGAATTCTTCAAGCCCCTCCTGGCAAATTGAGGACAAATTCCTGCTCAAACTGAAACCATCAAGGGATTGTTGTAAAAGAAGGACAAGAAATTGAAATAGTGAGGTAGAGGAAGAGAAAGACACCGTTTAAATGAGATGGGATAAAGAGAGAATAGGTGTATTAGGTAAAAGTAAGATGGCTCTGACTGTCTGACATATTGTAAACGTGGATTCATATGGACAAAAAATTGCTGCTACATTTTTGGGCCAAAATCACAACAGCAAGCAATCAGAGCAAAACCAATTTTAACATCCCCCTACTGCTTTATTTTATATGATAAAAATTCAATAAATTTGCTGCTGTGGAATTGCAGTTTGCGCTGATGCATTGAACTCCTGGTGCTCATATATGGAAAATGTGAGTCTAGGAGGTTGTGTCATTTCCCTATCCAGTTTCCCGCTCTTATCATTTATAATCCTTTTTCTATAATCACTATTAATAACAATGGCAAAAAAACACAATAATTACACTAGAATAGGCCAACATACATTAGATTTGGCTAGCTGCACTGGCTCGTTAAGTCCCATGATCATCTGAGCTGCATGAATGAGAATGGAGCTGATCGTTGACATGCAGGATCTAGACTAAGGTCTCCTGCTCTGTGAGCTTCTAAATGAAGCAAGATGAGAGAGCATGCAAGGGACATAACATATGAATAAGTCACAGATCCCAGAACAGTTAAGAGCGGTGAATGAGATGTCACCCCTGGAGAACTGCGCCTGCGGTTCATAGCGCTAGCGTGACAGTGTAAGCTGCTGACGGGCTCCTTTCACAGATTACTGTAGTGAACAATGCAACAGCATCTGTAGGGGATGTGAGGGTAAAGCGTGCAAAGCTTTGTCGTGTCAGACTGTTGGGCTTTTAACAGCAAGAGCGACGCTGAAAGTCAGAATGACACTCTACAGATGTCCTGTCAAGACTGACAAATAAAACAATGGCGAGGGCCAATGCTGCCTTCAAGTGCTCCTGGTGAGCACCTACGATATGACACATCAAAAGTCAGAAACAAAATATGGAAGTATTGAGAATGACAGAAAAAAAACTGTTGTAACCATAAGTGAATACACCTGCATTACTTATACCCAATCTATGTTTTATTAAATGCATAGCATTTAAAAAATCATGCAACTTGCAAACTGCGAAGGGTAAGTAATTAGCTTTATATTACTTAACTATAATATGAAAAAATGCATCATATTTAATAAATAATAACATAAATAAAAATATTAAATAATGAAAATAATATTATTGAAAGACAGCCTGGTCATTTTAATTCACCATTTACTGCTTTCCACCAAGAAGCTCTTATAAATGGAAAAAGCTATTTGGTAGCAGGACCCCAATCAAAAACTTGGCCCCTTGCTTTCCCTTCCAGTGTCTTAAGTCTGGAATACACTATATGACTTTTGCTCAGATTTTTGCCCCTATCTGCAGTCTAGAATGAGTTGACAATAGTTGCCGCAAGTCTGCGCCAGTCTGCAGATTTTAGGCAGTCGGAGATGACAGATTTCACAGAAAGGAAAAGTCTGGTAGTGTATGATCCTCAGTCGTTCAGTGTATAATGGCCAGTTTTTCTCTGTAACCTTTTACAAAGTCGGAAAGTGTATGATGGCTAGTGTTTTAAAATATATTCAGATGTTAAAAGTTATGTAGTGTATTTCAGCCTTTACTTTTAAACATCAAAACTCAGGTATAATTGTAAAATCCCACTGGTAAAACTTCACTTGGTTATTTCTGTGCATGGAACATATTTCCAACTTCACTTGATGGCTGTATAAACCCTTAAACTCATATGACAGTTTTCCCAATAATCAGAACAATAATAAACATCCACACAGTATCCATTTGATCAATCTGCCAATAATATGTGTAACAGACCAAAGCAGCTTGTTTAGTTTCAATACGAATGCTGTCAAAATGAGTTAGAGATCTAGATGCTTCATTCTTTTGTTTCATAATATTTTATGTATAATTGTTGTGTGCCTGTAATGAATCTTTTTAGCAGAATCTTCTTTCTTACCAAACGTCTCTTACAAAAATCGAAATCTATGACTGAAATCTGTCATCTGAACCATCTACAATTATAGCTAAATTATGACATCATGATCATCATTCTTCAACTTCACCAGAAGACATGAACACCTTTTGCTAAAGATTACATCTTTTCTATATATGATGATTTATAAGAACAGTTATAATAGATTTAGGGCTGTGACGGTATGGGATTTTTTCTTACCGTGGTGAAGAAGCAACAAATCTCGTGGTTTGGCGGTTAACCGACACCCCCCCCCCCCCCCCCCCCCCAAACAAATTAACATGTGTATTAAATTGTAAATAAAAATAATTTACTATTAATTAAAGTGCAAAATAAGAGAGCAATAGTCTGAACAAGTGTTCGGCTGTTGGGCCGCTTAAGTGAATCGTCAAGTGCTGCTTTATTTTTCGGTCTTCAGGTTTCGTGACAGGAAAACCACAACAAACCACAAGGAAAACTCCAACTACATTTAGATTATTAGACAATGTCGAAATAAAGTGACTCTACAGAGTTTTGCATTCAAATGCATGTAAAGGGAACCATTGACACAGAGAAGAAAGAGTTAACTATTCACGTGTGCTCGCGCTCATGACAGCTACTGAACA
The DNA here is from genome assembly GCA_030578255.1 of Tiaroga cobitis. Lineage (NCBI taxonomy): Eukaryota > Metazoa > Chordata > Actinopteri > Cypriniformes > Leuciscidae > Tiaroga > Tiaroga cobitis. The sequence continues at coordinate 23,775,100 of CM060600.1, forward strand.
TCTGAACACAAACAACGATCAAATGCACTTCGACGGATCTTCTTCTGTCTGTTCTCCAAAATGTAATCAAATGTATATTTCTGCAAGCATGTTTAAACTGGTTAACTGACAGTGTCTCTAAGGCAGGCAAAGGCATTTTTCAAGTCGAGTTCGCACGCCACTGCACAATACACATTACCGCGGGGTGGCGTTCATTTCATAAACTGTGGACAAGCTTATTTAATCTGTAGCCTATGTATATGTCCAACAAACGGATAATGTTATAGGCCTACTTTGTAGTAGTGCCATCGTCGCGTAATAATCTTTTTGGTTGTAAAATGTATTAAATGAAATGAAATCGATTGTATCGTCCTGTGGAATCATTCATTCACAGACAGCTTACGAAGATGTTCAACTAATAAAGATCTTCATCGCTAGCAAAAATATGATGCATTTGCAGATTTGCTTTCACTAGACTGTACTGTAGGTCCACAACCACTTCATAACGCTCTTGATGTTCTTAAAGGGGTCATATAGTGGTACATGCACTTTTACAAGTTGATTGTACTGAAATGTGTGTTGGCAGTGCCTGTACACAACCATCATAAAATTATAAAAATCCATCCAGTGTTTTTGTTTTAATCTCCTTATATGTTTTCCCCTGCCTCAAATCAAGCCGTTCGACCGTGTGACGTCACGGTCGGAAGCCCCTCCCACGATTGTTGATTGACAGCAGCGTTTCAACACAGACCCGCCCTCGCTCGTGAGCGAGCTGTCAATCATAGTACGCGCGGACCGGCGCGGTCATTGTTGATATGCTGGAGCACTGTCTATGAGCAGAATGGCGTCTAAGCGATTGTGGTGTTCTGTTCTTGGGTGTAATAACGAACACAGCAGTCATTTTGATGTTCCTAAATCCGAACCGCTGAAGACACAGTGGCTGAGTTTGTTTTCGAAGGGAATATTCCCCACGAGCAACGTCAATGCTTTCATGTTTGCGCAAATCATTTCTCACCAGACTGCTTTATAAAGGAGGATCAGTATAAAGCTGGTTTTGCTAAGAAGCTACTCCTGAATAAAGAATCGGTACCAACTATTCGTGTCCCTGCTGAACCTCCAAAAGAACTGAAGTGAGTGTAACGTTTTATTAACCTTTATATTAATATTTATATTAATCTTTGCAAATCGCTTGCACGCTTCACGATGAATGCGTTGTTTTATACTCAGGGTACATTACGGCATGTTTTCTATGTACGACGTTTTCAATATAATTTATAATCCCACGTTTATAATGAACAACGCGTTATGGTTATTGTGTTACAAACAGTGTACTCGCAGAACAGAGAGGCGGGGTGAGCGAAGCTCATTTTCATTTAAATTCATATGCACTGAAACGCCGTGCTGAAATCAGAGCTGTTTTTGACCAGGTAAAATAAGTGTTTTCTTACAATACTAATGAGAATTTTTAATTAAAGTATATTACAAACTTTTAATTTAGACCCTAAAGAATCATATTAGCTTGTACAAAAATGGCATTATATGACCCCTTTAAATCTTCCTGTTACGACTCCGAGTCGAGTGTGAATTGAAAGCGCTTCAGACGATTCAGTGCGTGCAGGAAACTGAACAGATCATTTTCAAACTGATTCACAAACCGATTTAGACAGATCAGCCAACTTGTTTGATGAAGTCTTAAACAGAAGCGACTCAAAAGAGTGATTCATTTGTGAATTGAGCATCGCTCATGCCCATAAAAAAAGATACAGCGCGCTTGGAATAAATTACACATTTAACAACATGTATTGCATTAAAATAAAGTAACGAGAGGAACGTCGCCCAACGTAACGAAGTAAAAGTACAGAGAACTTTCAGCAGAAAAAAAAAAAGTGCGGTGATGACCTCACACCGCGGTAGGCATCTCATTAACGCGATATTGCGGTGATGCGGTTCTCGTCACACCCCTAAATAGATTATTAGTATTCAAACATCAAGTTCAATCTAAAACAGTCAACAACATTCTTGAAACTGCATCTTAAAGCAGGGATATCCTCAACAATAGTTGTGTGTCCCAAAAGACACTATAGTCCCTTGTCTTCTTCTACGAAAGGAAAGCTGTAGGCTAATAGTTGAGTGCATGAATTGTCATGTTCTGCACTTTGTTTTGTATTTTCAGTTAAATAAGTTCATCATCCAAGTACATTTGGTGCATCATCCAGTGCACATATTTGAAGTGCACTTCTTGTTAGAATTTCCAGTGTGAACACTCTACACACACAGTTCCTGTCATACAAAATGGCATTGAATAATGCACAAGTACACAAATTCAGATGTGCCTTACGCCTTTGGCAGGAAAATGGCATATAAAGCCACATCTGCTCGAATCACACACACTCACAGTGGAACAACAGAAAATCCAATACTGTGCAAACAGACCCAGGCAATTAGAGTCCAGAAAGAAGCAGTCTACAGACAATAATAAACCAGTCATTATACCGCCACTGAGCTTTTCACAGCCAAACCAAACAAGCACTTCCAAAAACAGCAGTCAAAAACATTCACGCGAAGTCCGCAGTACAAGACTACCCTGGTCTCTTACCTCAAGAGCTTCCAACGTTATAAATCCTGATATTGAGAATCCGTCAATGATGTCCTCCTCAGCAGAGGTAGACTCCTTCCTCTTCCTCCTCGGTGGCTTGGGTCGTGAGGAGGAGGAGGGGTTGGTGCGGTCTTCCCTCTCAGAATCCGAGGAGAATCGAAGCACGGGTCCCCGGACATGGTTATTCCTGATCCCGTTTGACATGCGCTCCCGGTCTCGCACGGACCGAGACTTCCGTTTTTTCCGGATCCCGCTGCACCGCGGGCCATCCATTTCACCAGATGACACGCTCAAACGAACACTTCCTAGAAAGGAGGTTCTTGGCTCAAGCTCAGTTGTGGATGAAGAACTTGCACAATTCCCAACAAACACCTGTAATTGAAAGCTTAATAACTGAACTCCAGTGTGAGATGTGCTATTATCCAAATTCCACAACCGGCTGATGTTATGTGACTTTGCTTGAAATGTAATACGCACATGAGATTCCAGAAGAAAAATGCATATATCCACAAGCACAAAAATCCAAAATAGTATCCTGTTAAGGGTTGCCAAACTGGAGAGTATCCAAACTTCCAAATTCAGACCACGTTTAAGGGAAACAAACTGGCAGATCACTTGAAGTGTCTTCCTACGGAGCTGTAACAGGTCTCCACATGGCTGTCCTCACGGACCCAACACTCTGTTTAAGTGCAGTCTGACACCTTCCCATCCTACAAGTCAAAGAGATAGAGAGCAGATGTTTGAAATGTTCTCTATAAGAGCATTCCTAGAATACCCACCCTTAGCTATACATAGGAATACATCATGCAGGCAAATGAATAAAGCAATTTTCATAATACATTTGGACTCTCTGCAAGAGATCATCTTAAGATGTTTTCCTTTTGATCTAATTCCACAATGACTATAGTCACTTTCACATTCCCATCTTCCTAGATCTTACAGTTTCTTGAAAGAAAACAAAATCTATTGTAGGAAATTATTCAAAATGTGTTCTTGCAGAATAAATACATCATATAATGAGCCATTTACAGGGCTGAGTCTAGATCTCCTGTATTACATATTCAAGAGCTTATATTTCTCCTCCTGCACAGTCATTATTCTGTGACTGCTATAACCGGAGACAGGCGGAGTAAAATTATTCATTTTTCTTAACAGATCTGTAGATCAAGAGAAAAAAAAATGTCATTTTCTCACAGCAAATTTTAGTTCAACTGAGTACACTGACGGAACATTTATGGCTTACTTCTAGTCATCTACTCTAAAGAGTTACATCTATGTACAAGACCAAGAGCCACAAAAAAATCATTCTGCACCTTACTGATAATCTCTACTAAGGGTTCCTCTGTTTATTTCCCAATGTAACCAAACTATAGATAAAACACTAAAAACCTTCAATACAACTAGCTACATTCAGGGTTGTCAAAGAGAAGTGTACAGGTTCTGATGCACGGGTTATTTGAATTAGAATACTAACAAACCAAGGCCAGCACAGCCTCTGAAATTATTCTTTCTAAGCATTATTTTTTCATTAATCTTAAAAAATAGACAAGTCTGCGCAACATAATAAATAATTGCAGTGTTCATGTATAATGTTCTGTCATTATAAAGTTGCTTAAGTTGTTTGTTTGTTTTTAAACTAATGAAGCTTTTTAGCAGAATCAGCTTTTCCTACCAAAAGGCTGTGGCTAAAATGCATGATGTCATGATGTCAAATTGATGACATCATGGTCATCACCAGCAGATATTAACACCTTCAGTAGCTACATTAATATGACATCATATTCAGCTATCAACTTCAACAACTGACAGAACACATACAGAATCTACAGTACATTATGATATCATAATCATCCATCAACTTCACTAAATCTGCAGCTACACTGACAACATAATCAAACATCACCTAAAACATTATCAGATGACATAAACACCTACATTTTGGTAATCGGCTAAAAAAAATTACTTTACTAGACAACATGAACACTTAAAGTAGTACTAGTAACATTGACATCATAACTATTAATAATTGATTGACCAAATCAGCAGCTACGTTATGACATCATAATCAAGCATCAACCAGCATCAGATGACAAACACCTATGTTATATCACAAATAGCCATAAATGTTAACCTTAGTAGACAACAAAGATATACAACAACAATACTGACATCATAATCAAGCATCAATGTAAACTTACTTCACAAGATGACAAGAACATCTACAGCAGCTACATATGACATCATAGACGCTCATTAACTTAAACTTCACTGGCCACCAACCACCAACCATCTGCCTTAAAAACCCACCACTAACAAAACACTGAGTATCAGCATTGCAATCTTACTTTTTCCATATGAATTATGCATCCCAGTAACATTTTACCAATAGCAATGATCAACAGTACAGGTCTGCTAGTATTACAAAGCTATTCCCAATCACATATCCCTTGAACCTGATGATGCCCTGTGCTGGCACTCCTGTCAGACACACACGCGCGCGCGCACTCACTCACACACCAAATATATAAATGGTTTTAATGTATTTACACTCCCTGCCAGCCCTCCCTTCACTCTCGCTGTCTTCCATGAGTCTTTTTGTCTCTCTCTTTTTCTCTCTCCGTCAGTAAATATCACGCACCGTGGCAGGTCCAGCCCACAGCAGCAGCAGCAGCGCCTGGCACTGCCTCCTTCAGCTCTAGATCCACCAAAACACAAAGCCTGCCTTCTCTCCTGCAGGACAAAAGCAACACATGCAAAGCCTGGCGAGTGGAGAAGGGCCGTCCGAGCGAGTCGTCGACATTCGGAAAGCGCGCTGCTCTGGAACGGAAAACAAAAGAGAAATTTTTCCACAAACAAATAAATCCTGCAAGGAAGCGAAGCTGCTCCTCTCCGCGAGTCCGTGCTTCAGGATCCCAGAGCGAGCAGGGACCGGGCGGATTGATACAGTACTGCCGCAGTGCCGCTTTACAGGCGATCCGCTTCCTCAGCGCATATAGTGCTGCGCTCTCTATCCAGATCTCTCGGCTTAAATGCATGATACATTACTTTCAGATATTATATCTTACAAAACACTCCAAATGTAATTTAGCATACCATACGTTTCCATTACATTGCTATCTGCGCTGATTATCAAAATAATGACAATCATTGTATTCTGTATGGCGCTGATTACTTGGTTGATGACTTAAATTAGGGTGCGAATTAGGGTGTTTGACTCGCGCTATTTAAATGGTTAAACAAAGCAGAAGTATGTATTAAGACGTTTTAATATTCCGTATTACCCTAATTCTAAACATATATAGCCTACTATAGGCCTAAAGAAAGTTCAATTGTGTCTCTAAAATGCTGGGTTGTTTCAACCCAAAGTTGGGTCAAATATGGACAAACCCAAATGTTGGGTTAAAAATGTAATTTTAAATTTTAACCCAACTTCAACTTTCACTTTCAACTGTACATGTTTTAATTACATTTTAACACAACATTTGGGTTTGTCCATATTTGACCCAACTTTGGGTTGAAACAACCCAGCATTTTTTAGAGTGCAGGCTATTTGCCTCTAACACTATGCAGTTATTTGACAATTAGTAACCGCTATTAGGCAAAATGTACAATCAATTAAGCCTTCAAACACACAATTTATGCTTACACATTTTGAATAAGTCAGATGTTGTTTCTCATTCCTTTATACTATTAATATTGCTTTCATTATGTAACATGAACAGGTTTCCACTTTAGGACAACCCAGGGGTTACCTAACGCACCCCTGCAACCGTATCAAACCGCACTGAAACCAGAGCCTAACTTTACTAATTCAAAATGTTTGTGCGGTCAAGAGAGGTACAGCTGGTGCCCCTGAGAGACTCCCTACTCAAGGAAAACCATTCTGTGTTATCTTGTTATATATTTCTAATATTAATAATAATATTTTGATTGGGCCAGCAGTTATTAATTATAAGATGTGGGTTGGCATCACTATTAAAAAGGGGAAAAAAGGAAAAAAGGCATACTGTAAAAAATGTTCATAATTTTATTATGTTTTACACTAATGTCATGCAATAAAACATAAATGAGACCAATAAAATCAATGCAGACCAAGTTATTTCATAGGGTTAGGGACCCGAGAGGCAGAATGCTGGGAAAAGCAGTTTGGATATCTGATTTAGAATTTTTTTTTTTTTTAAGAAACAAGCAATATGAAATTCTCTGTGTAGAATGAGCTATTCAGCTTAGCATGAGTGATTTCATCCATCCGTTTAAATCCATATTTTACGCATCCTGATAGAAAACACACAACCATTTACTCGTGCCACATTCATGCCTCATTAAAAAGAGCACAATGCAACGCTTCAAGCAAGTATGACTCTGCACCACTTTCTACCATGTAAACTGTCAAGCATCAAGATATGGATTTTCAACTAGAGGTCCTGCAGTCCTGGAAATGTAGGCTATTCAGCTAATACAGTCTGTTCTAAAGACTGGGACCGTAAAATACAGCATATTTATATAGTGTATCTATAACTACGGAAGGAAGGAAAAATAACGTTTCTACTTAAAATCGCAGCATTCCGCATCTCAAAATTGATTTTTAAAGCAACAATTGTCTCAGAGCATAACACGCATTGCTTAATTCATTCTCGTGCAATCAGACCAATATTGTCCTCACCCCATCATTAACCAAATGCCTCATTTGCACTTTCATTAGCTATAAAGATTTTTCATTCTTTCTGGCAACTGATGGAGAGTCACTGTAACGATTTGCATGCTGTGTATCCATAGTGTTTTTATCGATGTTGTCTGAAATAACAGAGCAAGCTCTTCTATCTGCTCCCCGGGAGAGAAGGGATGTAACAGCTGTCTCCTTGACACCAGATGGGCGGGACTGATTTTGTCGTCCATTTGTGGGTTTTTAATTAGTCAGTAAAACACTCTAAATAGGCTGATGAAAAAAGCAGATGATGAAAGTAAATTATTCTCTGAAATATTCAGATACTTATCCATTTCTAATGGTTTAATATTTTGATTCTGTCAGAAATTATTCATTAGGCTAATATGATGTGGATTGGCATCACTATTAAAAAAAAAAAAAACAGGGGGGAAAAGAGTACACTGTAGAGCTCCACGAATCTGGATAAATTTAGAATCACGATTGTTTTTGTTGAAGAGATAACAAATCGTCCACGATTCTGAATAGACAACTAAACAAAACCATGTCATTTATTAGAGGTTCTGACAAAATGTTAATAGCAACAGTCTATTTAAAAAATATTAAAATAATTTTGTATATATATATAAATAATTCCATAAAATAAAATATTGTATTCTGAATTGCATACTGTCAAGTCAATGTACACTAGGTCATTTTTGGCCAAAACACAACAAATTACTGTAAAAATACACATATACAAAAAAAAAAAATCCTACAGTGTTATAGATTAGCAATACAGCTGTCATTCTTTCAGACAGTAACTTCATCCAATATGTTGACCTTCACTTTCTTGATCATATCTGAAATGTGGCAAAAATCCCTGAGTGTATCATTTCAAAAAGCAAAGCAAATATGTCCTCTCAATTATGCCCACATTACACTTTTTGGCACGTCTAGATCAATGTCAGCTATTTTGTTCTCCTTTTTGAGATGTTGCCATATTAGAAACACAGGCTTATGTTTCTGCACTGATAACACACTCAGAACTCAGCATGGAGAATTTCACATATATTACACTGCATCAACATAATATGTTTATATATAGTGGTGGAAGTGCTTGCCTTTGGAAAGCTTGTTTATTTTTAGCCCTAATGCAGTCTTAACTGGAGAGCATAACAAGTGAAAGTGTAGTAATTTATTCACCAGCCCCTATATTGACAAAATTATTAACTCAAAGCAACAATGATGTTTAAGCAATGTTAGCATTTCCCCATATGCAGCAGGAAGCTGAGTGCAGTTCACAATACACAATACTAATAGACCATTTACACAACATCCAACATTTGCTGTCCACCTGCTCACTAACAGACGACTGTCATCTTTTAACAGAAGAACTGTCTACTTTTCAGACCTAGAAATATTTATTCCAAATAGCCAGATAAGCACTCAACTGACCTTAACTGTAGAAATCACTTGCTTACTAGAATACTGGAGGACACTTATCAGAACATATTAAAAATGGAATTAAGGCTACTAAAACAGAGGAGCAACTAAAAGGATAATCTGTAAATCAAGGAAGAGTATTGATCAGGAAAGACTGCTAAAATAAAATAAAACTGAAACCAAAGCCATAAAAGGGAGTAAACAAATGTCCATCCTCTAAAGAAAAAAACTACTCAATTAGCTGCAGCTAAATAAAATTCCTCAAGAAGAAGTGACTCCCTTGCGGCCCATCAGATCAGAATCATCCAGACACCTATCAAACACACTGCCAGTACAGCTGAAGTCTCTCTAGCCCAGAGGAAAACATCACATTGCAGACAATTAAAGGTTTACCACACACACACACACACACACAACAGCACTATTCAAAAGAAATTTTAAGAACCCATCTCTTGTAAAACCTTATAAAAAAATATTTTTTTAAAATCTGTAATCATTTACTAACCCGAACTAACCATTTAAAATCTGTCATTATGGTTTAAATGCCAATCATTCCTCTTGTTCTGCTCCCTGTATGCGCTGACAGTCACACTGTAACACATGGACCTCTGCCAGCATATTATTACCAACTTTAACAGCCATCTGTGTCTCTGACTCAGGGGATGAGGTTTTGATAACTCCCCTGTCATTCCTTGTCATTCTCTCCACCGTGAGAAATACATGTTTATGTACTGTAGAGAAGTGTGAGGATAAAATCTATCATTGTAGCATTCATATCAACATCGCAATATTTATTCTCACAGTTTTCAAAAACAGTTTTTACTTTTTTTTCAGCAGGCCGACAACAAATGGTTATTTATGTGGATCAAACCACCCTTTTATGTTCACTATAGTGACAGGTGGCTGTCCCTTATATAAACAAGTCAAACTTCTTTGCTTATGTTATTTCTACGAATAACTACAATCCATTGTCACTATGTATGGAGTTGACTTTATCTGTATATTCTGTGAAATAGAATAGAACACGCATATATCCAGATACAGATACAAGCATGAATGAAAGAAACACACACACACACACACACACACACACACACACACATATATATATATATATATATATACATGCTGAGCTTGGTTTGTTGTCATGATTGCAAAAAAATTCAGCAAAATGCCATGGCAAATTATTTTTAGTGTAGTTTACATGTAACTTTTTTTCTGAAAATGTGAGTAGTGCTTTCCCTTGCAAAACTCATCAAAACTGGATTGTCTCCAGGGCATTGCTATGTTGTGGCAGGATTAAATATGGGTTAAATGTGGAATGCTTGTTTGGAATTTTTAAATTTTTGAGTGTTTTTAATAATAAAAAAGATTAATATAATTTCTATAGAAAGGCTGACTGACAGACAGACATACAGGCAGATAGAACAACAGAACAATTGCCAGACATACGGATGGATGGATGGATCCATCCAATACTGTGTTTTGCGGTAGGTGGTATGCCATACGGAACCGTTGCCACTGAAACTGCATATTAACGCACCAGTGGGGCTCGACAGCCTTAGTCAAACGGGTTGGCGCGTATGGTTGGGCTGCGGAGAGATTGTGGTTAGGTCTCAGCAGCAGGAGGGATGTAGAGGTCAGTAAGCTGGGCTGAGTTGAGTGAGGGACGGAAGGGGGGTGACTCTGGGACGCAAGAGTCACTGTCTTCATGTTTTTATCATCTACGCTCGTGTTATGGAAATCATTATGAACAGCAGCTATGCTAATTATTTTCCCTTTTTGCTTTTCTGCTGTTATCTCGGGACGCGAGTCCCGAGGAAAATGGCGTTCGTCAGCTCCAGTTTGTATCCAGCCTCTCACGGAGACTTCAGATGCCCCAATCACAAAGCCTATGAAGTGACGACTCAACGCCGGCGATAAGGACCCTCTATGGTGGACGGCACTGATCCTCAACAACTCGTCTCCATACCGGCGTGATTACTTCGACTTCCAAAAAGATGGAAATAGATAAATACTCTAAATGTTCCGATCCAATCTGACTTGTAATGCTGCCCGAATCATACACTGTTCCTTCGTTGGCCAGAGGAGAACTGGCCCTCCGACTGAGTCTGGTCTGGTTTCTCCCTAGGTTTTTTTCTCCATTCTGTCTCCTGATGGGAGTTTTGGTTCCTTGCCACTGTTGCCTTGGCTTTTGGCTTGCTTAGTTGTGGACATTTAATATTCAATAATATTATTGATCTGCCTTACTTAAGGTGGACGTTGACGCAATTTTCTTTTAGAAACAAACTTTGTTCTATTATTTTCATGTTATCACCGTGAAGCTGCTTTGATACAATCTGTATTGTAAAAAAGCGCTATATAAATAAAGGTGACTTGACTTGATGGATGGAATTGCTATGTGGTTGCAAGAGTGTTCTGGATCAAATATGGAATCCTTGTTTGCCAAAGTCCTTGATTTAATTTTTTGTGTGTTTTTAATAAAAACAGATTCATGTCATTTTTATAGAAAGGCTGACTGACAGACCGACATAGAGGACTACAGAACAATTGACAGACATACAGAAGATAGTTGGATGGATGGTTAGAAAGATAGATGGAAAGTACTGATGAATAGGCTGGATGGATGAATGGATAGAAATATAGATGGAAAGTACTGATGAATAGCTGTGTCGGGACATAACCAGAACGAAGGCAGGAGACACTGCTTGCAGTCAATTCAACTTTTTTATTGACTTTAGGAAAATAATCAGAAATCAAAATAACATCAACAAAGACACAGAAGGTGACCATCCTCACGGAGGTCCCTCACCAGAACTGCCTTAACAGACAAAAATGCATTCCTTTATACTGAAAGGGTCAACCATTTGACAATAATAGGGAATTTAAATAATATGTTCACATACATAATACACAACTACACTTAAATGAAAATAATATTCAAAATACATTAACCTCAATTATACAAGGAAAGTCATAAAAATTATTAACACATAGATTTCTACATACTATCAACATAAACAATAAAACATGAAACAATAACCCCCTGCTCACATTGAGAAATGGACTATGCCTACACTACCCAGAATTCTTTGGGATGGCATAAAATTAGGAACAGGAAGGACGCACGTCCTCTTAAACACCCACCCCCGGAACCATGCTGCAGACATGAACCCAGAAGGTTAGTTTTGCAAATGAGGATAAAACTAATAAATGTATGTGAATTCCAAATAAAGAAAATAAAGAAATAAAACTCTTGGTGTCTTTTATCAGTCTAATGTGCACCTTAGACTAGAAAAAGTTACCAAACTCATTTAACCAAACAATGAAAAACAAACATTTATAGAGAACAGATAAACCAAACAAACAGGGCATACACCGCAGTCAGGGGTAACTTATGACATTGTCACAAGCTGGCTGGCTGGCTTATAGCCAGCAAAGTTGCAAAGTTACTTATAGTCAGTAGAATGGCTGTTGAGAGAGCATTGAGATATTATAAAAATAGCAGATATTAAGCAGACAGTATACTCATACTCTATTATTACTCTAATGAGAGTTAGATGACATGTAGTTGCAAAGTTACTTACAGTTAGGAGAAATGAAGTGTTACCATTTCTGGCAGTACATGTTTGGTGCGCATATTTAGTTTGAATCTGGCTATTTTATTTCAGCAAAGATCTCCAACATGTTTTCTTGTCTAGAAATTTGAGTTGATGGGTGATCTATAAAAGCCTGCCTTTGTTTCATTTATAGTGAGTAAAAGATGAAAAGTTAAATGGGTAAAACAGCTTCCCTAAAACCGTGTCAAGGGTGAACGTGAAACACTCCGTGACCCTACTGTGCGTCTGTCATTCAGTGAATCAACACTGCTAGATTACCTCCTGCACCCTCTCGTCAAGATTACAAAAAAGCTTTTACTTCAAATGCATGTTTAAGGGTTTTCCTCACAGGGCTTTGGGAGGAATAAATGGAGGGGAGAGGAGAGGATGGATTGTGGAAGAGAGGTAGAAGTGCTATGTTTTTCTTTCACCGGTGTACGGCATGAAAGGAAGTTCGCAACACGCCGCTTCCTGTCGTTCATGCTGCACTGGGTCTGCTGAATGTCCAATAACAGAAGGGCCATTAGCTCAAAGCATGTGTCGGGGGGGTGCGCTCGCAAGCGAGTTGAAAGAGACACAGATGAGCTGCCCAAAACTATCCCTCTTCCCTGGCACTGCGACATTCAGCCATCTGAATACACAATTTACATAGAGATATGTAAATACTGCATATTCTCTCAGCCCCCATCTTGAAAGCATACGCGCACACATACCCGAACCAGGCTAATTGTTCCTTTTAAGAGGCAAAATGAGAACAGTATCTCATTGTGCAGGCAGACGATGGAGAGAGAAAAATAGAAGGATCTCTCCGGAATAGGAGGCAGGGATATTTTCCAATTATTCAGCCTTTCTCTGCTATCCCAGAGGGCAAGCTCTGGAGCGCGAGAGAGGCAAAGAGAAATTCGCACTCGTTTATTAGTATGAGGGGACCTCTTCTGTTTCCCCCCCCAGACCTGTGGTCCTAACACACAGTGGCAGAACACACACACACACACACACACACAGGGTGGCAAAGGGAAATAGAAGAACATTAAGGGGATTATTAAGAAAATCACAGAGGTATATTGGTCTCCAAAAAGTATTTGAATACTTACTGTAAGTCACGTTTAAAATATATGAATGGCATTTCTTTAGATAATACAATCAAACCAAGAGGCATTATAAAATTAAAGAAAGATAAGTCAAGTCACCTTTGTACAATACGGATTGATTCAAAGCAGCTTTACAGTAATAAACAGGAAAATAACAATTCAATGATGCAAACTTCATTAAATATGAGACAAATCCAAAGTCTGCTGTAAAGCAGCTCTAAAATGATAATAGAGGCATTATTCTGTTCAGTTCTGTTCAAAAACTGTGTAAAAATAAGTTCAATTCAGCTATAAAGCAGCTCAGCAGAAAATAGTGGTGTTATCAAGTTTTGTGCTCATCCAATAGTGTTAGTGCAGTCAAATCAATATTACTGAATATGAATAGTCTTTTAAACCCCATTATCATCTTATAATAGAAGTTTTAGACAAATAAAATAAAAACAAAGAATTATTATTATATTACTGTTTCGTGTCTTGTAAAAGGCGGTTGCTAACAAGGGGACTTGTCGAGGAGATTCAACATCATGCTGAACAGGTAAACTCAGTCTGCTTTTACAGCATAGTTATGCTTATAATTGTGCTCTTACAAACTATTCTAACTCAAACGTTCTGGGAAAATGTTTTTAGATAAAAAACTGCAAGAATTGTCGGAAGTGGTGACATTGAATTTGTGGGACCGTGGTGTAGTTCGTTTTTAGCCTACCTTTAGCTTTTTACTTATGGTGACTGCATTTAGGCTTCAAAATTCATAAAAGTTGTGTTCATCTGTGATAATTATATTGATGGACAAAACGTGCAAGTATAAACTTTTGTTGATTACAGCGCTTGTTTTTAGCGATAATCCAAAAGCCTATGGGAAAATGGTCGAGGGAACCAGCGTGATGCTAACTGCCGGTTGGCCTACAAAGTGACGTCATACCTGCATATTTTTGGAGTCACTGTTTATACAGAGAGAGAAACAGTGAAAATCTCAGTACAGTGCTAAAATGCGACAGCAGCCTCAAACTCAAAGCTACAGCACTGTTATTTGTGATTTGGCAACGTGTGACCTGCTTATTGCTGGGTACCATTGACACGCTAGCAGCCAGCTACTTGAATACCGAAGACACACTGTTCACATTCAGATTAGTGAACACAAAAAGTATACAACATGCCGTTGACATTCACACATTGCTTTAACCATCCTTTCATCCCATCATCCTTATTAGTTTCTGTGCATCTTGGAAAGCTGTTGCATTCAGTGGTGATTTCAATGTGTCCAATATTAAGCATTTAAAAATAACAGGAATGAATGTGAATTAATCCTTCACACATGAAAGAAAAGGAAAACTAATGCCTGTCAAAAAACGATCTGCATTAGAATGTTAAAAATGTATTATAAAATGGACCATGCTGGTATACAGCATTTCAGCCATGCTGAAATACAATATAGGTATGGGTATGACGTAAAATGCATGTTCATCTCACAACTGTGTAGGATATATGACTGATTGGTATGTCTGCCTGCTCTCCTAATATGACAGACCTCTTAGAGGTGGTCTGTGCCCTGTACGGACTCATCTGACTGCACTCAGTGCCTTCTCTAACACTACATGTTGGCATTACTCTGATGTAGGTTATTACATTACCTCAATGACTCCAGCAGCTGCTGTACAGAGATGAAGCCATACATCAAACCTCCACACGTCTCACCAGACCTGCAGCTCACAGACCTTGATTCCTTGATTTTATTCAGTCGGTCTGTCTATCTGTGGACAACATGTACAACATGTCACATTAACATTTTATACAGTAACAGTAACATTTGTTAACATAACAAATGTTTTATTTGCAGTGTAGCAAATCACAGGATTTGGATGACGTATTATCAATGTAGATTTTCTATATTTGTTAACATAACAAATGTTTTATTTGCAGTGTAGCAAATCACAGGATTTGGATGACGTATTATCAATGTAGATTTTCTATATTTGAGTAGAAATTGAACTTTCCTGCATAATTTTCACACCTGAAATTGACAACAACTTTTATGCGTGCTGGACAAAGACAGTAGGCTATTCAATTATTTCTTCATTTTCTAATGGCAGCCAACAAGATATCTATAAATAGAGACGGAAACTGAAACAGCGATAGGACAACAGAATAAACAAAGCACCTTGTGGGGAAGAAGTGACATCCTGATTCTTGATAATTTCAGCAGGTAAATAATTTTCCACAGAAAAATGTGTGTCTCTGTCATTGGATTGTCAGGCCTATTGTCCTTGAGCGATGATGCTGCCTGCTTGCATGTCTGAGGGAAAAAAACACCCATATCACGATGAGAAACAAATTGAACTTTCGCTCTGAATGAATTGAGTGGACAGAAATCACAGGTTTTCACCACTAAACCTTCAACTGAGCTGCGGCAGTGAATTGCTTTGATACATGCCATAAATCCAGAAGTGGGATGGATTCTTGCATCCGGAAAAAAATGGAAAGAAGACCGGCACATTTCTGCAGTAGTTTCCACCAAGAGTGCACTTTATGTGTGCGTGCCGAGGAGGAGTTCAGGAAGAGTCAGAGAATTACAGGCTATCATAGCCAAGTGGGTGTCAAATTATCCTTTCAGCGCATTTACACCATCACATGTTCCTCTGTGTGAGAGTGTGTGTGCCCCTAACCCAGCTGCATCTCCACTGTAATGAGCTTCACTGAAGATGGAGAGAGGGTGTGAAAGAAAAAGAAAATCCGTGTATGTGTGTGGGAGAAGAGTGATAGCACAACACCGTGTCAATAAGGACCAGTTTTTAACATGTATTTTAATGGCCAATTTGTTACTCTGACAAGAGTCTATACTTTGTATGTACATACTTTGTAAATTCAAAATTAAAAGTATATTATATTTTTTTAAATAATAATAATAAAAAAACATGACAATAAGAAACAGCTGTGATTGTGAACATGTATTTTAATGACCAATTTATTACTCTGGCGAGTCTCTATATTGTCACGAGCCATCTGCCCATCTTCAACAGTCCAGTCATCTAGTCAATGACATTTCCCAGTATTCCTCCTGTTAATCACCTGCACTCATCCCACCCTCACCCACACCTGTTTCCCATCAGCACTCCAATCTGCACCAGGATAAAAGTTACTTTTCCTACTTCGACGTAGGCTGCTACAGACTACTTAACTGCTGGATCTCCTTGTGGTTCTCCAGCCAACTCCTGTAAGTTACTCTTTGGAATATTACAGGCCTACCTGTCTACTCACTGTGAAGAGGTGTGTGCTCTCTCTTTACACTCCCGCTCCAGTCATCACTGCTCCACGATCACCCTGGTAAAGAAAAATAGACTGTGAGGGTATGTTTACATGACAACGATATGCTTAAACCAAAGAAGTTTTTCCTCTGAGTTTTCTGCGAAAACAATTAAAAACGCTGCATTCTGCTGCCAGGCCATTAGATGCAATAAAACACTATAGACTGAACACATGATAATACGCATGTGCATGACATAATATTCTTCAGAGATTTGCGTTTTTGTTGTTTACACGGTGATCGTTTTCAAAAACTTGCACTTTGAAACCTGATTTCAAAACTCTGCGTTTTCAGGCACCCAAACGCCGTTGTCGTGTAAACGAACGGCCAAAATGCATAAAAAGTGTTACGTTTTTAGTTGAAAACAGTGTTGTGTAAACAGCCCCTAAACGTTCTGACAATGGTGTCGTGGTACGTTTAATTACACGACAACGATATGCTTAAAATGGAGACGTTTTTCCTTGTAGTTTTCAACGTACAGACACCATTGTCACAACGATCCCCATTCACACAGATCCGCGAAAACGATTGAAAACCAAGGGGGTAGTCCACCAGCCGGAAACTGAAGCTCACTCCTGGGGCCGCCATTGTAGCAGAACTTCACCTGCTGTTAGCATTCCATTAGTCTCAGCCTCAGACGTCACGCCCACGGAACGTTGGCTAAACGTCTGATGCATATGGTACACTTAACTGGAAACACTTCAGGAATGTCGAAGTCGTCAACTGATTGGTTGAATTTTATCGGATTTCCGGGGGGCGCGAGTGTCGTGTTTATTTTCGGTCCGCCGGGAAACAAAGCGCAGACGTGTGATTGCGGAAGAAAAACTGTTGTGTTTACATGAGTGACAATGAGCATTTATCAAGATCAGCTAAACGTAGAATTCTCAAAAGTATGCGAGGTTCACGGGAAAGACTCTTGAAGTTTTCTTTTCCTTCTTTGATTTTCTATGCTGACTGACTTGTTGCACGCAGGTCTGTTGTTGTGGGGACATTTCCACGCACCGAAACGTGACGCTGAACGAAACGAACTGTAATTGGTTGTTTTACATGTCGGTCAAACGGCCTTATGTGCGGGCCTTGGCCAAAGAAAGCTGCTATGAATTCCAGACCTTCAGCCGTCAGTCTGAAGGTCTGGCTACGCGAGACTAGCATTCCATTGACTCCCATTCATTTTGGCGTCACTTTGACCGCGAATAACTTTACATTTGAGGCGTCCAAAGACTCCATTTGTCCATTGTTTATTTCTAAAGAAACACGACAATGTATAGAAGGCTCCATTACTTTGTATCTTACGTTATGTCCCAGTAGAAGCCGTTTTTGTAAAATTAGGCTAACGATTGCGTCATAATCACGGGACTCTGTCGCACAGTAGAGAAATTACCGTACAGACAGGAGGAGAAGCTCGTATGCAATCTTTTACTGTCTATGAGGCAATCGGGCGGACATGGAGGCATAAAGTCAAGGGAGAAGCCCATAGATGGAGAGTCCATAAAAGCAACGGGACAAAATATTTCAACAACAGATTTGTTTCAGATTTCAATTCAGATTTGGCTTGGCACATCTACTAGAAGGTCAGAACGGTTGCTTACGTCACATCTATGTCGTCAAGCTCAGTTTGAGCCTGCGCAGTGCGCTCAGCCATTATGAAGTGAGTGCTTCTAATGGGCTTTTTTATTTATTTATTTATTGCTTAAAGAAGCATACAAAATACCAAACAAACCTCAAGATACATATCTTATATGATTACAAAAAAGTCCAAATAGCAGCACAAAATATAAATGAACACCATAATTCTGACACAAAAAAAGCATGTAAAGAACAAAAAGAAAATAAATAAATAAATAAAATATTACACAAGGGGGTAATCACAAAAAAAAAACCTTCAGAAGATTATATAATTTAAGGGCTTTTTTGTTATTCACCAGTCTTAAAGATTTGAAGAAGATCGCTTCTAATGGGCTTAAACTTACAATTTTCTCTGTTGAAATCTATGGGGTCGCTGTGTCCATTTCTTTTACTGTCTATACTGAAAACGCTGTATTCTGCATGAAACACTATAGACTGAACACGTAATCCGCATGTGCATGAAGTCATTGGCGTTCACTCGTATATTCGCATTTTTAAACGTAGTACCCTCAGTTCGTTCACCTGCTCATTATTTGGACTGTTCCAGGATTCCATCTGCTTGCTGGTAAATTCATGATCACTGTTCGATATACCCTGTTTGGGTTTAACCTTATCTCTGTCTCCCAGTCTGGTGTTCCCTGACATATACTTTGTATGTAGTAAGGCTACCCAATTTTGTTTATTTAAATGTTTATATATTTTAAGTTAAAAATATTATATAGTAGCTATTATAATAATAATAATAATAATAATAATAATAAAAACAACAAAAATGACCTATATATAAGTGACTATACTTTGTAAATACATAAGTTATTTACATGTGTATATAATTTCATAAAAAAATATTAATTATATTTCTTAAACAAATTAATAATAAAACTTAATGAAAATGTCTATCCCAATACAATACACTTTGGCCATACTAATGCTGAATGGACAATGTATTACCCTGTATTCTTTGTATACCCTTTATGTAAATGTATATAATTTCTTATAATTATTTCTATAAAAACAAATACACATTTAATATTTCACCTTACTGTCACTTTATAATCTTTTTCAATGCAATATACTGTAAATAAAGCTGTTTACTGTTGACTGTATATGTGTGTGGGAGAAAGAAAGAGTGCGAGCATAACACTTGTTTGTGAGCACATTAACACCTCTGTGTTCACTGTTGGCTCCCCTTGCATCATGCATCAGGGCTCTGTGTGTGAGCATCTCCTAAAGTCCTGTCCAACAAACTGAGTAGGATGTTGCTGCAAAGGAAAGATGAACCCAATAAAGAATTGTCTCTTAGAACAAAGAAACATAATAATATATGCAGGCTAAAATTTGAGAGGATTTAAGCCAGATAAAACACCAGTAAAATAATACAACAGAAAGGTGCAGCACATCTACAACTGCATGCTGACATTTTGACAATAAGGAGTGAAACCTAAGTGTGTGTGTGGGGGCATTACCTTACTCCTGATGTTCTGTGGCCTTAAATTAACATCTGAAAATTTCAACAGTAAACCAAGAGAAAAAAGATATTGAGTGATTTCGATTCAAGTCATATATATATATATATATATATATATATATATATATATATATATATATATATATATATATACACTCACCTAAAGGATTATTAGGAACACCTGTTCAATTTCTCATTAATGCAATTATCTAATCAACCAATCACATGGCAGTTGCTTCAATGCATTTAGGGGTGTAGTCCTGGTCAAGACAATCTCCTGAACTCCAAACTGAATGTCCGAATGGGAAAGAAAGGTGATTTAAGCAATTTTGAGCGTGGCATGGTTGTTGGTGCCAGACGGGCCGGTCTGAGTATTTCACAATCTGCTCAGTTACTGGGATTTTCACGCACAACCATTTCTAGGGTTTACAAAGAATGGTGTGAAAAGGGAAAAACATCCAGTATGCGGCAGTCCTGTGGGCGAAAATGCCTTGTTGATGCTAGAGGTCAGAGGAGAATGGGCCGACTGATTCAAGCTGATAGAAGAGCAACTTTGACTGAAATAATCACTCGTTACAACCGAGGTATGCAGCAAAGCATTTGTGAAGCCACAACACGCACAACCTTGAGGCGGATGGGCTACAACAGCAGAAGACCCCACCGGGTACCACTCATCTCCACTACAAATAGGAAAAAGAGGCTAAAATTTGCAAGAGCTCACCAAAATTGGACAGTTGAAGACTGGAAAAATGTTGCCTGGTCTGATGAGTCTCGATTTCTGTTGAGACATTCAGATGGTAGAGTCAGAATTTGGCGTAAACAGAATGAGAACATGGATCCATCATGCCTTGTTACCACTGTGCAGGCTGGTGGTGGTGTAATGGTGTGGGGGAGGTTTTCTTGGCACACTTTAGGCCCCTTAGTGCCAATTGGGCATCGTTTAAATGCAACGGCCTACCTGAGCATTGTTTCTGACCATGTTCATCCCTTTATGGCCACCATGTACCCATCCTCTGATGGCTACTTCCAGCAGGATAATGCACCATGTCATAAAGCTCGAATCATTTCAAATTGGTTTCTTGAACATGACAATGAGTTCACTGTACTAAAATGGCCCCCACAGTCACCAGATCTCAACCCAATAGAGCATCTTTGGGATGTGGTGGAACGGGAGCTTCGTGCCCTGGATGTGCATCCCACAAATCTCCATCAACTGCAAGATGCTATCCTATCAATATGGGCCAACATTTCTAAAGAATGCTTTCAGCACCTTGTTGAATCAATGCCACGTAGAATTAAGGCAGTTCTGAAGGCGAAAGGGGGTCAAACACAGTATTAGTATGGTGTTCCTAATAATCCTTTAGGTGAGTGTATATATATATTAGCGCTTTTTACAATACAGATTTTCAAAGCAGCTTTAAAGTGATAACAGAAAAATAAGTAAAAGTAAACAGATTGTTACTTTGTGTTTTCAGGCAGACAAAAGTGTAATTGACTTAAACCTGTCCTGGCATGGATGTAATCGGATTTTGATTAACTTCTGAAATTTGACACCAGAAGACAAAACCCTAGGAAACCTATGCAAACCATGTTTGTGCAAAGATGAGGAAAAATGTAATGCATGAATGTTTAACCAACTCTGGGTCATTTCACTCACTTTCAGTAATAGCACATAAAGTTTAGAGAACTGTTTGTCATATTTGACAATTTTCTGATATGACAACACAACCGCTTTTTCTTTTATGTGGTATTATCTATAGGGAATTTAAAAATAACGTACTTATCCCTTTCTCCACAGCCTTGATTTTTTTTTTTTTATTTAATTTTTTTTAAATGGCCAAACCAGCCAACAAAGCTGTTTAATTCATACTGAGGTAATGAACTGAAAAATTGATCCAATTTTCATAATGGTTTTCAATGACCCCACAAAAGAATTTCACTTCTGTTATATGGTCATATTAAAACGTTCAGCTTTTAATGCTGTCATATATTAATAATTTAAGATGATGGTCTGACATAAGGGAGAGCAAACTATAAAGTTCAAGAGCAAAAACATATGGCTATCTGAAATTTAATGTGCATTCATAAGATAAATGAAGCAGAAAGTTAAAGCGGGACAGTGGCCTTTAAGAATAATTGAAGGATACTGCTCGTATAATTTTAAGCTTTTGGCATTTAAAATGAAGCGCCTCGCTAGTACATGTTATATCAATATTTTTAGTATGAAAGGAGTCCTCAAATATTTTTTGTTTAAGTATGAAACTGGTTAAAAGTTGGAGGGTAATAAACATCAAAATAAGTTTATTAGTTATTTCATTACAGGCAAAGCGGTGTTTGTTTTATAAAACCTTAAGGTGTGAAACTTGACCTCCTGCCAGTATAAAAGGTGCCCTTAAAAATAAGGCAGTCACATTTGTGTCGGCTCTCATTTGAAGCATGGGACACATCTGAAAGCTTTTATTGTTATCTTTTAAAAGGCCATTGTCCTCTCTCTCCAGGCCTCCATCAGCACTATAAAAATGACAGCAAGTCGACGTTACGGAGATTTAGGGCAGACGCAGCGGGCTAGGTTTGCCTTCTCTTCCCCTCTAATGAGTACAGTTTGTAGTCTCAAAGCTCTGGGCACATGAAGGCTCTGATAATGAGAGAAACGGCCGCTGGGGAAATCCTGTCTCACAGTGTCATTCAGGTCTGCCTTGTGCATTTCCAAGCTCTGTTCTGAGGGCGCAGTTCAGATTACTGTATTTTTTTTATAGACTTTTGGTGGTGTTTGCGAAGGAAAGTAGCAGGGTTAGTTTACTCAGGGTTAAGGATTGGAATAAACCCCTAACACAAAGTATTAAACTTTAATGCATAACTCAAACCACACAGACATGAATGACTGTACAGAGTACAGTACTTTTCTAAGTGATTGGATGTCAGTCAATAAATCAAGTCACATTCATTTAGCACTTATTACAATACAGATTGTTTTAAAGCATGCAACAAAGATTGCTTTTGCTGTACAGCAGCTCTAAGAAAGTCATTTATAGCTTACGTTTTTTATTGATTCATGAATGTTGTAAAACTCATTTGTTATTAACTTAGGGGCCGATTACACGACACCGGTTTCAACTGAAAACAGGAAACTTTTAATGCGTTCTGGCCGTTCATGCATGACAACACCCCCTCTGGCCTGAGAAGGCAAACTTTGCAGTAGGTTTCACAAGTACAGGTTTTTGAAAGTGATACCATTATCATCTCCAAACAAACTTCAAAAATGTGATCAAACAAACAAAACAAAAAAACATCATAGACTTACATTGAAAGAAGACATGAGTGGGCTCTTTTGACTTGGGCTGCGTTTGACTCAACTTTTAGACATAGGCCTATACTCGTGAACTTCCCTAAGCACTCCACAGCCCTTTTGCGTTAAACTTCGTCAAGTGGATGAGGGAAGTTTATTTTGACAGATCCTCAACCCCTCGATTTTGACAGAGAGAGCGAGTCTACTCATATTTGCACTACAGGAGGATCCATATACCACAAGCAACATGATTGTGAAGCCACAACAGCAAATCACATGACATGATTTCTATTACACGAATGTAGATGTTAAACCTCATGCTGATTTGTACTCGGCTTTCGCCAAGATAAGCACAAACTAAGACGTAGCTTTACAGTAACCTATGCTTCTCTCTCTCCATCCATTTACGCTTCTTTCCATATAGTGATGTGAATCTCCTTCTGGCCGGCGTTAACGGCTGCAGTATACTTGGTGCGTCAGTACACACAACGGCTGCAACTACAGTGTGGTCTCCCCAGGACCAGCACGACAACCGTCTGGATTGAGCCGAGTGGGGGACATCTCTAGGGTCTTCAAGTGGGCACCTTCCGTCCTCAGACTCCATAGCAGATTCCAAGTGATCAAGGGCTTAGGGCGTTCCATTTAAACCCATTACTTCTGCCAGTAGTGGACACTCATACTCAGTAGCGTACCATGGGGTTTCAGTCAGGGCCTTCAGTAACGACCCATGGTTGAAAGTCTAGGTTTTGACATAAATTCAGATGCAAATATAATTTATAAATAAATAATTATCAATTTTCAAATATTGCACCTGTCAATACAGAACAAAATATTCTGTAGTCTATTTTGCTGTCAATAGTGCTGACAGTGTCTTTATCAGTAGGCTTTATATTTATGCTTCACATGAAGTAGCCTATAGTCACCTATGAAGTCACCTAGCAGCAGCGCCGCGTCAGACACGTTTCTGGTGTGCAAAGACAGAAAACGCAACGCAGCCGCCACGCAACAGAAACGCCACGCTCACGCCACGCAGCCAGTGTGTCACTGGCCTAACACTCACTCATTACTTGTAAATAAAATACATCGTCCGATCATTTCTGATGAAACGTTCAATGAGCTCCTCATGCAGTTGTGCGTCCTGCTTAGGATGAATGAGCAGCTCCTTATCTATGGCAATAGATGCCAGTGCAGAGAGTCGTGTTTGTCCAGTTGTATTCCTTAAATTTGTTGATGCGCTTGAGAGCGGAGAAAGATCGCTTAACTGATGCGGTGGACACTGGAATGGTCGCGATCGAGCATGTGAGGGCATAAAGCTGACATTTACTGACATTGCTCACAACCCGCCGAATTTTCAAACGGCTGATGACATCAGCGGGGGCTAGCGCCGATACACATCGCTGCCCCCCTGGGGCGTTCTGTCACTGCGCATCAAATTTTGATTGGCTAATGATAAACGTCAGTCAAAGTTAAGATCAAATGGGAAATAGCAGCTTCAACGGAAGGCTAGCTATTCTACTAGTGCTGGTCCACGGAGCTGTGATGCGTTTAGATGACCATATGGAAAATCCAGCTCAGCCTCAACAAAATAACCATATTCTTTCAGGAAATATAATCGTAAAAATGCAAAAATATATATATCTTATATATTAATTATATATTATATTATATTTTGACCGGGCCAGCAGAGATGGCCCTGACAGCCCACCTCTGCTCATACTTGAGTGAATGAGATGAAGGGGAAGTTAGCAAGGGAAGGGCATAAAAAGTGGACTTAAATGAAGCTTTGTTTGGACCAGCAAGCAACCACTTAGAACATCCTAAAAACGCAGGGGGAAAAACCCTCTTTGCATATGCATCAATAAAATGCAAAACATAAATAAAGTTTCTTTTGTACCATCATGGTGTAAAAAAATAAACAAAGCAAAACTAAAATAAACTAAACCAAGCAAAACAGAATTTAAAAATGTATAAAAATAAAATACTTTGGCCTACTCCTTTTTTTGTGTGTGCTCAGATCCCTCAAGCCTGAACACCAAACTCCACTTACTGTAATCAGCAGCCCTCTGTCCAAGTTGCATTCAAAGGTCCTCAGAGGTCAAGCTTCCAGACAGGCTGCTTAAATTGGCTGCTCCTTCAAGACACTGAAGGAATGACACACAATCTTAGCCTCCCTGCAGATTCAGGAAGGTTAAAGGAGGTAACAGTGAAAGCCAAAATCTTTTAAAGATATTATTATTATTTATTTTTTTTTAATATTGGTGCTTTAATTCAATGCCTGGTTTTTAACAACGTGACAAAGCCATTTTTGATATTTATGAATATCACCAATTTGGTTGCAAATGATGTAAGGGTGTCTGTTTTGTAATAGTCTTTAAAATTAATCTCACAGGGCTCTTTGCTGAAGGTTCAATGAATATTTAGGTCCACCTCTGAGACAGGCGCTCATTAATAAGGCCACTGAAATGAAAGAATAGCACCTCTCTCTATCTCCTCTCCTCTTACAATGATCATTAGTGGAGCACAAGAGAGGAGGAGAGCAGAATTGGTGCTTAGAGTGGAAAGCTGCTTTGGCACTATTGTGACAGCTCCACTCACGACTGAGACCATCGCCTGCTAAGGGTGCTAAACTGGCCCGAGAGAGGAGACCAGTGGCCTCATTTATAAAATGTTGCATAGAAACCATCCTACATATGATATTACGATAATTTCTCAAATGTGCATACAGTAGGCCTACGTCTGATTCAGAGAATGAACCTATACGCGCACAAAAAACTTGCATACGCCTCTTGCAGATGTGAAATGTATAAATCGTAAATAATCTTGAAATTATGCGCAGCTGAATAGTTTTTAGATCTCCGCCTTGTAAACTCAGCCAGTAAAGAGCTGCATTTAGCCTAAGATGTTATATGAATATGGTCCCTGAAGCACAGGTTTTATCAGCTGACGGTTAAAAAAAACATTTTTTTTACATTATAATAATAATAATAATAGTTTATTAAAGCACTCAGAAACTCAAATATCTTTACATTATAAGCACAAATACAAATTTACTTTTTAAAATGGTGTTGAAGAAAAAAAAGATTCTCTGTTTAAATTAAAACATGTATAAAAACTTTGTGATATTCCTTTAAAATAATGTTTAAATAGATGTGATTATTATTATTTAAAAAAGTACATCTTATGCAATTTCTTTCATAATTTCTTCGAGTTTCTTTCTCTCTACAAACTTTTTATTTTGGTGGGTTGTCATAAAGACATTTGAGTTTCTGTGTTTTAATAAACTATTATTATTATTATTATTATTAGGCCTACTTGAATTATGCTCTACTGTGGAATAGTAATATATTTCTGTTATATTTTCAAGTTATACAAAACTTTTATTTTGACAGGTTGTCATCAAATACTTTAAAGTTTGTGACTGTATATGATACGATTGAATGATGATAGTTTTACCAAATGAAATGGTAAAATTCTTGTGCAGTGACTCTCATAAAAGCTCTGCGATGAAGTTCAAATGTGTCCATGTCCTCATAGACGCTAAAAACACCACGAGTGTCACTTGCGCTTCAGTATGCGTAGAGCACACGTTGAGCGCTCATTGACAGAGACACACAGACATGCAGAGTTTATTTCAATAGCAGTCTTTTTGAGCTTTGATATTCATAGACACTAGTACATATCGAGATTTGATTCATTGTACATCCCTACTTTTGATTTATTCATTCAAAAATGGCCAAATTGCATGACATTCCGCTTTGCAGCTAATTATGAGGCGCCACATAGGATTTAAATCAAACTTCGCTTACATGCATAACACACGTGCATATACACCTATAAATTACTCGCATATACATGTACTGGATGTTCAAAATACATATATAAAATACACGTGCACACTAATATGAAATTCATACCAATACATATTATGTTAGTAATAAATGCATATAAACTTGTGAATAACTTGCATATACATATAAACTTGACGCATGCAGACACACCTATACACACTCGCATATACATATAAACTTCCATGCAGACACATCTATACACACTTCCACATACATATAAACCCGATGCGCGCATACACATCCATAAAACACTCACGCATACATACAAAATAAAACGTGGATGCATGCTTCAGTTGTGTATATATGTATATGCGAGTGATGTCATATGTGGATGTGCGTGAACTTTTCAGTGTAAAAGGAAGTAATTTCAGTGTAAAAGGAAGTCAGTTATTGTTAATCTTCTTTTGGAGTTTTAGGGTGGTTGGCAAACTAGCTAAAAGGTGCATTTACCGCCACCAACTGGACAGGAGTGTGAAGCGTCAACACAGGGGGCGCAAAGATATCACGCAACACCTGAAATAAAGCTTGTCACAAATAACCTTTATTTGACTGTCTATGCAAAGAACCGGCGAAAGTAATGATTATGCATGAAACATTTGAATGGTTGATAAAGTTCATAAATTGATAAAGTTGACGATGCAGACTCGCCATCTTCGCTGTAGTGAACGCCCCTAGAGAGAAATGCACACTTCATATGAAGTGTGAACGCGCCGGCGCCTCTGTGTCCTGATTAGCCTACATTGTCCACTATATTTGCTTCTTATTTATTAATTCAGGCAAATTTGTTGATGAAACATTGATTAAAATGAACATACAATTTATAAAAAAAACGAAATAAACTTTAAAGAAAGGCTGTCTACAAAAGAAAACTTTACACTGTAAAAAATAATCCTGTAAAAAAAACGGTAAACTACTGACAGCTGCGGTTGCCAGCATCATACCGTAACTATACGGTGTGTTACTGTTTTTGTGTTAGAGCATATTGCTGTTAAATTAAAGTTTTATACTATGACAATACGGTATTTAGCTGTTAATTTCAAAAACAGTAACACACCGTATTTTTACGGTATGATGCTGGCAACCACAGCTGCCAGTAGTTTACCGTTTTTTTACAGGATTATTTTTTTACAGTGTATGGTCAAAATCATGTCTGACCCATTCCAAATATTTTCCGATAGCCTGTATCTTATGATCCTATCTTACTCATCTCATGCGGTTCCCTTTTCATATAATCAACATAGATGAAATAAAAAAAAACATTATATTATTTAAACATAAATATGAAACGTATGTTTAAGTTTTTTAACTTATAAGCATCACACCGCTCCGCTTTGCTCACATGCTCTGGTGTGTAGCCTATACATGCATGTGTATGTGGTGGACGGCTGCGTTTTTTATTTATTTATTTTTTTTTTAGTTTTTTTTTTTTTAGTTTTTTTTTTTTAATAATAATCAAATAATACCCATCGATCTTCGAATTTTAGCTGTGCTTGAAAATTTCGTTTTGTATAAATTGTATCTTCATTTTAATTAATGTTTCATAAACAAATTTGTCTGGATTCATAAATAAGAAGCAAATATAGTGGAAAATGATCAGGACAAGGAGGCGCCGGCGCGTGAACTAGAGCGCGTAAATGAAGCGAAACTCAGCGTATAAACTACTTGCATCACAGACCTGTATATCTATAGAAAGCTTGAAATGTGTACTTTTAAACAAAACAATTAAAAACTGAAAGAAATTGGCTACTATTTGCTTATGTAGGCTAATTCATATGAAGTGTGCATTTCTCTCTATAGGCGCGTTCACTACAGCGAAGATGGCGAGTCTGCATCGATTTATGAACTTTATCAACCAATAAAATGTTTCATGCACAATCAATACTTTCGCCGGTTCTTTGCATAGACAGTAAAATAAAGGTTCTTTGTGGCAAGCTTTATTTACGGTGTTGCGTGATATCTTTGCGCCCCCTGTGTTGACGCTTCACACTCCTGTCCAGTTGGTGTCGGTAAATGCACCTTTTAGCTGGTTTGCCAACCACCCTAAAACTCCAAAAGAAGAAGAATAACTGACTTCCTTTTACACTGAAATGACTTCCTTTTATACTGAAATTACTTCCTTTTACACTGAAAAGTTCACGCACATCCACATATGAAATCACTCGCATATACATATATACACAACTGAAGCATGCATCCACATTTTATTTTGTATGTATGCGCGAGTGTTTTATGGATGTGTATGCGCGCATCGGGTTTATATGTGTGTGCGAGTGTTTATAGGTGTATATGCATGGAAGTTTATATGTATATGCGAGTGTGTATAGGTGTGTCTGCATGGAAGTTTATATGTATGTGCGAGTGTTTATAGGTGTATGTGCATGGAAGTTTATATGTATATGCGAGTATTTATAGGTGTATGCATGCGTCAAGTTTATATGTATATGCAAGTTATTCACAAGTTTATATGCATTAATTACTAACATATGTATTGGTATGAATTTCATATTAGTGTGCATGTGTATTTTATATATGTATTTTGAACATCCAGTAGTATACGCAAGTAATTTATAGGTGTATATGCACGTGTGTTATGCATGTATTGATAAGCGAAGTTTGATTTAAATCCTACGTGGCGCCTCATAGCTAATTACATTTGTGACTGGATTCCGCGATTTGATCCGTGTCGCTGCGCAAACACAGACGGCGGGGTGAATTTATGAATGAAAGTTCTGTCACAAAACAATGTTGTTACGAATCCTCGCACTTTTTTAAGTGGGTATGCGGAAATCCTTGACGTTTCCTAGTGGGTATACGGAAATCCTTGACATTTCCTAGTGGGTATACGCAGAGGCGAACCAACATTAAGTGGGGGCCCCAGGCAAAATTAATCAAAGAGCCCCTTCTAAAATATTTTTTTGTAAATATATCCGTGACTGCACTGACCTTTCAACATTCAAATCACTGATAAAAACTCACATTTTTAAAATTGCTTTTAATGTTTAGCTTAGTCCAGTGTGTTTTTTTTAGTGCATTTATTTGATATTGTTCCCGATTTTTTCTTTTTCTTTTTTTTCTATGTAAAGTGTCTTTGAGTACTCAGAAAAGCGCTTTCAAATAAAATGTATTATTATTATTATTATTATTATTATTATTATTATTATTATATCTTTGTTACCTAGAGATATAATTATACAACATATAAAAAGTAGTCAAAACACATCTTTCAACGTGATGACGTATTCCCGGCGCGTTGCAGATCAGCTCAATCCGAACAGTTGTAGTTAAAAAGTATATGATTTCGCTAGATAACACCCTCTTCCTCAGATGCGATCGTACACAGCCCGTTGAAGCACTTCAAAGACCTTTGAAACTGCATTGATTTGGACTTAAAAACGTTGGTTGTCATTGAAGTCCATTATTCGAAGAAAAATCCAGAAATGTTTTCCTCAAAAAAAAAAAAAATTTCTCTTCCACTGAGGAAAAAAAGACATGGATATCTTGGATGGCATTGGGGTAAATTGGAAGGAAAGTTTCATTTTGAGGTGAACCAACGTTAATCGTTAACGTTATTCTATTTCAGCCTGCATTAATACCGTCTAACACTTTACATGCTGTTGCTAAGTGCAACCCCGTAGCTAAACAGTTTTTCAGTAACATATTAACGTTACTAGTAATTAATCTTAAGTGAAACTAAACTGAAATTAACAACGTGGATTGTGTGATTTGTTTTGTAAGTTACATTTCTTAAAATAGCTAGCTACCATTACTTAACATCAGTCACCTCTGATAACAGATCACTCGAGATAACTTGCATGTATTTTCTGTAAAGGTGCTTTAAAACGATATGTACTACTGTGAAAAATAAATGTGAATTGAACGACGAAACGATTTGTTTGCCATTAATCATCCTTAACGTAAATGTTAAGTCAATTAAGCTAACGTTAATCATCATCATTTCATTCTCCATCACTTACCGCAGTCATGTTTTCTCTTTTCCCCATCATCTTGTTTTTTTCCCGCTTCTGGCTGCCAGATGGATATGTCCTCTTCATTTTTAATACACGAATTCATGCATTTTCGGATACAGACAGTAAAAGAAAGACAGAAACGCGAGTAAGCACTGCGACAGTTTGAAAAAGGCGCCAGAAGCAGCAAAAGCATACGCACAGGGTTGCCAGATGCCAGCCACGTTTTCCAGCCCAAAACCTCGTCAAAACCCGCGAGAATGCACAAAAAACCGCCCAATTATTATTTTTTTGTTTGTTTCATCATAAACAAGCTTTAAAACGACCCATTGGTCGGTGTACTTTGCGTCCATTCGTTTTTCCTTTTTTAACCCGTAAAAAATTAAAAATGGACGGTTGTTGTATTTTTTAAACATAACGTTAACGCTATAACACTGCGCAAAAATATATATAGCCTATACAGTAGCGGAACTAGAGTTTTATACATGGGGTGGCCACTGCTACTTTCGGGGGTACACAGTACACACACACACAGTGGAAAAGCTTGTGGAAGGAATTGGGTCACTCTGTTTGTGTCTATAAGTGTTGAACATCCAAAATATTTGCAGAAAACAAAGCTGAAGCACCAAGTAGATAAGATACCGCATGTGTCTGTTATGAACTGCTGCATTTATTTACAAAAAAACTCACATTTACAAAAAAAAAATGTTTTTTTATTTATTTTATCTTTTATTAGATACAGCAGGCATCAAGCAGACATGTCCTTGAAAAAGTTAAACAATTTTATTGCCCATCAATATAAAATCTTATCCTGGGAAGATTAAATACAACATAATTCTTTCTTTATAATAATTCTAATTCTAATTATTGAATTTATAATTATAATTTTTTTGTTCATTTTTGGGTGAACTATCCTTTTAATCTGGCAAAATCATCTCAACTTAAATTCCTGAATTGGGTATGTGATTGACTGCCTGTGTCTGGTAGATGCTCTGACCTGTTGCTGGTTCTGAAGTAGGACCACACTGACTCTGACTAGCCAGTGGTGATGCAAGGGCTGGGGGGTCTGTTTGCACCTGATCTGCCTGTTAGTCCAGTCATTTTAAGACAAAATGGGGGTCAACCTTGAACAAATTGCAACAAGCAAACTCAACTGATTTTGTATCCTCAATATGTCCTGAGTAAGGAAAAAAAAGAATCCCATTAGGGAAAGTTTAGAAAACAAAAACAAATATAGCCTATTCATACGCCTATTCATTCTTTTTCTTATGAGAATAGGGTAAAAAGTTTAACCTTTAGATATCACCATGAAAATTACTGAGTTGATTACTTACATCGAGACAAACAAAAAATGTATTCCAAGTTTTTTTAAATTGTTTGTTAAGATGGACAAACGGTGCATAATCGAATTACGTATGTGCTAATTTGCAGATCTAAACATTGGGTCTAGCCAGGTGAAAATGTCTTGTTGAATCTTGTTGACACATAACAGTAAAATACTTAATGTTAAGGTCTGAATGGAACCCATTTAGGCTACCCATGAGCATTAATACATAGGGGCAGGAAGAAGTACTTTAGAAACCAGCCTTTTTTAATTATTAAGAGATGGGGTTTGGGGCTGGGTCTGTGCGACTGTTTCTGGGGGACGAGTCTAAGGGAAGAACAGGAGACAAGGGTAAGGAGAATGCAGAAGACAAAAGGTAAGAAAAATAAAAAGTGAATCCCCAGAAACAGATTTAGAAACTTTCCCCTAATGGGATTCTAAGGGACTTTGTTTCCTTACTCAGGACATAATGAGGATACACAATTATTTGAGTTTGCTTCTGTTGCAATTTGTTCAACCTTTTTTTCATAAAATGACTGGACTATGTTTGTGCTTATTTTAAAATAACTCTGATATTTCTCCTTTTCTTTTCATGTTTAATTGACCATGTTCAAAAATATCACAAATTTAAAATATGATTCCAATCATATTCATATTCTAATCATCATCCAATTACCAACATTTAAATCTTTCTCGCCAGTATAAAAAAAAAGTGGTTTTGGTCATTTTCACAATTTCATGGCACCACAGAATATTTTGTTGTATGAATATCTGAACATACCAAAAGAAAGAACAAACCCTGTGCTTTTAAAACAAAAACAAAAAAATAATGTTATTCTAGCTTCGTGCGTCTTTTTTTTTAATCAACACTTGAATGTTGGCAAGTTTCATAAAAAGCAACATGAGCAAAAAGCTGAGAAAATCGCATTTTTATCAAAGACTACATCTAGATAAGATTCATAATGATGATCAAAACACAGTAGATCGAGTCGATCAACAACCTACACCCATAAAGCTTCATAGTCCTATAGTGATCGCATTATGATATACAACCTACACCCATAAAGCTTCATAGTCCTATAGTGATCGCATTATGATATCGCTTGTTTCTGCTCTTCTTTGCCTGCGTGTTGATCTCCTATCCTCACATTAGCTAGAACATTTGTATACTAACGTACACACGGCAAGGTACTGTATGCGTGTAATGTAGGCTATTGGGAGCAAACCACCCTGATGCTAAACTTTAAAAGCTTACTTCAAATATGATGTTTTCTTATTCGGTGAAGTTAGGTATCTTGCAAACCATCTCTCGTCCTCTGCTCGTCCGTTTGAAAACTGCGCGCGCCGCGCTGCCGGCGAACGTAATTTAAAAAAAAAAAATCAGCATCAGCAACTGCCAGTAGCAAATAACATTTTGGGGTGGCACCCGGGGTGGCCAATCGCATGTCAGGGGTGTCCAGTGCCACCCCGGACCCCCCTCTGGCTCCGCCACTGAGCCTATATATAGACGTATTTTCAGATTTCTGTTTATGACTTTTTGCCCCTTTATTAAACATTTAAAATATTCACAAATTAGGCTAATATGGACAAAATGGTTTTCTAAGGCCAAACTTCTAAGGCTATAGATGATTAATAGGCTATTAATAAATGTTTCTGAAATGTAACTAGGCATTTTAATTGTTTATTAATAAACTAGTATTTTCTAAATCGACTGGAAACATATCCGCGGATGCGCCTTATAAGAAATTCATGGATTATTATCAGACTGTATTTGCTTTCGATTCGAATTTGTTCGTTTAAAAGAGGACATTTCAAGCTTTAGCCTACATAGGCTATATTTTGTTTCAGTTCATTTTTGAGACGCGATCCAGTTCACGAGACCATAAAAGAGCGCGACTGATTGTTTTATTTTATTTTAACGTTGTCTTGTTATTGAGTTTACACAAATAAAAGTAGTTGCGAATGATGTATTTTTTATTTTCTATGACCAGAAATGATAGAGTACTATTTTAAGTTGTTTTCCACTGTAGATAGAAAAACGCAAGTGTTCGCGCCCGCGCCTCCGTGCCGTGCAGCAAGCGCGCTCCACACTTGCTTGGAAAAGCGTCAAAACCTGTGTTAATTTGTAATAATCTTAGCCCTGTATTATTATTGTCTAACCAGTAGGCTATTATGACTGACATTTGACAAATTGCTTTGTTCCTTTTTTGGATAAAAGCGTCTTCTATCCAAACTGTAGGCTATAATGACAATTATTATTTGCGTTTAACTATAAATGAGTTCACTTAAGACAGTAATATGTTTATCATAAAATAATGTATTAATGTTTTATTTTTATATAACCTAACATTTAAAGTTTTTGAATTGTTTTTGTTTTAGGCTAGTCTTTTATTGCTTATTATAGGCTACTGAGCTACTGAGCTTTTTCCTTCCAGGAACAAATCCGCGAGTAGCTACATTTTACAGCCTATACGGCTTATAAACTGAGGAGACGAATTACAAAAACGTTTTGTTTTTTTGTTTTTGTTTGTTTTTTCACAGGTGACTTCACGGGCTCAGTAGGCAATTATCTAAATGTTCGAATTATCTAATTATCTAAACGCAAATAAAATTGAGAAATAAAATTTCGTAAAACGGAAAAAAGTTTTGTCACTTATTTGATTTTCAATGAAATTTCTAAGCATTGTATAAAAGGAAAATAAGTCTGTATGTGAATATTGTTTCACCAGTCTAAAAACGAATAAAGAAGAAAGCATGTTTTTAGTTAAAAAAGGAATAAGGAATGGACGCAAAAGTACACCGAAGGTAGTGGGAGGGACTATTGTGAGTTTAGAGGGCACGTCAGCCAGAGCTGTAGTGTGTATGTGAGTGAGTAAGTGAGGTTAGGCCTACTACCTGCTGAACAGAGGGTCGCCTAAAGAAGGGTCTGAAGTGCCGGTGTTTCGGCTACAAAAACCCGCCGAACTGATCCGAAACCAGCCCAATTTGTATCCACCCGCCCAAACCCATTTTTGCCCGCAAAATAGATTGCAAAACCGCCCAATTGGGCGGGAAACCGCCCAATCTGGCAACCCTGCATACGCAGCCTTGCGAGAGAGGGGGGCCCACTAAGGGGGATGCGGCGGCGTCACTGCGTTTTATATTAATAGAGGGAATGCATTAACGTCACTTCCCCGCCGGAACACGCCCCCCTCAGCGGGACTGAGTGGCAGAAGAGCTGCTGCGTGACTGGAGTTAATAGGGGAAACTGCGTTAACGCGAGTAAAACAAACTATTATCAGTTTAAACTAAAAGTTGGACTCGATATAGTGTTCCTTACAACTTATCAAAGATCCAGTGATCCATGGATATTGACATGCAGCCAGGAATCGTGTTTCCTGACATTTATATGTGCCTGATTTCGACGCCCGGGAAATAAATTAAGAGAATTTGCCTGTAAACGTTTTATATAAATACAATATAGATAGGTCTAAATCCGAGTGATCACTTACATTAATGTTATACTGTATATCATCATATCGTCCAGCCCTAAAACTTGTATAGTTTTTTGTCAGTGTTTATTTAAAAACATCCAATTATGCAGAATATAGTCTGTTCTGTAGCTTTTTGCAGTCTGTAAAAATATACAGTACCTCAGATTTCTGGTCAAATCTAGTTGTACAGTCAATCGCAAAGCTCTTTCCCGTTTTAGATGTGTTTTGTGTGATTTTCACGGCATTCACGCTGAAAACAAATGCTGCCGCTCAGTCTTTTTGCCACTTGTGGGCGTGACCGCATTCACTCCGGCCGACGGTGACGTCATGCGCATACCCTCTATATGAACATTTCTGATTGTTGAAATGATCGGCCCTCGGGGGCCCCCTCAAAATGCGGGGCCCCAGGCAATTGCCTGCCTTGCCTGCCCTATTGCAGCGCCTCTGAGTATACTACACCACGATCCTGACTAAAGCTGAGCACTTTTCCACGTCAAAGACTGTTTTTATAAATATGAACGCTGCCGTGGATTTTAGCATACAAATCTGTGCGTACACGTTTTATAAGTGAGCCCCAAGGACGCACCGCTCATGAGCCAGAGCATACTTATGATTCTTGCTCAAAAAATGCGTTCACTCAAAAGTGGCTCTTATGTGTCTTCGTTTAGATTAGTGTCATGGAGTGTACATTGCAGGAATTCGTCTCTCCTTAGATGTATTATATTTCTCTTTTGTCAGATGCCATCCATATTGAAAGGAGCAGCATGATGAGGTGAAACGATAGCTCAGGTTAGTCCAAAAAACACATGAGGAGATGCGTTGGGATAATCAGCAATCACAGACATTTGCATTCTGATGGGATTAGATTTCTCCATTGAACTTGCTGCATGGAAAAAAGTATGTAATTTGCTCTGAGATGTTAATCTGGAAATTTTAAAGAGGTGTGAGAAAATACAGACTTGACTCAAACCAAAGTACTTTTGTGAAACAAGGATTTCTCTAACATCCACTGTGAAAACTATAGTCATGTCCGAATAGGGCTTTATACAAGAACACAACAGATT
Source organism: Tiaroga cobitis (assembly GCA_030578255.1). Classification (NCBI taxonomy): domain Eukaryota; kingdom Metazoa; phylum Chordata; class Actinopteri; order Cypriniformes; family Leuciscidae; genus Tiaroga; species Tiaroga cobitis. The sequence goes on from CM060600.1 coordinate 23,811,805, forward strand.
TTCTAGACGCATAGTTTTTAAGGTTGTGAATTATGTTTTTAACCCAATGTCTAGCCGTGTATTACAAATATAAACAATTAAGAATTCAAACTTGTTGACTGCCTTCTGTACTAAAAGAGGTTCACTTGAAGAAGAAATGTTGGAAACCAATTGCACATAGTATTTTAAAAAATGTTGCGGTACAAAATTGCAAAAACAATGTTAATTAAATGCAGTAAACTTACTATTAAATATTACAGGGAAAGTTCACCCAAAAAGAAAATTCTGTCATCATTTACTCATCCTCAAGTTGTTCCAAAAACCTGTATGAACAAAAGAAGATATTTTAAAGAATGACAGTAACTAAACAGTTGGGCCCCATTAACTTCCATAGTATTTTTTTCCCCATATGGAAGTCAATGGGGCCCGTCAACTGTTTGGTTATGCATATTTTTCAAAATATCCTCTTTTGTGTTCAGAAGAAGAAAGAAATTCATACAGGCAGTGGTGGACGAAGTACACATACCATATACTTGAGTAAAAGTAAAGATACTCAAGGTAAAATATTATTCAAGTAAAAGTAGAAGCGCTGCCTTTAAACATTCACTTGAGTAAAAGTACAATAGTATTTGCCTTCAAATGTACTTAAGTATCCAAGTACTTTGATTTTTTATGGCTATAATGTCCTATTATAATTTGTCACAAGACTCTTGCTTAACTCAGTCTAAGTGAAGAGTAATGTCACTCTTGGCACACCAATCTATTAATGAAATGACATTAATGAGTCTGTATATATATATATATATATATATATATATATAATATTTGAATTGAATACACATTTTTTTGTGTGTTTAATTTTAGAGGGAAGGGGACTTTTCCCATAAGGTATAATACATTTACAGTATTTACTGTATATATATTTCTCCAGCGCCTATGGTCATAATTATTAACATCTTAATGTTATGATACATTCACATAAACCTGCACAACGCCATTAAATATATATATACACACACATAGTTCTACACACACATATATTCACACACGCGTGCGTGCACAATAGGCTACACACACATACATATATATATATATTCTATGTTATGGGAGCAGCCAATTTCCCTCCAAAATTAAACACAAAAGCGTATTAATGCAGTGTTTCTGCTAAGCTACTCCCCAGAAAAAAAGGTATTATATGCAAGTCATTTTAGTGGCAACGTAAGCAATGTACATTATGCGTCAATAATACTTGCTGCTGCTCTCTGTCCCGCTTAAAATCCTTGTTAACGCGATTGGTTTGGAACTATTGAGATGAATAACGTGACCGCGCGGCGGCAAGATCACTGTCACAACAACCTTATATGTTCGCAACTCTTTTTTTTTATTACTTATTTATTAATTACTTAATTATTTTTATACTCTTTTTTTTTCTATTTAACGGCTCTGCTTAGATACTGCCAAGGCAAGTTCAAAACAAAGCGCGCGCGCTGTACTTTGATTGGTGGCTCGTTTGACCAGTTACGTTTTTATCCACTCATAAATAAAAAGGAACGACTGATTTTGAAAATTAAGTAGAGTAAAAAGTAAGATATTTGACTTTGAAATGTAGTGGAGTTAAAGTAAAAATCTCCCAAAATTGTAATACTTGAGTAAAGTACAGATACGCAAAAAAGCTACTTAAGTACAGTAACGAATTACATTTACTTCGTTACTGTCCACCACTGCATACAGGGCACATACAACTTGAGGGTGAGTAAATGACAGAATTTTCTTTTTTGGGTAAACTATCCTTTAAAGCTCCAGTCCATAACTTGTTTTGGGTTAAAAATTATCCAAAATAAATTTGAGAAAATACATAACCAGACAGTGTTCAAAACTCTCTGCTTGCCTTAGCTTGATTCAAAGCGGTGAGCTTGTAATAATGTTTTTAATTCCAGTGGTACTGGTGGATTTCCGCGGGAGATTCGAGCATGTCTTTGCGTCATTACGTCACATCTGTACACATAAAGATAGAGTCTCAGCTAGTAGGCTATATTGCGTGTGAGGATGTTGGAGGTGGAGATTTACAGCCTTTTCTCACAGCACTTGATATAATTAAACGTATTAATTTGATGGCGGATCCAGAAAGATTCAAACGACAATCACCAGTGACAACTACAGATTCACCCGCTGTAAAATGCAAAAGACTTCGTTCGGACTTCGGAGTGGCAACAGAAAAAAAGAGACTGTGACCCATGCGAAAACAAGGATAAATCTCGTATGGGCATTAAATGTAGTCACGCAATGCTGATGTTGTTGACATTGACAATTTGAGAACAAAGTATAATTTACATGGTTTGATGAGATATGATAAGCGATCGTTAGATTTAATCAGCGCGATTTACTGCAATGCTTTTTTCCTTAGTTGATCAGAACAAAAGTGGATGTTACTTGTTCAGATGACATTTTCCAGTGAAAATTCTTTTATGTTGGTCATACTTCCAAAAAGTAGAATCTGTTATTCTGAATGACAGTACAGTATCCACACCGCGCGGTGACTGACAGCCGCACACTCTCCTCAAAACATTGGATTCATCCGCTCTGTGACGTGCCGAGGCACAACCCACGTAAAGTTGATAATTCTGCGAATAACTGCAATTGCAGATTTCGAACAGAGATGCCGACAAAGAGGAAAAACTACGGACTGCAGCTTTAAGTAACATTAGTAAATATTCTTGACTAGAGTACATTAAACTAACTTAATATACTCGGGGAGAGTTTGCCTTTACTTTTAGCTGATTATTTAACTTCAATGTTCCCTTTAAGTTCGCTTTGCGAAAATAAGGCAATAGGTTTCTATTCACAACAACACCAGTGGACAAACACAAGGCAACACAATTTTTCTGGGCCTTCCAGTCAAAATTTGAAATGTTCCTATATAGTCTCATCTCCAAAACTGTAATAGAAATGCTGTCTCAATCTCATTTGACACGCGATTCAATGCAATTGTACGCTGACAAATGGACAAGACGATCAGATTTGGTGACAGATGGATTTTTCCTCCCTTTAGTAGCTTTGATTTCATTTCACGGAGCTGAATGAAATGTGAGTCAGACGCTTGAACATCATCTATCACAATTCAGTATGTCAACAGCAGCCTGACACAAATTCTCATTTGTTTGATGGCCACGAGCAAATGCATTCAATTAGTTGCATTGAATGGTGGGGCTGACTCTCTGCCTCTCACAAGCTGGGCTGTCTGAGCGACAGTCTCTCACAATGGTTATCAGAACATTCCTTCCTGCCCTTTTTATGTCAGGCTTTGAATCAGACATCAGCCTACTCTTTTGAAGATGTTTGAGACACATTCACATAAACGGTACTACCACTTTTTCAAGCATATTCAGGAAAAACACCTACAGTCTAGTTTAACAGCTTGTCCCTAGGGCAGTATTCAAAGGTCAGCAGCATATAACGCATTATAACATACAATATATTATAATAAACATAGATAATATAATAGTCACACTTGTAGTTTTAGTTAACAGAATCATGATGCAGAATATCGCATACTAACTTATTCAATGAACTCGAAGAGAATACACTGGTGAAGGCACAGAAAATCATATCATTAACTACTTGTGAGTTACAGTATAATCCTCCAGTGACCAAATGTTTTGTGAAAAGCAGTCCTCGTAATCCGTTTTGGTCAGTTCTTCTGTCACACTTGTAGTAGTAGTTAACAGAATCATGACGCAGAATATCAGATACTAACTTATTTAATGAACATGAAGAGAATACGCAGGTGAGGCACAGAGAATCATAACATTAACTACTCACACAAAAGACGAGAACCGACAATGAACTGAATGAGACGGAGTATAAATGCACAGAGAAACTTAATGACAGACATCTGGACATAATCTGTAACCAAAGCGACTAACTAGGATGCAATCAAGACAAAACTGAACTGAAGCACAAGAAACAAACACAAAGGAATTAAACTAACACTAAACACAACATAATTCTAAAAATAATATAATTCAACCTGGTAGTAAATCTGCACAAATAACACATGTAAATAACAGTGATCATGCACTGTTTATTCTTAAGCCTAAAGTCATCCCAAATCCGATGTTTTTTTTGCTTATCCGATTGTAATCCGAACATATTTAGCAAGTGTGAATGGCAACAAGAAAATGGATTTTTTACAAATCCGTTTCAAGCTACTGTACATTCATATGTGGTTTGAAAATCCTATTCAAATCGCAATTCAGGAAATCCATTTCAGTCTGACCGCTCTGATCAGATTTCGCGTCATTTCTCACACCACGTAAAACTTGTCAGACGTTGTTTTAGGAAACATGCTGAGTCGCTACAGAAACAAGGTTGTGTTGCGAAGTGTCAGTCGAGCAATAAATTACAATACAATGGAGACATGTTTTGAGACCGGTGTTGTGCCAAATTATTACCCCCCTCGTTGAGGCAGCTACCTGGTTACTTAATCCTAACCCCACCCCTAATCCTATACTGGGGACCCAGGAGGGTAATAATCTGGTGTGGGTCAAAATTCAGCACACCTGCAGAGACGACAGTGCGGAATAAAGCTGTGCATACCAGCCTCATACGTTTCTCCCGCTGCCTCAGAAGACACAGTAGTCCAGCGCGGTAGCTACTGTACATATTTCCATGTTGTAAATAAGACACCATCTGTCTTGAAAACCCCTCCACATTTTGCTGTTGTTGTTTTTTAGCATATGCCTATGCAACGTCAATTACATAGAAAGTGCCACGGGACACACAAATCGTAGGTGAACCGTTGCGATACACAGAGTGTACAGTTTCAGTTTCATGGTTTGGTCCCTTTTCTGCACATATACCCCAGTAAACTCTAGATGACCCAAGAAAGGTCCCTGTGGAACACCACCATCATATCTATTATTTATGAAATGGTTGTGTTGGGATGTTATTGCAGGATTTATGGAATAAACTATAAGGTAGTATTTAGAGCATATATTGTTCATGCGTGTTAAAACGCCTGTTCTCTTTTATTCTCATGTTTCCCTCACAAGTATCAGTTACACACTCACTGTGGTATTTGACTTTCAAGCAGTTTAATGGAAATGCTGACCCAAACCAGTTCCCTGAGAGATGAGTAAAACAAAACCTTGTTCCAACTGGGTTGGAACACAAAGAGAGCAACAGCCTCAATTTTAGCTCAAAGCCTTTAACTACAGGACAAAGTGGAAATGTAGTCTCGGGGGCCGGCCGTAATCTTGAAAGAGTGATTAAGAATGTTTTGTGTCGGCGGTACTCGACAGAAAGGTTCCTTGGTGAGAGATGCTTGGCTGGGCTCTACACAGGCCCCTAATCACACTCATCCATCTGGCCTTTCATAATTCCCTGATTTATCACAATATTGCAATAAGGTTCTTAAGCTCTCATTTTCCAGTCAAAGCAAGAGCCATAATTTAATTTCTCCTCTGCAAGGAGTTCATTTACGGCATCTGGGATGAACGTTTATCCTGTTGACATGGTTGGAGCAGATATACTGTATGCTCACCTTGTTTAGCTTTAGCAGGTGCTGTTGTGTGCATGTTCTCAGACAGATATGAGCTTAATCCCTCACATACAGATCTCTTGACAGTGTTATACATGTAGAGATACAAAATGTTATGACATGGACAACATATGCCTACATGCATGCATTATTTAATGGCAGCAGCGCACAATCTGCTGTGCCAGGTATCACAGTTATATAACTTGGCTTTTCTATAAAGCGATGCTTCATTTGTGCCAGAAGAAGCTGCATCACCTCAGATTTTGCTCACCTCTGATGTTGGGTCCAGGACTGATATCTGCACATCACTTGAAAACACATTAGTCTTCAGTGTCACGTGATCCTTAAGAAGTCATTCTAATAGCTGATTTTGTGCTCAAAAGTCATTTCTTTATCAATGTTGAAAACAGTTGTTCTGCTTAAAATGCTCAGATTTGGAAGAAGAGTTTTAGAAGGCATATCACCCATCATCCATATACTCTTGCATAAAAAGTTACCATGTGCAATGGCACTTCTCCTACTGTACACCCTTCGCATCCTTTGGAGGTTTAATCCTGACCAACAGATAGCCATCTGTGGGGGATTAAATCTTAACACAGTGATAATCCCATCCACCAACCAAAAAGCAATTCACCACTAATCTGGTGTACACATGGTACCCACTGCCACTCTTGCTGTCATTAATGTCTTACTTCAGACTTTGTTTCTATGTTTTCCAGGAAATCCTGGATAAGCCTCTTGATAGTAAAAAAATAAAAATAAAAAAAAGCCTCAGAGATATGTAAGACTGTGAACACACACACAGAGACATACAGATTTAAGCCTGAGTGGAAGAAATAAGAGCATATTCTGTGGAAAGATCCCCTGATATCACACCTCAATTAGAAAGTAATCTCATCCTATCCTATTACACTTTGATGGTCAGCTTTTTGCACTGAAATGGATTGTGGGATTGAACAGCATGGTTTATTGTCCTCTATATACTGTGTGGAAGAGGGTGGAACTACCAAGCCTACATTTCAAACCAGGTCAATTATTCCATAATGAGGAAAACATAATATAACTGGAAAGCAGAGGGTGTGAATATGAAGAAAGGGGGATGAAAGACAAAATATATTTTTAAAATTCCATCCATCCAAACATACATAGATATATACACTTATGTATTTTTGAAAGGAGGTTGAAAATATAGTATAGACAGTTTTAAAAATATTACAATATGAAACTTCTCTAGTTACTTTATTCTTCTAATGGCAAAGCTGAATTTTCAGCATCATTACCCTAGTCTTCTGTGTCAGATGATCCTTTAGAATTCATTCTGATTGTCACGTACTGCTCTGAGACAAGAAGGTTGAGGATCCAAATGCAGTTTTATTGAAAGGGTAATCCACAATCGTAGTCGAAAACAGGCAAGAGGTCAGAGCACAGTAAATCAGTCCAATCAAACAAACAAATCCAGAGCAGATATCAAAAACCAGGAACATGGAAAACGCTCAGAGGTGCAGTGTAAACAACTAACAAGACTTTGTAGGGAATGAATGTGAAAACCAGGCTTATATGGGGTGAGTTAAACAAGGTAAAGACATACAGGTGAATGTGATCATGGCTGACTAGTCTGGGCAAAGGATTATGGGAAATGTAGTTTGTGGATGTGTGGTGATTGTCCCGGTTGGAGTGCCCTCTGATGGTTATCCCGGGCACTCTCATGGTGATCGTTACACTAATGTGCTGATTTGATGCTCAAGAAACAATTCTAATTTTTATCAATGTTGAAAACTGTTGTGCTGCTTAATATTTTTCATTTATTATATTTATATTAAATGTTAATATTTAACATTTCATGATTTTTTTTTTGTTGGATGAATAGAAAGTTCAAAAGAACAGCATTTATTTGAATTTCCTTTTTTATAATATAAAAGTAATTACTGACATTTTTGATCAATTTAATGCGTTCTTGCCGGATAAAATAATCAATAAAAAATCGTTCTGACCTATAAAGTATTTATCTACTCTCTTTTATATTACTATAGTATTCAAAGAGTGTTGCTAACATCCAAAAGTGGGAATTATTTTACAAGCTGCTGCTGGATTGGCTTCATTTCCGTTTCTCCCACACACAAACTGTGCTGCATAGTGCATTACAATTAACAGAACAAAAAAAATATTCCTGTGATATCGTCAGGAGGTATATTCATTTGTCTAGAAAGAACAGTTTGTAATATTGTAAAATATTTCAAAATTATATCCAAAAACCAGTGGAAAAAAAGCCCTGAAATGACAACGGACTGGACTGGATCAACGGTTTGCCGTTTTGAAATCAACTCTTCAAGGCTTATGAAACTGGTAAATATTTGGTAAAATAATAATGAGAGGATTTTTCTCAGTTCACACAGACCCAAGGGATTGACAATACTCTTAAACTGAACACATCCAAAAAAAATAAAAATGTTGTTATGTCTTAAACAGAAAGGCTTGGATAGAAATTGATGAAAATTACTGCTGAGGGAGGGACCAGTAGCATTATCCAGCTTGTATCTATTGCTGATTTAAACGAGCATAACTCTTCTCGGTCTGTCCTATCGGACGTAAAGCACCTGTCTGGAAGATGCTGCAAAAGAGCCTATTGTGTACTCCAGTCACGCTGGGAGGGTCACACTGGGTCAGTCGGCTGAAAAATGAGTGCTGGAGTGGGTCAAATGAGAGTGGAGTCTCTGGCTAAACCAGGAAGTCCAAGCGTCTATGTCTTGACCTGCAGACTATCACAGTGAAACAGTCAATGCAGGCTAAACCCTATGACATCCACCAGGATAATAATGTTAATAAATATGATATAATAATACAAATAATAATGTTAAATATATAAGACATGCCAATTAAGACATAATAAATAAGACAACGATTTTAAATAATACAATTTTATGCACTATTTCTAGGTCACAAGAGGCTCTTTGGACTACTCTCACATCATTCTGTAAGCAAACAAGATTCAAGTAAAAATTAGTAATTAATTGTCATTATCTGGCTTTCTGCAGGTCTTCTAATCTAACGAGTGATTTGATCTTCAGTTAAATCACACAAGAAAATGTCATTTAACAAACAGCATAGATAAAATTTGGTACAGCCATATCTTTGTGAAACAAATTATTTAAACATTACAATGATAATTACAAAAGGTTTTCATTTTTTTCTGAGAATTGGGACTATAATGACAAGCATTATCATTAAAACATGCAAGCACAGCAGGAACAGAATAACCTATTGTAACAAGGGAGGTGTGCACTATATATCCATGTCTTCCTACAAATATGAGACGGAACCCTTCATTAAGGTAATTATGTGGTGTCTAATATTCTCTGATTGTTAAAGAGAAGAAAAGGCCCTGGCTCTTATGTGGGGTTAATTAAGCTGAAGATAAGCATCGACTGTCAGGTTGTGATTTACACACATATTCACACATGCACACAAATCTACAGCAGTTAATTAGAGCTCATAAATGCTTCATAAGTCATGGCCGACAGATAACTGATGGGCATTAATGGAGTCTTTAGCGGGGGATTTAACCTTTAGTTGTTTTACACTGGTCAGAACACACACACAAAGCAGATGAAGTGGAATGCGTGGGTCAAAGCCTTAATCTATAAAACACAAAGAGAAGCCAATTTAGCAGTGAAAGAGCAAGGGCAGAAAGGAGGCCTGTGAGCTAAATTGTATCTAAAGGAAGGCTGAGATAATGAAGGCGATATTCTTTTCCCTTTAGTGTTATCAACATGATTCTGTATACATTATTAATCATCATGACTGTACATTTTTTTTTCTCTCTCTCTCTCTCTCTCTCTCTCTCTCTCTCTCTCTCTCTCTCTCTCTCTCTCTCTCTCTCTCTCTCTCTCTCTCTCTCTCTCTCACACACACACACACACACACACACACACACACACACACACACACACACACACACACACACACACACACAGAAGCCCAGATTTATGCTGCTGAATGAGTTTGACAAGCAAATTACTCACATATCTGATACCTGATACAAAAAAAAAAGAAGCAGGAAGGAAGGAGCATATAATTAATGAACAGAACAAAAGGAAAGAAAGGGAGGGAGGGAGGGAAGGATGGTTGGATGGATGGATGAAATTATGAAAGAATGAATAACTCGATAAATAAAAGGGATGGAAGCAAGGACAGATGAAATAAGGAAGAAAATGATCAAATGAAAGCAGGAAAGAAAGGGAGGATAAAAAGGAAGGATGGTAATGAAAGAATTTAAAGGGTTAGTTCACCCCAAAATGAAAATTATGTCAGTAAGTACTCACCCTCATGTCGTTCCAACCCCGTAAGACTTCCGTTCATCTTCGGAACACAAATTAAGATATTTTTGAAGAAATCTGAGAGCTGGATCACTCATCCATAGGCTTCTAAGAAATCGAAACTTGCCGGCCGAGAAAAGTTAAAGACATCGTTAAATAATAAATGTATTATTTATAATTTATTATTATTATTATCATCATTATCATTGTCAATGCTGTTTTGGAATTACTAGCCTGGTGTTTATTGTCATCACTACTGCAATGGTTAAACCAATTGATTGTTTCCAAATCCCCCCCTATCTTTTCATGTGTTTTTAATGCACCACAACGTAGAATAGGGAAGGAGAGAAAAAGAAAAAAGAAAAAAAAGGTATATATATATGAAAAACCTCACAAACGCCAAGGCAGCCAAAACAGGCGAGAAGTAGTTTCCATGGGACAGCATTTCTGTTCAAGATGAGACACTCTCACACTGTACTCCCTCTTTTAATGCACCTTAGACATTACACATAACATACAAAAAAATATACATATATAGGAAAAGATGGGGACTGAAGAGATGTGGGGGAGGGTTATCTTATATTATCTTATTATACTATCTTTTATTTTTGGTAGTGTTGACAATGGCAATTGTTACATAGGAGGAAAGATGGAAATAAAAATAAAAATTGACTAATGCAATATGGGCAGTATGATGGGAGTGGAAGTGGTGATGGTAATGACGATGGTAATAAATAATAAATGGTTATTTTTGTTTACGCATACACACACATACACATACTCACACTCACACTCACACCTACCCACACACACCTATACATTAACACACTTTTATTTCACTTCTGGAATTATGGAATTACAAGAATGTTCACTACTGGACTATCTTGGTTTGTATGTCTGACTGTTAAATTTAAAAAAAAAAAGGGAAAAAAAGACATCGTTAAAATAGTCCAAGTGACTACAGTGGCTTAATCTTAAGTTTATCAAGCGACGAGAATACTTTTTGTGCGCAAAAAACAAACAAAAATAACGACTTTATTCAACTATTCATTTCCTTCTCTGTGGGCCTCGAGATTTCACGTTGTGGAACTGCGCAGCGCTTCTGGGTTGTACGTCACACGTAGACTCAATAATGGCCGACGCTGGTCATATGTGTGATGTGTGTGACGTACAACACAGAAGCGTTGCTCAGTTCCACGTGAAATCTCGAGGCCCACAGAGAAGGAAATTAATAGGTCCAAGTAGACCTATTTCTTCACTGACTCTTTTCTTATTGAGCCTATTGATCGAACAGCTGTGTAATTTGCGGATGATAGACAAATCGCAGGAAGTCTTCATAACTGTGTCACTGAGTGTAATTAATAAGGTCTGGATAAAAACCCCTCATAAAATGATATCAGGTATGATGTATAGATAAGTGTGAAAACAAATTTGGCTTCATTCCGAGTCTATGGCAAAACACCATACTTATCCATCACATAAAAAACTTACTTTTTTTTTGTCATGGCAGGACCTCGGCATTAGCTTCTATCAGGGGTCTTCAACAAGAGGTCAGTGAGCCCTAGGGGGGTTCAGCACGGCACTGCAGGGAGTCTGGGTTACTTTGTTTATTTGAATTACTCTCAATGAAGCCAATAATGTTAGTCCAATATAGGCTTAAATACGAAAAGAGAGTCAGTCAGAGTCATTGAAAAGTAAACATTTTAATGCAAGTTAAATTATATGTCCAAAGGACGCCATACAATATATTAAGTCTTTTGGTTATTATGTGTGAATAAAGAATAGATAGATAGATAGATTGCATAAAATTATTTCAAATGAAGACAAAACAAGCTTTGAAAAAAGTTATTCCTTATTTTATTGACCACTCAACAACTAGACTGTCCTCCTCCGAAAAACGACCCCATATGTCGTTTGTACATGCAGCGTATTACGACCTATAGTGGCGTTTTAAAATGAAGCGCCCTCTAGCAGTCATATATTATTATTATTTTTTTTATTTATTTTTTTATTAGTTAAAAAAAAATATATATATATAACAACATTTCAGTCTTTCCAGTTCACATTCGTTATAATAGCAGTCATCAACCATAAATTTATCAAGCCACGAGAATACTTTGTGTTCGCAAAAACAAGCAAAAATAACGACTTTATTCAACTCTTCATTTTCTTCTCTGTGGGCCTCTGAGTGAGCCACGTAGTGTAACAGCGCAGCGCTTCTGTGTTGTACGTCACACGCATCACACACATGACCTGCGTCGGCCAATAGCGAGCCAACGTTCTGACGTACAACACAGAAGCGCTGCGCTGTTACACTACGGGAACTCACTCAGAGGCCCACAGGGAAGGAAATGAAGAGTTGAATAAGTCGTTATTTTTGCGCACAGAAAGTATTCTCGTCGCTGGATAAACTCAAGGTTGAGCCACTGTAGTCACTTGGACTATTTTAAACATTGTCTTTTCTAACTTTCTAGGCCGGCAAGTTTCGATCCCTTAGCTTCTATGGAGGAGTGAGACAGCTCTCAGATTTAATCAAAAATATCTTAATTTGTGTTCTGAAGATGAATGAAAGTCTTACGGGGTTGGAACAATATGAGGGTGAGGGTGAGTAATTACTGACAGAATTTTTATTTTTGGGATGTGGTCAATAAAAATGTGGAAAGATATCATGTACTGTCGGTACGAGAAGAGACAGCGCCAATATGTAAAGGTTAATAAAGAATACAATTGATTTGATATGAACTTTCTGATATAAACGGTTCGACTACTTACAATGTGCAAGAGAGTTGAGGCAATGGCCAATGAAAGCAGCTGGAGTAAAAGTCAAAATGTGCAAAATGTAACTGCAGTAATGTTCAATCAAGGGTTAAGACCAACACAGACATACCATTGGAAACATTTGCCTTTGCAGCTTTTTTCCTTCTCCATAAACGCACAAGATGGCCGAATTCATCCCTCTCCACGAATACAGGTTTAACAAGCCCTTGACAGCACTTCCTTTTCAGCTGAAACAAAGAGAAATATACATGTTGAGACAGTGTGTTAAAAATTTTGTGGACCAAATTATTTGAGAGGAAGGACTTTAAGGAAAGTTAATAAAACATAAAATAAGGATACATTCATTAAAGCAAATCAGCTATAACTTAATGTGTTCAACATTACCTAATTTGAAGGACTTGTTCAGCCTCCCTGGCAGCTTCTTCAAGATCAGCACTGGGAGCTTTGACTTCAAGTTCCCTGTTAATAGCAGCTTTCTGACAGAATTGATCAAATTTTGATTTTTAAAAATATTCCATCATGAAGAGGAGAAAGAAAGAGAGCAAAAATATGTGTAAATTAATTACAGTTAAAAAAAACTGAGAGAGAGTGAGACAGAGACAGACAGAAAGTATGTTTTTGCAAGAGATGGGCTCTTAAAAGAGCTGTTGGATTAAAGGTTGTTGTGGGAGATGGAGATGGAGGAGTATGTGATCTGAAGTAACTGCAAGACAGAAAAAGAATATTGAATTACAATTACATTACAAAAAGGTATTAAAGGCATGGCCAGTGATGTGGTTATTGTGGTAAAACCATGGCAAGTGTTGTGTTACTGTTTCAACTACAAACACCACAGTAAAACTATGGTTACTGTGGTAAAACCATGGCAAGTGTTGTGTTACTGTTTCAACTACAAACACCACAGTAAAACTATGGTTACTGTGGTAAAACCACGGTAAGTGCTGTGGTTACTGTGCTTTAAATAGTAGACAGTAAAAACACAGACTGTGGTGAAAATCATGGTATATTACTGTGTTTTAATTACAACTACCACATTACAACTAAGTAACTGTGGTAAAAAACATGGTAAGTGTTGTGTTACTGTGCTTTAACTAAAATAGTACACTGTGGTACTGTGGTAAAAGCATTGTAACTGTTGTGGTTACCATGGTTAACGGTGGAAGCATGGTATAACGTTACTGTGCTTTTACTACACATGGCGGATCGACAGTTACTGGTAAAACATAGTAAATGTGTGGACTTTTTGCATGATACCTTTCCCAACACAGGCAAATTTCAATTTTTGAATGTCACAATGAAAACTAACTTTATAAAGTCATCAAAAAGATATATTTTTATAGCAATAAACTACTTTGAATAGGAGAGTTTTACGTAAACTGGTAACGTTAGCAGGTAGATTAAAAAACCCATAATGCATTGAGGCGAAAGTCAAAGTTTATAATGCGTTTCTCAATATCTCCAGCTGCCGGTAGGGGCGCAAATTTAGGGAACGCTCTTATGTGTCGTATTTGAAGGTAGTCACAAACGACCTAAATGGTCGTATGGGTTGGAGGACTTGTTGGTTTTTCATTGAAGAACAGGGATCCGTGTTTTGGAAAACCTTGGAAATATGAATTTCTAGACCTGGAGAACAAAATTAATAATAACTTAAAAGGTCATAAAACATGAATTTTATCAGGTAGAAATTACAAATACTTATATATATATATATATATATATATATATATATATATATATATATATATATATATATATATATATATATATATACACTCACCTAAAGGATTATTAGGAACACCTGTTCAATTTCTCATTAATGCAATTATCTAATCAACCAATCACATGGCAGTTGCTTCAATGCATTTAGGGGTGTGGTCCTGGTCAAGACAATCTCCTGAACTCCAAACGGAATGTCAGAACGGGAAAGAAAGGTGATTTAAGCAATTTTGAGCGTGGCATGGTTGTTGGTGCCAGACGGGCCGGTCTGAGTATTTCACAATCTGCTCAGTTACTGGGATTTTCACGCACAACCATTTCTAGGGTTTACAAAGAATGGTGTGAAAAGGGAAAAACATCCAGTATGCGGCAGTCCTGTGGGCGAAAATGCCTTGTTGATGCTAGAGGTCAGAGGAGAATGGGCCGACTGATTCAAGCTGATAGAAGAGCAACTTTGACTGAAATAACCACTCGTTACAAAACGAGGTATGCAGCAAAGCATTTGTGAAGCCTCAACACACACAACCTTGAGGCGGATGGGCTACAACAGCAGAAGACCCCACCGGGTACCACTCATCTCCACTACAAATAGGAAAAAGAGGCTACAATTTGCAAGAGCTCACCAAAATTGGACAGTTGAAGACTGGAAAAATGTTGCCTGGTCTGATGAGTCTCGATTTCTGTTGAGACATTCAGATGGTAGAGTCAGAATTTGGCGTAAACAGAATGAGAACATGGATCCATCATGCCTTGTTACCACTGTGCAGGCTGGTGGTGGTGGTGTAATGGTGTAGGGGATGTTTTCTTGGCACACTTTAGGCCCCTTAGTGCCAATTGGGCATCGTTTAAATGCCACGGCCTACCTGAGCATTGTTTCTGACCATATCCATCCCTTTATGGCCACCATGTACCCATCCTCTGATGGCTACTTCCAGCAGGATAATGCACCATGTCACAAAGCTTGAATCATTTCAAATTGGTTTCTTGAACATGACAATGAGTTCACTGTACTAAAATGGCCCCCACAGTCACCAGATCTCAACCCAATAGAGCATCTTTGGGATGTGGTGGAACGGGAGCTTCGTGCCCTGGATGTGCATCCCACAAATCTCCATCAACTGCAAGATGCTATCCTATCAATATGGGCCAACATTTCTAAAGAATGCTTTCAGCACCTTGTTGAATCAATGCCACGTAGAATTAAGGCAGTTCTGAAGGCGAAGGGGGGTCAAACACAGTATTAGTATGGTGTTCCTAATAATACTTTAGGTGAGTGTATATATATATATATATTATTATTATTATTATTATTTTTTTTTTTTTTTCATTATTATCTTTAATCCTTTTCCAGTAAATTCATGAACAATTGAAAAAGTCACGGGGCCTTCAAATATGGTTGTGGATAATGGAGTCAAAAAGGTTGAGAACCACTGTGGATGTGCAATGTATGCATTTGTAAACATTAAACTGGTACTATACTTATTATTATAGATGGCCGTTATCCACAAAGGGGTCACTTGACCTGAAAACTAACTTAGCTAAGTTTTAAAAAAGCTTATAATATTATTTAATATTTTTCTACAGCCCAAACCTAACCCTCACGCAAACCATTGTGCAATTTTACATTTTCGTTATATAATAAGTTTATGTAGGTGTTCAGGCTAACCTTGTGAGGACCTTTGGTCCTTTTAGTGTAGGCAAATCCTGAACCACACACTGGATGTTCTGTGAGTTTATTCTCCATTTCACTTGTTCTAAAACCCCTCACCAAAAAAAAAAAAAAAAAATAGCACAATATCACTAAAAAAACACTGTAGAATTTTTGCTGGTGACATGAAATCTTAGATGATCAAAAACGGGCTTTTGGTTTACAGGTCAGACCTTTTTTTAACTCACTTAAACTTCAGAAAATACAGACCCTTAGTGTGCATTAGAGCAACACACACCACTGCTCATGAGCACCTTCACCACAGGGACTTTAAAGCAAGCTGCCTTCAAAGAGCCAAAGCACAAAGCAAAAGATGAAATGGTCGAGAGCTCTCTCAAAAGGCTGGACATCAGAGTCACGCACACACATATACTGTATGTCTGGCATCTGCTGTGTAGTTCACTCTAAACTCAGCAACACTGGAGGGTCTGAGTGATACCTGTGTTTATTATGTTGAGGTCTTTCTGGTCACATTGTGAACAACATTTAAGCAGTATAGAATGAAAATTGTAAAGCTCTCAAGAATTCACTGCCTGTGCTTGTGAGAACAAGGAGAAAAAAGTGATAAGTAAAAGAAACAGAGACATTCATCTTGCCGTCTTATCTAGTCTCTCACGGGCTGAAGAAAGGGCATTCTGTCATCTTTCTTCTAAGCCGGCCCAGGATGCATTTCCCAACCAGCATCCTGCAAAGAAAGAAAAACAGGCATTGTATTTAATTAGACATGCTGCATGAAACCGCTTCTATGACATGTTTAATGTGAGATGTGGAGGGGCCTGGAGGGGATGTTAGCACATAAAACACTTATTCTCATTCCCTTGATACCCAGGCTCCCGCCTCCTTTTTTTCTCTCTACCCGCTTTAACTTTGTCTGGGAGCTCAAGTATCACAATGATGCTCAGTGTAAAATAAGAATGACAGAAGTCAAAACCACACATTTTGGGATGTTTGATATATTCAGGCTATTTTCCACTTGTCTGTGGACAAACTGGCTGGGATAATTAACTTGAGGCTCAGTATTTTCTACCATTCATGGGAGTCTGACAGAGGGCATCCAGTCCTGCTGTTGGTCCAGATGGTTGGGATACAAATATGTGAGTGTTACTGACAAGAATGTGGCAAGCATGTATGAATGGATTAAATGAAGTTGCTAGATTCCATTACTGTACAACTGGTCAGCAAATGTGTCTTAAAAGAATTGTTCAACCAAAAATCACCCTCATGCCGTTCCAAACCTGTAAAACTTTCTTCTGTGGATGATAAAAGAAAATAAATGTTTCAGGTTTTTTTTTTTCATTAAATGGAAGTCAATGGTCGCCAAAACTGTTTAGTTACCAACATTCGTAAAAATATTTTATTTTATATTCCACAGAAGAAAGGATATCATAAAGGTTTGGAAGAAGGGTTAGTGAGGTTGGATTTTCCTTTAAGATCAGACTTATCAGTTAAATAGTTATATCATAATGTCCCCCTCTATAGAAAAGTGGGGTTGACTGCCCACTTTCTGGACATGATAAACTGTCCAAGATGTTACAAAAAAATAGATAGCAAAGAACTCACAGATACACGGTGGAATTGTGGTGATTGTTTACAGTGACAAAAAATGAGTAAAATCAAAACTATTTACAAATATTAACAAACAAACCAGCATCACAAAAAATACCTCAAAATCACTACTTTAAAGAGGGAAAGGGTTTGATTCATTCGTGGCTCTACTGTGGCTCACTTATCCGGCCTACAAGAGGCCTACAATGATTTGTTGATATGTAAATGTGCAGTCAAGTGTTCAAATTGTACTCACCTGTCTGAAATCAGAAATTTTGGGACGAGTCATTTTTGCAGCCCAGTTTCAATGACCAGCCCTTTTGGATGTGGTGGAAGTGATATGTACAGTTCCATAGCACAATGAACTCAAAAGATCTCAAAAGATCAAGGAAAATATGATATGACCCCTTTAGGGTGAAAAATGCAGTGAAAATCTTTTCATGTATCCCATTTGCTCATCGTGTTCTGGCTTTTAGTGACTTTTTAACGCTATGATCTGTGAGCTATAGTGAACATAATTATATACAGACACCTGAAAAGCAGCTTCTTTAATCAGACAGATGGAAGAAAAAGCAGCAGTAGAGAGAGAGGCAGCGCTAAGGTATTAAAGAGGACTTTGAGGACAGCTCTGACAAACTGCCTACACTGATAAACGGTGTTCTCTGCAGTCATCCTCAAGTGAGCTTCCAAGCCTTTTACGATTCGAAAAAATGTACCATGCTGTAATTCCGCTTCTGCTTTTCTCTCTTCATCCCCCCATCTCCCTTATTTACACACAACATAACATACACAAACACACGTATACGTCATGCTTTACACATATAGTGCACACAGCCGCACATACATTTTAGTTTCTCCAGATTAAGGAACAAGCCTATAAGGATTATTCACAGATTATGATGCCATTAAGATGCCAACCACTGTGTTCATTCATTATAGAAATGAATCCCATTAGGCTGCATATTCATTTCATGGAAAACTCTATTCATTCATCTGTAAATCGCCAGTTCTCTCCAAACTGGACACAGAAAAAAATCAGTATACTAAAATCTGCATATCATTTTAATCTTAAATATCAGTATCTCAACAAAAGAAAAGTACTTTGGATTTGGGCCTGACCCTATATGTAACCACTCTGGTCCTACTCATCCTGCTGCGGGCCTTGATCCCTGGTCGCCGGCATGGGAGGAGGGCACTCTAACAGGACGCTAAAGTGTTGACCGTGTTGTCTCTAGCGTCAGTCGCCACTCGCCAGCGCACCTCTTGAGGCCAGGGGAGTGAGGATTACACGCACAGCTCTTACTGGCCTACGGATGGCCTATCAGATCAGTGGGAGTGACAGTAGTGGTCTGATTCTTCCTATAATCAGTGACAAAGGGCCAGATTTACTAACACTTGTGTCAGCGCAAACCCCCTTGTATATGCATTTGTTGGAGTTTCCCTTTCAAAGCAAAATTTATGGGAGGAGCGTATTTAAATGAATCATGCAAGGTGATTTACTAAGGATTGTGCAAGTCAATTTACTGGTATTTGCGCCATTATTTAACGCCCAAAAAAGCATGGTTTAAATGAGATGCTAATTTGCGCTGCTCTTGGTAGATTGTATTGGTCATTATGGAAATGATCCGGCTGCATCTGTGTTCTTTAATTTGCGTGTCCTCACTAGATCACGAGCAGAACTTTCCACTCCCGTCGGTGCTTTTTTGGTTTTGCGCTCTCACACTAATTACCCTGTTTAGTAAATCTGGCCCTAAGTCTCATAACCAGTTACTTCAGGACAGTAATTGTCAGGAATTTATATAACATCACTTGTTTATATATATAATGATATATGTATATATACGTTACACGTATTCGTATTGAACAGTTTGGTACGAGGCTTTCGGTTTGGTTATTGGTATGCATTTTTAAACCGAACATTTAAAATGGACCATTTGGACCATTGGACCGTTGGACCATTTTTCCTGCCGACCAAAATTTCGTTATTTCAAATGTAGGCGCATTACGCGTGGGCAAGCGCGCTCATAGTGTAAGAGACGCTGGCGTGACCACAACATTGCCCAACATCAAATGGCAAATGTTATGTAAGCGGAATGAAACTGAGGTAGGCTACTCGTTTTGTGTGGTTGACGGACCGTTCATCAGTTTGGACCAATGCAGCGCGAGCCGATCTTAATCAAGCAGCACTGTCACTACACAGCGAAATCCAGTAAAGAAAGCATTTGAATTCGCCACTGAAGTAATAACATCGCTGCGAGATCTAGGGAGAAACATTCACATTTCTCTGTTATTAACGGATCAAACAGCGCTGACGTGGAAACCAGGAAGAAACATTGTGCCATGAATAAACTATCCAGTGTCCACAGATCAGCAACATTCACCATGGATTTACTGTAGTAACTCTACTAATTCTAACCATGGAAGTTTGGCAGGAATAGTAGGCTATAATGCTTTCAAGTAACATTGCGTCGGTTTTATTTTGACATTATGAATACAATTGCTGCCCTAAAATGTTAATCTGAACTAAAATAAACCTGTTTATAACTACTACAATATTACATTTCATCTTGTCCAAGGAGCTGTTTTGTTTTAAGAAAAGTCAAGTATAGCTCCATCATTCCTCAAAGTAAAAAAAAATCATACTTTATGATGTAAGTTTTAATAAAAATATAATTAAAAAAATTAAATCAAGGAAATTTCTCTGGCATTTCTTTCTTTTTGCTGTATCGAAAACGTACCGAACCGTGACAAAAGTGTATCGTATCGAACCAAACCGTGAATTTTGTGAACCGTTACACCCCTAATATATATATACACATAAAACCCTGCACACTCTACAACCTGTATCCTACACACGCTCTCAAAAGCCATCACACACATCCCATCCAATGTTATGGTCCCTGTCGACCATATAAATGCAGTATTTGATGAATGTACAGGCAGAGATAGAGATAGAGATAGAGATAGAGATAGAGATAGAGAGAGAGAGAGAGAGAGAGAGAGAGGGGGGGGAGGGGGGGGGGGGGGAAAGAAAGAGAGGGGTCGTCCGCACCACAGGCACCTGTAATTAACACACAGTTGAGAGCAGAATCTACAGCTTCACCTCTGAGTGGAACAGGGCATGAGAAGTTCATTATCAGCTAATTAATAAAGTCACTGGTTTGCATGTTCACGTCCCAGAGAGGCGTTCAAACTGTGTCACATCCAATTTATTTTTCCAATAGGACAACCCTGCAGAGCAGGAAACAGGAGACTACAAAGAAGGATATATTAACACACACAACATACCTTCAATCTGCCATACCTACAATATAAATTCAGTCAAATGCCTCTCGGCGCAGTAAATCTATAAAATCCACACACGTTTTCTTCTAAGCCAATGGTGAAAGGTTTTATTCTTCGTTATTTTAGCTCAAGGCCTGTCTCTTTTGATTTATTGCCTGTCATTACAGAAGCACATGCACATTTTCGGCAGTTTAAATAAACTCTCAGTTAGAGGGCTGATTGCACAGAGCATTTGGACCCTGTCATTTACAAACGCCAATCTTCATGCTCACATACACTGTTACAGTAAGCCTACCTGTGATTCAGCCTTGTTTTCATTGTAGTAGCGCTCACATCATACTGTATGTGAGAAAAGTATGAGTGGGTGAATAAATTAATGAATGCATAAATATGTTCTGGATTAAATTAACACAAATAATCTTCTATTGCATCCCTGCTAACCTGTTTAAATGAGTTAAAATCATCTTATTGATCAGTATGGTGTATTTTGGGAATTTTCATGCTTGTTTCAGGTATTCGCCCTTCAATGCTTTGATAAAGAAATTGGTTAAACCAAAAATGAAAATTCGGAAATCATCTTGTCATCATTTACTCACCCTTAAATTATTACAAATGTCCTCTGGAACAGAAACATAGATGTTTTGATTGAAGAACATCCTAGTCTCTCTTTTCCAATGAATATAATTCTTTTCCAATTAATGTAGATTGGAGCTTTCAAAAAGATGCAAAATTACGTTAATTTTTTTATAACAAAATTATGTTATAACTTCTAAAGTTATCTTCCCCTCCAGTGAGCTCTTAACCATTGCTACCAGGTCAAGTATGTAAAATGGATTCAAGAACTACATCAGTTTGAGTCATTATTGCATGAATTAGAATGGCTTTGTGACCAATTGAGGTGGACCGTAACAAAGTACATTTACTTGAGTACAAGTACAAGTACACTTTTTGAGTAACTTTACTTTACTTGAGTATAATTTTTTCTGGAAACTTTTTACTTTAACTTCACTTTTTGAAAGACAAATATCGTACTTTTTACTCCACTACAATTCTGTCAGGGTCTTTGAGTAGAAAGTAGTAACGTCAGTCAGGAGATAATTCTGGTTGCAGGGGTTGCATTTTGGTTGGAAATGAAAGTCGGGTTGACGTCAGAACCCTACTGATGTTGGTTTCTGACGTCAACCCAAATTTCATTTTGAACCACAATACAACGACTGTCCAACTTTGGAGATTAATGTCAATCTGGCGTTGGATTCTGACATCAACCTGATTTTCATTTTCAACATTGGGTTTGGTCTTCTAAATATGAATTTTGTCATTGTTTTGGAGCACACTAGCTTATAGATAACAGTAACGCTAACATATTTATACTAAAAGCCAAAAAACTTTAAATAGGGCACTATTTGAGGGAACAGCCATTTGGGCGTCCGAAACCATTGTGAACATTATTGAGTGCACTTATTCAATCTCACAATCAATCCCACTGGAACTGTGTTCTAGAAATAAATTTGATGTTGATATGAGGGTGGGTAGGCAGGCATAGATTCAGAGGCATAAGGTTCTGTAAGTATTACATACAACAATGCAACAATAATAAAACAATGCATTGACATTTACTTGTACTTAAGTATCAAAAGTAAAATTTAAAAACAAGTACTTCTGTACTTTTACTTAAGTAAAAATTGGTCTTTACAACTTTTACTTGTAACAGAGTAATATTTGACCAGTAGTATCTGTACTTTCACTTAAGTAAGGACGTTGTGTACTTTGTCCACCTCAATTCATCAAAAAGACTCACAAGAACAATTTGTTCACAAATGGTGCACCATATATTTAATCATGCTTATGTTACACCAGTTCCCTTAATAACACAGGAAAAGTGATCAGTACAAAATGCAAAATTTGTCCCTTTGTTCCACGGAAAAAAGAAAACCAAGTCTGAAATGACTGAGAAAATAATGACAATTTTCATTTCCGAGGGAACTATTATTTTAAACCGGTCCAATTTGAACTGCGCCATATGTCATTAATATTAGTTCCAACTGTGCTTTTTTTTTCCTTCTGTGGACATAGTGCCACTCATGTACAATTCTGCCATTCATGGACACCCACTTGAAAGATAAGGGAAGAAAGAGGGAGAGAAAAAAATGCTGTTTAAATAGCGGTAATCCTTTAATTGAATGCAGATTTATTCGGAGCCTCTGGTCGGACTGGATTAAAGGCTGGTACAGGGGGGACAATTGTTTGAATATGGGTCAGAAAGGCTTTCTGCTTGTCGCAAAAATTGATTTTTACACCCTTTTAGGAAAAAACTGTTACATTGATTGTCTGGGTTTGTAACACGCCACTTGACATGCTTCAACAACTTTTTGCACACAGTAGTTCTCAGTTTCTTTTCCCTTAATTTTCTCACCGCATTAAATCATCTATTCCAGATATAAATTAACTGACATTCACAGTAACCAAATACAATACACGCACAACACTGTGATACAGAGAGAGATGCTCTTTTGGCAGAGAAAAATAAATCTTGTATGACGCCTGTATATACAATGCATTGATACTAGCTATAATACACTGGCTATAAGAAAAATAAGAAAAAAGTCGATTTAAACCAAAAATGTTAAACTTAAAGCTACAATATGTAATTTTCTTCGCCGCTAGGGGTCGTTAACCTCTTACAATAACAAAGGCGTAGGTTGATGACGCAAAGCATTAAGTGGAATTATGGATCTTGTCGTCAAGCTGATGGATCTAATAATATTTATGGATGAGTGAATACATTGATGTTTTTAACATGACTGTGGTATGAAGCGATTGCAAATGAGAGACAGATATCAGCGTCACACGCGGATCCCGCGGATATAGAGTAATAAGGACAATTAATTCTACCGAACTACACGCAAGTGCTTTATTACTACTCACACAGGTCAGTTGATTAGACGAATGAAACTTGTGAGGTAACGCAGCGCTGTTTCACTTGGTCTAACGTTACACTATCACACTAAACTGCATTTCAGTGTGTTGAAAGTTATAATGTTATTGTATGTGTTAGTTTGTTGGCTGTATGAGACTAGCAGTAAGCTAGATCAACATTAGAATAACATACATCATATTCTAACATTTCATCATGTTGAACTATATAACATTGATTAGTTTTATGTACATTTTCTCACCTGTCTAATAAAGTACATGCAACACTCTTGACAGAGACGCAGAGAAGTTAGTCGCGGACGTGGAGCACTCGGCATCTCAAAAATTATTTTGACCCTCGTTTTAGTCCTCTTTTTGTCTCAAAGTCTGCTTGCCATGGTCCAAAATGTTTGAACAAAACAACAACAGCGTGAGCGTACCGCTAGGCGTAACCCAGTTGTCCACGTCTGTCGCCATGGTTACTATGGCAGTACTGAGGGTAACGCGGATATGACGACATTGATTGGCGACTCCCTCACACCTGCTCAAACGTCCCGGATCCTTGATTAAAAATCACAATTTTCTCATGATTTACAAATAGTTGGAAAAATGTGGGATATTGTAAGTAGTCAAATAAACAAAATATATAACACTGCCCTAGTGGTTTTTGGATAATTTTTACTGCAAAATTCTTACATAGTGCACCTTTAACTTAAAGGGATTGTTCAAAAATGTAAATTATGTAATCATTTACTCACCCTTATGTCGTAACATTGACTTCATTATATAGACAAGATGGAAAAAAACATGACATTTCATAAAACATCTTTTGTGTTCCACAGAAAAAAAGAAAGTCATATGGGGTTGGAATCACATTAAGGTGAAATTATTCTGTCAAATTATAACAGAAATATATCCCTTTAAGAACTTTCAAAGTTAACATATTAATACATTAAACAAATAAAATGTGTATTATTATTCTATTGACACCTATAGTTATTAACAAACAAAAAATCTGCATATAGTTTTGAAAAAAAACAAACATTGTTTTTATAAACATTAAGTATAAATGGGTATTTTTATATAAAAATATATAAATGCTATTATATTTTAGGGAGGGGGTCATCATATTTGACGATGAAAAATGTTGCCTTATAATCAGTTATATGATTCCATGAACAATTATAACTAAAATTATAATACTATATATTGCAACATTATTAATAATTGCACATGAATCAGTAAATATTCTATTACTATTTATTATTACAAGTTCAAATATTGATAATGTTGTTATAAATAATTGTTATAAAATGTGTTTTATAAGACAGAACAGTTTTATAATGTAATATGCATACAGGCTTCAAGTAAATATTTCCCAGTTACTCTGGGTTAAACAAAGCATGCTGAACTGGGATCGGATATCTCTCTGTCCCAAACTAACAGCAACAAAAGAATAGAGTTGACATTTCCACATCAGTGCAGCTTTCCATCGTCTAGAGACTAATATCGGTACAGGCTCTTCTCAGCTGCTTGAAAAACACAGAGCTCGACTTCTCTCAGGGGCATGTCAGGCCTCCCTTAGATGCACAGAGCCGCAATGGCGTCCCTCTCCTCTTCTCCGGTGAGCTGTCAGTCTGCTGTGACATTAGAAACCTCTCTATCCATTATTCCGGCAGACCCCACAGCGCGCCAACAGGAGCTGCCGAGAGCCATGACAGCGGGAGCTCTGTGTATCAGGAAGACTGACACCAGCACAAAGAGGAAACTGCAGGCGCAACGGCTGGAGGCATGACAGAGAGAGACACTGGATATGGGCGACTGTGTGTATGTCAGGGTAGCCCGCCATTCACTGAAGTGAGAATGTGTTTTAAACAGTTTGAACTGGGGTAGCAAACAAGACGCAGAACTGTAATCGGAATCTGCCATAATCATGAACATGTCACCTTGGAACATGTGGGGTATTTTCTGAAAACATTACTCAATATGAATAACGTCTGAAATAGAATGCATAGATTTGTATTTTTTATATACATTACCATTCAAAAGTTTGAGGTCGGTATTTTTGTAATGGTTTCGAAAGAAGTAGAACTTATGCTCAATAAGGCTGCATTTCTTTGATCAAAATACAGTAAACCAGTAATACTTTGAAACATTTAACCCACGGGTTGGCGGCAAAAGAGACTCAAATGACTCTGTTGAATTTTGTCATACATCATTCAAAACTGTTAAAGGGACACTTCACCCATTTGCATTAAGCTTTGTATCTTTAAAAACCTAGTCATATTTTTGAATGGTCATGGTTTATTCCCTTATTTTCCCCTGAGATGGGAGAAATAATGATTAAGTGTTCCACTTCCTGCTTTTTATGACGTAAAAATCGTCATTTTGCGTCATAAAAAGCAGGAAGTCACATTTCTTTGAATAAGGGTTGAGACTACAAACACAAGCTCATCATTTATTCAGGGTGTTGAACCCACTCACGCTACAGACCTATTACAGATCAGTGGGTGGGACTTCACTTGCAGATATAGAAAGCAATATCAGCCATCTTGTTTGGAAGCTAAGCTAACAAGCGCTGTGGAGATAGGAAGTTACGACAATGACGGAAGAAACTAAACATATGGAAGAAGAGGATTTTGAAATTCTGCTGCTCGAATCCGATGTACGTGGCTATCTTTACGAGCCGCAATATAGTGAAGAGCTGAGGCTGCTGGAGGAACAGGAGGCGGCTGCCTGTCGCGGACGAGGAGCCCGGACGGGCTCGAGCTGGGCGGACTGCTGGTGCCTGTGCTCTCGCTGTGCACTACGGACACAGATAGAGTCCGTCTGCTGCAGAGAATTTCAACGATGGCAATTTCTCCTGGAAATCTCTGAATCAGACGAGCACACGGATGTTTGTGTTGTGATGTGAACCATCCTAGTTTCGCACCGCATATGTTCTGACTGAACATCCATGTATCATGCAATAATTCACCATATAGAAAGAAATACAAACGAGGAGTAATTCACTAATGAATTTGGCAATGTAACGGGGTTTGTTGTTGTGGGAAGAAGTAGGCGGGAACCGGCGAACATTTAAACATTTTAATAGTAAAATAAACAAATACAAAAGTATAAGCCAGCAGCCATACACAACAGAAACAAAACACAACATAAAATCAGGCCTGTTCCTCTCTCGATCTGCCCTGTCGTCGCTCCTCGTTTTATGCGTCTGCTCCTCCGTGAGAGATGCGAAAGAGACCGGTGCGTCTCACAGGTGTCGTTCATTATCACTCCCGCCACCGGCCTCGCGCCGTCCTCTCACGTCACTCGCCCTCGTCCTGCTCGCCACAGCCAACTAACTAGAAATTTTGTGTGAAATTAATTTCTAACTCTGGTGGCAGCTAACGTTAGCCTTGTAGACGAAAGAGTGATTTCTCTGATGTTTGCGCTGTCCTGGATTAGTGGGAGTGGCTTGCGGAGCTGTGCAATGTGGTGCATTGTGGGAGTTGTTGTCTTACATACCTAAAGTTATTTTCTGTCTTTTCTCGGTCAAGAGGGCTCCAAATTCAAAAATTCTTTTACATTTCGACTACATATATGACCCAATTTCAATAAAGATTAATGTTGAAATGGGTGAAGTGTTCCTTTAAGTGTGTAAATTTATTTGTGTACACCCACAATAAAAACTAAATGTTGTGCTTTTCGTAAAATAAAGAAAACAAACACGAGGCACGTTCTGCGGTCTCTCTCTCAGTGAAGTCCATTCTGAAAAGCATCTGAAAATGAACTGTAACTCAGTGAATTCTTACACAATTTCATTTAAATTGAAAAATAATTGAATACAATACAATTTAAAATAACAGTTTTTTTATATTTAAAATTGCATTTAGTTCCTGTGATGCAAAGTGTGACACATGCTCCTTCAGAAATCAGTCGAATGTGCTGAAGATTTTTTTAATTATTATTATTAGTGTTGAAAACAGTTGTGCTGCTTAATATTTTTGTGTATTTTTTAATGAATAGAAAGCATTTATATGAATAGAAAATAGAAATCTTTTGCAACATTATAAATATCTTTATAAAAAGTATTCATTTCTCACTGACTATTTTAAAATCTTACTTGCCCCACACTTTTAAACAGTAGTGTATCTATTTAGTAAATTAACACAATTAAATTAATTATAAATAAACATGAAATCCCACCTACAAAACTGCCATCTGCATAAAATTGTATTTGATTTTTGAACATAAAATAAAATAAAAAATAATGGGTGGCCAATTCAACTTAATTACAACTAATGAATTGAAAAGGAACCAATTCCTAAACACAGAAATGTTCCCATCCCTGGTGTATGTGCACACGTGTTAGCAGTTAAATCAGCTCCGCTGCAAGAGTGTTTATTAAACCCAAACAGTTCAAAACAAAAACTACAAACCACAATTGTTGAGGTCGCAGATGCGCACTGCCCTTATGCAACCACAAACCGCAAGAAAAAAAGTGACTTTCTTCAGCAGTTCATTAAACAACTTAAACGGTGTGTGAGAAGCCTCTGAAACGACTTCCTCTTCCTCATGCGCTGTCAAGAAGTGACAGCGTGTTTCAGCGATGACCTCGTCTCGCCGTTACACCAGCATTAGTATTCCAGTAAGCCCGGGGAAGAAATACAACCTCAGCCGCTCTTATCGAAGCTTGATGATTAAAAGCGCTCCCATCAGCAAGATGCACACGGGGGATCTTAAAGTCATTAAAATAAGCAATAGTGTATTATTTCCTTCAGGTAATCGAAGCGAATTATTGAGTGTGCCTGAGCGCTGTAGGCGACAAGTCTTTTTAATAAAATGGAGACAGAGGACTTCACAATGACACCAGATGAGGCTCTTACCCTTTCATTAAAGGAGCACTGCAATGACATTGAGTGCGCTGACACGTCTCAAAGTGATTAAACATGACAAATGAAAGAAGAGTGTCATTTACAGAGCTGATGGATGTCTTCATGATGAAAAACAGTGATCCCCAAAGAATTCCAGAATGCATCTCTTGTGCCTTTATCCTATGGAATTACAACAAAGCTGTTTTTAGTTCTAAAAACCCATTTCCATTATCACATCTTGTTCAGATTAATGTTACATGTCAGCTGGAAATTATCTCACGATATTACGCCCTCAGTCAAAAAAAATGTGTTTTTGTTTTTGTGTCTTAGGTGCTGTCAGGATTCAGTTAACACTCTAGCTGGTGAAAGTCGCACGACCCACCAACCTCCACTACCAAAATACAAAAGAAGTAAAGCTTGTCTTCTTGCCTTGAGTGAGTGGGAGTAAGTGAAGTTCCTGATGGCCCGCGGCACCGCTATCTGCCACTCACGCTGATTTGGCATGTCATGTTGGATCTAACAAGGCCACGCTCTAAGGAGATTTGACCACACAGAAGTGATACTGCAGAAAAACAGCTGTTCCACTGATCCTCCGAAAAAAGACAGAGCAGAGGGTGAAGGCAAGGAGATGATAAGTGCAAATATATCTTCAAATGTACAACATGTGTTCTTTTCCAAAGAATGAGATGAACCATATTTAAAAATACCGGTATAGTAAATAGACTGAATCTGCATGTGCGCACAACCAAAATGCTGTATTTTTAAATATGGGCTGTTTATTTGTATGCCTTTATGTGTTGAAGCAATTATCAATGGATCAGTTTATGTGCAAAATATAAAAATAAAATACATTTTTGCTAGACAAATACATCTTTAGCAGAGGAACTTTGGTTTGCTTTCCTTGCACTGTTGAACATGTCTGTCTGGATTTTAATATAACTATATATATGTTTGTTTTTTGACAGGGCATTTTGTATATTGTAAGTGTCTAGTGTGTAAAGTGCTTTGTGAAGTGCCAGAATCTCCTCTGAAAAACTAGAGTTGGTCTGGTGAATAAACTGTCAATGTGCTTGTTTTCGGGCCCGCATAAAAAAATATGACATTTTTAAGATGTACAGGCATGTATAGACATAAACACACAGCCTGAAAACAAGAGACGTGCTTGAGAGTCCAATGTTTCCACCACCCTAAAAGACATCTTTATTTAAGAAACAGTCATAGGGGGTTGGAACAACACTTCAATTAAAAAACATGAAAAAATACTTACGTTAAAGCATTAGAATATATTTTATTTATAAATATGATGTTTTATTATAATAACATAATATAATATTATATATTATGCCTTGCTCAGTTGGGGCCACTTAATATTCAACAATGTTATTGTTCTGACTGTACCGACACTGTTGTATGAGAACTGAACTGAGCTGGATGATGACAACTGCTTTATAGATGATGATCTTTACAACGGATCTGAATCAACACTGAACGCCGAAAATTAATATTTTTCCTGTTTATCACTGTAAAGCAGCTTTGAAACAATCTGTATTGTATAAAGCGCTACTGTGTATGGTGACTTGACTTAAGCCTTTCAATTCTACATATTTTAATGCAAGCAAACCTCCAATTACTCGCCTCTTCATTGACCTTTGTAAAGTGTCCTTTAAGTGTAATTAGCATCATTGATGCAGCTCCGACTGAACCCTGGCGTTAGGCAGCACACTGGGGCTGATCTACAGAGAGACGCTCCATCTGATCAGAGGTTAATCTAATTTCAGACTCACAGAGTGGCAGATCACACAATCTTTCAAGAGGGGGAGAAGATTAAAAACGAGAGAGGGGAGGGATAAAGGAACACGGCGCGAGTCGTGACCTGACGTGGGATGTCAGTGAGAGAGAGATAAAGAGGAGGAAAAATAAGTGCTCTACCTGTTTGAAATGATAGCAGATAAATCCAGCTGACATCAACCCCAGTAAACAGAGACGTTCATCCTGGAGAATGCATGAGATAAATATTCTATTCATATATACAAGCACGGGTGACACAGGTCGATTTCCAAGTAAATTGAAAACATAATCTCAAATGCTTTTTGCTTTCTAAAAAACCTCTTAGAATGTGTCTCACACAAGCAGGTAAGAAGAAACATTAAAGCCACTCACTCTGAAGCCTCATTGATATAGCTTTTTAATATCAGGAGGTCACCAGTTCGCTGTACTGTTCAGTGCTGTTGATGGTAAAAACATTTTATTTTGACAAAGAAGCAGCCTTCTTGCTGCGAAGCATTCACATTTTGAAGGAAGTGAATGTTTATTATTAAACTTACATAGAATGATTATTATATTATATTGCTGTATGTGTGCAAACCTGAACATGAACATGAGGTGTCTTTTTCATCACACCTATTCAATGTCCAGTGTCTTCATTCACTGCTTTCCTATTTTTTTTAGTCATTAGCCACTCCCACATTGTGACATCAATATCTGATGACGCTTATGCCACCTAAAATCCCCAACTCGATAAAGACTGATTTCTGCTGATTTCTGATCTCCCCTTATGAATGTCCCTTGACAGCTGCAATACTGGCGATGTAAATACTCGCTCTACTGTTCTACCCAATTAAGTGGATTCTTCATCACAGTTGCCTTAAGTCTGACAGCAGTCTCTGATATAGAAAACAAGCCCTTTGTAACCTATCCAAAAATCCAATGAAACAGAAATCAGCATCGTTGCACAAGCGTGTCTCATATTACCCTCTTTAATCAGCCTTAGTCATTTCCCCCCTTTCCCTCACAAACGTCACCCATTACAACACAAATCCTCAGATAAATGGCTTGCCTGAGGAGAAGACAGAGCAAAGAAGGAAATGACAAAAAGGTTTAGATTGAGAAACCAAACTAATGAGTTTACAAAAGAACAAAAGCAAAAGTCATGACGAGTCAAGCATGTGGATCTATCTGGTAACGCAATTATGGAACAAAGAATTGAATAATTTTCCCATTTAATTGGTACTGCCAATATTTTTGGTAAAAACAAAAATATAGATTAAACCAATAAAATAAATTAAATAAGAAATGAGAATAAAATTAAATAAAACTAAAATAAAACCATGAATAAAAAAAGGGTCACAATAAGGTTTCATCGTTAAATATATCATGAACAGTTCTTCTACAGAATTTGTTAATCTTAGTTAATGTTATTTTTAACATTTACCAATACATTATTAAAATTTAAAAGTTGTATTTGTTAGCATTTGTTAATGCACGTGAACTAACATCAATATGAACATTTTTATTAACTAACATTAACAAAGGTTAATAAATGCGGTAAAAATATATTTCTCATTAGTTCATGTAAACTACCATTAACTAATGTTAACAAAAAATAAAATAAATAAAATAAAATAAAACAAATGTCTGGTCAGCAGATATTGTTAAAATCATATAAGGATTTATGTATAAATATATAGATTTAGTAAAATGTTCTTCAAGATATGGACTGTTAAACTTTTTAAGAGATATTTTGTAAACTGTTGCGAGCCTCAGTTAACTCAATTCGAAGCAGTTTATTCTAGAAAGTTTCATTTGAAACTATCACATAATCAACACAGTGAATGAAAATCATAGAGCTGTGGTTTATAGCGGTTTATCAAATGAAAAATGAATGGCCTCAAGAGTGATCCATCGGTGAGCTGGTCTACGAGCCCCGCTCGCCATTTCAATTTACAGCTTGAATAATGTACCTCCTAAAAAACGAACCGCTGAGCCTCATACTTCATTTCTACAAGACTCCATTGAAGGACTGATTTGTTCATTTTTCAGCATTTCAACTGTAGGGAGATTTCCTTTAGGGCGTTCAGAAGTTCACTGTTGTGAGAATAAAGCAGTAGTCAATGCTCCAACCTGGATTGAACCGGTTATATGATTGTCTGTAACTAGTTTGAAATCTAAGGACAAAATCCACCCTGCAGGTTTTCACTATAAAGCTCTTTGACTCTAAGTATATCTATCCTTAAGGGTGCACTAATCTTGTCAAAGACTCCACTTTAGCTGTTAGCCAAATGATGACATTAGGGCCACATCTGTGCCCCTGGCACACACCACCTGTTATCATGGGAGTAAAATCACAGCCAATCAAAACTACTGCTCTAGACCGAGCTCTCTTACTGAGCAGCTGTGCAAATTAACCTGCGCTCAGGCGCAGCACACAGGCCAAGAATCTGGGTGCAGTGAGCTGAGCAGTCCTGTTCCATCCCAGCCATTGCCATTCCATTCTGATCCATTTCATTCCATTCCATTTATTCCATCTGATTATATTCCACTCAATTACATTCCATTTCATTAGCCTTGGCAACACCAAATCCAGTTTGGGCCAGGAGAGGTTTGGCAGGCCGTGCTAGATCAACCTGCCATTTGTGTAGTGCTTATATGTCTCTGCCCTCTATAATCGCAATAAAGACTGAGCATATGGGTGCTAATGAACCAGTTTGTTGAGGCATGTAAGGTATTGTAAAGTAATCGTGGCACTACTGTGTCAGCTAGTAATAGCATGACTTGGCTAAATGCTATATATGCTAGCATTTACTGGTATGTCATGGCAGTGGATTAGGTGATGGTTGCAGATCCGTTCCAGGTGTACAGTGTATCACAGAGATAATTGCACTTTGAGTAATGTAGAGCAGTGAGGAGGTTTAATTTTATCACCATCTCCCTTGTTTATTGAATTTGTTTTCCTGCTCTTTTCTGGTTCTTTTGTGAACGTTGACAACTGGAACGGTTTCTTTTCCAGTGAATTGATAGACAATATTTGAAAATAAGTTGTTTTATGTGACATCATTAAATGAATAAACGTAAAGTAGAACCCCCTAATGCGTAGTGTTGTCAAAAGTACCGGCTTCGGTTACTGAAATACTGAAATAAGTCAATACTGAAATTTAAAAAACTAGTGCAATGCCCGTGCAAAATCTGTTTTTGTGTGTTTTTAGTAATTGTTGGTTTGGTATGTTTGAGTTGCTGAATAGCCTAGGCTACTATTACACAGGAGCCTAAACTCTGAGAAAACGATAACGTTAAGCGCACCAGAATAAAATATAATATTCAGAATTAAACAGTGTAGCTGACTTACAGTTTCAGTTAACATCCACAAATAAATAAGCGCGACGATTCAGGGGAGGTTCAGACCTTGGCTGGAGCAGCTACACAGTGAACTCTGAGAAAACGCTATACGCTTGAGCAAACAGTTTGTGAGCAAGCGGCTACTACAAATGATGGCCATGAATAAAATATAATATTCAGATATTTTTAAACCACAACCCTCTAATGTCAGAATATTTTTTTTTCGGAGTGGCCACTCGGTGTGCAGTGTGGAGGGGGAGTGACCACTCAGTGTGCAGTGTAGCTTTTAAAACTGATAACTTTTGCATTTCTTATCCAAACAACGTAAAACTCGGCACTGCACTTACTCGTGACCGTAGCAAGACACCTGTCAAGTTTGAAATCCATTGGACTAACTGTTCGTGAGATATGCAAATAACAGATTTGCTCGTTCAAAATCAGTTTGTGTGTGTGTTTTTAGTAATAGTTGGTTCGGTGTGTTTGAGTGCTCATTGTTACAATTACACAGCAAAAGTTCAGTGACATTTTTTTTTGTACATGATAGAAAGCAAATACTGCAAATACTAATGTCAGAATGTTTATTTTTAAACCACAACCTTCTAAACATCATCTAAACATCTTCAATGTGTGCTTCTTTTACTGAGATTTGCGAATAACAGACACACAGACAGACGTTTCTGTAATTTACAGATAGATGTATGTGGTCTGTCTATATTTTATATTTATATATAGGCCTACTGTATATTACACGTGTGTGTGTGTGTGTGTGTAATGTATATATTTTTTTATTGCGATTAATCGATTTGACAGTATGTATGTGCAAAATCAGTTTGTGTGAGAGTTTTTAGTTGGTTTGGTGTGTTTGAGTGTTCATTGTTACATTACACAGCAAAAGTTCAGTGACATTTTTATTTGTGCATGGTAGAAAGCAAATACTGATACTGACATAATGACATACAATATATATGGAAAATGTAACTATATTAACTACTGACAACTAACTACTTCTGAATAACTACAATATTCAGAAGTAAACAGAGTAGCTGACTTAATGTTTAGCAGACAGAATGTTTATTTTTAAACCACCATTTTTAAACCACAACCCTCTCTAATGTCAGAATGTTTATTTTTAAACCACAACTTCAATGTGTGCTTCTTTTACCGATATATTTAATGATATCTTTCGCATTTCTAATCCAAACAACGTCAAGCTCGGCACTGCACTTACTCGTGCCCGTAGCAAGACACCCCTCAAGTTTGAAATCCATCGGACTAACGGTTCGAGAGATATTCGAATAACAGACAGACAGACAGACAGACAGACAGACACACGGACACACAGACAGACAGACGTTCCTGTAATTTATAGATAGATGTGACACTTTGAGGGCTGTTGAGCGGAATCATAAACACCTCTGATTGGCCATTGTGTTCACAAGCTCATCGGAAATGTCTGTGATTGGCTACAATGATCAATGCATGGGAGCATTTGAGAGCACACGGAAGTGTTTGAAAGTGTTTTGAAAGCAAGACCGATCCGCTAATAGATGCCTGCTTTCAAACGCTCCCGTGTGTATCTGTGTAAGCGCTTGCTGAAGAGCGTCATTGATGTATATTTACAACATGTTTCTGAAGCACTGATCATTGTATCCAAATGACAGACATATGTGATGAGCTCGTGAACACAATGGCCAATCAGAGTTGTTTACGATTCCGCGCAACAGCGCTCAGAGTGTCACATCTATCTATAAGAACGTCTGTCTGTCTGTCTGTCTGTTAATCGAATATCTCTCGAACCGTTAGTCCGATGGATTTCAAACTTGACAGGTGTCTTGCTACGGGCACGATTAAGTGCAGTGCCGAGTTTGACATTGTTTGGATTAGAAATGCAAAAGATATCGTTAAATATATCTGTAAAAGAAGCACACATTGAAGTTGTGGTTTAAAAATAAACATTCTGACATTAGAGAGGGTTGTGGTTTAAAAATAAACATTCTGACAGCTAGACATTAAAGGTGAACTATGCAGTTTTTTTTTTACCTCAACCGAACAGCTTCGGAGTCATTGGAATGGTTATATTACTCTTTTCGGGTGGAATGGTGGTCGTTTCGCACCCCCCTATCACATGTGAGCGGAAAAAACACACTTGCAACTTTGAGCCGGCGGGCTGCCGGCCGCAGCATCAGGAAGTGTCGCGTGATAACGAATTGCTTTACGCCAAAAAAGATCTGATAAAATTCTGATAAAATAAGCATCAAACAGAAATAACCCGGCGCCGTATACATGTGGTGTTCGAGGCGCACATACAATACAGGTGCCGGGGCCACACCTTATTTCAACTCGTTACAGCTTCCATCCTATTGAACAGGTACCGGTGTACAGGGGAAGGGGATCAGGCCGTGAGTGCAGAGCCATCTCTGCGTGAGTGCTATTTACGACAGTACAAGTACTCCACAGCAACTCTAGGGGTCGCTGTTTGACAAAAACGGAATTCCTGCATAGTGCACCTTTAAGTCAGCTACACTGTTTACTTCTGAAGTAAAAAAGTAGCAATTATTTTCGAGAAATGTTGTTGTTATACAATTATTACAATATAATTATGTTTATTACAATGTAATTATACATTGTTTACAGTGTTATTATACATTTATTACAATGTAATTATACATTTAAAACAGCGATTCTTTTTGTAAAAAGTAGCGATTATTTTTTGAAAAGTAGCGATTCTTTTTGAAAAAAGTAGCGATTGTTTTGGAAAAAGTAGCGATTCTTTTTGAAAAAGTAGCGATTCTTTTGGAAAAAAGTAGCGATTCTTTTAAAAAAAGTAGCGATTCCTTTTGAAAAAGCAGCGATTCTTTTTGAAAAAGTAGCAATTCTTTTAGAAAAAGTATTGATTCACTTTCGAAAAAGTAGAGATTCTTTTTTTTTAAAGTAGCGATTTACTTTTGAAAAAGTAGCGATTCTTTTTGAAAAAGTAGCGATTCTTTTTGAAAAAGTAGCACACTACTTTCGAAAAAGTAGCGATTCATTTAAAAAAAAAGGAGCGATTCATTTTTTGAAAAAGTAGCGATTTAACTGAATCTGTAAGTCAACTTCTGTTACAACGTCCAGTCTTCCTGATTCTACCATCTCTCAACCACGAGCACCCTCTCCTGAGTTCTAGTGGGGTTGCATACTTTCCCTTTAGTATGCATCATTTGCGTTATGATTACCTGTCACCTGTTCTGTATTACCACTCATCTCTAAGCCTTTATCTGCCTCATTAACTGAGCGTCCTGTGCGAAGTATTGCCCATAGGTGTGCATGTCCGAGCTGTTTCTGTGATCAAGTTATCCTTTGTTTCTGACCCTCGCTACTCTGACTTCTCTGATTGTCTGCAGCCTGCCTCTCGACCCTCAGCCTGATCCGGATTCTGATTCTAGCCGTCTGCCCTGAACTCAAGCCTGTCCCTGGTTCTGCTCGCTCGCCGCCTGCCTTTATACCTATCTGTTTCGACTCCGCTTTTAGCGCACCCCATCAAGAATTCCTGTGTTTCCTTCATCTGCCCTTTTTAGTTATTAAACTTGTTGCAAATGGATCTGCCTCAGCCTTCTGATTCGTTACAACTACATTGTTTAATTCTGAATATTATATTTTATTCCGGTGCGCTTAACGTTATCGTTTTCTCAGAGTTTAGGCTCCTGTGTAAAAGTAGCCTAGGCTATTCAGCAACTCAAACATACCAAACCAACAATTACTAAAACGATCTATATGCCTTATTACTAGGTGTCGCTAGTGAAGCTCAAAAAGCGAGGAAATTGAAGTAGAGAAAGAGCAGAACTAGTGATGACATCAGTGATTTCAGAGGGAGGCGCTCTGATGACAACCTGAATGGCTGTTTCATTATTGGGGGCGTGGTTTGTAGTACTGCGGGATGCAGTCGGACACACTTGGAGAAGGTTAGAATTTTGTGTGCCACTAGTGTCGCAGAAACTACATACTTCACCTTTAAACTGTATCCTTCCCAAAATGTGAAGTATGTATTCTTCTTCAAATAGAATGGTTTATTTTCTTTTAGAGAGGCCTCAAACAGTTTGAAGAGCCAGATTGGAGTTGATAATCTCTTCAATCAGCCTGGGCTGAAGTATGTTTCCTCTCGCTCATCTGTCCAACACACTAATCTCTGGGATAAAATAGCTATGGCTAATCGCATTAGCTTAATCACACTGACCACTTGAGGTTGCACAGCTTTGAGTGGATTTCTAAAACAGCCATTACAGAATGCTGCATTGCACCCTGTAATCCTCTACTGCAGCCCAGAGTGATATAAAACACACATGCAAACACACTTACACGTGTATAAACACAAATGAGCTCCAAATGACATTTGGATGTGTCCCATTCCTGCTTCAGAGAAAAGTCAAATCTGATTGATTGTGCTCAGAGCACAATTGGCAAAATTGGAGCAGAATTGCATGTAACCATTAAACTTACATGTTTATCATTATTAATTGCATTTTGAGAGAAAAAACATTTACATTAAAGTATTTGGCGTATTATTTTATTCAAAGTGACTTAAGGGCATATACATTTTATCTGTATATTTTTTTCTGGGGATCAAATCTACAATTTGAGCTACAGGAACACTTGAAATGGATATGCGAAGATAAAATGGACCCACACTGGACATAATTTCACCTCCTCCCACCCTATCATAATAGGGACTTTAAGCAACAGCTGCGATTGGAATGGCAACGGCATTCTGGCGTTGTATTGCGCATGCGCAAATTTAACTGCTACTTCCTGACGTTCTACTGTAACCGTCTACTACGGGAGAACAGCTGATTTGCCGTGGTCGCAACAACATGAGAGATTAGGTAAATAAAGGTTGTGTTTTATGGCATATGACATTGTAATTGCATCAGTTTATTAATGTACCACTAGTCTTTTGTATAATATATGTTAAAATGTTTTAAACGTAAGCTTATTGTAACGATTTTTTTCCGTTTGTATAAAGATATGTCTGCTGTTAGCAACAACACCCCAGGTAGCATTGAGATTAACGTTAGAGATAATGTGAAGCGAATAATGTAAGTATTGCATAAACTTCCTTTACAAAATCCATCTTAAATGTATTACTATGCTATTTAAATGTTTTTAATACTAGGTAAAGTAGATTAACAGATAAGAAATAGATTAATGGATTAGTTATTATTAGTAGTTATCTATCAAGACCGTTAATTATACTTACTTTTCAAAAATTAGCTATAGTTACTTCATGTTTCTTGTTGATTAGAGCCCCTATGGAGTGGACAGAGCAACATGATATACTTCTCTGTAGAGAAATCCTGCTCACAGAACCATACAGGTACAAGTAGGGCAGCGTTGATAAGGGCAAGGCCTAGTCAACAATTGCAGACACATTGAATTGCTCTCAAGATCTAAAATTTAGGATTATGCAGAGGTCAGTGAGGGAGAGATTCAACTTGATTCAGGTGAAATACAAGGTCAGAAACAACAAAGACGAGAAGAGCAGTGGCACATCGGCAGAAATAACAGAGCTTGATGAACTCATTGAAGAAATAACAGAGAAAGAAAAAGCAGCTGAGGAAAACAAAGGGAGTCATGAGAGTATGAGGAAGTTAGAGACAGACAGGGCCAAAGCAGAAGAGGCAAGGAAGAGGGCCATGGAGAGGGTTAGCCAGACCAACAGGAGGCTTAGTGAAGAGGGAGAGGACTGGACAAACAACAAACGAGAAGGAGTGGGAATGACACCAATGAGAAGCCAGACTGAGAGGGATTCTAAGAGAAAAGGAATTGGAATTGAAAAAAAATAAAGGTTGAAGAGCAAGCAAAGGCAGCACAACAAACACAAAAGCAGATGAGTGACATGATGCAACTAATGCAACAGCAGCAACAGCAAATGCAGGCAATGCAGACTTTGCTACTTCAGCAACAGCAAGGGCAAGCATTACTTAGCTTCATTGAAAATTTGTCAAAGAAATTCTTATTTTATTTTTTTGCAATTTACATATTTTTGTGATTTCATTCATAAAACATTTCAATGTATAAATCCTTCTATTAATAAATAAATGAATAAATAATCATTATTAAATAAATATAAATATAAAATAGCATATTTTTAATAACATTTTGTTTGTAGCCTATACTGTATGTATATTGTGTGTTTGTGTAAACTAACTAATATATTAGTCTATATTTTTGTTAATAGTAAAATAGAAATCTGTTATAAAATGTCTCTTCTTTTATTCTGTTTTTATATTGTGTGTTTGTATACTATGTTATATTTATTTATTTTTATTTTTAATTTATTTATTTACACATAGGCCTACACAGCACAGTGTAGTTGTGCATGTTACCTCATGAAAAATAGTCACGAATGTGTGGAGGATCCAAGTTAAAAAACTGCGATGTCTGATTACCGTACAGACAGGTTAGTGCATTTCTTAACAAAGCAGACACAACATACAATTTTCCAACACTATACTCAAACCAATTTTTTTTTTTTTTTTTGAAGTCCATGAACTTGAAGTAGTTTGCTATGTCCCCAAACAACCACTCCACAGACACTCTGACTTCACTCATTCGTTTGTTGTATTCCATCATTTGAGGGGTGAGATGAACATGTCGAAATGGGGCTTGCAGATGCACACGCAGTGGGTATGCTGGGTCCCATACACACACATTGGATGACCATCTACAGACATGGCATGATGTTGCAGCAATGCCAACAGCCCAGATTCTGCCAGCATTCCAGAGTCATGCTTCTTTCCCTCTGTTAAAATATATTTTTTAATAAAAAAAATGTTTTTATTTTATTTCATAGATTTAAAAGGGAATGACAATGTTTTAGTAGATTGTAAATTATTTAGACTTACTTACAGGGCCATACAAATGGCCAATTAAACCATTAGGAATGGCTACTGCCTGGTATTTTAGACTGTGGATGCGTTTATGACCATTATATAAGATCCTCTGTGTTACACCTGGTCTGGCAATGGGTCGTACAGTGCCATCAATGAACCCAAAGCAATTATCCAGAGGGGCTCCCATTTGGAGGATGCAGTCAGCATATGTTCTCAATGCTACAGGGTTCAGTATG
This sequence comes from Tiaroga cobitis, assembly GCA_030578255.1. Lineage (NCBI taxonomy): Eukaryota > Metazoa > Chordata > Actinopteri > Cypriniformes > Leuciscidae > Tiaroga > Tiaroga cobitis. Next base: position 23,852,651 of record CM060600.1, read on the forward strand.
TTTTCATTCCGCTGAGTTATCCTGTGATGATGTGGAGAATGTATATAGTCCAGCATGGAGTTTGTGGCCATGCAAAGGACCGGGACTTGTCTGTGACCAAACCTTTGCATCATATCACTGTACCGGCAAGGGTATGCCAGCCTTTTAAGGAGCATACACAGCGCCTCGACTCCTCCCACAACACTTCTCTGATCACAAACAATTTCATTGGGAATCCCGAGAACATCTATCAGAATTGCTAGGTCACATTTTCTGACACGAAATTCATTTAAGCATTCGTCTTCATCCATGTAATCAAGGTGAAAAGGCAAGTATTGCTTACACGGTAAATCTAGGTTTTTAGACTTATTTACATCATACAATAGTCAAAACTCCTCTTCTGACAAGAGATTGTCATTTAATGCCAAAAGCAATCCTTCTCTTGCTTTTTTTAAATGACATTTTTTTGTATCAGAATAAATGACTGAATGCCGTGTTGCGCCGTCCTGTTTAGGGTTGCTTAGTGATTTTTACGTTCTTGGCTACGGCGGTCTGACAGCATACTTCCGGTCACCGTTGCCGTTCCATTCGCAGCTGTTGCTTAAAGTCCCTAATAATGAAAATTCTGGCAATTACAGCTTCTTCAAAATGTGAACTTGTGCAACCTTGTAATATGCTGTTTTTTTTAAATAAACGCGTGCCTGTAATTTTGTTTCAATAATTGCATTTTGAACCTCTTTTAACCTCAACAAACCCAGTCTAATTTTTCTCTTCAATTAACTTTTCATTACTGACTCATTAGCATACTATAGTCAAAGGAGAAAATAGAATAATAAATGATTAAGTTGCTTGTACCTTTTTCTCAGACTCTTTTCATAAGAATGAACAAAAGTGTTTCCAACAGAAATCATCACCAACTTTTAATTAAAACACTGCACACAGTTATTTCATCTAATGAAAAATTATTTGCACGGATAAGCAACAATAGAAATATGAAAACAAAACAAGATTAGCCCAGCAGCTGCAATAAGCGTGCAACAAAAACGAAAGAGACTGCACAAACATTTTTCTGCAGTCAAAAAGACTTAAGATGTTACTCAATTATATTTTGTTACTTTGAATTATGTCCAAAAGTGCTTTGCATAAGACATTTTGCAGATTGCAACCAAACAGCAAGAGTCTAAACTCAACTGGAGATCTGGAACTCTCATTAGTTTGGCATCAGCAAGGGTTGTATATATTTAAATGTGTTGTTCCTGCTCATGGTTGAGAATTCTAGAACTTGTGACTGTGACACTGCAAGTGTGATTGTGTTCAGTACCAAGGGAGCACTTCATCTCCTCTGAGTGAAGAGGAGCTCTGTAATGACAGGATAGATGCCAAGCCAGCAGGGGGTCTTCAGGAACAGGTTGTGCAAACTCACGTCTGATTCAACACACACACACAAACACTCTGTGAGGCCTAGGGCAGACAGGCATATCATTTTTAAACCAAAAGAGTTGGTGATATAAGACAATATGAATGACAGTGAGAGAGAGAGTTGGGCACATTATGATGGGATGATTGTTTATTATTTCATATATATAATATAATTATAATTATTTTTGTTGTAGAAAACGCTGTGGCACCAAGGTAGGCCTTGGTGGTAGGCCTTAATCCGGGCCTGGGTATGTGTGTATATATGTGTATATATTTATACATTCAGGGCTTGACATAACTTTATTTGCACACCAGCCTCTGTGGCTAGTGGTTTTCCAAAGTTGCCACTCAGCATTTTCATTGGCCGCAACTTTGACATCGATACCTTGGGGGAAAACTGCCGTGAACATATTTTAATATTATCTCATATGAGGCTGCTGTCACTTTAAGACCTGACGCACAAATCCATTATACTGTTTTGCCAATATACTTGACTTTATGTGCGCACACTTTGAGTGTGAGCACAAAATCGGTGGGAATGAGTAACATTATGCGCAATACGCACAATCCCACGACGAAATGCAAGGCCTGTAACACCAACAATATTCATCTGGAGCAAGTGAATCGAGTGAGTGAGGGAAGGCTTGTGTGTCAAAATGTCAACTCGCTGTCCGAGAGATGAGAGAGCGAGAATGCCCAGCTGGTATCGTGTTTCTATTCCGCGGAAAATGAGTATTGAAAGTGTTTCAGATATTTCAGTATCGATATCTATGCACTTAGATTATTATTTCAGATTACCTTTTAAAAGACTACAATTGAAAATGAATATAATATAATATAATATAATATAATATAATATAATATAATATAATATAATATAATATAATATAATATAATATAATATAATATAATATAATATAATATAATATAATATAATATTCAACGCCACTGCTGAAATCCACCCACATTTAACAAGGTTGGCGGGTGTTAATGTCAAGCTCTGTATACAAATCTACACACCTCTGTGGTCCTCTGAGACTCCTTAACTGAGGCATGGACACTACCAGACTTCTGAAGGTGTCCTGTGGTAACTTGCACCAAGACAGTAGAAGCAGACCCTTGAAATCCTGTAGGTTGTGACGTAAAGCCGCCATGTTCCTCAAACCATTCCTGAACAGTGGCACAGTGCATTATCCTTGGCCGCTAACCTAACCCTTATCCTTATTTTGACCATTATCCTAACCTAACCCTAACCCTAACCCTGTAGCCGGTTTGAGATTTGTCCCTCCTCGAACTAATGTTTGTAAATTCTCACCACTGCTGACAAGGAGCAACCCACAAGCCTTGATGATTCAGAGATACTCTTACCCAGTCGCCTTGACATAACAATTTGTCCCTTGGCCCTAAGTCGCTCAGATCTTTATTCCTGCATGCCCATTTCTCCTGCATCCAACACGTTGATTACGAGAACTGATTATTTGCTGACCATCTAATCTACCCAGACCTTTAAATGTGGCTTTGTTAGGAGACGATCAATTATATTTGGTATACCTGTGACTGGTCATAATGTTTTGACTCATCCATATATATATATATATATATATATATATATATATATATATAAATGATCTTATAATAAAATAAAAACGGTTGGTCTCTGGGTTTCTAGCTGTGATTAAAGTTGAGGCAAGCGCACCTCATCCTCATCTCCCCTCTCGCTCTAAACAATGATAAATAAATTGAAATGAGCTTAGGATCTTCTCTCAAAACATTATTCACAAGATCAAACCTTCCAGCAACTATTTGGCTAAATGAAATTACATGAGTGGAAAAACAGGCATGTTTTAGATGAAGCTAATCATATCACAACCACATTTGATTTCCAAAAGTGCGTGCTATGAGGAACATAAATTAAGCATCATGCCGACTGAATGAATGAGAAACTGCAGCAATGTTATAATCATCTGTAATATTCGCCTGGAGAATTCGGATGATTGCATTCTTTATAAACACATTTTTGTTATATATTGGACTATTTTGCTACAGAGCAGTTAAAAGACTAAAAAATATGTTTTTAATGTAATTAATCTTTTCATGGCATACTATCACATTTCTGTATACAACACAAGAATAAGAACTGCAAGTCGTGAATCATCGCATAAATAGAAGATCGACTTGCCGCTAATGAGAGTTTGATTTCTTTATGTTTGTATATAGTGCTGGGAGTGCCATTTGCCTTTTATAATAAATTCAATTGATGGATGACTCTATTGCTGGGAAAGATCCATCATGTGACTGACAACACTGCTGTTGCTTATTTAGACAGCGGAACTGAATAAAGTGCCTATCCTGCACGCGTCTCTGACGTGAGATGCTTGTGGATCATGGAGCCCAAAGCTGTCAGGCATCACCGATTACCGTAGAAATGACAATTTGTACGTAATTAAAAGACAGAGAGAATCTAAAGACTTAAATTAATTAGACAATAATGGAAATAAGGATAACTATATTATTTACTACTAAAATGTATCATTACATGTGAAATACCTATAGATAGAATGACAGACAGACAGACATACAGATCGATAGAATGACAGACAGAAAGATGGATAAAATGACAGACAGAAAGATGGATAAAATGACAGACAGACAGATCGATAGAATGACAGACAGACAGATCGATAGAATGACAGGCAGACAGATCGATAGAATGACAGGCAGACAGATCGATAGAATGACAGGCAGATCGATAGAATGACAGACAGACAGACAGATTGATAGAATGACAGACAGACAGATCGATAGAATGACAGACAGATCGATAGAATGACAGAAAGATCGATAGAATGACAGGCAGACAGATCGATAGAATGACAGACAGAAAGATGATAGAATGACAGACATACAGATTGATAGAATGACAGGCATACAGATTGATAGAATGACAGACAGATCAATAGAATGACAGACAGATCGATAGAATGACAGGCAGACAGATCGATAGAATGACAGACAGAAAGATCGATAGAATGACAGACAGATCGATAGAATGACAGACAGACAGATCGATAGAATGACAGACAGATCGATAGAATGACAGACAGATCGATAGAATGACAGGCAGACAGATCGATAGAATGACAGATAGACAGATCGATAGAATGACAGGCAGACAGATCGATAGAATGACAGACAGACAGATTTATAGAATGACAGACAGATCGATAGAATGACAGACAGACAGATTTATAGAATGACAGACAGACAGCAAGATCGATAGATTGACTGACAGACAGACAGCCAGATCAATAGAATGACAGACAGACAGATCTAGAATGACAGACAGATCAATAGAATGACAGACAGATCTATTGAATGACAGACAGCAGATCGATAGAATGACAGACAGACAGAGTGAGAGACTAGTTCTAGGACATTTTTTGTTCCTTTGCAACAATGTGCATTAATGAACTGCTCACAATAAAACCAGCAATGTGCATTAAGAAAGAAAACAGGGTTTCTCTTAACAACTAACTACACACAGACAAGCAGCTTAACCACACACACACACACACACACACACACACACACACATGCGGCCTGTTGCCCTGTTCTGTCTCTGTCTATGGGAGATAATTAAATCTGGGCAGGAGGTTGATAAATGTATCAGCAGGTAGTGACAGGCCCTATGGCTAATGTGTTCCAGGTGAACATCTGCCTGATGCCAGCAGGGGGCACCAGGGGGCATGCCCTCCACCGCCCTCAGAGGACACAGCTACAACACCCATCACCACAGCAACAGTACAGCAGATACTCCTTCCATACCAACCACACCATCAGAAAGAGAGAGAGACGGCTGAAATCTGCCTCGAGCGCAAGCCAAACTCGTCAGCTTCTTAAAGCATAAATTATACATATAGGGCATAATGATTTAATGTTGCAATGTGTAATATATTTGCCACTAGCATCACAGAATGGAAAAACATAATTGTTTCCAAACAGATTTCCTGAACTCAAGACATTGGTCAACAAAACAGAAGAAGCCGCCTCAAACTCATGCCATTTGGATGGCATGAGTTTGAGAACAAATTAGGACAAATTAGGAAGAACAAATTAGGATTTAGCAACATTAATAATTGTGCAAAAATATAGTTTATTGAACTTTTTTTTCTTTTTTTTTCTTTTTCTTTATTTAACCAGGAGATAACCTCACTGAGATTAAAATCTCTTTTACAGGAGTGTCCTGGCCAAGATAGGCGGCCCAGTTGTTCAAACACACATATAACAATAAAACAATACAACACACAATAAATTAGTATTAAAAAATACAACCTCAGAAGCATTTGCAAATCATTAAATCTTTCTCTAGCGCATATATAAGTGTTCTAAAATTGCTGTAATTTATTGTAAAAGTGTTGCTAAAATATTTAAACATTGAAAAGTACACATTTTAAGAACCTATAAATATGGGGGAAGTGAGAATAGGTGCACACAGATATCACAACCTCCAGCATATCTGGGATAGGTCTGCTGAAGTGTTTGTTGTATTACTCAAGGGAAAACACTTGTTTGACAAGTGGCCTGTGATATTACACAGAAAAAGTAATGACATGAAAGGTGTCAATCATAAAATATAGCATGGATCGCAAGAGAAACATGCAGTATTCTGAAAATGTAGATTTATTCACCAGGTCTCAAAGGAAACTCATCAACGTTATGAAATGTGCAGCCAACCATATGCCTGCTGGGATTATTAAATAACATTCTTTTAACCTTGGCAGAATGTTTCCTTCCAACTGCTTTTTTCGAATAAGAAATGGAGTGCAGATGGTACGGCCTCAGGCGGTTGTTGAAAGGTATAGGAAAAAAGATCAGATCTGCTGTTGTTGTTTTCACCCATGACCTTCTGATCTGTGTGAGCTCACCTACACACACACACACACACACACACACACACACACACACACACACACACCATTAGCAATAGAGAACCCTGGTGGTTATGCCACCAGCAATGTGGAGGCCAGCAATTCTATGCTGTGTATGTAAAAGATAGACCCCAGATAAAACAAATTAGGTCAAATAGGAGACTATTTCAGAAATGTATAATGCTGCTCCAATGATCTTCCAATGCACATGTCTGGAATTCAAAATGTTTTTATGGGTTGTTTATACAATTAAAGATACACAAAGTAGTAGTTAATGATACACAAAATACATGGTGAGACACATGAACAGATAAACCACAAGTGGTGCTCAAGCACCTGCCTTTTGGCCTCTGACTAGATAAGTGCCCTTTTTGCAAGACATATGTTTTTATTTTAAATTTTACATCGAGCTTGGTGGGCCCATGCATTAATCTGTCCCTGTTCTCATCAGGAGCTATGTTGCCCATTACAGTTCGATACAGGCATCTTCTTCTTGCAGCAGATCTTCATTTGTGTGTGCAACGGAGGAATTCCTGGCACTGTTTTGACTCCATTTCACATTTTATAAGCTCTTTATGAGTTCTCAGCTGGTAAAAATACCATCATATGTACGCACATACAACAAGCACATTTATCACTCAGCATTGTTTTGGATGTTCGCTAAGTTCGTTCACAAAATAAACGTCATAAATGCTTTTTTTTTTTTCATGTATCTTTAGGTTTGGTGTTAATAACGACAGTGTGAACACTATGAACCATGACTAAATGTAACATTTCTTTTTTGGTCTGGACCAAAAGAACCGATTTACAATTGTGAACATACCCTAAGTAATTGAAATTAGGCATGAGAGAGTGGAATATAATGTTTAAAAAATAGCCCATTAAAAAATGTATAAAAACATTAACTGTAAAGTATATTGAAGGTGACACAAAATGAAGATGGATGAATACTGCTGAAACCCAAGCAGCATAGATGATATTCCCAATGTCTGTCCTCTGATTTGATTATAAATTACATCTTTTATTAAAGAGCAGTAAGGGGGAAACTGCAGTCATTGATTTCAAATCCACCCAGCAGAATGGCTCTGTCAGAGGGAGGCAGGCAGACGATTCAGGGTCAGAGACGGCCTTACATCTCTCAGTGTCTGTGATTATGTCCAAGATGTTTAATTACACTCTAAGTGAAGAGAATTACTGTAAATCTTTAGATAACAGCACTTAGCCAGCAGACAAGTGAAGACTGAAAAGCCTCCTTTATATTTCACCATCTATTTGAAAAGCTAAACCAGCTAATCTGCTCCGTTGTCTTTGCTAAGCAGCCGACAATGACTGTCTGGATGATTCAAATCACCCTTTCAACATAGAATGAATAGAGAGATGCACACTTCATTTCAATTTACATACAACATAAGGATTATGCTGTGAGTAAGGCCTGCACACACAAGCAAGCCGAAGTACTTTTTAACAGCTTTTCAGCTTGTTTTTATAGGAAGCCACCAGGATTAAGGGTCAATGCAGTTAAGTATAGCTATTAAGGAACATCTGTCATTTAAGTGCATGTATATGCATGTAGTATGTTGGTGTGTGTGTCTATTTTGGTAATTTTATCAGTACAAAATACTTTATTAAGCTGCTTCATGTTGCAGCCTCGAGCCTGACAATATTTGTCATCCCACATCCCATAATATATTATCAAACACACACACACACACACACACACACACACACACACACACACACACACGCACGCACACACACGCACACACACGCACACACACACACACACACACACACACACACACACACACACACACACACACACACACACACACACACACTGCACTACGGTTGCACTAGGCTGGTAAGATTTGTTTGTTTTGTTTTTGAAAGAAGTATTTTATGTTTGCCAAGGTAGCATTTAATTGATAAAAAATACAGTAAAAAACAGTAATATTGTGAAATATTATTACAATTTAAAATCACTGTTTTCTATTATAAAATGTAATTTATTCCTGTGTTGGCATGGCAAAGCTGAATTTTGTGTGCGTGTTTGTGTGTGTGGATCAGTCATTTCTGCACGATTCTATAAGCCCCGCTCTTTACTTTCCTCCTGCAGTGCATGCTGGGAATTTTCTGCATTCGGTACATTGGACTAATTACTGTAGTTGTGTTCGACCCACCCAATTTATCACTCCTCTGAACATTTAATTAGCTGCAAAGCTCTCTACAATTAAGCCCGGAATTAGGACAAATTGAACTGCAAGCTGAGCAACTAGAGGGGGGACGCCATAGCGGAAAGTGCAGATGATTGCCGTTATGGGAAAGCTGCAAGCTAAAGATTTAATTCACAAGATTGTTTTCTTGTTTTCCCCCCTTTTGAGCTCAGCACTGGAAATACAGTCCTTTCAGGCTTTGTAATGTCTTCAACTAGCAGCCAAAAGAGTTATTTTTCTTATAACCCTGCCAAACACAAAAAAATGTAAATGAGTAAACAAGGCAAAAATCAATTGCGCTTAACCGTGTTGTCATATTTCTGTTTGCTTTTTTACACAGGTCAGGAATATAACAGTGCTAGAAGAGCTGTTAACATTGTCATACCTCAAATATAAGTGGTTTAAACTGGAACTAAATGCATTGGATTTCTCACACATCGCACAACACACTCACCATCTGGTTTGTTTATAGCCAAAATCACATTCAAAATGAGTGCACATACTCAGCAGAGCTCCTCACTGATTTATGAGAATATAACAAAAAACAACCACTAAATTCTGTTTTGAGTCTAAACATAAACAAGTAGGAGGTAAAAAAGCTATGTCCTAGGACTTTGGAGTATCAAAATGTTCCCTCAGGGATTTATATCTAGTCTGGAGAGAAGTACAACTTTAACGGGTTTATAAATTTTTTAAGCTTCATTTAAGTAGAGTTATATATCCTTTACTTATCTTGTTAAATGAGGCATTAAAAGTGGGTACAAACAGCAACCGTAGAACAAAAGCAAGGTAATTCATTTCTGAGCCAAGACTCATCAGCTAATCGATTTACAGCGGCTGGGGTAAATGTATGCAAATCCTGAGTTTATGGGATGGGAAAAAACAGCCACCTGTCAATGGAAATAAAAAACGGCGGAGAAAAATATAGATTTCGTTTTTTTTTTCTCCTCATGCTCTCATGAAGCCTCTGATATAGTCCTTTCCCATCAATTTCTATAAAGCAAGTCTTTTGTTTTGTGGATTTGACATTAACGGTGCCGTTTGAATTCTGTTCACGTCGAGATCCCAGCTGGCGCACATTGTCTCATACTCTCTTCACTGACACACATCACTCAATCCATCAATCCCCCCAGACTTAAATCAAATCATGCTGTCGTTACCATCAAAAGCAGACAGAGTAGGAGCAAATCAGAGATCAAACCTGCGTGAGCAGATGCAAACTGGCAGTCGTGGCACACGCCTATAAGCTGGCGCTAAAATAGCATTAGGCAAGAGCCTTGAGATGCAACCAGGCAAGTCTTCCATAATGATCAATTTCCTCTCAGGTTAAATGCTAGTTAGCCTCGGGCAGACCACACGGAGGTAGTCTGGAGGTGTTTTAGTTTCAATACGTGGAAAAAGACAGAGGGAGAAACGGTGAAAAAAAGAGAAGAGTTTCTTTAGTCCAAAATATCTTCTATTGAAGTAGCTAACACAAAAGGTCCTTGAGCTTTAATGGCCGCTGGTTGCAGCCACAATAGAAGAAAAGTCCTACACACACATACAGTACTTACAATTCAAGGCTTGCAGACAAAAAGAAAGATGTAAAAGTAAGCTTTTCATCCATGCCCGGACAACTAACATCATGCAGTCTCTTTTTCGAGGCCATTGTAAAATCTCCCAGCAGTTTTTCTTTTCCATATTGTGGTAAACAGAGTTTTTTGGGAGGGAGGGGGGATCAAAGCGCCATTTCAAAACCCACACAGAAAAAAAAACCACTTCAGTTTCTGGTGCCAAGGCCACCCTGACTGCCTCTCAAACTGTGCTTTCATTGAACTTCCAGGTGGAATTCCAGCAAAGTGAGAGCGAGGTAAGAATAAGTCCACCGTAGACAGAGACAGAGCACAAGAGGTTCACCAAATAATGCCCCAGTCCATCAATATGTGAGGGATTAAAAGGCAAATCAATGTCTGTTGTGTGGCTGCCAACTTCCAGGTCAGTGCCTTTATGCTGCTAAAGCTTCTTTTCATCTTTCACTGTCAATTTGCAAAGAAGAATGAAAAGATTCAAAATCAGGCTTGTGATAGTTTAGGCTTGTGATAGTTTTGTGATAGCACTTGTAATAAAACAAAATACCTGGGGCACTTCCTCACAGATCAATTGTCTGATGATGATGACATATATAGGCAGTGTCGTATGCTGTATGCTCAAGCTAATATGTTAGCAAGAAAATTTTATATGTGTTCAGACCATGTTAAGATGAGGCTCTTTAAAGCCTATTGTACTCCACTCTACACTGCCCCATTGTGGGCCAAGTTCAAAAAGACAACCATACATAAGCTTCAGGTGGCCTATAATGATTGTATCCGGATATTGCTTAAGAAACCTAGGTGGTGCAGTGCAAGCGACTTGTTTTGTAAGGCAAGAGTCAACACTCTCCATGCGTTGTTGAGAAATCTGATGTACAAATTTATTGGTCGACTGGATGGCTCTCAGAATGGCATTATCAAGCTACTGACAAATCCTAGTAAAAGTGTTGTGCGATACCAGTCACCTCTGTGGAATCACTGGTATAATTGTCTTTATAATGTTTTGTTTTCTGTTTTTATGTTTTGAGGTGTTGGGTGTCTGTAATGTTGTGTGGTTTTTCTAATGGACCCTGAGTCTGACAATAAAGTTGAATTGAATTGAATTGAATTGATAGAGATGCCAGTCTTGATAGCATCACTACAGAGACTTCAAAACATGTCAATTTGGACACTTAATTATAACTCTTAACAGAGATTTAATGACTTAAAATGAAGAAATCACACCGCGAACACTGAACTCAGAGATTAAATAATGTCCAATCACATAAGAGTTGCGGTTATTAAAGCAAGATGTTTTCAGCAGGAAGTCAGATCTGACAAACCAGGCTTCATTGTTCCTTTCTCCTTTTCACCTTGCAACATAATTTTTTTTTTTCTTCAGTTTTTCTGACCTCATATCAGGACCCAAGTCTGGGTGAAAAGAGGTTTTGATTAGTTTTTATGAGTTTTGCCTCATGTTCTTCTAGATCCAGTCGGTTTCATCTGTTCCTCCTTTAAATTCATAGCACATTCCTGAAGTTATGAAACAATTGCGTAGTGCCCGGCTCACCACGCAGCATATGATGAGAGATTCAAAAAGAAAGAAAGTCTGACTCATGGGGCCATTTTTAGATTAAAAACAAAACCTGTTTGGTGAAATAAAACTCTTTGTGAGAGAAACGCTTTGTGGCAGCTCCTCTAAAAAAGAAGAAATCTAACGAGCATTGTTTTTTTTTTCTTCAGCCATGGCTCAAACACAAAGGCAACTTATTTCTCATGAGACCTTTTCTCCTTTAGTTTTTTTTTTCCAATCTCACAGAAGCGGTGGTTCTTTATCAATAACAGGGTTAGTGGGAGCCGAGCTGAAATTGATCACTGCAGACAGACCGTCCAGGTCGTAGATAAGTAACAGAGCAGAGTTCAGAGACCCAGTCAGAGGAGATCTCCTCTTATCTGGAGGGGAAAGAGCCCATTGAATCTGATAGCACCTGGCAGAAAATCAGTGCCTATTGAACACTAAAGTGGCTCTCTGCTGCCTTAAATAATAGACAGCATAAGCTTCTAAATAAAAGCAGAATTGGACCAATTTTTGCCTCCCTTCAATTTTTGGAAGCTTACCAGCTGGATCGGCGCAGCAGGAAACCGCCGCATATGTGCGTCTGAATGGAGAAACATCATCAGGTGAAGGCAAGATGATGAAAACAAATTGATTTTGCCTTTTTTGCTGAAAGAGGAACTAGTTCACAAAGCATAAAACATAAGCAATCTGTATGTGCGAGAGAAAGAATAAAGACAGAAAAGAAAAGAGGACTAATCTACGCCAATCTTATTATTCTAAACACGTCTTTATTCATCACTACGAATAGAGGACTTTTTATAAAACATGAAGCATTCAAAAGCCTTCAGGATTTTTGGCAGCGGGACATTACAGTGATGAGCGTGTACTTTTATGTACACCATCTTTCAGCGGGACTCGTTCATTCTCATGTAAAACAGCAAGAACGCCCCTTGCTTTTCTAAGTCCACTGCAAAACCTCTTATTAAGTTTTGATTTAATCTGACGGTGCGTGTGTCGAATAAGAAAGCCCCCCCCCCCCCCAAATGACATTTTAACAGAAACTTGGGGAATTTTTAATAGCTCTGCTGATAAAAGGTTAATTGAAGCAAAAGCGCCCTCTATGTCTTAGGTATTTTGATTCAATGTGAGGTGCCAGTAGATTAGGTAGTTTAACCCGGAGCTTGACTTGGGATAAATGCACAAAGAGACCCAGACTGTGAGTGTTTGAAAAGCTCCAGCAGGACAATGGGGTTCAGGCAGTGACAAAAAGCACAAAAGAGTAATAAAAATATGATTGCAAAATCAAAATTTTTTTTTTTGCATTTTCTTGGAGAGAAGCCCACCAGTTTTATGTTGTTGTCATATTCCAGAAAGAAAATGAAGCCTATTTTAGGAACATTAAGATTCTTTTCAGGATAATTAAGCACTTTTTCACCACCAAATTCTCATTATTACTGCAATATGTCTGTCATTAAAATAATGTTTTAATATTCTAATTCTAATATTCTCAATGGTCATTCTCATTGCACAATTTTTTTCTGAATTACAATGATTTTTTTAAGTTATAAAACGGTACACCAAAACTTCCATGATATAAATACTTAATTTAAATATATCCTTATTTTTTTGCATTACAGTAATGAGAATTAGATGTTGCATTACAGTAAATGTGCTTAACTAAACAAAAATACAAAAAATAAAAATAAAGGAAAATAATAGGCCTATAATATAAAAAAAAAAATTAAAAATCGGATCCATTTGTTTAGGGTTTAAGGAAATCTTTCCCTGAAAATGGCATCAATGCCATCAATGCTGCTGCTGTGACGATCACTAATCATTGTTAAAGTGATCATTGTTAAAGTAAGAGCACTCAAATCTGATCAAGAATTCATAACGATGCTTCTTATAACGAGATGAAAGTCAAGCTGCTGAAAACGCATCTCTTCCTCAGAGCTCTCGTAAATGAGCGGCACACAAGAGAGAATGCATTTCATAACAACATTATCTACACACACACTTCTGAAACGAGGAGAAGCCGCGTAATTAGCAGACAATTGATGCTTTGCGCCCCCTTCCAAAATGATGATGAATGTCTATGATAAAATGAAAATAATCATCAGTCTGGGACGAAGGGGATTAAAATCAAGATGAACTCTTTCAAACAAACAGCTGTGCCGTAAAAGCCCCACTAAATCGGATAAACATTCAGCGCTCTTGAACATGTTAATTTCCATAGAGGCCATATTTCAATTTAAGAGTCTCACTTCATTTGCTTTTAAATGGTCGCTTTTTTCTTTCTGTGTTTTTCGACCTCTCATTCTTTCCCTCCAAATAGCTACACACAAACTCATAAACTCTCAACAGGG